>CM031235.1:517290661-518490661 GCA_018340775.1 Taxus wallichiana var. yunnanensis
CTTTTAGTCAATGAGGGATGGGCTCCCATGTGTTGTACATTTTCTCTCTCTCCCCGACTCAACCCATGCAATGTGTAAAGCCGATTTGGCTCATTTCTTAAAGGGGAACACTTTTTGGCATAAAAACTTCTTCTTTCACCTCCAAAGGTGATTGTTGCAAAGAATCGAACCTCTTCAAAGATCATATGAGTTTTCTACCTCTCCGAGGTTATAATGCGTGGCTTTGATATTGGAAATGATAATGCAAGCTTTGTGAATGGGTCTCGAGTCCTTTGTTTGTATTATTTGCTTCATTTCAGATCCTAAATTATATCTTATCGGCTTTGTGTATGTTTTATGTTGCAATCTTTGGTTTGTGTTTATTTGCATGACAAAAATATTCACCACTCCTTTTGGTGCATCACCATCTTTAGTTAGTTTCAATTTTTTCATTTCTATCCCCTGTCTCCTTGCAATTTAGAGTAGGATTAGGATCTCGAACCTCTGTAGTTGTGTAAATATAGATCTAAATCGGAGGAGTTTGAGGAACCAACCTCTAATTTGGAGATTCCTCTCTCGAGTTCACAAGTCCCACACTTGGAGAGAGGTTTCCATGTTAAGACATCATTTAGAACCTTGATTTGCATCCAAGGGTGCTTTGTGATTTTGCACTAACACTTCCATCTTTAAATTACCCTAGTTTATTTGTTTCTACTTTGTTTCTCCAAAGGAAATGTAAAATTGGTATCAACACACTTTATTGAGGAAGGAATCATAACAGAGACTTTTGAATCTTACTTCCAAAGAGTAAAAGATGACAAAAAATGAGAGGATGGGTTCTAAAATATTTTTAAAATAAATATTCAAGTAATATTGTATTGGAAGAATTCAATGAAGCCAATATTATTAAAAAATTTGGTCTACATGAATCTCACTACCACTAGTTGTGTGTACTCTTGGGAGAAGAGAAAAAAGGAAAAAGAAAAGTTGATTCCCAAGGAGGTGAAAAAACATAAAGAAGAAAAATTGATGTTGAAGTTGCATAGGTTCTTCTAGTGGAAGCTCAAAGAATTATAGACAACTACGTGATTTAAATGAAAGAAAATATTCTAGCAAGGGTGGAAGACACAAAAGAGTTTACTGTCAATGTACATATCCCTTCCGGCTTCATCAACAATATCATCTATTCCATCAACTAATCCATTCAATGCAGAGATGTGCGATCAAATATTTACTGTAATTTATCTAGTGATATAACTTCGATGTAATAATAGACATACTTCCAATTGTTGTATCTAGTCTTCTAAATTGTATTATTAATGTGATCTTACCCGTTAATTATTCAAAAAAATTAAGAGAGACGATAAAAATAAATTCCAAAAGGTAAAGACAAGGGGGAATTAGTTGTGGAAGGTTGTTACATATTTTATGATAGTATTTGAAAATTTAAGATCTTGTGTCTCATGTACACAATAACTAGTTTGTCTGATTGTGATGTTGATGATGGGGAGAGAGAAAAGAAATCGTCATGGATTGGATGGAGAAACTTTTGTAGAAATTTGTGACAACATGTGATATCTCCCTATGAGGAAAGACACATCCTTTTATTTACGAGAGATCTCATGAATTTTGGTCTCATATGTTCACTCAAATCTCTTCCATAAATTTTCTGATAATATTATTTTATGGTGGTAGTTTTTCATTGCATGCTTTGGTTGAATCGGGTTAATTTGCGCTTTTGTTGTTGAATCGCATGATCAAGAATTTTTTAAAACATTACTATTTTCATTTGAAAAAGGTACATTGATTAAGACCATATTAAAAAATTCTATTAGTTTAATGCATTTTAACTAATACATACAATATTTATGCAAACAACCAACAAAGAGAGGAAGACACTGTCAACATCTCTTCCACTCCAAATAAAAACAAAGGATACGGTGTCATTTATAACTTGTCACAATCCATTCAAATTGTTTCACTAGATGTCACCGACCATACATCTAATTAATCTATAAAAGGTGATGGGCATTTACTCATTTTCAAAAATTATCACTACCATAAGTTTTTATTTTCATTGTTTAAATATATTTAATAACACTTTAAATTTTTAGTGTTAATGCTAAATGGGGAGGTTGTTGGCACATCATGCACAAATTCACAGATAGAAATTGGTATGCTAGTATTGTTCTTTATTCGTTATATTTATTTTATACCATGTCCATACAAAGCATGGAAACCACTAAGCTCATAAATGACTATACAACCAAAAATAGATGAGGAAGTAATGGCTTATCCTAGAATCGCTAATATACATATATAACTATGTAATATTGTCCAGAAAAAGGTAGTACATTGTATAGAAGCAATATGTATCACAAATTTATTTATCTCGACATGAAATTTATTTTTAATTGATTAATGTTTTTGAAATAGAACGTGCATAACATGAACCTACATAGGGGCGTGCGAGGAATCTAAGCGAATTTCATCGGTAAGTGTAAATGTACTAAAATGTTGATTATTTTATTTGGTTAATATTAAATTGTGGACAATTGAAAAGAAATTACTTTTGTGCAAGATTGGCCATAAGGATTATTTAATTATTTTAGATTTATAGGTTTTGTTATATGAGAAAACCAATCCCGAAGGAGATGGCATTCAAGTTTAGTAAGGATACTATCAAACTATGAGGTGGCCTCAAGAAAATTTTAAAGATAATATTAGAAAAATGTGTAGTGGGATTTTGGTCTAGCTATTTCTCATCATTGAAAGTTTAAAATATGATAAAGGTTTTGAAAAATAAATTAGTATCTCGTATTGAAACTAGTTCATTTTGGGGAAAAGAACGTTGCTCTATAGAGGATAAAATTAGAGTAAAAGATCTCCAAAATATTTTTAGTAGAGACGATATTGTTTTCGGCTCTACATACACATTGTTTATTACAATAGGCACAAAGGAAAACCCTCAGGAAATTTTATGGTGGGGAGGAAAGCCAATGGAGAATTATTTTGTAAAGATATGTTGTTGATGATCAATTTTTACAAAAACATATCACAAATACTTTCTTAGGGTTTGAGTGTTATAAAGGGCATCAAAAAATTGCATCAAGCAAAAATTATATAACTAATAATTATTTCAAAATATTTTTGATAGTTATATTTATTTTACATGTATATAGTCACTTGTTTATTTTATATGTTGAGATTACAAATTTAAAATTTGGCATTATTTATATCTTCACTGTGTTTAACTTGATATTATAGTTTTATAATTTGTTTGTGTGAATTACCAAAATAAAATACTATCACAACCATATGTTGATATATTTTATCACTTTTGGAAGCTTAAATTAAATCTGATTTGTTTTTATAGATCCAATTGGGAAGCCTTGAAATTAATAGTTTTGGGAGTTAAAGGTTTGTTGTTTGGAATTGTTGGTATTGGCAACAAAATAACCCGCACTATGGTTCCCAATTTTTGATCTAGTAATACTAAATCATTTGAATGAGTATTTAATGTTGAATTGATAAAAACCACATCAAAATATTTTGACATCATCTTATGGACTTCATTTATGGATTCAGCAATGGTGACATACATGTTCATCAAAAAAATTAGTTGGCTATGAGATACCCACTTCAGGTTCATTTGGGGATTTCACCAATGTAAGCTCAAAACAAATACCAGTCAAGAAATAGTGGACATTTTTATAATGTATATGGTGAAAAAAATATACTTTTGATTGATGACATGAGATTCTTTTCATATGAAGTCAAAGAAGAAATTACTCTCAAAACCTCAACATACTAGAGATTTGATGGAAACTATAAGAATGATTCATTAATTTACACTAAATTATGTACATGGTTGAAACATGTAGGAGAACACAAGAACATGTGTAGATCATTGAAAAATTTCAAACACACCATTGGTGTTTGAATTATATATTTTTCTTTCAAATACAACAATGTATTGTACATTTATATGGAATAAAATAACTACCTTAAAGTTCTTATAGATTTGCCTTTGCACAAACTTTTTCTTTATTCTATTTTTTTAAACAAAAAACATTATTTCTAGTACAATGTGAAAAAAGAAATATAAATTTTGTTTTTTTCAAAATTCACCACCCTCATCCATTTGATTTTTTTTCTTCATTTGCAGATAAGAACATATCAAACATGAAACTAATAATATTTGATATAAATGGTATTTTGGCACACACCATTCACAAGGTTGATTCATCACATGAGATGTTAAATTTTTTTGGTGGCATCGAGCTCAAAAATAAATATTATTTATTAAAACCAAATGTCAAAGAGTTCTTGAAATGTTTCATAAAACATTTAAAAATTGCTTTGTGGACATCAGAAAGAAAGTCAAATTTTAATCACATAATGCCTTCATTCCTACGATACATTGGCTTAGAAGTTGGAAGCTTAGATTTTATATTTACACAAGAAGATTTCATAATGACCAAATGTACCAATTAACGAGACTCCAAGAATCCCAAAATATTTCTCAAAAATCTTTGCACCATTTAGAGAAAGTGTAATGCATATTATAATTGTAAAAATACAATGCTTATGGATGACTTTAGAGAGAAAACAAATCAATTATGTGGGAACTACATAATTGATGATAAATTTAATAACTAATTAATAGATGAATTGTGGCCTATATTGCTAACAAATGTGGAAGGCGTCCGTGATGTCATTAATTTCCTTTCTAACCCACGGCTTTATCAATCAACATAAGCCTTTATTCTTAATATAGCTAATGCCTAGGAAAATATCAATGACTCCATCAATTTTTTATTACACCGACATCTCTAACATGAGTTGAGGGACTACTTACTTGGGTTGGACTTTCAGCTTCTCTCACTCATTTTATCTCTACCATTTTCCCCTTCCCTCTCATGGTGTCTACATATGTTCCTTTCATACTCCTGCATGAAAAGAAGCCAGAAATGGATTTCCTCTCTCTTTTGTCTTCCACTCGTCTACAAAATGTCTTCTGCATAGGCTCCACACCTATTCCAAATGTGATTTATAAATTCTTGGGTGTGGATTATCTCTAGAGTACCATGAAATCTTGTTTGAACTCCAAGATTGCACGAATCTTCATGTTCAATTGTATGTTATTGTGTGCAAATAAGGAAGTTCCCATTATGGTTGCATCCCATTTCATTTATACACATAATCATGTGTGTTGGCCAAAACTCTATAAAAAGTATGCCTTCCTAGTCTCTTTAACAATCTCGGTCCTTGTCCATCTCATCTATGGGTTGATAACAAGATTTGTGATGCCACTGGAACTGAAAATTCATGCCCTTCTTCAATTTTTTGTGATTGTTCAAATCATTTGTCTCCCGATGGGGTATATATATCTAGGTTGCCATCCATGGACCTGGTCACACTCATGAAACCTACCCCACCCATACCTGATTGTGTGGTGTAATTGAAGAAGCTGTTGTTGGCTAATCATTTTCCTTTCTCAAGATGATTGCAACACTTGGCTTAGAAGATGAATTAGAGGTGGTAAAATAGGGTTTCTAAATCATTTCCCCTCCGATTTTTTTGTTCTTGGCTATATGTTTTTGCAGGATTACTTTTTCATGTCACATTTTGTGTAACGCCCACAATAGCAACGCAACCAAAATCCCAATAAATTTTTTTAACTTTTAAACTTGAAAGATTACAACAACTACCAAAAAAATTTACATTATTACTTGGGCCCACATAAAATCTTACAACACCTATAAAAAAACATTTACATCATCACTTGGGCCCACATAAAAACAAGAAAATGCCTTAACTAATGAAAACCATGCTTCACCTCGCATGTACCTCCTAAACAAGGAGATGATGATGCAAACCGAACATTGGAAATGAATATCATAATACCACAAAGCCATAATTTGGCTTGTCAAGGGGAAATGGTGCCAATAATTCCACTTATCCCTCCACTAAGGAAGGGAGAATAGCCTTTGGTTCCTCCAAGAATTCATGCAACCATGCATGAAAACACACTTATCCCTCCACACTTATCGCTCCACTAAGACTAGTCTCACCAACCTTTGTTTCCTCCCAAAATAAGTAAGATACCACATACACCATGATTACACTTATCCCTCCACCTTTGGCAGTGCAAGTCCCCAACATACACATATAACAAACATACTCATACATAAGAGAAAATACAACACATCAATCAATACACATGCATCCCAAATAGACACCAATTAATTATGTCAAGGTTAATCAATAGGCGAAGGATAAAATACATTCAATCAAATGTGTATCACCATGTCAAGCCTTCATAATATGCTTGAAGGTGAGAGGATTGGGAACATTCACAACATTAACACGTACTACCGAGAATATAATGGCTTGTAAAGGAACTAGGGTCAATCCATTCCACTTATTGCTCCAATAAAGTATAGGACACAAGTTCTTGGTTCCTTTAGTAAAATAAAATAAATTTCACTTATCCCTCTCTTTGGGTTGATTACAAAACCCACTTATTGATCCACTAGAACAAATCTCACATGCGTTTGGTTCTTCCTTAATGTAACACAAGTTTCAATTCAATTTGTATCTTTACTTATCCCTAGATAATGAACCTACCTTTCCCTGTACACAAAAAATTCTTGTTAGTCTCGCAATGAGAAATAAATAAGTACACAACATATAGAGTACCAAATACTACTCAATTGAGCATTAAATAATATACATCTCATCAAATGATGACAAAATAAAATAGTAATTTACAAGAACGAAGAGAGAGAGAGAGAGAGAGAGAGAGAGTGAGGTCTTTGACCATCACCAAACCCATCACATGACTTGCTTTATAGTCATATAAATCTTGGGTGATAAACATCATTTAAGGAAATTAATACTTCAAACTCATATCACATGAATTGCGAAACAATATCTCATAGCACATTGGTTCCAGCAAGCGTAGTACCAAAATAAGGAGTGACCAATAGACAAATAAGAGAGTTAGATAATCCACAAGAATCATAAAATACAACAATTGACTTTTCCTTTTTAGATTACTTGATCAATTACAACATTTGTTTATAAACTTCTTTATGAATGAGAATTAGGTTCCTTCCTTGAATATTGCAAGTTTCAAATGCTAGAATGTTGATCACTTAGGATACATAACATTATTTTCCTTTTCTTTAAGATCATGATGAACATTTTTTAACATTTGACCTCATTCAAGGTGTGCAAGATATTCATCACCATTGCACCAAAATTCATTTCATTTACTTTTGTTCATATTTAATTTACATTCTTTAATTTACATTCTTTAATTTTATCTTAGGTTGGCATCGTCCCCTTTTGAAGAACTATGTATCATATAACATTACTTCTTCACTTGGTGATAATAAGATTTTGAGGGGTATTATCCCAAAAAAAATATTTCACTTAGACAACTTAAGAATTTAAGGTATATGTTTTACATGTGGGACATTCAATATAATAATATGACTTTAAATGCCTTCTATGAAACTATTCCTCTCATCGAGAAACATGCATTAGGGGTCCTTAACCAAAAATCTTCCTAAGATATCCACGAAGTATTAACTTCATTAACACTCAAGGGTCTAAGCTCTACCATGAGACAAAACTTATGGTAATCAGTTACCCATGCCTCACAAACTTTCACACAAACTAAGGTACTTCAATAATTAATAATTATGATGGTGCCACTTTTATCTATAGGGATCTTTAAGGGGTTCAAATTTCGTAGTTCCAAGTGTAGGAAACTAGGACCTATGTTTCAATTTCATTGTTTAAATTTCTTTAATGAGGAAATTTGGGAGTGAGAGACCCAAAATATATTTTCACATAGCTTTAGATACTGATAAGAATATTGAGGATCATACACACACGGATGAGGATTAGTTTGATCAATAGGGGTCTAACACTATGGCTTCTGGAGTAAGGATCATATTCTCACTCAAAGAGATAGGATACACATAGTGTAGTTATGTCCTCGCACAACGTACCTAAGCCATGGAAATGGGATAACAAGGCTTGTTCCACGTACAAAACCAGGAAAGAACTAGCAATAGGTTAAAACTTGGTCATAGCACGATAAGGGTCTTCGTACTTAACAAGATTTGACTAAGAGTGAAGTATGATAAAAGGGTTGTAACTCACTTCATTTAGGTGGCCAAGGAAAGGTAACTTTCAACCAATGATTTAAGTTTTAGGACTAGAAAACTACAATTAGTATGGTAATGATTGTTTTATTAACTCAATATCACTAAACAACAATCAATTACAACTTCATACAACCTTCAATACACACGTGGAATAACTAACTTTTAATTTATTTTCATTTTCTCCTTTCAAAATAGTAAATAATTACAATTATTCAAATATACAATATGTCACATCATTTTATACATTTTACAATCTAAGTACATCTAATAAGTTAATTTACGTCGTTTAGCTTCCTTATTGGGCCACTGCCGGTTTGCAGAACAACCATTAAAGCTTGGGTTAGCAATAACCACCGGCACGACATTGTACCCTGATCTAACATAACTCATGATTACTACCTTTTCATTTGCAAAGAAAGAACCACTTTACATAATATGAGAGGTAAGAGATACATTTTTTTTTTCATCACATTTTCAAATCTAGAAAGGGGTAGAGAGGAGAGGAAAACATCAAATTTTCCCAAAAATATTTTTATCAAAACAAACAACCAATATAAGATTCATGAAATCAAATATTAGTGCCTATGTGTTTGTCCGCTAGAGAATTAACTATTCTTGGTCCACGAAAGTTTTTTCTGATTTTCTACTAGATTGTGAACTTCCCAAATTTAGTTCGAGTGGCTAGAAAATCGTGTTTGAAAACTGATTTCCAATGGTAAAATTGCTATAATACCAATCTATGTATTCACATATATACATGTAATTCACTAAAGTTGTGAGAACTAAGAACCGGTGAACTGGGTACAAACCGCAACTACTTTTTTTGGGTCACCGGTCGTAGTTAGACTAGTTTGGTCTAGTCATTAAGCAACCAAATTCCTACAAAACCCTTTGTAAAACTAACCAAGGGGTTTTTTTCCGAATAATGATTGCAAGAAACTATCATATATAAATAGTAGATGTTTACGAAACCGATATCCATTTCATCACTCGAGGCACAAATGAAAAACCAAACTCAAGTTTTAAGTTTCAATAGCTTCCCAAGACTGCAAAAATGGTTAATAGGGTTCCTAGAGGGGTTATGAAATGTTCTCAAACAAACCTATGAGGTCATACCAAGGTTCAAACCAATACCCCACATGACAGGGTACCCATTCAAAGCTTAACCTCCATGTTTCGGGGTTTGGAAAGATGTTTTGTGAACCTCTGAAATATGTGTTTTATTAACTTTTGCAAGAAAACTATTGGTGTGTTTAATTGAAGACTCACTCTCAAGTCACCAATTCAAGCGGGTATAATTATCCAATCTTGTTACTATGGCTTACCAAACATCTTAGGGCATGGTTTGAGAGTACATGTGTTGATCTAATTAATCGAACAAGTTGAATGGGAAGAAGTAAATTTTTCTACGGTTTGTACTACAATTTATTTAATTAACTGAAGGCTTAGCCTTACTTTTATTAAAATTTTGATATCATTGCAAAAGTAAAAACTAGAAATATAAAAAGTATGCTAGATGAGAATGAGAAAAGTATGCCTCTTAATCCAAGATGGGGAGAAATTACACAAGGGTTTCCAAAGCGGTTTATTTAATTCTCAACTCGCATAAAGCTCAACGCTAATGCATTTCGTCAAGCGGTCCACATGAATGTCTAAGCTTCCACATTTTACACAAATGCCTCTACAACACTAGAAAAAACCAAATCTAACAAAAATGAAACCAATTTAGCTTAGCTCAGGTCTTCAAAATCCCTTGTTCCAAACTCGGATGGGTTTCCAAACTAGATTCTAAAATCTCCAATTAGCACAATTGAGGAGGATGCTAGTAAGGGCCATGGAGTTCAATTTTAAACCTACCCCAAATCTCCCATTTATGGAAGCTGGAAAATTCTGGAAAAGTTGGATTGGTGACTAAATAAAACATGTGCATCCTCATAAACATTGACACTTTATCACCAGAAAAACTAGCATGCATTCAAACTGATCAAGTTACCTTCAAATAGACGTCCACCATATAACTGCTGCTCAAACATCTAACAAATTAATACCTTACCACTCGTATTTCTTGAAAAATACAGGACTTATTTAACAAACGTTTTGGAAAATCCAACAACCATTATAAAAACCATTGGGTCGCATTTCATAGGGGTGGTTTGACGGCAGACCAGACACCTGGACTATGTGTTCAATTTTACATGCATGTTTATAAGGCAGTTTACAACAACTATAACATCTTACAAAATTTCTCTCCACGTTACTTTGGTGGATGTTCATACCTTATTTAAAAGTTTCTATTTTGGCACAGATTGGGAGGGTTCTATCAAATATTGTGGAATCAGGAATTACACTAATTAATTCCTCTACTTTCCATCTAGTGCCTAATCTCACAACATCAAACTAAGGGCTAAGATTCCCAGATCAGCGCATACACAGAAATATAAGGTTTTTACCTCCTAAGATTCTCAAATATTCCACCTACCTCCATGCATTTATAGAAACAATCACACGGAAATATTGCTCAACCCAACTGTTTGCCAACATCCCAAGAACGTGAGAAGGAGCTCCACATAATAATAATAATATATTTCTTATTTATTAATCCTTCAATTCATTTTGTTATATTAAAATCTCCCTTTTTGCATTTTTTTATTTTTTTTTTTTTTTTATTTTATTTTATGCCTCCTATTTTATTATATTTTGTTTTATTTATTTGTTACACGTATTTGCTTAGCTTAGTTAACCTCAAATAGATAACCATTTATAAACGTTATGTTATTTTATTTTAATCATCAAATATTATTATTATTATCCTATTTTATTTTAAAGAAATTTATTTTTATATTTTATAGAAGGAAGTATATACAGAAAATAAACATTTAAGTTTAAGTTATATTTTATGTATATACTTCCAAGATGTTTGAGAGTGGTTTCAGACATCAAGGAGATCAAATGCAAAATCTAGATTTTGGATGGCTCTCCCAAATTTCAGACTTAGCTAATTTCAAGTTCCCTAATTTCAAACTTAGCCCATTTTTCAGGTTCTCATAGAATAGATAACTTATAAATGTGAGTGCATTCCGACAACACCAAATTGGGGTGTTTGGAAAGACAAGTTACTTCACAAAGCAACCCACACCCTCACCGGTTAGGTGTAAAAGAGTGGGGCACTACATTTTAGCCTCATTGTTTACAATCTTTTGTATTGGTTTTTGGTTTTATATGTATCCCTTTATTGATCTAATATTTCGATAATTGTAGGGTGGGGGCCCATCAACCCGTTCATTACTCGGTCAAAATCATTTAACTATCTTAAAAATGTAATTGTGTAATTTATCCCTAAATTTATTTGATAACAACTTTACGTATAATGTGTGTGACTATCTATAGTAATGTTATAATATGCTAAAGGATTTAAATAATAATAGATATGCTAATATATAAAAAATGGTACATAATATTTTTGTTTTTGGTGAATTCTAGTTTGATTAATGTTAATTTACCTAGATAAGCTACACTGACATTACTTAGAGACCGTTAAGTTTTAAATCTCTTACTTTTATTTTTAAACTTGTATAATCATCTCGAATTAAAAAAATTTACTACAAAAATTTAGTAATTCTTTGGTTACATTGAGGTTCGATCACATCATACTAAATGACCCTAGAAGTGTCTCACATCTCTTAAATGACATTAGTCTAGCGACCTCTAAACCGTATAAAATAGAAAGATGTTTAGTTTATTTCTTTACAGACCAATGTTGGATTCCCTAAAATCATTAAACAATTTTTCCAAGATATTTATAGTTTAATCTTAAAAAACATTTGAAAACTTATAATAACCTTATTCCAAAGCATAGATTAAGCCCAATGGTTGCTAGCCCGTATAAAGAGAAACATGTTATGTTTATTGCTTTGCACATCAATGTTAGATTCTCTCAAATCATTAAAATATCTTCCCAAGATTTACATATTTTAATCTTAAAGACATTTTAAAACTAATAAGAAACTTATTCCCAAGCAAAAGTTAAGTCTAACTATCACTAGCCTATATAAAAAAGAAACGTGTTCAGTTTATTGTTTTGCAGACCAAGTTCAAATTCCATGAAATCATTAAAATATTTTCTCAAGATATACATAGTTTAATCTTAATGACATTTTAAAACTAATAAGAAATTTATTCCAAATCATAAATTAATCCTAGCAGCCGCTAGCATATATCTGACAAAAACATGTACTATTTTTTTTGTAGATCAATGTTGGATTCCTTAAAATCATTAAACAATTTTTCCAACATCGACATAGTTTTATCTTAATGACATTTGAAAATTGATAAGAACCTTATTCCAAAGCATAAATGAATCTTAGAACCACAATCCAGTATAAAAAAAAAAACATGATATGTTTATTTTTTTGTAGATCAATGTTGAATTCTCTGAAATCACTAAATATATCTTCCAAAGATCTTCATAGTTTAATCTTAGATACATTTTAAAACTAATAAGAAACTTATTTACAAGAAAAAATTAATTACGGCGTCTAGCTCAAATGCATTCTGAAACATGTTATGTTTATTATTTTGTAGATCAATGCCATATTTTTGAAATCACTAAACAATTGTTCATAGATTCATTAATTTAATCGATCTATATGATATATTGGACTCGAAAGGAGGTATAACAGTTCCAATATTTTGATTTTCAAATTCCAATATATGTGATTTTGTAGTGCGGTAAATTCTATTAGATGTGATTTAAGAGTGTAGTAAATTCTAATATATTTGATTTTGGATTCCAATATATGTGTTTTTGGTATCACACCCCACGGTTATAACGTATTCTATTGGAGGAGAAGTCATGAACTGGAAAATAATTTACAAAGGTTGGGTAACCTACACTATTCCGTAGTTGGGTATGCACTCTACTCCTATGAATGTGTACCACTGGAAAGGATACACACACTTACGCATAATTGCATGCACAACCGCGCCACAATGCTTGTTATCAAGTATTTGTAAATCACTTGGCACTCAGGAATTATTCTTTTTTAATTTTTATGGTTTTATTATTGGTAATAAACATTACTGTGCACCATGTTATGAATAATGTTACAAGTTGCTTACCTAGCTGAAATAATGTTTCAATGCATTGCTATATATTTTTGATACTATAATGAACTGATTAAGTAGTAAGAGGCCAATATTCGGTTAGTTGTACTAAAGTGTTGTTGAGGATTGCACTATGTTTAAAATTTGCAAGGCTTCTAGTTCTTTGGGGTTGACTACTGACACCATTTTCCCTACTTTGTAACATATTTGGTAACTATTTTGCAACCACCATCTAAACATATAATTACTAAGGTCATTACTCTACTCCATTGGCTTTGAGCTTACAATATAGTTTGAATATAAAATATTGTCAAGTCTATTATGAAATCTAGTTTATGAGGAATCCAACTATAATCTTGTGAGTCTTAATTGTAAGGAAGTTGTCCATTTCCATTGAATGTTTTATTGTTATCTACTAAGGTTCTACATATTAGATAAAAGGATCTTTTCACTTAACCCTTGGCATGATTTATAAAGGAAAAAGAAACAAAATATTTTAGGGACACATTGTTGATTGATCACCTATATGATTTTGTGCTATATCATACCCTCCAACCTTATGTTATGTTTATGTTTGGTGGTTATTGATCGTTTATCAACCCAAGTTGGGAAAGAGAATGAGAGTCATTTTTATCTTATATATTAGTCACCGACTGACCACTTTGAATTAATCTACAATCATGGTGGTTAAATTATTATGTGGATTGAATTAAAACCCCATGTAAACTTAGGTAACTTAATCTCTTACCGGTTGATTTGGTCAACCCATCATTCAAGCATTAGAATAAGGTAATGATTATCTAGTTAACATGCAAGTTTAATGAAGTAAAAGTTGATTAACGTTGTAGATGAAAATATAGCGGTGGGAGTTATTCGAAATCCACAATGTGGCACTGAGTAAATTTATGGGAATTAAAGGGAGAATACGACTTTCTCGGGGAACTAAAGCCTATCGTAGAAGCTAAGGGCATGCAAATCATTATGTTTTGGCATTATTTTGTGAAGCTTGGTAAAGAAGTTGTGCATGTTAGTTTCCTATGAGTTAATGGAAGACATGTAACAATTGAGGAAAATAAGGGAGTTGTTAACTCTTCTTTGAAAGGATATAAGCTAAGTTGATTTTGAATTGCATTTTACAAATTAGGAAGTTCGAACCACGAGTAATTTTCGGGATAATTTAGAGTAGATTTCTATTGAGACATGAGGGTTCTAGTTGAGCAATCTTTGATTTTTATAGGAAAGGATTTTTATTTTCCCTTATCATCTTATTACATTTATTATTTGGATAAGTAAAATTTATGCATTAGTGTTATTCATTTTGTGAATTGGGTTTTACTGTGGAATTATTTGTGGTGGTTACTTTGAATGATGTTATTAGAATTTGTACGAATCTTTTTTTAATAGTTAATAGTATTGTCTGTAACCTTGATTTAAATACCACTTAGAAAATGGAATATACAAATAACATGAATGTGGGTTCCATGTTTTCTATTAGTATGAATACCCATTACGAATCTAGGCTTTTGGTTTTGGAAATCATGTGGGGTTTCTATTAGTTGATTCTTATATCCCTTAGACTTATGAGGTCAATTTGATGGCTTGGGACTCAAAATCCATTTCATAAAGCCCATGAGGATTTTATGGCTTAGCTTGGTTATGGTAAATTAAACACACACTAAAAATTTGCGAGCTGATATGTATGTTTGATTGGAAAATGGTTATGTTTTCAAGATTGGGAATCCCTTACCTTTAAGGTATCATATTGAAGTAATATTTGCACCATTGACTGGGTGCCCTCATAGCTTCGTGGATGATTGATTAAGTATTATTTCTTGAGGAAAATGCATGACATTTTGTTGATTGACTGGTTCTGTGTGTGCTCATTTGAATAGAGATATTTATTGACGTATTGGGGTCTCGTCATTAATAAAATTATTAGGTTAAAGAAAATATTAATACACACACCTTTGTATGGTAATTATATAAATTTGGGAATATGGAATTCTATTAATCGGGATACATAACTTGTTTTTAGGACATATATTACTTATTTTATAAGTATTCGATTGTTCTTTGAAGATTTATGTGTATTAAATTAATATAGACTTATGTCTTGATAGACAATGAGGATATTATAATTGTATTAAATTATAAATTCTTCCTCATTTGAATTATCCCTTTAGGAATTGAAGGTTAGGCAGCGAACAAATATATTATCTTTTCAAAGTGAATGATTTCTATTGGAATTTGTTAATCTATCTCTTGTATTAGTATAGATAAATATGAATTTAACTTTGCAGTTTTGATTTTATTCAAATACTAAATCCTGTAAGATGTTATGTGGGAAAGCGAATTCCATGCCAGTTTACATAAAACTGACCATGTTTTAACCATGTAGGTGAAAAGGATCATCAAGCTGGTAAGAAAGGAATGGTTGGCTTGATTTGATTAGTTGTACTGACTTCATGAATGAAAATATTGTATTCTTATTGATCTATGTGAAAGACATATCTTGAACTTATGTTTAGATCAGGATGAATGAAATGTAAAGATGGCTAAGAAGCCTATTGTGATAAATTAAATGAGCCCTATTTAATATGGCACCTTTGACTTCAACAAAGAATTGTTGTTGATGTATTGTAAATAAAAGACTTATTCAGTTGTATAAGAATATGAAATTTAATGAGATGACTTGTTTTATTTATTGTATCATATTACATTCTTTGTATTAGAATGTGATTTTGAGTTATGACTTACTTGTAAATATAAAGGCCTTTTGGCATAAACTTATTTGACTCTCTTGTTAGTCACACCTTGGCTAATTACATAAAGTTATCACTTGGTTTTGATTAAAAGAGTTTGTGATAAATTTTTTTAAGATCAATAAGCCTATTGTATTAACATGACCTTTTATTTAGGCACTCATGAATTGTATGAGATTTATGGATTGATATATTGGATAATTAATTAATCATATCCATATAAATCTAAATGGTAAAAAACGTGAGTATTTCAATTAAGTATTTTACATCGATAACATTAATGTAAAAGGTTGCATTGGAATAAGTGGTCTCATCCTATATAATGGATTAACAATAGTAAAATTGTAATTGGATATGGCACATATTCAAGGCAGGTATGATAAATGAATCTACTCCTAAAAAGAACTAGTAGATCCACCCTGCAGTCTTTATGGACCCCACTTTTATAGTTTGATTAAGAATAAAAAGGGAAATCAAATATCACAACAATCAGTAATAAAAGGATAGGTCATAAAGATGGATGATAGAAAAATAAAAAGAATAGGGAATTACACTCATTGTCCCTTGATAGGTCAAGTACTATAAATCAACTTAAATGATTAGGCCCTCATAGCATATATGTTTCCTTGGGGCTGGTAGAACTCATCCTTTTTTAGGATTGAGATGTGCTGCCATGTAAAGTGGAACATCAAACTAATATGATGCATTAATGGTTTATGTAAGGAGATGAAACATTAAACAAATTTAATGGATGTATGGATAAAGATTAATTGTATGTGCAATGGTTAATCGTATTAACAAGGTTAACTACATTATACCATGACATGGTTGAGTACCATTATTATATTATCAAATCACATAAGTATGGAATGAAGTACTTAAGCACTAGTATTGCTTGGTTAGTAACTAAATGAACCTAGAAAATAGGTTAAAGTTAAATAAATTCTTAAGTTGTCATATGGGAATGTAATAAGATGTAAGGAATCTATATAATTGAATTAGGTGATGGAAAAGTTCCTAACAATGAATGTTTTGTTGCGGAATCGAGAACGGCACACATGTCTCTAAAACTTTGGCCAAAGTAGTGTAAGTTTTTTATTACACTATCTTGGAGTGTCGAATGATCTAAGATTCTGATGCTATGATGGGATTCAATGAGTGAGTTCCAAGTATGCACTTAGGAAATTAAACTTGATTTTCATTATATGAAAAAGGAAAACAAATGATATACAAATGATGTATTAGCTTTTAGAGAGAATGTTTGGCTCATAAAAAGTGTTTGAGGGGGTCAAATAGGATTTGTAGGCTCTCATGCAATCGCACATGGTTTTATGATAGTTATCAGATTGATTCAATTTCAAATTTAGGTTCGAGTTTAAACATTGGGTATTTAAATTTTATGAAGCATAAAGTTAAATATATATAATTTTTTTTACCTAGAATTAAAGTAACAAAAGTGGTTGTTACATTTTGGTATCAGAGCTGAAGGTTGCAGCTCTTAGAATTATTAGGTCTTATGCTTACCGAATTCTAGTTTTTATCAACAAGATAAAATTAATGAATGAAGGATGTCCGTGAGAGAACGAACCAGACCAAATTATGCTTCAGGTTTGGTGGTAAATAAGTTAAAACATGTTAACATTGCTTCGTTACACACTAAACTAGGGATGCGAGGAGCAACTGGTAAGTGTGAACATGATCATTCAAGGAAAACAAATCGAGTTGATTGATAGCAATCAATGGAGGGTTGCTCGATTGTTGAACTGTGTTAATGATAGATTTGGAACTTGAATCCAATATGAAATAAAAACCCACATAGGGTAGATGAAGTAGATAGGAGAGGAATATTTGCTATAGTGATAGTAAATTGAAAGGCCAATCAGGTCATAATGAAATCTATAATAAATGTTGACTCAAAAAGAGTAAAAATAAAACAAGAGCATTGGCTCATCTTCACCATTGAATTTTAGGAAGAAAGGTACGTGGGAGAGAGAGATCTTGAGATGCTCAAGGGTATGTAATCTTGATTGAAGAGAAATAAATTAGACTATTTGTTTTGAATGATCCTTTAATATATAGATTTCTTGATCATTATGACATGTGAATCTTGTAATTTGCATTATAATCTCAATGTGTTGTACATATTTAATGAATATTCCCTGTTATATTTTCCAAGGAATACATTTTAAGACTATTTGTAATGTTTTTCATACATTCTCTTAGCTTGATATGATAATCAAAGAATCTATTTGGTGAGTAGAGTAGACTCCTAATTGATATGATGGAAAAATCAGACAATGAAAGTTTGTGCCTAGGTAAATTTGGAAGACCTTGTAAATAGGAGTATGATTAGGGGCTTCTTTTGTGAATAGAGGAAATTTATATGACCCTAATATCTTATTGGAAAATGCATTAAATATTCTTAAGTTTCTAAAGAAGAGGAAAATTTTGGAAAAACTAGTTATATAATGGGACATTGCTAGAAGTAACTCAAGTAAATAAAAATTTGCACAAGGAAAGGAACATGGAAAAGTAAAAAGGATAGTGTTTTCCTAGATTGATTTTGCTTTATATAGCTTGATTTTGACTATCTGATGCATATATTAAATATTATTGCATGCTATGATGAGTTGTAATGATAAAATTTATGTCATATTTTTACTATGTGATAATTTTTGTTGATTAAAAGGCTGTTACAGCCAATAAAGTTGATTTCAAATGATTAGAAATATGGAAAAAATTGTAAGTTTTATCAAAAATATTGATTGTTCTTCATAGAAATTGGATAGAACTTTATGCTTGACCATTACTAATGTGAATAATGAGGTAAAAATAATCAAGATGATGATTTATTAAGAGGGTAAGTATGTCACACTCTACAATTATAAATTATTCTATCGGAGGATAAGTCATGAACTGGAAAATGATTTACGAAGTTTGAGTAACCTATAATTTTGTGTAGTTGGGTATGCAACTACTTGTATGTGTGTGTACCCTAGAAAGGATACACACATTTACACATAATTACATGTGCAAATGCGCCATAGTTTTTATTGCCAAACATTTGTAAATCATGTGGCACTTAGAACTTATTCTTGTTTCATTTTGATGGTTACAGTATTGGTAATAGAAATTACTATGCAACATCATATGAGTAATGTTATGGGTTGCTTACCCAGCTAGAAATAATATTTCAATGCATTGTTATATATTGTTGATACCGTAATGGACTCATTAAGTGGTAAGAGGCCAATACTAGGTTAGTTGTACTT
This sequence comes from Taxus wallichiana var. yunnanensis, assembly GCA_018340775.1. Taxonomy (NCBI): domain Eukaryota; kingdom Viridiplantae; phylum Streptophyta; class Pinopsida; order Cupressales; family Taxaceae; genus Taxus; species Taxus wallichiana. The sequence goes on from CM031235.1 coordinate 517,309,964, forward strand.
AATTGTTGTTAAGGATGGATAAATGTTTAAAAGTTGCAATGCTTTGAATTACTGGGGGTTAATAACAACACAATTCCCCTACTTTGTATCATATTTAGTAATTTTTGTGACCACCATCTAAACCTATGGTTAATGAGGTCACTACTCTACTCCACTGGCCTGAGCTTATAATATAGTTTGAATAGAAAAAAATTTCAAGTCTATTATGAAATCTAGGTTATGAGGAACCAAACTATAATCTTGTGAGTCTTAATTGTAAGGAAGTTGTCTATTTCCATTCAATGTTTGATTGTTATTGATATCAAATTTTTGCCACCTCCCGCTGAAATTAGATAACAAGAAAATTGTTGCTGATTAAATCAAGATATCTCTAGGAATCTTGAAGCAAATGTAAAATGAGTAAAGCCTTTGGAAATACAAGAAAATACTTAGCCAAATCATGGTAAAAAGTAGAAGCTAAGAAAGTAGAACAGTCATAAAAAAGTGCCATGTGTCGGCCAGACGCAATTTCAAAAGATGAAAGGAAAGAAGCAAATCTCAAAACCCCGTGGGAATTCCACATGGATTCAATAATAAGGGGCCCACCAAGGAAAGCTTATCATATTAAGATACAAGTCCCATCATAAAATCAAGGAGAGATAGGAGGGTCGTGGAAAGTTCCATGTGTCAACCCGATGCAATTTTGTGAGAGGTGAGAAAAGCGAGACCACAGGGATGCAATTGGCCTCTATAAAATCTCAACATGAATGGGCCCCAAACCTAAAGCAAGTTGAAAAGAATGACAGAAGCTTAATGCCACATATGGGTAGTAATGATACTCATCTAGAAATTTTAAATGTTCATATCTCTCAAAAGTGGAGGAAAAGAAGTTACTAACTTGTCACTTCAGTGAAAGATTTAATGCACAATTATGTGTAAAGGAAACTAGCTCAGAAACCGAAAAGGTTCACCTGCACTCAGGAGGCCATTTCTAAATAGAATAGCAAAAAAATGTCTTTGTCGAGAACCATGACCTAGAACCTAATGCACAAAAATCAAGAAATTTGGATATGTAATAAATATCTGAGGGTGTATTCCTTAAAAGGTAAGCCCACTTCAAGGGAGGTGGTTGCAAAGTAGTTGAGAATGTGATAAATGAGTATGGCTCTCATTCCTTAAATGAAAGATCATGGGGTAGTGTAAGAAATATTTGGCCAATCTATTTCTGTCACTTCATCTCATTTATTACAAGGGGCAGGTGATTGAAAAGCCTAGTTCCAGAATTTATCTCTTCTCTTCTTCTCATTCTATATATTATAATCTGTAGGGTTCATAAGATATATCTCTAGAGACTTAGTCATGTTTCTTCTCTGATCTTGTTTCTTCCCTACTAGGGGATGATCTGGGAGCCCAACCCTTCTTCTTGAATCTTTGTAATGGCATTATTTCCTCTTACTTGCTGATTGTTATATTGTGCACAATTTTAGAGCAATATAATATGTCATGTGATGCATTTCGTCCATCCTTTGCATGTTTTTATCGTCTCTAATAGCCTTTATTTCATTGTTGGTATATTGTGCATATTTATAATGTTCACTATGGGTTTTAGAAGTTGTGCTTAATGGCTTTGTGGTGCATTTCATCTACCCTTTTCACTTGCTCATTTTTCCCCATTTCAAGTAGTTGAATTCTTGATTAACTTGTCCCCTTTTTCGGCACATCACTTCCATTAGTTTTGTGCTATGTTTGATTTTCTTTGACCCTCATCTCACACCATAGAGAAGATCCAACTTCTTTAAAATATGGAGGTTACCTTAGGGCACATGTCCCACTAACCTAAGGTATCCAATGACTCTGACAGTTCATCTGCAAGGATAATCATAAAAAAATTTCTTGGCATGCCTGATGGGACTGTTCTAAGCATATTATCATTTCATTTCATCAAGTTGGTGTGTTCTTGGTGAATAAATCCTATGAAGGCACGAAAAAAGAACATATGGTGACTCTGCGTGGTTGAAACGACCGATTCTAAAAAATTGCATACCTTTCTTTCATCCATCTCTATTCATATTTCTTTCCATGTCTCCCATCTTCTTTCATTCTATGAAGTTATGCAATCATGACTTCATTCCCAAAATGGAATTCACACTTTCAGTAGTATCATCAGCCTCTAATGAGCTTCACGACTTCTCCACACTAGCAGTATAACCAGGATCAAAGCCAGTGCTTACCCGTATGAACAATGCCAAGATTAGTTTGGCTATGGAACCTATCAAGGACATGGGTACGCATATGATGACTACAGTCAAATGGAGGATGCTGGTCTGTTAGATAATATCCAAAGAATGGAGCTTGAAATGATTCAATCTCGGGCTACAGAAAAAATGAAAGCATTCAAAATAGGATGCAGGGCACCTTATCCATGGGAAGGCCCTATTCTTAGATATTATAGCTCATAGGAGAAGTTTGACAACCTTAATCAATCATATAGCCCCTAGAAACATATGAGCAAAGTGTAAGACAACCTTTTCAATGGGTAATTCAATCATTGACTCTTTGTTTTTATTTCCCCCTTCCCAAGTTATATCATGTCATACCGCTCCAAATAATGAGTTCCCCTCTCCATCTCCTAGCCTTCCATCCCACCTCATTTCTTTTGTCCCTTTTCCTTCCAAATAATTATCCCCTCCATGCAAACAAGGGTGACTCCAAATCCAAAAGAAGAGGAGCACGTGGGGATGATTAAAATAAAGTCAAAGGATTTGAATCATGAGTCAGATGCGTAAGAGATTGCAGATATCTCCCCTATCCATTCTCTCCAGAAATTTGATTTTTTGGAGGAGTTTGATCTCACAAGCTTCATGTTTGAAAATGAAGCTATACATGATGAAAAATTTGTAGACTCAAAGACCATCATGCAAAATGGAGAAACCTTGGCGCAACAGGATGAAGATGAGCTTGATTTCTTATCTAACTTGGAGGAATGTCTCAATGAAGAGGATCCCACAGGAATCACAACCTTTGTGGATTCATCATTAATTCTCCAATAGCACGATCCTGCTACTCACGATAGTCCCCCTAAATCAAATTCAAAATCTCTTAATGAAAATAAAATCATTGAAGGCTTTTTGCTTTCAATCAAAGAGTTTGGATTTGCTGACGAAGCTACTAAAGCAGAGGAGGAAAGGAAGAAAAGGATGACACCACTCTTATACCAGTCATCAAGACAAAAGATCAATTATTTGCAAAAGCACAAGAAATTCCAAATCAATATGCAAACAACTCCATCCAGGAAAGTCTGCAGAAAGGCCTCATCCCTAAGGTCGAAATACAAAGTGACGGGAAAGCACAAAAATACCAATACCCCACCCCATCAAGAGTTTTTCCTCATCAGAGACAAAGTAAAATCCAACACCAGTCATGCTTACTTTAGAGCATGAGGATAATCTTCAAAGCCCCAAGGGTCAGCCAAAACAACTCCAACCAAATGATAAGCATCTTGAGGAGGTATTCATTTTGTTTGTTGATACCATGGGTAGAAGAGTGGGAGGTAATTTTTCACTCTTATCACAGGCCATATCTATTGCTAAATTAATCACATGGCCATGATTTATAAGGAAGGGAAGTTATTTCTCTCTTCCTGTTTCAGGTTTTGTTTAGATTTTGCTAGCCTGGTTAGTGTAGGAGTAGGAGTAGATTTGTTTTTCAATAGAAAAAGTGCTTTTGCACACTCTGTATGTCTTACTTGAGGCATGTATGATTTAATATTTGTATATAGATTTGTTCATATTTCTCCATAGGTAAAAACACCCGACCCTCGGTATTTACAATAGTGATATCTTCGGTTTCCTATGATAGTTGCAAACTTCAAAACAAATGCAGAGCAACTAAAATTGGCTAAGGAGGAAATCTTGTCAACTCTCTCCAAAATGAAATGTAGCAAGCTTCATCCCCATACAAAGATCAACTGGAAATCCCAAAATAGAAACCACTCCATCTTCCGATCTCAAAGCTTATGATGTAAGGAGTGCAATTCAATGTCAAAAACAATTTTCTACTCTCACAAAAAAAAATTAGAGTCTCCTTATTAAAGTTGAAAGGTGGGAGGGATCAATTATCATCTATAGAAACAATAAGTGGCATTTAAGAAACACCGGTATAGGGTTCATATCAGCTCATAATATGGAATCCATATCTAAATGAATAGATGTAGACAATGGATTCATCCCGGTTAGTAGGCTAATGTCACCTTGTGAGTTGCCAGAACTATTATCAAATTTCCTTCACCGCCCACTGAAATTAGATAACAAGTAAATTCTTGTTGATTAAATCAATATAGCTCTGAGAATCTTGGAGAAAAGGGAAAAATAATCAAGCCTTTGGCAATACAAGAAAAGACTTATTAAAATCACGGTAAAAAGTGAAACCCGAGAAATTAGAAGATTCGCAGAAATTTTCATGTGTCACCGATGGAATTTTGAAAACCAAAATGGAGGAAGAAAATATCAAAACCCCATGGGAATTCCACATGGAGTCAATAATAAGGGGCCCTCTAAGGAAAGGCTTCTTGTATTGATATGAAAATGTGTCTCATTATAAACTCAAGGAGAGATAGAAGGGTCACGGAAAGTGCCACGTGTCAGCCCAATGTAATTTCAAAAGAGCGAAGAAAAGAAGAGACCCTGGAGATGCGCTTGGCCTCTACAAAATCTCAACATGAATGGGCCTCAAACCCAAAGCAAGTTTTACGAGATGGCGAAAGGTTAATGACACATATACATAGTAGTAAAACTCATCTAGAACTTTTAAATGTTCACATCTCTCAAAAGTGGAGGGTGAAGAAGTTATTAACTTGTCACTTCAACGGAAGAGTTAATGCATAGTTCCGTGTAAAGGAAGCTAACCCACAGAAACTCAAAAGGTTCACCTACACTCGAAGGCCATTTCTAAATAGATTAACACAAAATAGGTGTTGTCGAAACCATGACCCGAAAATTGATGTGTGAAAATCAAGAAATTTGGATATATAATAAAGATCTGAGGGTGCATTCCTTAAAAGGTGAGCCCACTTCAAGGGAGGCAACAAAGTAGTTGAGAATGTGATAAATGAGTATGGATCTCATTCCTTAAATGATAGATCATGGGGTAATGTGAGAAAGATTTTTCCAATCTATTTCTGTCACTTCATCTCATTTATTACAATGGGCAAGTGATTGAAAATCCTAGTTCCAGAATTTATCTCTTCTCTTCTTCTCATTCTATATATTGTAATCTGTAGGGTTCATAAGATATATCTCTCAAGAGTTAGTCATGTTTCTTCTCTGCTCCTATTTCTTCCCTACTAGGGGGATGAGATGGGAGCCCAAGCCTTCTTCTTGAAGCTTTGTAATGGCATTCTTTCCTCTTACTTGTTGATTGTTATACTATGCACAATTTTGGAGCAATATAATATGTCTTGTGATGCATTTCATCCATCCTTTGCATGTTTTTATAGTCTCTAATAGCCTTTATTTCATTGTTGGTATACTATGCATATTTCTAATGTTCACTACGGGTTTTAGAAGTTGTGCTTAATGGGTTTGAAGTGGTGTTTTGTGTGAATCTATCTATGGCATGTGGTGCATTTCGTCCACCCTTTTCATTGCTCACCTTTTCCCCATTTCAGGCAGTTGGATTCTTGATTAACTTCTCCCCTTTTTTGGCACATCACTTCCGTTAGTTTTGTGCTATGTTTGATTTTTCTTTTACCCTCATCTCTCACCATAGAGAAGAGCCAACTTCTTTAAAATTTGGAGGTTACCTTAGGGTGCATGTCCCACTAACCTAAGGTATCCAACAACTCTAATGGTTCATCTGCAAGGATAATCGTCAACAATTATCTACTAAGGTATTACATATTGGACATAAGGGTCTTTTCACTTAACCCTTGGCATGAATTACAAAGGCAAAAGACACAAAATACTCTAGGCACACATTTTTGATTGATCACCTATATGATTTTGTGTTATATCATATCCTCCAACCTTATGTTATGGTTATGTTTGGTGGTTATTGGTCATTTATCGACCCAAGTTGGGAAAGAGAATGAGGGTGATTTTTATCTTATATATTGCTCACCAACCCACCACATGGACTTTGACTTAATATAAAATCATGGCTATTAAATTACTATGTGAGTTGAATTACAACCCTATGCAAACTTAGGTAACTTAATCTTTGACCAATTGATTTGGTCAACCCATCATGCAAGCATTAGAATAAGGTAATGATTTTGTAGTTAACATGCAAGTTTAATGAAGTAAAAGTTGATTAAGGTTGTAGATGGAATTATAGCGGTGGGAATTTTTGAAAATCCACAACATGGTACTGAGTAAACTTATGGGAATCAAACGAAGAATATGATTTTCTCCGGGAACCAAAGCTTATCTTAGAAGCTAAGGGCATGCAAATCATTTTGTTTTGGAATTATTTTTTGAATATTGGTAAAGAAGTTATGCATGTTAGTTTCTTGTGAGTTAATGGAAGCCATGTAATAGGTGCGGAAACTATGGGAGTTGGTATCTCTTATTTGAAAGGATATAAGCTAAGTTGATTTTGAATTACATTTTGCAAATCAAGAAGATCGAATCATGGGTAATTTCCAAGAAAATTTATAGTAGATTTCTATTGAAACATGAGGGTTACGTTGAAGGAATCTCTGATTTTTACGAGCATGGATTATTTTCTTTCCCCTTATCATATGATTACATTTATTATTTTTATAAGTATAATGTATGCATTAACGTTGTTGATTTTGTGAATTGGGTTTCTACGGAATTGTTTGTCGTGTTTTCTTTGAATAATGATATTGGAATTTGTAGGAATCTTTATTTTTAATAGTTAACGGTATTATCAGTAACCACTGAGTGAAATACTACTTATAAAAGGGAATATACAAATAACATGTCTGGGGATTTTGTGTTTTCAATTAGTACAAATACCCATTCTTAATTTGGGATTTTGGTTTTGAAATCTTATGGGGTTTCTATTAGTTGATTCTTCTTCCCTTATACTTATGAGGTCAATATGATGGCTTGGGACTTAAAATCCATTTCATCAAAACCCAAAAGGATTTTATGGCTTATCTTGGTTATGGTAAATTAAAGATACCCTAAAAAAATTTAGACATATGTGTATGTTTGATTGGAAAATGGTTATGTTTTCAAGATCGGGGAATCCCTTACCTTTAAGGTATCACGTTGAATTAATCTCTACACCATTTACTAGGTTCCCTCATATCTTTGTGCATGACTGATTCTCGAGTATTATTTCTTGGGGAAAATGTGTGAGATTTTCTTGATTGAATGGTTCTGTGTGTTCTCATTTTACTACGACATTTACTGACATATTGGGGCCTCTTCATCAATAAAATGATTCGTGTAAAGACAAAATGAATACAAACACTATATGGTAGTTATATAAATTTGGGAATGTGGAATTCACTTAATCAAGATACATAGCTTGTTTGTGGGATATATATTACTTATTTTCTAAATATTTGAGTGTTGTTGAAGATTTATGTGTATAAAATTAATATAGACTCATGTCTTGATAGATAATGAGGATATTATAGTTGTATTAAATTATAAATTCTTCCTCCTTCAAATTATCCCTTAACGTATTAAAATTTAGGCAGCGAACAAATCTATTAATTTTCAAAGTGAATGATTTCTATCAATTTTCTAGTCTGTCTCATGTATTAGCATAAAGAAATATGAATTTAACTTTACAACGCTACTCTTATTCAAATATTAAATGGTATAAGATGTTATGTGGGAAATAGGACTTCCATGCTAGTTTGCATAAAATTGACCATATTTTAACCATGCAAATTGAAAAGGATCATCAAGTTGGTAAGAAAGGAATGGTTGGCTTAATGTGATTAGATATATTGAATTCATGAATGAAAATATTATATTCTTATTAATATATATGAAATAATTATCTTTAATGTATGTTTATATCATGATGAATTAAATGTAAATATGGCTAAGAATTATGTTGAGATAAATTAAATGAGCCCTATTTGATATGGCACCTTTGACTTAAAGAGAGAACAATTGTTAATGTATTGCAAATAAATGACTTATTCAATTGTATAAGAATATGAAATTTAATAAGATGACTTTCTTTCATTATTGTACCATATTAAATTACTTTATTGGAATGTGATTTTGAGTTATGACTTACTTGTAAATATAAATGCCTTTTGGATTAAACTTAGTTGAGTCTCTTGTTAGTTACACCTTGGTTAATTACATAAAGTTATTAGTTGGTTTTGATTAAATGAGTTTTTGATAAAAACTTTAAGGCCAATAAGCCTATTGTATTAACATGACCTTTTATATGGGAACTCGTGACTTGTATGGGATTTATGGATTGATATATTGGATAATCTATTAATTATATCCACATAACTCTAAGTGGTAATATGTGAGTATTTAAGTTAATTATGTTACATGTATATCATTAATGTAAAAGGTTGCATTGGAATAAGTGGTCACATGCTATATAAATGATTGAAAACAGTAAAAGTGTAATTGGATATGGCACATATTCAAGGTAGGTATGATAAATGAATCTACTAATTCTAAACAAAAGAAATAGTAGATCCACCTTGCGATTTTATGGACCCCACTGCTATAGTTTTGATTAAGAATAAAAAGGGAAATCAAATATCACAACAATCAGTAATAAAAGGACAATTCATAAAGATGGATGCTAGAAAAATAATAAGAATAAGGAATTACATTCATTCTCCCTTGAGAGATTAGGTACTATAAATCAACTTAAATGATTAGGCCTTCGAGAGGCTATCTATTTCCATGGGGTTGGCATAACTCATCCCTCTGCAGGATTTAGATGTGTTTCCATGTAAACCAACAAATCAAACTAATATGATGCATTAGTGGTTTATGTAAGGAGTTGACACATTAAACTGATTTAGTAGATGTGTGGATAAATATTAATTGTATGTGCAATGGTTAATTGTATCAACAAGGTTAGCAACATTATACCATGACATGGTTGAGTACCATATTTGTACGATCAAATCACATAAGTATGGAATGAAGTATTTAAGCACTTGTGAATGATTGGTTAGTAAAATGTACTTACCAAGGTTGGTAACTAAATGAACCTAGAAAATAGGTTAGACTTAAATAAATGCTTATGTTTTCATATGTGAACATAATAAGATGGAAGAGAATCTATATAACTTAATTAGGTGATGGAAAAGTTGCTAACGATGAATGTGTTGTTGCAGAATTAAGCATGGTATAAATGTCTTTAAAAATTTGGTCAAAGTAGTGTAAGATGCTTATTACACTATCTCAAAGTCACCAAGGATATAATATGTCTATTCTTGATGGCGGATTCAATCAATGAGTTCCGGACATGCACTTAGGAAATTATACTTGATTTTCATTATATAAAAAGGAAACCAAATGATACACATTATGTATTAGCTCGTAAAGAGAGTGTTTGGATCGTAAAGAGTGTTTGAGGGGGATCAAGTAGGATTTGTAGAATCTCATGCAGCTACACATGGTTTTATGACAATTATTGGATGGATTCAATTTCATATTTATGCTGGAATTTAAATATTGGGTATTTAAATTAGTGAAGCATAAAGTCAAATATATAAAAATATCCATAGAATTAAGGTGAAAAAATTGGTTGTACTGATTGGATTCCAATATATGTGATTTTTAATTCCAATATATGTGAATTTGGATACCAATATATGTGATTTTCAAGTACAAAAAATTCCAATATTTGACATTTTTTAATCCAAAAATAGAAATATTGGATTCTATAATTACCTATATTTTTTATCTTCTTAGACTAAAATAATTCCAAATTTAGTGAAGTAATTTTTTTATCGTCAAGCTATTATTAAATCATTAAAGGTTACCGTCGAAGCTTTCTAACTCAAGTGTCACTTTAAGAATTCTGTCATTAAGAGTAGTTCCAAATAGATCATCCTATTAAGATTGGATATCTTGCTAACCCCAACTAGAAAACATATTATTTCAACCTTATCATTATCTAAGTTAAGGTTCTCTTAAAAGGTGATAAACATTCATTTCATTATTTGTGTAAGTTTCTAGATCAACATTAATCCAAATGATCCATTCGAATTAATCATTAGTAATCGATTTGAAATTTTCATACTATTGTACTTTAACATCATGAAGCCACTAAGTTAATTGGTATGAAAAAGGCACATTTACAAATACATGTAATATTTATTTTTACTTTAAAATGGAATAATTATTAAATTTTTCCTTAAAGATCAAGATTAATAAATATACATTTATTTCACGACTCTAGTTTTGCTGCCCCCAAAATTCATTATTTACTTCATCTATTTATTAATTAATTAATGATGTTCGTTAACTTATACTATTTATCATTTAATAATTTAGATTAAATGATATTGTAAAAATCTGAAATAGGTAATCAATTTTATTTTGTTTCATGTTGCATTACAAGTACAATTGATACAATCAACGCACATCATAAATACATGCCAAAACATTTAGTCAAATAATATAATATGCCATGAATGCATTTAGAATAATCATTTATTTATTTAAAGTACAATAATAGTTATAAAATGATATAATTGGTCAACTACCATTTTACAATGTTGCGAAGTAATACTTCACTCAATATGGATTACATGATCCAATTTAATTTACACATAAGTCAATGTTTACAAACAGATAAATAATTTATCACCTCATAAGCATGGTTGTAAACAATCCAATTTTTCCCTTATAATAACTAATCCATCCCGAAATCAGAGAAATAAAATAACAATGTATATGGTCAGTTTGAAAACTAACATGAATTACATCTCTTTTTCTAGTTATTACTTTTCAAAATAATAAACATATATTGTTATGCTTAATGACATTAGATCAATTGTTTAAATTCAATATTAATACACTATATTAAATGATCTAATGAAATCACAAAAGACCCAATTCATAACATCATATACATCATATTACATTGCATCATATTATTACTGGTTTATTCCTAATACTTAATCATAATAATTAACACAATCTTTTTATTTAAGTAAGCGGACTAGCTAAGGTAGATTCACATCAAGACCTTACACTCATAAAACACTTGGTACACTATTTAATGTTTAAAAAGAAGAGTTAAATTGTTTTTCTTAAATTAATTCTACTTTTTATATCTTAGGATCACATCTTTAAATTAATGGAAAATCCTAATTATCTTCCATTTCATTGATACACCAAAGGATATATAAATGTATCTATACTTTAGATAATAGTCTAATATAGTCCACATAATATCAATAACATTACCAAAGTATATAAAAGTAGTTACCAATGTATCAAGAGTATCATAAATTTCCCAACCGAATGGCATTTCTTAAAACAATCAACCTTAATAAATAACATACCATTCACCCTAATTCTTCCATACATATGTTAACCATCTAAGTCACCCATTCATATATTAACCATGCACGTCCCCAAGGTTGGGTTAAAAGGACACAATAATAAGTTTTGGACAAGGATTCATCAGTTACACTTAATCATCAAACAAGAGATCATACAAGGTTACAAATGAACCACTCTAAGTTATTCAATTAAGTATTAACCATAAAAGTACCCAAAAATGGGTTTATGACAGTAGACTAATAAACAATCTATTGGTGATCAATCTAGGCCCCTAGATTGAGGTGGTTCTTTTCCTAGACTCTCTATAGATGTAACTGTTGTATATATCTTCCCCTCGGGTAGATATAGACAAACGGAAGAATATGGAAATCAAAGAAACTTAGACCCCGACATTTATTGTGTCGCCAGTAGGTTAAGGGCACAAGTAAAAGGATGTCGACATGAAAATGGATGCGCCTATGGTGCAGGTAAAAGGATCTCGACATAAAAATGGATGCGCCTATGACATAGGTAAAAGGATGTCGACATGAAAATGGATGCGCCTTGGCGCAAGTTTAAAAGGATGTCGACATGAAAATGGATGCGCCTACGGTGCAGGTAAAAGGATGTCGACATGAAAATGGATGCGCCTATGGTGCAGGTAAGAAAATGTCAACATGAGGATGAATACACCGAGGTGCATCTTTGGGAGGCACAACATTTTGAGTGTTAACACCCAGACAGAAGCAAACCCTAGTGCGAGATATTCAGATTGCCATAACTTTTCACAGGGAGCTCAGATTCACGCAAGGTTGGACTTTTTAGAAATCTTACGAGGTCCTATGTCCAACTACGACTGGATATATTTAATTAGGTGAGAATAAGTTCTTAAAAATTCAAAATACATTTTTCCATTTTTGGGTTTGCTTTAGGGTCCTCACCTACCACCATAATGAGATGAATTAAATGCAACTTGGAGGTGGTTGGGGTAGATTTGGAATTCCTCTCTCTTTTCTCTCTCATTCTTCCTATAAATTATAAGGAGGGGCTTCTTTCTAAACGTTGGACATTCTTTTTGCCCCTCCCTTCTTCTCTTTGGCATTTGTGGAGTTCAAACCTCCCATCTAAAATGGTAATGCAACTTTGCCTCTTGGCATTTTGTAGTGTATTGTATCAATCTTTGGAGAAAATAATGCATGTCTGTGTATGATTCTCAACCCTATCTGTGTTCATTTGCATCCTCCTGATCTTTCACTGTAAATTTTGTTATCTGTGCATGATCTTGCATTGCATTTTAATGGTTTGTGTTTATTGGAAAGACAGGTGTTCTTCATTCCTCGGTGCATCACCTTTGTTAGTTTAGGTTTATTTTTATGCATCTTCTTACCCTGTCTCCTTGGCAAGTTAGATTAGGTTTTTGAGTAAACCCTCTACAATTTTACATGTGCATCTGAACAGAGGAATAGGAACCGGCCTTCATCCGGAGAGATTTTCTGATTTCGCAAGGTCCCACACTTGGGAAAAGCTCCATGTTATGCAATCGCACTGAGAGTCTCAACCCATCGAGTTGCAGAAATTTAGGGGTACTGTGATTCACCATCAACAGTAATTGTTATCCCAAATCAACCCATTCACAACTTATTTTGGATAACTTATTTAAAATGGACTTAGCCATTTAAACAAGCCTAGGATGTTCAAATGGACGTTAAAGATCTACATCACTAAGTAATTCAAATGCTCGCAATTAAGGGACACATGGCATGATTCGGGGCCTCTATGAGCCATTCAGGTTTCATGAACTTCAGGTCTACAGAATGTACCAAATTCATATGTTTTCGGGGCCATGGAGGGGTAGAAAAAATCAGCACATAAGAAAGAAAAATGGCAAAGCTAGGGGATGATAGACGGTGCAATATCAATGACCGATGGTGAACACATGTAACCATTCTAGTGTAGGGTGAGGATATGGGATTTGGTAGACCTCAAATCCATGGAATGAACCTAATTTCATAAGGCTTTGGTTTCGGGTAGTCTAGTAGGTCAACAAGGACACATGGCAACATTTATGTGGAGCCAACGATTAAGTCTCTGTCTAGATTGAAGTCACGATGTGAAGGCATGACCCCGAAAATAATGAAATGCAAAAAATAAATCAAGAGAGATATGACATAAGACATGCGTGGAGCATTATTTTTGGTTTTTTCTTCATGGGAGAATGATATGGTATAACTAAATAGTGACACCGTGAAGTAGCATAGAATGTTCTTATTGGTTTGCACTTCACACTCTAACAAGGTTCCTTTAAATAAGAATGACATTGAAAAGTAGCATGGAGGTTTCTCGTTGGTTTATGTTTTGTACTATGACAAGGTTCCTGTAAATGAAATTGAATTACAAAATAGGGTGGAGTTTTCTCATTTTCTCACGTTTTTTAGTGGTTAGTAAAGGTTATCAAACATTCGACATTGTGATGAGCATCGATATTTCTCATTAGCTTCTTTTTTTTGTGTCTAATACAAGTAAAAGAATAGTTTGACACTATGAAGGCATGTGGAATTTTATTATTAGCTCACATTTCATAATAGAACATACCTATGCGAAAATCCACATAACATAGATAATTTAAGGGAAGGAGACACGTAGGAAAAACTCAACCTACTGAACCAACTACAGACAAACATGTGGAAGTAAAAGAATGGAACCGATCCCCAAACACTTAGAGAAAATTGGATATTTTCATTTAGGATAATTACATTCTCGCTTTAATTAAATCTCTTTCTTTGTGAACAAGGTTGAGATTCACTTACAATTTTGGGGGAAATTTGAATTTTAAAGATCACCAAATTTTTGTAAATATGGGGGCTTGTCCTCATATCAAAATGGGGTTAGTTTTTCTATTTTTGAAAAGGTTGAAAGATACAATTGTAAGATTGCATATTTCTTTTGTGAAATGCATATGGATTTCAATTTCTCAAACTTCTATGTCAAGGTGGTTGTAATGTACAACCATTGACAAACATTGAGAGAATTTGATTCAACTTGCTTTGTTAATAAATTCAAGATGTCTGCTTATGAGCTTGAATTTCTTTATTCGGGTTTTGTATATTTAATTGTTGATTGATGAGTTATTTTTGCTACAATTTTGTGTTTATTACTTCTTTGTGTAGTACACTAGATCAGTCCTTAATGGTTGTGCTTTGGTCATTAATTCAATATTATGTTGTAAGCATTTACTCTGCAATATTGAACATAATTCTAAAATCCTTACTATAGCCATTTTGTTGAGTGATTTTTGTTGGAATTTGAGTGAATCTTGGGTGTACAAGAATAGAAGCATTAAATACTTTATTTGAATATTGACACGAGCTTTTATGTTAAACATTTTAGATATTGTGTTGAAATTTTGTGTCTATTGAATATTAATGAATGCAAATATTCCTTTGAAGAAATTATCACTACTTAATCAAGTTTTTTTAATTTCCAAAAGAGCAGGTTGCTTTAGTAATTGTTAAATGCTTTGTTAGAAGGAATCCATCATCATATAATCCCCCTCTTTGTGAAGTTAAAACTACCATAATTGATCCCACCCCTCATATTAACTTCCATTTGTTAATTTGCTGATATGTCTCTAAATATCATTAAAAATGCCTATTATATTTAATTCTACTATCAAGAGAATGTAAGAGAAATCAAAATTTACTATCCATAGTGACATGTGTCTTGTATGGTAAGAATATACAACATTTTTGACAACTTGTAAGAGTGAAGTGTTGTATTCATGGCCATGTTTATCTCAAATTGATCCATCATTTAACAAATCAAGGGAATAAACACCCTATCTCCCCTTTACATTCAGGTTACCTTGCGGGTCCTCTCACCCTAGTTCAAGGTAGGAAAAAAAGTAACAGATGAGGCCATCCCCTTTGTATGTTCCCCTCAATCACCTCAAATATTGATCCTAAGGAAAGTGATAAATCCCTCCCTATCTACAAATGACATAAAATACCCAGTCTAGCACCATCACAAAGATCCCCTTTCCTAAAGAATTTTTTAAGCCACCGGGGATCTAGAATTGTGAACCAACACAAGAATTCACCAACTCTCCCTTTCAATGAAAATAAGAAATTTAAAACATGATTCAAGTTGAAAAAAACAAAAGCGAGATTGATATGATATTAATGATCCAAACCAAGCCAAACCCAACTACCATAAGGAACTCTCATTGGTTAGGGTTTAATCTTGTTATCCCAAGCTTGAATAATATGAAATACCCAGTTGGTTTTAATTCATTGGTATTTCCCTTTGAATAGAGTATAATATAAAAATTCAAAAGCGAGATAGATTTAAGGAAAAACCCACTCACCCAAACATAAGTAAAGTTTTCTTGAATTCCCAGAGCCTATAACTCATTTAAATGAGTTCATTAAAAGGAAAATGATAACCATCTTTATCCTTGTGCTCTCAGCTACAACTATAATGTTGGGCTCTTCGAGCTTGAATAATAAAAAGGTAACTTGTTAATAGAACATAACAATCCAAACTATGTAGTCATGTTTCCATAGAAAGAACTTAAAAATAAAACTTCATTCAAACATGGGTCAAATATTCATCCATAGTAAACCTAGTTCCAAAATCAAATGATTGAAGCTATAGAACTAAAATAACACACAAAACAACCTTCCATTAACTTACAAATTGTAATTTATTTATTAAAAACCTAATATCTAGAAAAGGAGAAATAACCCATCCCTAGATAAGACTAAGATTTTGAAAAATCGTTGTAAAAACATTTCAATAACCTCCATCCATTCCCGTAGTGTTTCCTTAACAAGATATTTATACTCATTTACAAGTAACACATCCAAGAAACAAAATAAAAACCACCCCATAAACTAATATACTCATACTTTAATAATACATGGTCAACCATAATGGTTTCATCCATTATATCCACAAAACATATTATAAAAATGCATACAAGTACCTAACTAGAAGGAAAAACTCAACAATAGACCAAAACTGAAAATAGAATTCAAAAAATGCTTGCAAGGGTAGCTTCTGGAGGACTATTTAGGCTTCCCAACACATTAATTTCCATTACTTCCATAGGTGCCACATAGTGTCCTTTCACTTAACTGTCACCTCCAATTCCATTTCCCTCTAAAACTAACTTAGGGATAAAATTAGTTGGTTGAAGATCGGTCTAACCAATTAACATCCATGGCTCATGATTAGACCAGTTTAAATATATTAACAATCAAAATAATGAACATTCAACTATAGTCAAATCGGTATTATCTTCCACGGATGAAAGCCTTAATATAAGGTAAGTGATTTTATTTCCACTAATCAAACAATTTACATATTATCATTCGATGTAGGAGCATCACCTCTAGTATGTGTATAAGGGTGGCAACATCCAATTTTTGGGTTTTTAGGTGTGTTCAAGGTCCTAGAAGTTATTAAGAGTCATTTAGAGGTGGTAGATTGAGTCTAAGTTTTTAAATTTGAATAATTGGCTTTCCCTCCAAAATGCAATTTGGAGTCTTGGAGATCATTTTGGCTTGCTAAGGTTGTTTTGATAGAGTCTTGAAGCTTATAAACATGTAAGGGGATGAAATTTGGTTTAAATGGTGTGTATTAGGTCCCTCTAGGGTCTAGAAAGCATAACATAAGTCTAGAAGTCAAGGAATTGGTCTTAAAGCTAAGCAACTTGGTATTAGGGCTAAGGTCACTCATATGACCAATAAGTTTGAGGGTGTATTCGGTTAGGCATAGGTGGGAAGCATATAAATTTGAAAAATGTAACTAAATTTCTCATTCCCATTCGAATGGAAATCAAAGAAGCTTCAAGAAAGGAGGAAAACAAGGTTTTGTGTAAGTTTTACATCTTTGAGACTGTGTGAATGCATTTATATGGGTGATTATTCATGGAAATCTAATGTATGACTGATGGAAAGGCTACCAATGATATTTATAAAGTATGAATTACAAGTTTTGTGGAATTTTGTAGTGTGTGTTTGTGTGTGTGTGTGTGTGTGTGTGTGTGTGTGTGTGTGTGTGTGTGTGTGTGTGTGTGTGTGTGTGTGTGTGTGTGTGTGTGTGTGTGTGTGTGTGTGTGTGTTGATGTTTATTGTGTGTACTTTGTGTTGATTGAACCAACTGAGATGATTTGATGAAACTGTGAGTTATAGTGGTACTTGCAAATTGAGATAAGACTGTTGACACATTGTTGGTGAGTCAATAATTGCCTATTCAAGTTATGGAACATGTATACTCAAACCCTAAAGGAAAACCTTTGTGATGTGTTCATGACTATGCAAAATTGTGATGTAAATTGGACTGTGATCAACCTTGCAAAGTGTGTATGGTGAATTTCTTGATGTGGCACAGATATAAAGCATTAAGAGTAATTATTCATACCAAGTGAATAAGAGGAATTAGGACTAACTCACATGTTTAAATATCTTTGTGACAAACAATAGTGAAGAGTATTGGTTTTATGATTTGGTGATAACTTTGCATGATCAAAAAGACCACGTATTCTAATGAAAAGGCCATAAACTCATGTCTTTGAATTCTTGGTTGAATTATAAGGATTTTAATGCCATTGAAATGAATAGAATAATTACTCTTAGGTATGCTTAGTGTTTTGTATTGATAAATAAAGGAACTAGGAGGACTGAGATCTGTATATGCACGAGACATGGCAGAGGAAAGAAGCATTGTAGAATATTTTGCATGTGACTTTATAAGTCACTAGTACCATGTTTAGGGATAAGAGTTCAATAAAAATCCTAGTTATAATTTAAGGCACTGAAATCATAAAAAAAACAAGTTATAGCTTTTTGACTCCTCTCGAGCTCATTTTGAGATTTTCTTAATGACTCAACTAGGGTTTACAATTTGGTTGGTCAAATCCAAGTATTTTTCTTTCAAACTTGCAACATATCATGAAAAGGATCTAATGTAGGAGATGTTGAAATAAATTTGTATTTTTAAGGGTGAAATTCAGACTTATGCTTGACAGTTGGAGGAAGAACACAAAATTCACAGTCTCAGGCCTAGAAGAAGGGGTCAGTTAACAAAGGAAGTATATACAAAAATGGAAGTTAGACTTAGAAAATTTATGGGAATATAAAAAAAATTAAAGGGTGACTAAAAACCATGATTTAGTGCCTTGGAATTCTTAAAATAAGGATCTGTGCATAACAATGTAGTGAAGGAAACCTAGTAAGGGTTTATAGAGAAAAACACAAAAAGGGGAATTGAGAGAGTTATACAAGGTTATAGAACCCAAAATTTTGGGCACACTTTATAGTTGATATGAGGATGTTAATGGAGTTAAAAGGTATTAGTAACACTTCTATAAATTAATACCTACCAATGGAGCAAGTATGCCTTGTCTTGACTAGAAGAAAGGATAATTTATATCAAAAGAAAAATGTTGGAAGCTTGTTGACTTGAAACTCTTTAAGTGATTCACTAGCCTTGTTACTAGGTGTATGTACAGGGTGAAAAGTGCTAGAAGAAAGGAGAAGCCTAGAAAGAGCTAATAAGATTACTTCAATGATGAACCAATAAAGAGGAATGCAGAATAAGATGTTGGAGAGGTGAGTAAAGGATGAAATACATTACTTAGGTTATCTTAGTTGATGGAAAGGTGCCATTACTTAGGGTATCTCAGTTGATATAATTTATTAAGGTAAACTTGATGCACTAGAGATTTTGAAGATGTTTTTAGCCTAATTCTTGCATTTACATGTTAAGTCAAGTACATTATAAACATTGTATGATACTTCTTATGTAGAGTAAGATGCATTTAGATGGTATAAGCTTGGTGATGAGTGGTTTGAAGGTTGTTGTTCCTATTGGCTACATCACATTCCCATATAAGTTAAAATCGATGTATATGAATATGGTATAAGACCATAGTTATTTTTACCTTTTAAAATAAACTATACACAATTACATTTAACTAATTTTACTTATAAATACCCAACAAAGGGTGATTTGAAAAACCATTATAAACTAATCGTGTCATTACGTAAAGTGGTCGATATAATCACTTATTCATCCGAAAAGGAGTATCGATCGGTCCAAGGTAATTAACTGATTTAAAAATTTAAATACATATGAAAGATAAGCATGATAAACAATTTATGATCATTTTATAAAATATATTACTATGTAATATAAATCAATAAGCTCATATCAACATTTAATTGTAATAACAATACTTAACCATGTACCTTATCAAAACCAATATTTTTACATGTTCCAATTGAAGATCCACTTCTTTGTTATATGATCAATCATAGTTACTATCAAAAGAGTTAGTCCTTTCAACATTTACATTATTTTCACATAATTTAATGATATTTAATAACCATGAATAAATTCAACCATACTTTGCAAATCATTACATCTAGAAATAGAAGTAAATCACAATATCAATAGTAGGTAATACAAACAACAAAGTATCTAAAAATGGAAATCATCAAACTCAAAGAGATAATAAACCCATTCATTAAATAATAAAATATGCTATTAATGTGAGGTGTCTCACGAGTGCTTGGTGACAATCATCGTTAAGTGGTTATCCTCACAACTACACATAAGCATGTTTATCCTTTTTAGGGTAAACATAGATATGCCTAGCTATGATATTATCCGGTAACGCTTCTCACCCCCAAACCTTCGTGATCCACTTTATGTTAATAACCCTATCTTGAAATAATCATGAAATGAAAATGTGGGATGTGACATACTTCCCCCTTAATGAATCATCGTCCTAATGATTTTACTCACTAATAACAATAGAATAAACCAAAAAATATTTATATCATACAATAAAGGGAAAACAATCATGCATTCTCATCCAAA
This sequence comes from Taxus wallichiana var. yunnanensis, assembly GCA_018340775.1. Lineage (NCBI taxonomy): Eukaryota > Viridiplantae > Streptophyta > Pinopsida > Cupressales > Taxaceae > Taxus > Taxus wallichiana. Next base: position 517,330,294 of record CM031235.1, read on the forward strand.
TTTGAAGTTTTTCTAGATTTTCAATTCATCTGACATTTACTTATATGTTTTAACAGCCTTATAAAACATCAATTTTACCATATTGTTTGAATAAAGATGAAGTTTTATCATTATAGCACTTAAAATTTATAAAAAAATTATCAATTTTAACTTAATAAATCGAAAAATGTCAGTTTTATGACTTAAATAGATGAGGAAAATTTTTCCTCATTTCTTAAATATTCTCCCAGACTGCAATTTCTTTTGAATATTGGTCCCATTGGACCTTGCATTATGTAATTTCTCTATTTCTCAAGTGCAATCTGTGAGTTTCTATAATTCTTATATGTTTAACTATTATGATTCATGGATCCTAAACCTTAAAGTGTTCCAATTAAGCACATGTGATACATCTGAAACATACTTCTTAAGAAAGGAAATATGAAAAACATCATACATCTTAGACAATGTGGGAGGAAATGTCAAACAATATGCTACCAAAATTATGATTTCTATAATTTTAAAAGGTCCAACATATCGTGGTGATAACTTGGTAGCTTTGTCAAATGTTATTGAGCTCTTTTTGGGCTTAACCTACAAGAATACTTTGTCTCCTACTTAAAATTTCTTGTTTATTTGTTTCAGATCTATGTATCTCTTTTTCCTATCAACATCTTTTTCAATCGATCATGGATGATCTTCACTTATTGTTCCATTTCCGTTAACATTTCAAGGCCCAATAACACTATATCTTCAATATTATCCCAACTAATGGGTATTCTTAACCTTCTTCCATACAATGCCTCGAAAGGAGCCATTTTCATTGATACATGATAGGTGTTATTGTATGAAAACTCAGCCATTGGGAGTTATTCTTACCATTTTTACTACTAATCTATGCAATACATCTTGAGAATATCTTCCATAACTTGGTTTACCCATTCAGTTTGACCATCTATTTATGGATGGTCTAAACTAAAATTCAGATTTATCCCTAAGGGTGAATTCAAATTTTGTCGAAACCTAGATGTCATCCATGGATCCATATCTGAAATTATTAACTTTGGAACTCCATGCAATTTGAAAATTTCATGCACAAACCTTATTGCAAGTATGAGAGAATCATCATTCAGATTTCATGGTATAAAATGAGATAGTTTTGTTAACTTATCAACAAATACAAGTATCATATCATGTTTATTTTTTGACATAGGTAGCCCCTAAAAAAATTCATGCTAATAACTCAACATTTATATTACTGAATGTTGTATGCATATAGTATACCAACAGGTGCAAGTTCTCAACATTTATATGCTCACATTCTAAACAGTGAGAAACATAGTTTATCACATCCTTTTTAGTTCCTTTCTAAAAATATTGTTTTTTTTTATATCTTAAAGAATTTTAGTTACTCTGGGATGTCTAAAGTATGGTGAATTAATAAATTCTCTCATTAATTTATCCTTAAGTCATTTTAAAAGGTACATAGAATTTAGCTTCACATTTCTAGATTACCTCATTGTTAAAGTTAAATCCTTCATATATTTTATCATTAGGATCTATTGTTAAAGTAGCCTTAACATGATGATAATAAGAGTTAACCATCATATGTTTCTTTATTTCATCCTTGAATTGGGTTCTAAGGGTAAAATTTGCATAAAAATGCTTCGACATCTTATAATACCTACCACTCTATTTTCATTACCTATTATGTAGCTCATATCAAAATCATACTATGAAAAAAATTCAAACCATTTTAATTTTCTTCTATTTACGTTGGGTTGTGTGAAGATATACTTCATCCCTAAGTGGTCTATTTTTTATTTCAAAATTTTTCCTAAGAAAAAATGCCTCCATACTTAGAGTGCGTGTACTATAGTAAGCAAGCTCTAGATCATGAGGAGCATAGTTCATCTCATGTTCCTTTAATTTCTTACTCTCATATGTTATCATATGGTCATTTTGGATAATAATTCCACCCAAAACTTCACATGAGGAATCTATCACCATGGTGAACCTTTAATTGGGGTCTAGAACTGTCAAAATTGGTGTTATAGTTAATTTATCTTTCAAAAAATTAAATGCATTCTCACATTTTTCAGACCATAAAAATTTCTTATCCTTTTTCTCGTAGTGATGTGATTGGAGCAACAACTCTAGAAAAGTCTTTTACAAATTTTTAATAGTAACCAGCCAGCCCCATGAAGCTTCTAACTTCATGAAAAAAATTTGGTGTTGGACATTCTTTTATTTCCTTGATATTTTATAGATCTACAGATATTCCTTCATTCATTATGATGTATCTAAGGTATTTTACCTCATTTTGATAAAAGGAACATTTAGATATTTTTCCATACGCTTTTTTTTTTCTAAGTATGTCAAGCACTATTCTTAAGTGCTCATTATGCTCATCAATGTTTTTGGAGTAGATTAGAATGTCATCCAAGAAAACTAGCACAAACTTGTCTAAATATTCTTGGAATATGTTATTCATTAAATTCATGAATGCAACATGTGTATTCATGATTCCAAATGGTAAAACTGTGAACTCATAGTGGCCATACCTTTTCCTAAAGGTTGTTTTATGAATGTATTCATATTTAATTATCAGTTGATGGTATCTTGATCTTAGATAAATTTTGGAATAAACTGATGCATCATGCATCTAATTAAAAAGATCATATATCCTCAAAGAAAGGGTATTTATTCTTCATTGTATCTTCGTTAAGCATGTGGTAATCAATGCATAACCTTAGTGTGTCATATTTATTTTTGACAAAAAAATGTTGATCCCTAGGAGACATACTCAATTTGATTAGTCCTTTGGATAACATCTCATTTAGTTGTACCTTGAGTTCTACTAGTTCTGTTGTAGTCATGTGGTACGTAGATTTTGAAATAGGTTATGTTCCAGGTTTGATGTCTATTATGAAGTCAAATTCATGCCTTTGATGGAGTCCACATAACTCCTATGGAAAAACATCGTTGTACTCTTGTAATAGTAGGTAATAAGCCAAATAATTCTTACCCTCTTCATTGAAATAAAAAAATTAACAAATATAGCATGTAACCCTTGTTTTTTGCGTTTTTAGGTTGCATAGTAGAGATTTGCCTCACTACTATGTATCTTTTTATATTTGGTAAAAGGTTGGTTTTGGAAGGGTCCCTACCATATTAAAATAAGGATCTATAATCCAAACATAGCCATAAATATTTCTTGAGTCAAAACTAAACCAAACATAAAAATAGTAGAAAAGAGAATAGAAACTAACACAAAACCAAAAGTAAAATATATAGAAATCAATCCAAAATAAAAATGAAGGAAAATAGAGCATCAATACATAGAGAGTAGAAGAAACTAAATCCATTTCTGCCTCCATATAAAAATAAAAGCTAACTTTGATGAAGAAGAGACCATAAGACCTTCCATGAAAGGATTGCATCAAAATTTACCAATATTTCCTAGATATCATTCCAAACTACCAAGAAAAATCACCAAACAAGATTATTTATACCCTTTAGATAGGAAATAAATTGAGTTCTAAGCTTGGCATCTCTCATGGTTTGAGGAATTTATGACCTTATGGGGGAAATTTTCTTCCCTAATCCAATGACGCAGAGTCTCTAACTTCATGCCAATATTAGCACACAAGTCAACCACATGATTTCCTTATCTAAAGGTATGAGAGATTTTAAAATTTGGGAAATACCTCAAGATTATAGTGGAGTCCACAATGATTTTACTGATGATCCACCTTTAGGGGGACTTAATTTGAAGGCAATTTTAGATATTCATAGATTCTCCCTCAACCCAAAGTTTATAGATCTTCATATTTTTATAAGTTAGATACCCCATAAGGTTGTTTAAGCCTCAGCATAATGGTTGGTTTGGATCCCCATGTTACCACCATAAGCTATTATGAAATCACCTTTATCTTTCATAATGAATCCTCCCCTAGCCCTCACACACGCTTTCCCTTTACTACACCATCAAAATTAAGATTGTAATGACCTTATTGAGGATGAATCTAGACATTATTTTTCTAGCAACCTTAGATTTTTTTTTCAAGGTCTTGGTCTAGATGTAGGTCCCATTTTATAAAGAAGTTAATATCTAAATCCTTCATATTGTGTTTACTATGTTTGATAGAAGATTTGAATTTTTCAATTTTCAAAAGAATCGATGTTTAAAAACCATGCAAACATTTAAAATTTTCATTTCAAAGACTATTTCGTTCCTTTCTTTCCATATTTCCCAAACAAAGGTGCGGAAGGATAAAATCCCATAGGACTCGACTAAGATATTTCTGGTCCGATAAGATTGTTAGAGTACACATTTACCTTAGCTCATGTTCTCCTATGTAATTTATTTACCTTCTATTTTATTTATCATCGCCCACTTATGTGTGGATATTTGTTTTATGTTATTTATATATTAGGAAGATGTTATCTAGTTGTTATGACTAGTTATTTCCTAAATCTATGGTCTTGACTAGTTCTTTGATGAATAGTTATTTCCTTGATTTATGGCCTTGATTGATTCTTAGATCGATCTTCCTTTCTTGTATAAGCAAGGATAATTCTCATTGTACTAAAGAGAGTTTCATAATAATATATGATATTACTACACTTTGTTTGTAAATTCTTTTGTAAAGTTATTCTGGTGAATTTATTTTAGCTTATAAAGTGTGGTGTGATATGATCATCTAAGATCTTCATGGCTTGCAATGATCTTCTTATCATTATTTTCATGGTATCGGAGCGATAGATGATGTAGACATCCATCTATAAGTTTTTTCTTCACAAGTAAGGGTTTATTATTTTCATGTTTCAGAATTTGTTAGGAATTTTCTGCAACATGCATTTTTATGCAAAACACAATGTGCCATTGGATTTGGAAGATGTCAAAACCCTATAATCGACTATATACTTGACCTTGTTTTAATACAAGTCAAATCTAGACATTTTAAGGGGTTTTTGCACATTTTTCAAAAATATATGTACGCTAATGTACCCAAAAAAATTAACACAAAACATTATATCATATTTCTACATTTTTGAGAAAATTTATGGGTTTCTGTCTTTTTTATAGGTTCCAGAAAAAGAGATATTTACAATATAAGTTTGTATTAACAATTGTGGATTTTGGGTGCATTCTTTTATCTAATAGACACATATTTGTACTTTCTGGGTGCATTATTTTATCCTTTGGATATAGACGTGTACCTTCTAGATGCATTCTTTCACCCTCTAGATATTTCTATTTTGGATGCGATTTTTATTTACTAGACGTAGATATGTACCCTCTGGGTGCATTCTTTTATCTATTGGATATAGATGTGTACTTTATGAATGCATTCTTTTACCCTCAAGATATTTTTGTTTTGGATATATTCTTTATCCATTGGACACATATTTGTACACTCTGGGTGCATTATTTTATCCATTAGCTATAGATGTATACCTTCTACATGCATTCATTTATCCTCTAGATATTTCTATTTTAGATGTAGTCTTTTATCCACTGGACGCAGATTTATACCTTATGGGTACATTATTTTATCAATTGCATATAGATGTGTACCCTCCAGATGTAATGATTTACCCTCTGTATGTTTAGGTTTTCATTGCAGTATTTTATCCTTTGGTCACAAGTCTGTATCCTATGGATGCACTTATTTACCCTCTATAAATTTGGGTGTCACATGTTCTTTTAAAAAAATCAGCATTAAATTTTTTTAATAGCAAAACCTTCTAGAGCTTGTAACTTTTTATTTTTATCTCACATTAAGGTGATTTTTTTGAAATTGTATATTTTTTCAAGATTTCCACATTGGTGACATTTTAATACACATATTTCAAATGTAAAAAGTGCTTTTACTCATTATAATATTTATAAGCACTCAATTATAAAGTGCCAAATATGGGAGGTGTTGTAATCACTTGTGGACACAATTTTAGTTGAGCCCAAAGTCCTAAACTTTTACATGTTGCATTCTTGTATCTATCACATTCTAATAATGATATAATTTTCTCTCGAAGTGTGTGGAATTCAAGAGGATATGGTTAAAATTGTGGAACAACATAGATCTCTTACAAAGAAAAACTCTCTTCTTCATAACCTCTTTTATGAGGAGGATACACTAATGCACTCTACAATAAACACTTTCTTTCTTACAACATCACCCTTATATTGTGGACAAGTCATATCGATGCTCCTAGTCCACTTGCGACTATTTCTCTTAGACCCATTGACCTTGAACTATCAATATCTAAGTTTGCTCCCTCCCCGATGCTCCTAAGCCTATTAGGATTATTATTCCATGTTTTTCAACATATTTTCTTATTACAATAACACATTATGTGTGTCCTACTTCTACTCACATACATGGATCTTTTGAGAAGCATATCACTGCATTGGGTTCTCACGTACTATGTTCTATGAGTTTCACTGGTAGAGGTATTGACAGACATTCACAAGGTATTTCTTCCCATATTCCACATGTTAAGTGGAATTATATCCATCATATTTGTTTTCGAGAAGGTCCTTTAATGGGATCACACATAGACAAATATCATATTTTTGTTTGTTCGACTCTTTCGAGGATCATGAGCTACACATGAGTTCTAAAACTTCACTCACACTTGAGCAACCTGATATTTTAGCCATCATGCATTATTGACCTTACACATATTCTGATGTTCCTTTGCATGACATTATTGTGCATTTCTCACCAAGTCATATGAAAACAATTTCTTCATCCATCCATGTTGATTTTAGGTGGAATTCTGATCCACATGGCATAGACATGTATTCATTGAGACAAATCTATAGGCATGGTTCCTCAACCCTTCATCCTCTTACTCCACTTTCTATACCTTCCGCATTATAATGCTCCTTGTTTTGAGATTTTTTCTTTAGCAGGTGTAATATATCTCTCTTGTTTGTTGTGATATTTTATATTTGTATTATCAACACTTTTAGGCACGTTGACAATCTCTCTTATGGGTAATATATTCTAGTGAACCCCATCGTTATTTTTAGTGATCAAGTAGTTTCTTTGACAACACATACATATTTTTAGCGTCACTCCACCCATTCAGTAATATTCAAGGGTATGGTGGTGTTCCTACTTCTTCTAGTTTTATGTCCTTGCCTTGTTACCTTGGATTTTCTTAGATAGTGACACTCCTATTTCTTTGGATATTATTTCCTTTCCTTGTTACTTTTATTATTATTCTTTGATCATGGCACACCTATTTGCAGTAGTTGATTGAATAATGTTTGGTGTTTTTTCTACACTTTTGACATCACTCCATTGATAATATCCTTATATGGAGCTATTCTGGTGAAGCCCACTATCTGTTGTTTTTGTGTTTTATGATCGAGCAAGGGATTTAGACCATAGTTCACACCAAAATTCTTCAACATTGTACAATTTTTTTGAGCTGAGCTTCTTGGGATGCCTTGTAGTGGGTATTTTCTCTCTCTACTTTATTATTACTAGTTTTAGGTACCTTATGGTGTTCCTTTTTCCCATTTATTATACATGAGTACCTCATCGGGCCTAGTTTTTGGGACTCATACTATGGATATGTAACTTTTATTTTGGGCCCCTAGCTTCACTTGAGGGGGGTGTTAGAGTAGGTATTTAACTTAGCTCATGTTCACCTAGGTACTTTATTTACCTTCTATTTTATTTATCCTCACCCACTTATATGTGGATATTTTTTTATCTTGTTTAGATATTAGGAAGATATTATCTAGTTCTTATGAATATTTCTTTCCTTAATTTATGGCTTGATCTATGGCCTTAAATAGTTCTTAGATCGATCTTCCTTTCTTATATAAGCAAAGCCCATTCTCATCGTCCTAAGAGAGTTCTATAATAATATATGATATTACTGCATTTTGTTTACAACTTCTTTTCACAGCTTATTCTAGTGAATTTATTTCATCTTATCAAATGTGGTGTGCTATGATCATATGTGATCTTCATAGCTTGGAATGATATTCTTATCCTTCCTTTCAAATACCACTGATCCTTTAGGTCATTCACCAATTGGGGAGGACATAATTCAAGCCAATTTTGTCTAGGATGAGACCCCATAAAGAGAAAGAAAACTTGTAATGAATGAAGATATGATCAACAGTTTTTCTTATTCTTTACAAAGGATGCATCAATTTATAAGAATATGTCCCTTCTCTCTTAGGTTATCCACCGTAAGAATCTTGTTCTAAAGTGTGAGCCACTAGAAGAAGTTAGTTTTGGGGCTCATATATTTACACCATATCATTTTCTAACAAAAATGAGAGTTAGGAAATTTATTTTGGCCGTTATACCTAGAGAGTACATTGTAACTACCATCACCTAAATCCTTCCAAATTAGTTCATCTTTAACATTTTTGTTGGGGATATAAATGCTAGAAATATTTTTATATTAAAAATCATATTTTCTCTCTCAATATCATTTCTTTATTTAAGTGACAATATTTTCCAAGTTTTTTTTTCCAATTATTCATTATAGATAGCCACTCATCCTCTCCCCATATTTCAACTCGATCCGATTTATCTAATTTTGAAGATTTAGTCTTTTTGTTAATCTAGCTCTAAATTCCATTTTTCCTCCCAAAAGCTGATTTTGTTTCCATTTACAAATTCCCATCTAATGTGTTTTTTAATAAGGTCTCTTCTTTTGATTAATGAATTCTATAAGTGTGATTCAATGGGAAGATCCACGTATGGTAAAGTATTTGACAAATTCCTCCTTTAATTATTTGTTTTTAATGATGTTACATAAAGGTAAGTCTTGTTTGAGGATTCTCCATCCCATTTTTGCAAGGAGTGTTGTGTTCATGAGTCTAAGGTTCCTTATAAATAATCCACTTTGTGATTTCGGATTACAAATTTTTTACTAAGAAACCAAAGGAATTATATTATGCTCTTCTACTCCTTCCCATAAAAATATATTATGAATCTTGTCTATCCTATCAAAAAAAAAAAAATTAGTCATCCAAAAAGAGAAAGGAGGTAAATAGGAAGATTGTTTAGTGGAGTTTTTATCGAGTGGCTTTAACAAAGACTCAAAACACAACCCCTTCCATCTTGCGAATTTAGTTTGAAATAGGTCAAGAAGTGAGTTCCAAACTAAAATTGGTAGGATACCTATGACCATAGGAATCCCTAAGTAAGTAGTAGGAAGATTTTTGATGCCACAACCTAATATTTTAGCAATTTTCTTCGCAAGATATAGGAGTATTGATAAAAATACTAAACTTTTTCCACAATTTATGAGTTGAATTGAGCTTCTTCATACTAGTCCAATAATTATTTTTATTACATAGCTTCTTGAACATATGCAATGGAAAGGAGGATAATGTTATCATCAAATTGTCAGTGGGAGACTAAAATATTTTTAGAGGAGGGATTGAAGCCATGTATGAAACCCACTTCTATGTAACTACTTATTACTTTGTTGAGGCTCTCAACCATAATGATGAAGAGGAAGGGAGAAATGGGATCTCCTTACCTTATACCTCTGTTACTACCAAAAAAAATAGTTGGAGTGACATTTAGAAGAATAAAGAACATGGGGGTCGAGATGTGCTCTCTGATTAATTTCTTAAAAAGTGGGTTGAAGCTAATTTTTTCAAGGATTTTATCTACAAATTCCCATGAGACTCTGTTAAAGGCCTTGTTCATATCTAACTTGATGGCCATGCCTAATTTTTTTATTTTATCCATGGAATGGATTATTGCATGTACCAAAACAATTCCATCTAGTATTTGTCTTCCTTAATGATGCACCAGAATTAGCAGGAACTTGACAAGGTCATAACTTGAGCTTCGGGTGTCTGTTTGAGTCTGTTTTTTTTAAAACACATGTTTCAATGAGATGAATGTAAAGGAAACTTGCCCTACTGGTTGGGGAAAGTTTTGGCACGTTTTTGGGCCCTAAATCTGTCATCTTGAGGCTGAAAATTAGGATTTAAGTTGTAGTTCAGTTTTTTTCTATTTTTGAGCATTAGTTAATTTTAGTCTATTAGTTCCATTATGACTTAGAAAGCTGGAAATTCCTCTAATTTATGAATGTATAAGATGCGTGGCAATTTCTCGTGCCCGCATTTAATAAGCATGCGAACTTACTAAGAATAGCAAGTTTTAGTAAATTGCTAAAAATAGTAATTTCCACCACCTAGAGTAGATTTAGTCAAGTTAGTTAGAGTTTGCTTGGAAAATCGAGTTGGGAGTTGTTTTCCTATTTAGGAAACATTGTAATTCATTATTCAATAATGAAGAAGGAGATTTATTTCTTGTTGAGTTCATGTTATTTGTAGAATATCAAGTTTGTTAAAATTTGGCTACATTACTTAAACGAAACCTCCTTTTTCCAATTAATGTTCTTAATAAAATGTTGCAACCTTGATGCAATAGTCTTTGTAAAAAAATTATAAATTGTGTTTGAAAGAATGATTAGTCTAAGTCCTTGAAATATTTTGCCCTAACTTTTTTAGGAAATAATATTATGAATGTGTTATTAATATCCTTCAAAATCTTACCAATACAGAAAAATTCATTGGTGGATTTGAGAAAGTCATTTTTACAGATTTCCCAATATATTTGGAAGAAATAGTCAACCATAGCTTTATGTCTCTTTTTATGCCTTGAATGATAGCCAATTTATGTAGGTCATCCAAGAACTTAATTTGTTTTTCTAAGTATTAAACCACATATTTATGTTGTGAAAACTAGTTCATGTCTATGATGACATCATATGAACCTAAGGGAGCTACGTATATGTTTATTTTAGTTGTAAAATTGGGTAATTATAATGTTGTGACAGAAAGGAATTTAATCACCATGTAAACAAAATTGTTCCCATATTGTGTAGTCCATCATTTATTCATATTTCCATCTTTTCTTTTTAATTTTTCAGCTAACTTATTGGGAAAAAAGCATTTAGTAGTACTAGTATCAAAAATAATAGTAACAGTACTCTATACAAGTTACATGGTATTTAAACAAGTGCGACATCTTTTCATCTTCCCTATTTTCCACTAAAGCATGTATCCTATGTTTTTGGTTGTTAGCTTTGTTCACGCTGGATAATTTTTGAAAAAGTTTGCTAAACATCCCTAAAAGATGTCAGTGTAGAATATCATCTCAAGAGCTTTCCAACGACTATAAGAACGTGAAAAATGGACATCGGGAGCTCTAGTTATGTCCGGTCAAAGTTCGGTCAACGGAAAGTCAACTCTAGTCAACTAGTCAATAATGGACCAATCGCACTACGACACGTGGCGAAAAGGCAAAAGGGAGTTGTTTGTTGGTTTTCGATCACTAGTCTTTGACGAGCATAAAAATGGTGCATGGGAACAAGAGGCTCAACTTTTATTACGGAGGGGAGCCCGACTGCCGTGTGGACTATGGTATTATCGCCGATGTGGTGGGTCCACAAGCCACCACGTGGCTTGCCACCACTCGTCGAATTCGCTCGATTTGCCTATCGAGGGTCGAAAAGTGGTATTTATTGCCATATTTCATTTGGAATGTCATTATATTGCTTGGGTCGAAATTATATTATCTTGGTAAGTCCACTTTCCATATTCCACGCATTTAATCCAAATCCATATTACATTTTCCACGCATTATATTTGGTTTAACCTCCAAGCATTATTCAAGGCACCTAAAAATACTGTCTATACATAGCCATGCACATCCTTATCCAACTAGAAAATGAACCCACATTCCAAGTGGCTAAAATGGCTCACAAGCCAATACAAAAGTGCCCCCTTTGCATTATTAAATACCTCCCTTCATCCACGCACCCACAATGTGGGATAAACCTCTTGAAATCCGCCTAAGGAGAAGGAAGTGGAGATATGGGGGGGATTTGAACCATGGTCTCCATGGTAAAAATTAAGGGCTTTGACCATTGCGCCACTTGTTTAGAAACAATATAAAAGGAGCTTTATTGTATTTGAATAGCATTGGTGCAGGTCTGTAAAAGCCAAGAGGAGGCAGTTTCAGAAAACACCATTTTTGAAGGCCTTGCACTCAGATTGGGCACTTGGAGTAAAAATATGAAATGAAGGAAATTTTGAGATGATTCCAACGATGTAAGATTTGATATTTTTTGTTGAGTTTTATCTTGTTTTTGGAAGCTTTGAATGCATATTTTAACAGGGATCTACAAGATAGCTAGTTGGAAAACATGAATTTCAATGCACTTCTGATTTGAATTGTGACTTGGTGTAAACATGAAAAATGTTCAGAATTCAGAGATTATCTCATATATATGATTTTTTTTCATATAATGTTTTTAAATCTCCATTTGTAGGTTTTTTTCTAGCATAGTTGCAGGGAGATCACATTGTGAAAACACTGTAGGAGCCACGGATCGTTCTTGGGACAGTTTCTTCTATTTTTCAGAGTTCTTGGGACATTGATCAGCTCATTTGCAGGTTGTGATTCATTATTTGTAGTTTCTAAGAGTTATTGTACTTACATTTCAATATTATTAATGGATCGTTTCAATCAACCCGGGACGTAGGAATTTCCGAACCTCATAAACAATCTTGTTTGTTATCTAAATGTTTTCGGTTTTCTAATTATTTATTTTCTACACAAGTTTTCCACACTTCTATGGATGCATAATAATCAGAATTTAATCAATTTTTGGAGCTTATAATACTTAAAATTGGTTAAGAAAATCACGATCTTTAGAAACTTTTAAAAGTGAAAAAAATACAACACACATTTTTCAAATCAAGTTTGGTATTAGAGCAGTTAGATTGCTGGATTAGCTTCAAATTGTGTTTGAAAATTTGGCTTCAGTTTCAGTATTGATTTCACTTTTCAGTGTGCAGAAATTTTGGGGCTTGTTAATCTTCTTTTGTAGTGTGCAATTTTGGAAGTACAGGTTGTGTTTGCAGGAACCAGGAATCATGGGCAAGTCATCCAAACAGGAGCAACTGGATGAGCTTGAAGCCATAAACACCAACTCCAAGAAGAAAAATCTTTCTTGAGAGATAAATTTTATTCCTTGGAAGAGGAAATAGTGTGGTTAAAATCTGAGCCACAATCCTCTATAACCAAGAAAGAGGAGTATGTCAACAAGATGCTTGAAGAGAGCAAGAAGTTGATGGGCTTTGTTAAAGAGTTATAGGAAGAAATACGAACCAAGGATGCCCTCTTGGAAAAGCTACAACAAGGTGAACATAAGAAGGAAATGCCTTCCAAATCAGATGTAGGTACTATGACAGAATGCACTGTAAGTTGTTCACATTTTAATTCTTCCTCTCATTCAGTTTCAGATATTCCTTTGGGTCAGTTTGAAAAACACACTAAGGGAATTGGGTCTAAGCTAATGGTTAAGATGGGATTTAACGGAAAGGGCCTTGGTAAAAATGGACAAGGTGATGCTAACCTAGTACAGTAGAGGATCAGCCTCGGTTTGTAGGTTTGGGTTATTCTAGTGGGAAAATGGAAATTGGAGAAAGTTCCAAAGTAGTTGAAGGAAGACAAGCTTCCAACAACCAAGGATCTACGCCACTAGAATTACAGATTCCGCCATCAGGAGGAACAATGAAAGGTGTAAGAAAACATGTAAAAGAGGTAATCAGATTCCACCTCCTTCCACTTACACTAAAAATAGCACTAAGGGAAAATCAAATCCTAAAACTTCTAATACACTCTTTCAGGGGAACAATATAGCTTTGGTAGGCAGAAATATGCTTTCCCTTGCACATTTTGTGAAGGTACTAATCATTCTGTTGCATATTGTTGGAAGAGGAAAAATTTGATTAAGAAGTTAATGCCTTTTGTGAATGATAAGGCAGGTGCTAAAGACCAATCTCACCAAGGAAAGGTGAGAAATGGCAAGAATGTTACCTCTCCTAAACAGGGGAATCATTCTCGTAGACAGACTTATGAGAACGGTAAAATGGGTAAGACTCCTAAAAACAGGGAAGTTAAATTTTATTCCCATTGTAATAGGAATGGTCATGATATTAAGGTTTTTGGGTTTGTTCCTAAACAAAAAATTGGAAAGTTGTTAAAAAGAACAATATTGTAAAACCAACAATGCTAAACCTAACTAAAACTCATTGTGGTATTGAGAAGGTAAAACAACCAAAATGGAAAAACCCAAGTGATTGGTTTGGAAAAACACTCCTCAACTTTATATTTACACTACAGTAAATTGTTGATAGTAGGCAAGCAAAATGTTTTTCAGAGCTATATTTTAGGGATTCCTATTGATTGATAAGGATTTGTTCCTAAGTTGATATTTAAGCTTTGAAAATGAATGGAAACAACTGAAGAGAAGATTTGAGTGATAGGTTCATCATACTCATGTTTTGGTTTCTCAGATTGGTTGGTAGTTCCATTGTTGAAAACACTATGCAGGGATAGGCATCAGTAGCATGTCTAAATTTGAAACTTGCAGTTGTAATCAGCATAATCACAAAGTGTCAGTTGAACACTAGCTTCCGTTATAGATGGGTGTTATTATCTGACTTATTATTTGTGATGGCGATACAGTGTTTTGGCATATTCATGTTGATTCAGTTGTTGACTATAGCTATTTTTGGGTGTTGATAGTCTATTATATTCTGATAGTGAATACTTGCAGTTGTTACAGTTTCAGATGGGCAGTGGGCACTAGCCTAATTGTGGGCAGTTTAGATGTCTTGTATCGATCTCGTGTTATGGAATTGTAATTTTTGGGTAATCGGCCATATCACAAAGTGACAATTGAACACTAGCTTTCTGTAATAGAATGGGTGTTATTATCTGGTCATTTATTTGTGATGGCATTACAGTGGGGTATGACAAGTTCACAACAGGCGTAGAGTCGATGTGGTCAGTTGCAGCGTTTCAGTTGAACACTAGCTTAATTAGGTGTTATTATCTAATTGATTATGTGACTAGCTAATCAACTATTTGCATTTATTTAACCTATAATGTTATTTTTGGTTCTTGCATGTGTTTGTGCAATGCAGAAAAGATAGCATGTTTTTGTGGGTTGATACACAACTTTTTGTGGACAAAAAGCCTTTCTCAGTGGGGAGGTGTGATCAGGGGATCATTTTTTTAAAAAATCCCTAAACATCCCTTAAAGATGTTAGTGTAGAAGATCATCTCGAGAGCTTTCCAATGACTGTAAGAATGTGACAAACGGACATCGGGAGCTCTAGTTATGTCCGGTCAAAGTTCGGTCAACATGACAGTCAACTCTAGTCAACTGGTCAATAATGGACCAATTGCACTGCGACACGTGGTGAAAAGGTAAAAGGGAGTTGTTTGTTGGTTTTTGATCACTGGTCTTTGACGAGCATAAAAATGGTGCACGGGAACAAGAGGCTCAACTTTTATTATGGAGGGGAGCCCGGTTGCCGTGTGGACTATGGTATTATCGCCGACATGGTGGGTCCACAAGCCACCACGTGGCTTGCCACCACTCGTCGAATTCACTTGATTTTCCTATCGAGGGTCAACAAGTGGTATTTATTGCCATATTTCATTTGGAATGTCATTATATTGCTTGGGTCGAAATTATATTATCTTGGTAAGTCCACTTTCCATATTCCACGCATTTAATCCAAATCCATATTACATTTTCCACGCATTATATTTGGTTTAACCTCCAAGCATTATTCAAGGCGCCTAAAAATACTGTCTATACATAGCCATGCACATCCTTATCCAACCAGCAAATGAACCCACATTCCAAGCGGCTAAAATGGCTCACAAGCCAATACAAAAGCGCCCCCTTTGCATTATTAAATACCTCCCTTCATCCACGCACCCACAATGTGGGATAAACCTCTTGAAATCCGCCTAAGGAGAAGGAAGTGGAGATATGGGGGGGATTTGAACCGTGGTCTCCATGGTAAAAGATAAGGGCTTTGACCGCCGCGCCACTTGTTTAGAAACAATATAAAAGGAGCTTTATTGTATTTGAATAGCATTGGTGCAGTTTGTGTAAAAGCCAAGAGGAGGAATTTTTAGAAAACACCATTTTTGAAGGCCTTGCACTCAGATTGGGCACTTGGAGTAAAAATATGAAATGAAGGAATTCTGAGATGATTACAACGATGTAAGATTTGATATTTTTTGTTGAGTTTTAACCTATTTTTGGAAGCTTTGAATGCAGATTTTAATAGGGATCTACAAGACAGCTAGTTGGAAAACACTAATTTCAATGCACTTCTAGTTCGAATTGTGACTTGGTGTAAACATGAAAAATGTTCAGAATTTAGAGATGATCTTAGATATATGATTTGTTTTCATATAATTTTTTAAATCTCCATTTGTAGGTGTTTTTCTAACACAGTTGCAGGGAGATCACATTGTGAAAACACTGTAGGAGCCACGGATCATTCTTGGGACAATTTTTGCTATTTTTCAGTGTTCTTGGGACAATTTCTGCTATTTTTCAGAGTTCGTGGGACATTGATCAGCTCATTTTTAGGTTGTGATTCATTATTGGTTGTTTGTAAGAGTTATTGTACTTACATTTCAATATTATTAATGGATTGGTTCAATCTGAACCCGGGGACATAGGAATTTCCGAACCCCGTAAACAATCTTGTTTGTTATCTGAATGTTTTTCAGTTTTCTGATTATTTATTTGCTACACAATTTTTCCACACTTCTATGGATGCATAATAATCAGAATTTAATCAATTTTTGGAGTTTATAATACTTAAAATTGGTTAAGAAAATCACGATCTTTGGAAACTTTTAAAAGTGAAAAAAATACAACACACATTTTTTAGATCATGCCGAGAATAGTTTTTTGTGTAGTGATTGCCATCACACTTAAATCATCCTCCTATATCACCTTTCCTCTCTGTTTTGTTTTCATTTGTTGTTATCTTATTTTGACCATTTTTCTTATGGTTTACAACAGAATTTGTTGTTGTAAATTTCTTCCCATTCCTGGCTTTATTGCCCTCTTTCTTCCACCAAGTATTCTTTGGTGCTAGTGGAGATGGTGAACTGAAATTATTTTTCTTTATTTTTTCACCATGAGCAGATATAGATTGTATCTTCTTCTCTTAGTGGATGGATTTTTCAAAAATTACCTCCATGGTTGAAGGCTCATGAACATCCACTTCCCCACTTAGAATAGGGTTTAGACCCATAATACAAAAAAATATTCTCGAATATTTTGTGATCTTGTACATCGAGGAAAATATTTTAATAACTTAGTGAACCATTCCCACTACTCTATTACACTCGAACTTGCCATGAAATAAAGTCTAAAATTCTCACATATTTTTTCATAAATACATCTGTGGTAACCAACATTTCTTAAAATATAACTTGAAAATGATCTCAGTGATGTTAACCAAATCAAATCCCAGTTCTACCTTCTGTCTGTCCCACCAATAGGAAGTATCTTTTGCAAGTTTATACACACCCCAGACTACTTTAGTTTCTTCATAGAATTTTTCTATTCTCAAATAATTTTTGATCATGTTGAGCCAATTCTCATCCCCATCCTAGCGTTGTCACATAGTTTGTTGTGGGACTGATTCACTTAATTATCATTTGACAATTTTTGTGGGACTGGATCTTTTTGTAGTGTTTCGATCTATAGCATTAAAATTGTTATTTCAAACATTCACATTGTTATTTACAACATGTGAATTATGTGTTACAACATTGAGATCTACTACATTTTAATTTATTTTTGTAGCATTATTGTATTCTACATTAAGTGGTCCCTCAAGATGCTAAATTTCTTCATTTTCAATATCTTCATCCTCAACCAAAATACATTGTTCCAAAACAAAAATACGATTTTGATCCTCTTGCATGACATTAAGTACCTCATCCAATTTTTGAACAATGGTAGCCTCAAACCCATTTTTTTGATTATTATCAACATTTCCCCTTGTCCTAACCATTTTGTTCTATTAGACAAGAAATAAGTTTAGTGTTAGCGTAAGGACCCATTGTGTCCAAGAGCTATTTTAACCTTAAGATTTGATACCAAAATGTAACACCCAATGTTATAACAATTCCAAATTAATGGGAAATTTTTTTAATGAAACCCCTTAATTCCTCATAAATGCCTTCAATGCTTTTACATTTCGAAAATAATATTTGAGAAAGTAATCTAGTTTTACAATCCATCTGATAACATTCTAACCATGTGCAGTTGTGAGGGTCCATTAGATCTACCTGATCCCCTTTATCACTCTTTTGAGTGTGCATAGTTATTAGATCTACTTGATCTCCTTAATCATCACTTTATCCAAGTGTACATAACTTGTATGTAATTGGTTAACCATTTTATTTAGGTATGTGAACTAATGTAGTTCCAAGTGTCTACCTAAAAATAAGTGTACTGAGTTTCATTTGGTATCCTACTCCATTTTATTATAACTTGATGAAATAATAGTGTAACCATCTAGTACACTACTGTGGCCCAAGATTTCAAGCTATAGTTTGTATTCGTAGTTTTGTGACTTTATATAAGTCACTCAAAACTTGTTCCATCACATCATTGTCATTCCACACAATTATTTGAATCTCAACTTAAAAAATAAATGTTTTATTCTAATATATTAAGGATTCCTAAATTCTATGTTTCACCTCTCACCTGAGTGTATGCAAAAATCCCATCTTAATACCCCTATGGGAAAGATAATGATTAATTTTAACTTCGATCAAATTAATCACTAGCCTTCTCATAGCCATAATAATATGGTACAGTTAGAACACACTCAAATCAATAGGAGGGACTTATAATCCATGCATATTTAACACAATAGGTGATTATAGAATTACCAACAATTTATATTAAATAATTAAAGGTTATCATCATTAAAGGTTTCAACGCGAGTGTCACTTTATCAGCTTCTATCATTAAGACTAGTTCCATATAGATCATCCTATTAAGATTGGGTACCTTCCTAACCCCAATTATATAAAATCAATTTTTACCTTATCATTATCTAAGCTAAGGTTCTCTTAAAAGGTAATAAACATCCATTTCATTATTTATTTAAGTCTCTATATCAGCATTAATCCAAATGATCAATTCATAATTAATAATTAATAATTGATTTACAATTGTCGTGATATTGTACTTTGACATCATTAGGCCACCAAGTTAATTGGTATAAAAAAGTACATTTGGAAATTTATGTAATATTTATTTACACTTTCAAATGGAGCAATTTTTAAATATTTGCTTAAAGCTTGATTCTAAAAATATACATCTATTTCGAACTCTAGTTCTGCTACGACAAACAACATTAGTTGTTTACTTCATCTAATTATTCATTCATTAATGATGTTGTAGTTAACTCATGATAATTATCATTTAATAATTAAAATTAAATGATATCATAATGTAAAAATAGGTAATCAAGTTCAGTTCATTTCACATTCCATTACAAGTATGCCCATTGATAAAATCAACATACATCATAAATACATTCCACAAAATTTAGTCAAATAATAGAATAAGCCATGACCAAATTTAGAATAATTATTTATTTATTTAAAGTAAAATAATAATTACATAATGATATAATTGGCTAGCTATCATTTACAACATTATGAATTAATACTTAGCTCAATAAGAATTACATGATCCAATTTAATTTATACATTAAGTCAATGTTTACAAATAGATAAACAATTTATCACATGATAAACATGCTTGTAAACAATCCAGATTTTCCTTGTAATAACTAATCCATATTGCAATCTATACAAATAAAATAATAATGTACATGGTCAGTTCTGAGAAATGGCATGGATTACATCTCTTTTTCTAGTTATTACATTTCGAAATAATAAAACATCTCTTGTTTGACTTAATGACATTAGATCAAGTATTTAAATTTAATATGAATACACTATATTAAAATGATCTAATGAAATCATATAGGACCCAATTGATAAGATTGTAGGAATCATATTACATTCATCCATATCCATACTAGTTTATTCCTAATACTTATTCACAAAAATAACACAATATTTCCATTCAAGCAATTAGACCAGCTAAGGTAGATTCACATCAAGACCTTACACTCATAAAACATTTGGTACACCATTTAAATTTTAAAAATAAGAGTTAAATTATTTTTCCTAAATTAATTATACTTGTTATAACTTAGGAGCACATCTTTAAATTAATGGACATCCATATTTATCTTCCATTTCATTTATACACCAAAGGATATAAAAATGTCTCTATAGTTTAGATAACATTATAATATAGTCCTAATAATATCAATAACATTACCAAAGAATATAACAATTGCATTTAATGTATCAAGAGTATCATAAATTTCCCAACTGAATTATATTCCTTGAAAGAATCAAATTCAATAAATAACATACAACTCACCCTAAGTCTTCCATACATATGTTAACCAACTAATTCACCCATTCATATATTAACCATTCACATTCCTAAGATTGAGTTAAAATGAAACAATGGCAATTTTGAATAAAGATTCAATAATTAGACTAAATCATCCAACAAGACATTATATAAGATTACAAATAGACCACTCTAAGTTATTTGATTAATTATTAACAATACAAGTACCCGAAATGTGTTTATGGCAGTTGAATAATAAACAATCATTTACCGATCTCCCTTTAAGGAAAAAAACAATTTAAAACACGAGTCAAGTTGACAAGAAATGAAAGTGAGACTGATATGATCTTAATGATCCAGGACTAAGTCAAACCCAACTACCACAAGGAAATCTCCATGGTTAAGTTTTAACCATGTTATCCCAAGCTTGGATAAATAGAAATACCCAGTTGGGTTTAATTCACTAGTGTCTCCCTTTAAAGGAGTACAGTCTAAAAATTTGAAGGTCAAGATGGATTCAAATAAAAATCCACCTAGCCAAACATAGGTAAACTTTTCTCAAATTTCCATAACTTGCTACTTGTTTAAATTAGTTGATTAAATTGAAAATGATAACCATATTTATCCTTGTGCTCTTTTTCATAACTATAATGTTGGGATTTTCAAGCTTGAAGAATAAAAATGAACAATAACTTGCTAACATAACATAAAAATCCTATGTAGTCATGTTTCCACAAAAAGGAATTAAAAATAAATCTTCATTCAAATATGGATTGAATACTCATCCATAGTAAACCCAGATCAAAAATCAAACGATTGAAGCCATGCCATAAGAAAAACACACACAACAACCTACCATTAATGTAGATATGTTATTTTATTATTTAAAAACGTAATATCCGAGAGAAGGAGAAATTACTCATGCTTGGATAAGTCAAATATTTTGAAAAATTCTTCATAAAAACCTTTCAACAAAATCAATCCATTCCACAGTGTTTCCTCAATAAGATATTCACACTCATTTCCAAGTAACACATCCAAGAATCAAAATAATAGCCACCACATAAAATAAGAAAATAATACTTTAATAATACATGGTCGTCTATAATGGTTTCCTCCATTATCTCCATAGAAATCGATTATCAAAAATTCATACAAACCGCCAACTAGAAGGAAAAACTCAATAATAGACAAGAAAATGAAAATAGACTTAAAAAATTCATGCAAGGGAAAATTCTGGAGGAATTTTTAGGATTCCTAATGCTTTAATTTCCATTACTTCTATTGGTGCAACATAGTGTCCTTTCACTTAACTAGCATTGCCAATTCTATTTCCCTCCAAAACCAACTCAAGGATCAACATTGTCGTTCAAAGAAATTTTTAACCAATTAACTTTCATAGGTCTTGATTCGGTTGATTTAAATATATTAAGAATCAAACCAATGACCATTTGAATATAGTCAAATTGGTATTATCTTCCAGAGAACAAATACTTAATATAAGGTAAGTGATTTCATTCACATTAATCAAACAATTTGCATATGATCATTCACATATAACTTAAAATCCATGCATATGAATATGGTCTAAGACCATAGTTATTTTAACTTTTTAAATAAACTATGCACAATTACCTTTAACCAATTTTACCTATAATTACCTATCCAAGGATTATTTTACAAGTCATTATAAACCAATCAAGCCATTACGTAAAATGGTCGATATAATTTCTTATTCATCCATAAAAGAGTATTGATCGATCCAAGGTAATTAACCAACGTAATGAGTTAAATCTATATGAAAGACAATCATTATATTAAATAGATTACTATGTAATCTAAATCAATAACTATATTAACATTTAATTGTAAAAACAATACTTTACCTTGTACCTTATCAAAACCAATAGTTTTACCTATTCCAATTGAAGATCCACTTCTTTGTTGTATGATCAATCATCATTAGTATAAAAAGAGTTATTCCTTTTCATCATTTACATTATTTTCACATAACATAATGATATATCATAACCATGAATAAATTCAACCATACTTTGGAAATCATTACTTCCATTAAGAAAAATAAATCACAGTATCAATAGTAAGTCCTATAAATAACAAAGTATACAAATATGGAAATCATCAAACTCAAGCGAGATAAACAACTCAGTCATCAAACAAAAATATGATATTAACATGAGGTGTCTCAAAAAAATTAGTGACACAAAAAATTACATTGTTATCCTCATAACTATGCATAAGTATATTTATCCCTTTCAGGATAAACGTGTGTATGCTTAGCTGCAATACTAGTCGGGTAATGTTTCTTTCCCCAAATCTTTGGCTATTCACTTTACGCTAATAACCATATCTTACAATAATAATGAAATTAAAATGTGGGATGTGACATCATACAAACTCTTAGACACCTTTGACACATCATACCAACCTTGTTTAACCTCATTAATACTTCATACCAACTTGGAGAAACACACATAATTACCATGCTTACTAGACCATGTTGTAAGACACCATAACAACTCATTAAATCAGGAAAGTACCAATCAAACTTCATGTTTGACCTTGGATAAAAACAATGGAGACTAATATGACACCTCAACTCATTTTTACATCAATTAATACCTAAGACACAATGGCTAACATCTCAATGGATGGAATAGGAATGTTCCTCTTAGGAGGAAGAAAGATCTCACTAAGGTCTAAGAAATGATAAGAGACATAAGCTTCGGGTTGAGGAGGTTTTATGGGCTAGAAATATTAAGTAGGATGGCTAGGCGAGTATGGTGAATGGTTTATTTATGGACATGACTCCTTAGAAATAGAATACATAGCATCAAATCTTACTTCCATCTCTTGCATTTTATTCGATCGACTCCATGATTTGAAAAATTTACTAAGGGTTGAAAGATCATAGAAAAGGATAATCACATAGATAAGGACCCTTAATACCAATATTTATCTCCCTTTTCCTCCAAAATTTGATGTGATTTTCACATGGCCTTCTCTATGATTTGAACCCATAGTTGTAGATTAAGATTGGACATGAAACTTCCTTCACCATCAATACGTTTTTCTTCCTACAGATCCCCATACTTAGAAAATTGTGTATATTGGTTGATTTGACTTGATGCATATGTATATCAATAAAAATAAGGGTCATAATTAAAATAATATAAGAAAAAATTGGTAAATAGAGAAGGAGGGGGATGAAATGGTTTTGCAACACTTAAGTATTTCAAGTATGGAATGAAAAGAAAATGAATGCCTCACTTCACGAAATGAGGATTAATGAACGGAAATAAAAATGGAAATGGTTTTCATATGGGTGAAATGAGTTATTAAGACCATTTGAGTCATCATGTGTTTGAGTTTTACGTACACAAACCAAATAAGCCAATAACACACCAAATATTAGGTATATAAAAAAACTCTCATCTTTGTCTTTAAAATATAGAAATATTGAAACAAGAATACACATTCAGTCCTAAAGGGTGTGTCAAAAATTATTTTCACCTAGAATGTGCACTTGTGAAAGATCTAAAAATTTGGAATACCTTGAGAATTTCAAAAACAACTTGGGATTTTATCTCGAGTTTGGGACTTGGCTCTATGAGACAAAGCTTTGGGTAAATGTTGACTCCTACACTTACTACTATAATTACAGCCACTAAGCTACCCTAATCTATAACTAATCTAATTATGAAAAGGAAAAGGGGAATAAAAGAAACTGAAATAAACATGGTTATGCACAAAATTGGAAGGTATATATCTCCTAATTTGAAGAAAATACTAAGAGAGAATATCTTGGTTATAGTCTACCATGCACAAATTAGAATCTAATTCCATGCATGTTTGACAAAATGAACTGAAACTATGAAAATATAATCCATGCACATCATAAAAATGTGGGAAGGAAATAATATAAGTTAAAGGGAAGATATGGTATATAATATAAAAATTACCATTAATTAGGAATATACACAATATCTTACAATTGTTTGAAAGGAATTAAATGCATTACACAAGGCAATACAAAGTTCTGAAATCATAATTTTAACTCACCATTTGGGCATGGTAACGTTACATTCTGAGAGGTATCATTTACAATAAGAATTGAGTTGTAATTATATAGGAAATATATAGAAGGGAGGGAACAAGAGAAGGATGAAGAAAATTATGAATAATATCCATTTCTTCATCTTTATCTCCTTTAAAAATATCATGAAGCCTAAAAAGATGTTGTAGACACTCAAATTTAGAAATATAATCTTTGACACTATTGGTTTTGAAAATATACTTTTGCGACAAATAAAACCTTTCTATTCTCACTTAGAACACCTAGAGGTATCTTTTCTATATTTCTTAATCATACACACTAACACATAAATATATTCTAATATTTCAATACAAAAATCAATAAACATATTCCAACGAACAAGATGCAAAATTCATCGTCATGTTTCTAATCCCATTTCAAGGTTGTATAGTTTGGTTAGGGATTTATATTTGGGCTTGACATATTTATATGATTTTACACCTACATATCCTTCATCTTCACTTTCATATTCACGTTCTATGATGGGTTATTTACTCCCTCTGGGTCAACCTTTCTTTGATAATTTACCTTTAAAACCCTATATAAGAAAGTTAACACTACCTCATTTACTAACCTAGAAATCATATGGAACTTAATTAATACACTCACTTATAACACTTAAAAAAGGAACCCAAGAACCCTAAAATATTGTAGAATATCATGCACACTCATTAGGGAAACAATCACTACAATTTTCAAACTTCTTACCAGGTTAAGTAATCAACCTATCTCATCTACAAATACTCAAACATCCCTTCTTTAATTATTTTGGCAAGATCTAAACTCAACTAAATTATTTTTAAATAGGTTGTCAAATCTCGTTGTATTACTTCAAATATCACATGCTAGGTGGATAAAAACATGTAGTTTGAGGCCTCTATGAGGTATTTCCAATATCAATGGTGCATAGTGGTGCCCAAAGCCCAACAAATGTTTTTTTACAGTGTCTCCCACACATGGTTACGGTTTGAGTTACCATTCTATATTTTTAAAGAGTTTCATAACATGACCGATAACTAAGGTTTGACATAAAAACCATTTCCAAGTAGGAAACACTTCCAAAAAAATGATCCAAAATCTAAGTAGGTATAAGACATTACGAATGGTCGTTAGCATAGTTGTATGTTCCTACCTCGGGTCAATTTCCTTTCACATTTATAGAAATGAAGCATCAAGAATATCATATCTCCAAGTTCCAACAGTATACACACCCAAAAATTCCCAAATCCATTTATAAATAGTTTAATACACTCATCCCCTTGTGTTTTTAATTTCATATCTTATTTTATGCATTAGTTTCAAGTATCAATCCATTGTTATGATAATAAGAAATTATTAATAGAACTTAATTAATTAGAATAACCTTGTGTATCTCCCATTATATATGCTAGTGTACTTAAATCACTAATCTATATTTCATATTTAATATTATAAGGGAGTAAACATTTTAGTGAACTCGACTCATGACTTAATCTTTACAGTAACCCTAGGATCATATTTCTTTATGATTATCCTTCTCGGCCTACTTATTTTATTTTTTATTTCAATGATGGCTTCCTTTCAAGATCAAACATATCATTCCTTAAATATATAAAGTGTAACACCAAATGCAAATATGTTATCCTTAACCTCCTTCAACTCACGGTCATTCTATTATGCAAATCACTACCATATGGGCTCTACTAGAATATTCATATCCCATTTCCACTTCCCATGGTGGTGATGATCATAGCCTTGGGGGTAATGTGGATGGTGATGGTTAAAAAAATCCCTTTCCTCCACTACTAGATGATCCTCCTAATTCCATTAAGGATATAGAATCTAGTGATGATGAAATTGTTTTTATCTTACATTCGTATGATTTTCCTTCCACTTATCCATTTATTGATGATGTTACTTATGATTTTGATAGTGACCTTGAATTAATTCCTATTGAATTTCATAGTGATGACACAAATGATTATTATTCTCTCCTTTTTACACATAATATGAATGAACATAATTGTATCTATAATATTATTATTGGATGCATAAGTAATGATATTGATGGAAACATTTGTATTCCTTGTGTACATGATTCTACTTGTGTTTATACTCTTCCCCTCACCATTCACCCTAAAACCCTTGAAACTATTTTTATGTTGCCCCTAATGATCCTAACTATAATTTTATCATCCTTATGAACCATTTGTTACATACTATAACCATCATCTTAGCATTTGTAGGTATGTAATTTTCTCATCAGGTATCTATTTATATTTCAAAATGGGACCCTCCCCCTTTCAAATTCTATACTCTATAACAATAAGCATCCCTTAAGTATAATAACCCATCTCTTCTTATTTCTCCACATAGATGGCATTTAACGTGTTTACCTTATGCTCCGCATCTTGTGTTGAAACACTTAATTATGTGCAACCTTGTGTCTTTCTCTCCATTGTTTGAGGTTGATACAATTGAGAATTCTATCAAGAAATCCAATGCCTACGCTTATTATAACTATCATATATGCATTAGGAATCATACCCATTAATTTTATAAAATTCATCATGTTATCAAATATCTTCTTGATGCACATACTCTCGAGTGGTATATCCTCTTTGAATCCACTATGAAATCTACTCTTACTAGACACATAGATTAATCACTTAATCTAGTCCCTCTAGTTGTTCATCAATTTTTTCCCTCTATAACTACATCTATTATATCATTAATGTTGGGAACATCTCATATTCCAATTCAAAATGTTACAATAACTATGGATTTTAAATCGACTACTTAGAAAAATTCTATATACACATCCAATGATCATATACCTCTTGAGTTTCACAACCAAACTAACACCACATTTGATACCCAACCTCCATGTTCCACTTTAGCAACTATGTCTCCTATAAATACACATCATCTTATGGTTTTTTATATATATTTCATGATACTATACACATTTCTACACTTTATCTCTATAGGAACTCCTATCTCTATTCATTTACTTACATTTAAATCCATTTTTAGGGATTCACATGACTATATATTACACCTACAACAAGGTCACCCTAAGATTTTTCTCATACATAGGTCCCTACTCAAATAAAATTACCACCTCCACCCTCTAGGGGCACTAATATGTAGCTTCATAATCCTAATACATCCCGCTACACCACTCATGAAAATATCAGTTCTTTTGGATCATCTCCCTTTGACATAGGGCATGAAACTTTCCTTGATTATCACACTGTAACCACATGCTCTATCACTATGCAGTCGTAATGGCTTCATGTCTTACCTTGAATGCCTATTTTTCATGATATAGTGTTATGGACATAGTATATGAGTTTCACCATATAACATACTTCTTCTAGAAATCGGCAGCCTTTATGTTGTACGCATCTTCCCTATACATAGCTAAATGTTAAAAACTACAAAAATATTTGCATAGTTTCGAAATACCAAAACATTCATATTTTACAAAAACATAAAATTAGAACTTGTACACTTAACTTGAATTATTCGCACTCTGCATTATAAATGTTATTTTTATCTTTTATTTGTATATATCATATCACATTACTCTTTACACGTGTTCACGTGGTTAATTGAGCTTGATGCAGGATACATACAAAGTGGCACACAATGAAAGGTGTTGGCCAACCCTTTACCCAGACTCCGTATACATCGAAGGCATATATTATACACTACACATAAGTTTTATGGTTATTTTAGTTCCTTTATACCTCCTCATTACACTTTATTACTTATATTGTGTACATGTTATCTTTAGAGCTAACAATACTAACACATGTGTCTCTGCGTGCGGTGTTGACACATCTTGTTTCACATGTCTTTTTCTATTTTAACTATCATATTATTTCATCATGTTTTGTCTCATTTTCATTTTCATATATACATGCTTGTGTGTGTTGTTACTTGATTGTTTCCCTTACTTTTTGCTACATTCCTTGTTTATCTTGTGAAATAGTGGTTGTCCCATGATTAGCTCTCTATTCATATCTTGTTTTCTCTAATTTTACATCCTACGTGTCTCCCATATTTTTGAATTTACACCTTTTATGTGGCATTTTTGTATAGTATTTACTATAATGTGTATTGTTATTGCACTTATTTTGTTATAAATACATTATTACTACTATTTTTATCATCTCTGCTATTTTTATTTGTGATTATTTCTCTTGTTACACATCATGGTTTCCACCATGTGTAATACCTCCTTTTATAGGAAATGGCTCTTCAAAGTGGCCACATCTTTAATATATTACACTCTTCTACTACTTATTATACATCTAGTGCAAATGTACACATATATTTTGTTTAGTTGTATTCTCAACATGGATTTTCATATGAACCTAAAAAGAGGGGCTATTCATCTAAGTATATTTTACACCTACAACAAACATAGTTATAATAATGGGATAATATATAGGTATTAAATTTGTATAAGTACATAAATTTAACGTTAAGCAAAAAGACCCAAAAAAAACATACACATGTTCAAAAACATATAGATTGGTCAGAACATATGGATAGTTATGGTCTTTCACATAGTTTTCCCAAGGACGGTTATATTAAATTTCCTAATAATTTCATATTTTCACATATAGGCATAGGTTTTTGGCATAGTTTCATATCCACATCACTCACTTTAGTTCAATTACAAGGGGGATGAAATAATTCAATCCTTATTCACTATGAGACTCAGTTTATACTTTTGTTTCAATAATCTTTGGGGCATGGGTCTTCTTTCTTCATCTACATTTCAATACATTAAATTTTGTACTCAATTGTGTGGAACACGGGAAGGGCATAAGGGAAATCATTATCTTTTCTACTTTGTGTTGTTATTTACAAAATTGGTCCTAGATCCATCTACATTGGTGAGATCTATGGGTTTACAAAAGGTATCCAAACAACTAAGCTCTTTGTATGAAATCCTTTATTTCCTCTTACATTTAAAGGGGAAGATATAAGAGTTATTGAATAACTTTTATATGTGGTCTTCTTCCTTCACAAGATGTGTTGTTATTCAGTATTTTTCTCTCTCTCCTTCATTCCCGTGTCGGGTTGCATGCACCTAATAGTCCAATTTCTCCTTAGGAGAATTGGGGACTGATCACCCATAATCATGTAACAAGATCAACAATTAATCTCTCCAAGTGTAGCTAATGAGCGAGAAATTATCCCTTTGTAAAATAAACATGCATATTAATTTCATGTTTTTAATCTCTTTATTTCATTTTTGAAAATTAAAATCTTTTATGTTACATTGTACATTGGATTTAAAGTTCAATTGTTTACTATAGCCATTGAATACACATTATTTTATATATATAATCATAGAGAATGCCAACACCAATACAACAAAACTCTGAGTGAGGAGAGATTGTGTCTACACACTCATGTATATTTCCATTTGAGCATGTAATTTTCCTTTCATACTTAAATGGGGACAAATGTAAACACTAAAATTTGGAAATTTACTCTTTGACAATGTTGGTGTTGACAATGAACTCTTTTAAGACAAATACAACGTTTCTATTCCCACTTATTACACCCCAAGGTATTTTTTCTAGCTTTATTATTCATACACACTAATATGTCACCATATTCTAAGAGTTTAATGTATAAAATCCATAGACAAATCCCAACTTACAAGATGTAAACTCCATTTTTAATATTACTCATTCTTCGTTAAGGTAGTATAGTTTGGTCATGAATTTATGTATGGTATTAATTGTATTCCTATATTTGGATCACTTGTAACATCAATTAGATGTTATGAAATATCCAAATCAATGATACTAAAAAAATGGGCTTATGTTTACATTATAAAGAGGACAATTATGGGTTCTTTCATTGAATAAAGTGGTTAAACTCTCTCATATATAAATCTAAAGCTCCACAAAAGCACATTTGAAAAAAAATTAGTTATTTTTAGTAGTTAGCAGACATGCCTCATTCAAATCCATAACCCCTTTAAGGAGATAAAATATAATTTATTTATTAAAATGAAAAAACAATAAATGAACACAAAAATATACCCGACTCCTATTGCATAACAATCGTAGTTTCTATACACCAAAATCACATAAAGATCACAATCCAGTCATAATTATGATTCCTATATGTGCTGGAATTTTTCTAAAAGTTTTGCATCAAGTTGTATCTATTATTTTTGTTTCGTTTTCACTCATTCAAGACTTGTAAAACTGATATATGAGAGAAAGGGAGCAAGAAAACTCAAATATAGGCTTATTACACAAAGATTCAGGAGTTATAATAAGGGAGTGAATAGTATTATATATTTTTGAGTGCATAGGGAGTACATAGGGAGTACGACACATATGGGTATATAATGATAGGGTCCATGGTGCATTAGGATGCACATGGATATGTGAGATGTATAAAATTAAATGTGATTAGGTGAGGGATAGTAAATGAGTAGTGAGGTGTCTTTTACCCCCTTTTTTATATTTTTATTTTTTATTGTGAGATTGTTTGTTTTTTGGGGATTTTTGTGTTTTATGATGTTTACGGTGTTTTGAATAAGATACCTTATGCGCATGAGGTGTATTTTCTAATATCTAATTTTTTTCCCTTTTTAGGTATTTTGTTGCAATAAACAAGATGCGACACAAAAACTAAAGACAAGATGTGGTTTATATAAACCTATGAAAGTGGTTCTCAAAATCATGGGATTAAGTGGTAGACTAGATAGACATGATGGGACACTTCGAGATGGATTCTATGAAAGATTCAATATGTTTATTACGCGAGGTAGAAACTATAGAGTCATTTGATTAAAAAAATGTTAATTGGATGTAATAGAATCGAGACGAGGATGATTGTTGTATAATTCCCCATCTACTGATAGTTTTTAGAGATATAGGCTTCATCGGGTAATGTTGTATATATTTACCCCCCGGGTAAATATAGATAAACACAAAGGAAAATATGTCGAGAAGTTCAAAAACCCGACATAAGGAAAATATGCCGGAGAAGTTCAAAAGCCCGACAGAAAATATGCCGGAGAAGTTCAAAAACCCGACATAAGGAAAATATGCCGGAGAAGTTCAAAAACCCGACACAAAGGAAATATGTCGGAGGGTTCCAAAACCCGACACAAAGGATTTCGGGTTTCGGGTTTCGGGAAACATGAGACATGAAGCATGAAAATCGCAAGGCATGTTCCGATGCTTGAGAGTTCCGAAAACCTGAAAACACTACCTAGGCAAATCAGGTTTTGGAGTCGGGAAAGCATGGGGCAAAAACATGTTGAGGCACCCTCCAAACCCGATGCAGATGCAAAGGAGAAACCCGAACCCGACTGGAAACAGACCCTAACTTGGGGAATATTCAAATGGCCATAACTTTTCACAGGGAGCTCGATTCACGCAAGGTTGGACTTTTCGAAAGCTCTCGGCATCCTCTACCCAACTACAACTGGATATCTTGATTTGGGTGAGAAAAATTTATTCAAAAATGTAAAAACAGTTCGCCATTTTTTGGGGTTGTTAGGGGTCTCACCTACCGCCATAATGAGATGAGTTAGGTGCAGTCTGGAGGTGGTTGGGGCAGATTTCGAATTCCTCTCTTCTCCCTCTCTTTTTCTCCATATAAATTGTAAGGAGGGGCTTCTTTAAAAAGGTTGGACATTTTTTTTTGCCCCTCCCTTCTTCTCTTTGGCAGGTGAATTTGTGGAGTTCAAACCTCCCATTTAAAATCGTAATGCAACTTTTCCTCTTGGCATTTTGTAGTGTATTGTGCCAATCTTTGGAGCAAATAATACATGTCTGTGGATGATTATCAACCCTTTCTGTGTTAATTTGCATCCCCTTGACCTTTCACTACGAATTTGGTTACCTGTGCATGATCTTGCATTACATTTTAATGGCTTGTGTTTATTGGCAAGACAGTTGTTCTTCATTCCTCTGTGCATCACCTCTGTTAGTTTAGGTTTTATTTTTATGCATCTTCTTACCCTGTCTCCTTGGCAAGTTAGATTAGGTTTTTAAGTAAACCCTCTGCATTTTACGTGTGCATCTGAACAGAGGAATAGGAACCGGCCTTCATCCGGAGAGCTTTTCCGATTTCGCAAGGTCCCACACTTGGGAAAAGCTCCATGTTATGCAATCGCACTGAGAGTCTCAACCCATCGAGTTGCAGAGACATTTAGGGGTGCTGCGATTCAACGTCAACAGTTTTGGCATGCCCGGTGGGACCAAGAGGTCATTCCACAAGATTTGAAGGAGTTTTCATGAAATTTGGCCTAAAAATTGCAGTTTTTTCAATTTCAGATTTTGCATCTTCCAGGCTGAACTCCGAAATCAATTTTCAAGGGCTTAACTTGCTCAAAACAAGTCAAAATTTCACCAGTTGGTAGATCTGAGGGTAATCTTCAAAAGGGTATCTTTAGTTTTTTGAGATTTTGACTTTCAAAATTTCATGGTTTTTTGGGTTTCGGGTTTTCGAGGTCCGAGAACATTCAAAGAAGACACATAGTCATTTCGGGTTTTGAGGGGATGTCATCAGATGTCCTATTCCCCGAAAATTCATTTCGACACATGTCTAATTCAAGTTTTGTGAGTTGCATTGCATGACCAGAGATCCGCCTGTACCTTTCGGGGATTCGCAGCTGCACAACAAGACCCAAGTTCCGAATTGAAGTTTGTCTCCTCTAGGTCCTTCAAATTTTTTAATTCCATTTTCAAATATTGTCAAGTTTGGTGTGTAACTTGGCAAAATCCAGCCTTTTAGAAGCTTGTTATCTAACACATCTGGCGACTCCAAAGGGATAGAGTTCAGCGGTGTAGCGGAAAGACAAGTTACCCAGCACATGAGAAGAATTCGAACCAGTCTAATACTTGAGAAGAGGGCTATTTGTCCACTTGCAACTATCACTAGCCGCAGAGGAGGAGAGGAAGGAGACCACAAATATCACCATCTCCACCTAACAGGACTTTGTCTACACCTCCACCTGGTAGACCTTTTCTCGCATCAACCAGGGTTCTTAGGCCAATCATAATGGCACATCTACCACCGAATCCCTTTGTCAATTTCACGGGCAGTAGTCCACTTGCCCTAAATGCTTAGAATCAAATTCCAGTTGCAGCGCTAAAGAATATCCCCTATTTTACAGGAGAAAATCATACTACTCCTATTGATCACATCCAGGATATTGCTAATGCATGTGCAATCCACGAAATAAATGAAATGGATGTTGCAGTCAAGTTGTTGGCTTCATCTTTCAAAGGTAAGGCCTTACAATGGTTTAGGAGCCTAGCAGTAGGGTCTATTACGAATTGGAACCAACTTTGTTCAGCTCTTTGTAACCAATTCGGGGAGAGGGCAGATAATTTTTCTTTATTGGAACAACTGACAACAATCAAAAGGGCTCCTAACGAACAAATGACAGATTTCAACTTTAGATTCCACGGACATGGGACAGGATTCCAATAGCTGTTAGACCAACCGCCGAAGGTGCATTCCTTTATTTCTTAAAGGCTATAAATTCAGACATAGCCATGATGATCCAATCAATGGGAGGGACAACGCTACCAGGGGCCTATGACACAACTGATCAGAGCAGAGAACTGTTTGATCCAAGCTGGAAAGCTTGCACCAAGGCCACCAATGCCTCTCTATCCGGATATGGGAAATCCTACAACCAGTCAAGCACCAGAGTTGAATCCCATTCCAACTCCTAGAAATCAAAGCAATAATGAGGCATCGACTTCTTCAAATACTTCAAAGGAATTGCAGGAGGTTATGAAACAACTACAGAACCTTGGAAATGAGCTAGTGACTATCAAAAGACAACAAGCTCAAAGTGCTAGACCGTATCAGCCTCAAGCACAGTACCAAGCTAGGCCCTCATACCAACAAAATAGACCACCACCTCAGGCTGCAAATCAAAACCAAAACCAAGGACAACCTCAAGCTGCCAGGCCATTTCGACCGTATGATCCAAATGCAACGACGTCCTCAAGAGCCTTGGTCCCGACACAAAATAACATGGCACAGAATACGACTGGTGTTACCCTTGCAATCTACCCCACAATCAGTCAGCATGTTTCAATGGTGCACTGAATCAGGCCTTGATGGTGCAAACCATTGGTGTGCCTCAAGAACCAAGCCAAGAAGGGAATCAACAACAAGAAATGCAACAAGAAGGACCTCCAACGAAACCACATTGGCCAATTGGAAAATGGAAGACTTCTGTGGAGTTAACCAACAACCTTTTCAAGGCGTGGCTGCCAACACACGGTCAAAGAAGAGAAGCATAGAAGAGGGACAACCATCTAATCTAGTTGTTTCTCAACCCACTCTTACACAACAAGGGGTCAGTAGACCAAACATAACTCCAAATGTGCAAAATCAGCCTAAGGTACCTGTTGTAGCAACACACGCACATGTTCAAGCTCCAGAAAAGTTTACACCAAGTAAGGGACAACAAAAGGACAATTCATCCCCCTTCAACATCATCAATCAAATGAAGAAGACACATGTGAACATTTCCATGTGGGAATCACTGGCGATCCTAGGGCAATGAGATTTATTGCAAGCTGCAATGGCTAATTGGTCTGCCACAAATGTATCAAACCAGGGACATGAGAAAGTTCTCACTAATGTAGTGCAACATGATGGGGGCCAGACAAGAAAAAATTTGAAGCCTCCACCATTCTATGTTTCGTTGATTGTTGGAAACCACTTGGTACACAACTGCATGATAGATTCAGGGGCAAGTAGTTCAGTGATGCCAAAGCAAATAGCGGATCAACTGGTCTGAAGTATGAACCAGTGTTAAAAGGAGTAGTGCAGCTAGATGGAACGGCAGTAGGAACAGTTGGGGTCATCAAGGGGTTAAGCCTAACACTACATTCCTGTCCTAATGTTACAGTTCTACAAGATGTGTCTGTGATTGACCTTCCGCCACTCTTTGCGTTGTGTCTATCAAGAGACTTCACTGCAAAAATCGATGGATATTTATCTAGAGATTGGTCACACATGATTTTTAGGACAAGGTATGGAGCTAAAGCAACAATCAGGTCAGAACTAATTGCCAATTTCCATATTGAGCCTCATGTACCAAATCCTATCAATGTAAATTGCTCAGCTTTTGATCAGGAGGAGTGTTCAAATGATCTAGAAATAGGTACTAAGGTCGAGGGAATTCTTGATTTAAATTTGGATGAATGGGAAAACAAGAGTCATGAATTTGACCCATACAAGGAAATTGAAGAATCTGAATTGGGCGTGTATTGTATACACGAAGAAAATTCACCCATTCCCGACATCATTCAACCTGAACAAAAGGATGAAAGCAAAGTTTGGAAATTATTTTTCGATGGTTTGAGAAGCAGACAAGGTGCTGGAGGTGGTGCAATGTTGATTTCACCTCAAGGCATCAAATATTATTCAGCTTTCCGTTTCCAGTTTTCCTGTTCAAACAACACGGCTGAATATGAGGCATTGATTCATGGACTTCATTGGGCCAGGAAAAGGGGCATAAAGAACTTGCAGGTGTTTGGAGATAGCGAGCTAATCGTCAACCAAGTTAGGGGACAACATGCCACAAAGAATGACCTACTGAAGAGCTATAAGAACAGGGTATGGGACCTCATTGAGGATTTCGAAGCTTTCAACATTGTGTCCATACCTAGGAAGAAAAATGAAGCCGCAGATAGGCTCGCAGCAGTTGGAGCAACGCTTGATGTGGT
Organism: Taxus wallichiana var. yunnanensis; assembly: GCA_018340775.1. Classification (NCBI taxonomy): domain Eukaryota; kingdom Viridiplantae; phylum Streptophyta; class Pinopsida; order Cupressales; family Taxaceae; genus Taxus; species Taxus wallichiana. The sequence continues at coordinate 517,366,486 of CM031235.1, forward strand.
TGACAACATCAAAAGGGAAAAACACAACCACATATCCATGTGATTATGAGGCCAACAGCTTCCAGATAATAACACAAGTCAAGGCAGGTGTTTGAGAATGATCAACGATCGTCAATTTCTTACAAGAGGAGGCTGAATTCTCAGTTAGAATCGTGACAGGACTAGAGCAGAGATGGGGGATCAAGTAGTGCAGTTGTGGACAAACAAGCTTCCCAAGGGTTTAGTAACATTGGAGTCTATCTTCAACCCTAATGACCAGCCTATAAGGAAAAGGCTAACATACATGTCAAGAGAGAAGATTCAGGTCAATTCTAGTTGGGGAAGGCAAAACTATTCAAATTGGTAAAGTGGCCACTAGAGCAGAGAAATCAGATTTCACACAAATTTTCCAAGAATTTCCAGATGTCTTCGCTTGGAGCTATGAAGACTTGAGAGGATTCAATCCGAAGTTGGCACAACATACCATAGAATTGGATCCAGATGCTAAGCCCATCAGGTAGAAGTAGAGACCTGTTAACCCTCACATTGAGCCTCTAATGAAGAAAGAGTTAAACAAGCTAATAGAGGCAAGCATTATATTCCCGATCAAGCACTCAAGTTGGGTTGCAAACTTGGTTCTGTCCAGGAAGAAGAGTGGAGAAATCAGGTTGTGTGTGGACTTTCGAGACCTCAATAGGGCATCTCTCAAAGACCATTACCCACTTCCTTCAATGGAACAAATATTGCAAGTAGTATCCGGTTCAGAGAGATTCTCTCTCCTAGATGGCTACTCAGGGTATAATCAGGTGATGGTGAAAGAAGATGACCAATTCAAGATGGCTTTCACCACCAAATGGGGGACCTATGCCTACAAGAAGATGCCATTTGGGCTATCAAATGCTGGAGCCACCTTCCAAAGGGCAATGGATATGGCATTCAAGGGGTTGATCAATAAAATAGTTCTAATATATCTTGACGACATCACTGTATTCTCAAAAAATGCAGCGGATCACCTCTTACATTTGAGGCAAGTATTTCAGAGATGTAGAAGATTTGGGGTATCATTGAATCCCAAAAAATGCATATTTTTGGCTCACGAGGGAAAACTTCTAGGCCATATTGTTTCAAAGGAAGGGTTGATGATTGACCCAGAAAGAGTTGAAGCAATTCGAGCATTGCCATTGCCAAGTCACAAGAAGGCTCTTCAAAGCTTCTTGGGAAGGATCAATTTTGTCCGCAGATTTGTGCCAAATTTTGCTGCTCTTGTGAAGCCAATAACACTAATGTTGAAGAAGAGCATGGTATTTAAGTGGACATCTGAAGGCAAGGAAAGTTTTGAGGCAATAAAAGAGGCTATATCTCAAGCTCCAACTCTCGTCAATCCAGACTTCTCCAAGGGCTTCATGCTATATGCCTTTGGCAGTGGAGACACAATTTCTGCAATCTTGGTACAACAAAACAAAGAAGGATTAGAACAACCAGTTGCTTTCTTCAGTCAAGGCTTGGAGGAATACGAAACTAGGTACTCTTTCATTGAAAAGCATGTCCTTGCAGTAATCAGGAGCTTAAAGAAATTCAAGAACCTAGTCTCAAACAAAAAGATGTAATTATTGGTCTCTCATGCGGGAGTCAAGGACTTCCTTCTAAACAAGGATCTGAATGAGAAGCATGCAGGGTGGATCACTCGTGTCATGGAATATGACATCAAGATCAAGGTCACAAAACTAGTACGTGGAAAGGGACTATGTGAACAACTAGCCTTGAGTCAACAAGTTGAAGCAGGTGATGAAAAAGAGACTATCTTGGTACTACAAGATGGTCAAGAACATGAAAATGATGATGTGCCTACTCCTTGTTGGACTCAGAATATGATACACTTCCTACAGACAGGACTATGCCCTCTAGAAATGAGCAAAGCAAAGAGGAGATACTTTAGATTACAAGCTATTCCATATGTGCTTGTTGATGGTGTTTTGTTCAAGAAAGACATCAATGGAGTTCTATTGAGGTGCATTGGGATAGGTCAAATTGAGAGGGTGTTACGAGATTTTCACGATGGAGATTCTGGTGGACATTTTGCCCCACGAGTAACAGCTCTCAAGATAATGAAGGCAGGGTATTATTGGCCCACGGTGTTCAATGACTGCTATACATGGATAAGAAAGTGTAAGAAATGTGCACTCTTCACAGGCAAAGAAAGACTAGCAGCGCTTCCATTGCACCCAATCTTGGTTGACCAACCATTTCTGCAATGGGGATTGGACTTCATCGGGTCATCAACCCAAACTCAAGCCAAGGCCACAAGTGGATTCTCACGGCGACAAACTATTTCACCAAGTGGACCAAGCAAAGAGCGCTCAAAGAGGCAAGTGAGTCTAACATACTAGAATTTTATGAAGGAATAATGACCAGGTTTGGTGTGCCGACCACTATCATATCAGACAATGCATTGGCATTCATAGGTTCCAAGATTACAGAATGGGCTATCAATAATGGAATCTATTTGAGCACCTCTTCCAATTATTACCCATAAGGTAATGGACAGGAAGAGTCCACGAACAAAAAATTGCTAAGAATCATCAGGAGGACTCTGGATGAAAATCAAAGAACATAGCATACCAAGCTAAAATCAACATTATGGGCTGATAGAATAACACCAAAGAGGTCTACAGGTAATTCCCCTTACAAGTTGGTCTATGGAAAAGAGGCAGTATTGCCTATATCATTAGAACTACCTGCATTGGAGTTCACGAAGCAGTTGGAGTTGGCTGAGTTCGAACCAATGGAGGCTAGGTATGCAGAGTTGATGGAATTGGAAGAAATTAGAGAACATGTAGTTCAAACAATTGAGAAAGATCAGGCCTTAGTAAAAAGATGGTTTGATAAGAAAGCAAGAGCAAGGACCTTCCAGGAAGGGGACCTAGTTCTGAGATGGGATGCAAATCGGGAAAAACCAGGAAGGCATTCCAAGTTTGATGCCATTTTGAGTGGCCCCTACATGGTCATGGAATGTAAGAATAGTAATGCCTTCCAATTGTCTACATTGAACGAAGAAGAACTCCCGATTCTGGTCAACAGAATCTATCTTAAACATTGCTACTGAAAAGAAAAAGTTTTACCCTTGTAAATATTAGCCTAGATTTCAATTCCTCTAAGTGCGTATGCACATTGTCTTGTTGTAGTTAGGTTTCAATTTCCCTAAGTGCTTTGGCACAATTTTTGTTGCTCCTAGGTTGGATTTCTATAGTTCATCGTGCTCTCGGAGAAGGAGTTGCGGTATCAGGCTCGAGATCAGATATCAGGTTGGTTTCAGGGTTGCTTATGACTCCATGCCCAATGGATCGCTAAAAGGCCACTGATCTTCTACCTAGCAGGCAGGTAATCCCGTTGAGTCGCCAAATTGTTGTATATATTTACCCCTGGGTAAATATAGATAAACACAAAGGGAAAATATGCCGGAGAAGTTCAAAAACCCGACATAAGGAAAATATGCTAGAGAAGTTCAAAAGCTCGACAGAAAATATGCCGAGAAGTTGAAAACCCGACATAAGGAAAATATTCCGAGAAGTTCAAAACCTGACACAAAGGAAATATGTCGGAGGGGTTCCAAAACCCGACACAAAGGATTTCGGGTTTCGGGTTTCGGGAAACATGAGACATGAAGCATGAAAATCGCAAGGCATGTCCCGATGCTTGAGAGTTCTGAAAACCCAAAACACTACCTAGGAAAATCGGGTTTTGGAGTCGGGAAAACATGGGGCAAAAACATGTTGAGGCACCCTCCAAACCCGATGCAGATGCAAAGGAGAAACCCGAACCCGACTGAAACAGACCCTGACTTGGGGAATATTCAAATGGCCATAACTTTTCACAGGGAGCTCGGATTCATGCAAGGTTGGACTTTTCGGAAAGCTCTCGGCATCCTCTACCCAACAATGGATATCTTGACCATTTTTCAAAAATGGGGTTGTTAGGGGTCTCACCTACCGCCATAATGAGATGAGTTAGGTGCAGTCTTGGAGGTGGTTGGGGCAGATTTTGAATTCCTCTCTTCTCCCTCTCTTTTTCTCCATATAAATTGTAAGGAGGGGCTTCTTTAAAAGGTTGGACATTTTTGTTTTGCCCCTCCCTTCTTCTCTTTGGCAGGTGAATTTGTGGAGTTCAAACCTCCCATTTAAAATCATAATGCAACTTTGCCTCTTGGCATTTTGTAGTGTATTGTGCCAATCTTTGGAGCAAATAATACATGTCTGTGGATGATTATCAACCCTTTCTGTGTTAATTTGCATCCCCTTGACCTTTCACTACGAATTTGGTTACCTGTGCATGATCTTGCATTGCATTTTAATGGCTTGTGTTTATTGGCAAGACAGTTGTTCTTCATTCCTCGGTGCATCACCTCTGTTAGTTTAGGTTTTATTTTTATGCATCTTCTTACCCTATCTCCTTGGCAAGTTAGATTAGGTTTTTGAGTAAACCCTCTGCATTTTACGTGTGCATCTAAACAGAGGAATAGGAACTGGCCTTCATCCGGAGAGCTTTTCCGATTTCACAAGGTCCCACACTTGGGAAAAGCTCCATGTTATGCAATCGCACTGAGAGTCTCAACCCATCGAGTTGCAGACATTTAGGGGTGCTGCGATTCAACGTCAACGATAACATAGAATGAAAGTATCACTCTATAATGATAGAAAATGAACATTAGCAAAGGAATGATGAGTGAAAGTAAGGACGATGTTTCTGAGTCAAGTGCATGTGAAAATTTGATGAGAAAAATATATAAGAATGAATGCAATTGTAGAGGGCATGATAAGGGTAAGTGGAGAGAATCAATGACAAGTGGGGTGAGGTAAATAATTGTCCAAAGTGAGGAAAAAATCTATGTAGTGAGTTGGGTGAGCATCACAAGCTATATGACAAGTTATGTGATGAGTGGGCTAGAATGGGCAAGCGAGAAAGCTACATAGTGATAGAGCAAGGTGGGTGAGTGTATGGGATAGGAAATAAGTTAGTCATGAAATCATGAGTTGAGAAGGTAATTTAATTTACTTAGGATACCTAGGTTAAGTGATTTTTTTGAGATAACAAATCATAGGGGAGACTCCCTAAGCTACGAGGGGGTGTGTGGGTGATAGTGTAACTAAGAAGGTCATCGAGTGTAAGGAGTGGGATTGGAGTGGAAGGGTTACAAAGACATGTCAAAAATGATATAATACAAAGGATGGTGGGAAGTCGTAATGGAAACTCGGTGCCAAGGAGGAATTTTTGAATTAACTACCTTTCAATTTTCTCCCACATTCCTCTTTGTTTGGCATTCCTTCTTACATGTTGCTTCCTATTCCATATCATCATACCAATTCATTGAAATCTCACACCCTTAGCTCTCATGATTCATCCAAACATCACTACTCAACATCATGACATCATCACTCATACCATGCCTCCTATCACTTTATCTGATACCATTGATTTATTTCCATTTCCTCATCCACCTGACATTGCCACACATCCACCACACTTAAAAAATTTCTTGTACCTTTCATCCCCACACTCACATCCTCTATTAAATACCATTTCGTATTCCATATCATCATACCAATTCATTGAAAGCTCACACCCTTAGCTCTCATGATTCGTCCAAACATCACTACTCAACATCATGACATCATCACTCATACCATGCCTCATATCACTTTATCTTATACCATTGATTTATTTCCGTTTCGTAATGGAAACTCGGTGCCAAGGAGGGTTTTACGTGGCATGAAAGAGGGTGGGTAGAGCAAGGGGAAGGAAAGAGTGAAATAATTTCAAGGTCGGTGAAGGGTGAAGTCATGGTGGCTTGGATCCATGGAAATTTTAGCTGTTATAGTGACTAAGATGGGGATGGGGTATAAGGAAACATGGGAAGGTTGCCAAGTCAATTCTCAAGGGTGAGGCAAGGGAGGGTGGTTGAGTAAATGAGGGTTGGAGTTTAGGGAGGTATGTGGGATGAGAGAGATAAAAATCTCAATTACTATAGAGACCGATTTGTGGACCAACTGCAGGAAATTTTTGGTGAGGAAGTAGATGGGTGACTCGCGGAGGGTAAATTCAATGGAAAGTGGAATGAGAGATTAGTGTAAGAGCAAGTTAGCCATGGTGGGTTGATTGATAAGGAGATAAGATGGGGTGAGTAGGTAAGGTAGGGTAGAGAAGAAGGTGGCTGAGATTAGTGCAAGGGGAAAAGTGAGTCACATAAGTGACTTATTTGGGTGAGTATTCGGGGTGAAGGGTGAGGAACTTGGGTACAAATGAGTTGTAGAGGGAGGTGGGCATGAGGTAGCTAGGTCATCCAGTCACTAATGCGACTCAAATCGCATGGGTGGGGTGGAGTCATTAGGTCATTCGAGTGGTTAATGTGACTCGACGAGGGTAGGTGAGGTGGGGTAGCTAGGTCATCTAAGTTGTTAGTATAGCTTGGTAGGGATGGATGGGGTGGAATAACTAGGTCAATTGACTCATTAATATGACTTAGTGAGGATGGGTTGGGTGGGGTAGCTAGGTTGGTTGAGTCGTTAATGTGACTTCGCAGGATGGGTAGGGTGGGGTAGCTAAGTCAATTGAGTTGTAAATGTGACTCATTGTTGATGGGGGTGTGGTGTATCTAGGTCAGAGTGAGTTGCTTTAATGTGACTTAGTGGGGGTGGTGGGATAGGTAAGCTAATTGGGTGGGTAAGTGTGTTTAGGTGGGAAGTGAGTTAGGTGTGTAAGTGGGTTGGGTTTTTAACTAAGTTGGGGTGGAAGTTTGATGAAATAAGAGGTTTTATGGTATGGTAAGTGAAGTATTTGTGAAGAGAGTATGTTGGAGTAATGTTATGATGATGTGGGAGTGAGTTGTGGTAAGAGTGGTGAAGGAGAAAGGGTGAAATTTATAAAAACTAAAATGATACCAATGACATGAAAAGAGATAATGAAAAGTGTTGAAAAATGACAAATGAATCAATGTAAAATGAAAAATGACAGGGAGGAAAAATGACACAAAGTGTAAAATCACATGAAAATTAATTTTAAGAGGTATGCAGTGTGTATGAATAATGTGTGGAACTAGATTATCAATGAACTGTGATAAACCTAAAGGCACAAGTCATGAGACAACAAGTGATTGAAAAAAGATATTAAAAATGTCTCAACAAGACAAGGTGACATACTAGCCTCATGCCTTATTGAGGTCATGTATGTGCGTGAAATTTTATCTATTTATTGAAGTGAGTACTTACAGGAAAATGAGTGAAACCTTAAGCCAACATGCAGATGTGAGTGAAAAAGGAGATTGGTGATAGATGTAATGAGAGGAAATTTTAAGTCATTCATTGCTTCAATTTCATATATTCATCCATATCCCCTACAAAGATACATTTTATTCTCATCATAGCATCACCCTAATGTTATTCAAAATTCCATAGCTCCAATGGTGTTACAAAAAAAAACCTAAGAGAGAGTATGCAATATTTTTCATCATTTTTTGTGTTTTAATTTTGAATTTTTTATTGTTTTGATTTTTTTCACATGATATTCATGTCTCTCAATATTCCAATGGGTTTAGAACCACTAGTGGCTTGATGGAGGGAGTGAGAGTGACGATGGAGATGTCAATTTGTAAGTGTCAATAAATAAATTCCTTAGGATATTCAATATAAGTTTGAAAGTGTGTAAGCATGCGTGGATATCAAATATAAAAATTATTCTTAACTCACTAAGGAGAGAGCAACTTCAAGCAACTATAGTATAGAATATTGACTCACAAAACGTGAAAACCAATAAGAAATTTCTTCACTAAAATTTGTGAAACAAAATGAGATATGGAATGTGAACAAACCGTAAATGAAACATGTAGCGTTGAACCGAGAATTGGAATTTAATATGAATGAATGGATAAAATGTGGAAGAAAATATGTGGGAAATATTTTCTTGTTACAAATTTTTTAGTATATGGATTTTTTTTTTTGAAATATGTTTAGTTGTGTGAAGGTGTGTGTATGTGTCAATGGTGATAGAAGAAAATGTTTGAAGAATTAGATCGTGTTTTAAATCCAGGATTGATGAAGTGAAGTGGAATGTAAGGGAAATGTAGAAATATTTCATGAAGACAAATGAAACTCCCCCATTCCTCATAGGGACTAGTTGAAGAAGGGACATGATGTACATAAGAAAGAGATAGATGAGGTAAAGAATTGGAGTGGTGGGGATGATGTGGATGATAAGTTAAGAAAAATTCCAAATAGAAGCCATATAATGGTAGTTAATAGAGGATGTGAGTGTGGGGATGAAAGGTACAAGAAATGTTTTGAGTGTGGTGGATGTGTGCCAATGTCAGGTGGATGAGGAAATGAAAATAAATCAATGGTATAAGATAAAGTGATATGAGGCATGGTATGAGTGATGATGTCATGATGTTGAGTAGTGATGTTTGGATGAATCATGAGAGCTAAGGGTGAGCTTTCAATGAATTGGTATGATGATATGGAATATGAAGCAAAATGTAAGAAGGAATGCCAAACAAAGAGGAATGTGGGAGAAAATTGAAAGGATGTAGAGGCTTAATTGGATGCGAAGAAGACTTGTGAGGCATAGGTGTGAAAACAAATGGTTTCATGATTATGATAGATGATTTGAATAACGGAGGAGGATCTGATAATAAAAATGGTTCTTGAATGACTTTTGCTAGAGGTAAGAATGTGTATGTGAAATAAAGCCTCATAAGAGTTGAAACAAGGAGTGTGTGTGTGTGTGTGTGTGTGTGTGTGTGTGTGAGTTGTGAGGAATAGATGGAAGATAAAGTGAATAGAAATTATGAGTAATATATGTAGAATGAATTTGAATGGATGTAGTAGATATCAAATGATGTAATGGAGGTGGCAGAAGTAAAATAGGTACTTGAATGAGTGGTGATGAAGGGAATGAAATGCATGTGGAAGACAATGGTAAGATAAGTGAATTAATGTTTCAAACCAAAAGTGATGAAGAGCACAATTTATGTGGAATAATTGGAATTTATATTCTCTAATAAAGTGAAGAAGTAGAGGACATGGTCGAAAAGATAGAATCACATTTTGGTATAATGATGGACAACTAGATAGATGTTGTGACAAAGTGAAAGACAAAGATAAGACCATGTCCATGGTGTAAGTACATGATAATGGATATTGATACAAGGATGATGTAGATAATGAGTGATTAGGTGAGCATGATGGTATTGAGTCCAATGTGGAAGCATGTAAGGATGAAAACTTTAAATTGGTTTATTAACATGATGATACACTAAAATTGCATGATGATTATGATGTAGTGGGAAATGATTAATCGGATGACGAAGAGATGACATATGGAGAAGAAGTGGGAATAGTATAATGTGAAGTGATTGGATTGGTATTATTAGATGAAGTCGGAGGAGAGGGAAGATCAACTGCAACATCCCCCTTATTGATAAGGTCTTGAATGATATTGTAAAATTAGGTAAAAGAGTCAATGAAATGACTGTAAATATGATGGGAGGCACACATATCCTATAAATAAAACCACAAGGGTGGGGTCCATTTGGGTGGGAGAGTGATGATATTGGTGTCAAGAAAATTTTGAAGAATAGAATGAAGTGTCTTTGTCAAAAAGTGAATTTTTTAGAGGATTCAATGAAGTTATGAGTTCTAGGAGAACATAATGAATGTGAATATGTGGGTATAGAGGGTGATGGGAGGGAATTTTATATTTGTTTTATGTCTTCTTACAATATTTTTATGTACAGGGTTAATTGTCTTGAATGTTCCATCAAGACCCACTTATCATTCACATATCTAGGAAACTTATAGAGTTGTCCGTCAAATTCACTTACCCTAAAGAATGTTAAAAATTTGTATTGTATGAAGATGCAACCATATTATATAATTACATCCCTATCACCAAGTAGATAATCTGTATTGTTCTCATTCGGTTTGAAACAAGTAAGTTATAGGGAAGTGAAGGCATCATTTACCTACCTTACATTTCCCCTCCATTTTTCAAATCTCAATTATTAATACACATTATACACCCTATGGTTTTCAAAATTTTCCTGTGGTGGGATACCTGGGAATGATTTGAAACATATAATATTATAGATGAGGTAAGACATCATGTAGAATTTGATATCAATTGGATTACCTATCCTGATTTTTGTAGTTATTGTCATGAGTTAGGCATGAATAGATGTTCATATAAAGTTTTCCCAACATAAATTTCCATGTTCTTCCAAGATAACCATTATGAAGGGGCACATACACTCTTGAAAATAATTTACCCCTTTAACCTTGCCACCCTACTTTGCATTACAATGAGATCCTCAACCTCTTCAAAAACACAGTCTTAGTCAACTTCTTGGGGAATCTTTTGACACATGGATTACTTTCTTTCAACCATTAGGTATTTAACATTTAAACATATTCATCATGTCTTGAGTCATAATCAATTTGTGTTAATTTAATAGAAGGAATTAGTGGTTGAGCCATTTTTGGTAACCCTAGTATTTCCCTAAAATCTTTTGGTGTCAAATTTATTACTCTTTCCCCACTTCCGTCCAATACCTCCTTCTTCTCTGGGTCATAATTTTTAGCACACAACCATACAAGCTCGGGAGAGTGTATAGATGGTGGAATCACATTTGCTAATCCAATGTGGTTGGCACTAATGGCCTCCATCCACTAGATCTTATTTGGATCATGAAGTCTTCTCAAGAAGTCATCTAAATCAACATTCAGATTATCCATGACATTGTCTAAATCACTAGAAATATTGGAAGTTACATGGAAACCTGATTCTAAGGACCTCATCTTGAGTTTTTTGGTCTTTACTCTTAATTCCTCTTAATTCTAATTTAAGTATCGAGAAAACAAAGGTAAAGCCAGACTAACCTATTTATTTGCAAACACTATGAAAATTTTCCCCGCTTCAAGAATCTTCAAGTTCCTTAGCTCAATCCCACCACTTCACAGTCAATTTTTCTTCTTTATTTCATGAATTAACACTGCTAGTGCATCCAAATTTCTCATGTGCAAGGTGAAAAACGGAAATTATTGAAAAATCCTTTAAAATTCATACTTTAATATGTATGCATACATTTATAGAGGTAGTTATTAATTATTTAAATCTTGACCCTTCGATTTGTTTATCTTTTTAAAAGTGATTTGTTCACATGGCTTAATCTAAGACATTGTGAGGTTGGGGAGTCTATTTGAAATTTTATATATTTCTTTGAACAAGTCCCAAACTACAATTTTGACCCAAACATTCGCTCTCGACTTTGGTGAGAAGTTGACACGTGTTCCCCATCAAACATCTTATGTATATTTACACTTTGCATTATGTTGATCATTTGATGCCAAAGTACGCCAATAACTTGTCTCCCCACTCCAATCACATTTTAACACATGTTACTTTTGCTAAGCAGGGATACATTAATAATTTACATCATACAACTAAAATATTCCTTATAATATTCCATCAGGTTTCAGAGTTTGGTTTGCATTTTATAGCCATTAACTTTTGTAATTGCACAAATAAAACCTGATATAGTGCAAACAATTAAATCATGCCACATATCTTCTTGCATCGAGAGAAAAAGTGCATTTTGTATTGAAAATCAAAGGAACGACATAGAGGGGGAGTTTACAAGCATTAACACAATCATCCAACAATGCCTTCGAGGATATTTCTTTGAAATGACATGGTTACAATTTCCTCGACGGAAAAGAGGATTCACACTGGATTTATGATCAAACACAAGATTTTTTCTTGGTTTAACATGGGTTTATCATCTGAACAAGCATGTTTCATATTCTAATAGACATGACATGAAATGTTTTCGAAGGAACATTTAAAACAAAGGAGTGAACTCAAAACCAACACCAACATGTGCAATGTTGATGATTTTTTTGGTGTTGAATTATTGCTTCACATATGGTTAGACCTTCACAAGAGAAGATGATCAAGTAGTCAAATATGCATGTATATGTGTAAACACATGTGTAAAGATGCATGTATGTGAAAAGCATGTAATGGAAAAGTATAAAAACAAAAAGGAGCATGTGTACCTAATTCATGATGACAAAAGAGGGTGTAGAAAGGATCCTTTTGATGTCATGTGAGTTTTTCAAGTGATCTCATGCCACTAGATAAATAATTATAGGGAGAAAATTCTAATTTATTCTCCAACCTTTAACCACTTCCCAATACTATAAGAGATCTCTGTATTGTTGAGGTTTTTGGGTGATCCAATGCCACAACATAAGTACTCGTAGAGAGGAGGGTCTATTATTATCCTCTAACCTTTAACCGCTCCCCTGTAATGCTAAGGAAAATATGTCTTGTAAGATACATTTTGTATGGATTTTTGTAGGTTGTGATGAACCCACTCACTATGTAACTATCCCCGGTTATATGTGCTCCGGGTAAGGCATCATTATACTAAGGACCCATGTTTGATTCTAATCCTTGAGCTATGCTAATTGTACTAGTACTAGACTTTCTATACTTTATATGGGGTGGATGACCCACCCAAATGATTCCCCTCATTTGAGGGGAGCATGCAACATCGTTGTAGGAGTTTGTATCCCCAAAGAGGACTAACCATTGAAACTATTCCCTAGGGGGAATGGGATGTGTTTGTAATGACCAAGGCACATGCAAACAAGTGGATATAAAATAAGTGTTAGTACGAGAAAATACATACATGTATGTATACGAAAAAGTGTAGGCTAAACAAGCAATGTGTGTAAGCTAGAAAACAAAAGAATACAACGTAGAGTTTGAAAAGTAGATTGTAAACATGGGGCATTACTCATGATGGCACAAAACACTCAAGTTCACATTATCCGCATAAAAACAAGCAAGGGTGTACACAAAACAAAGGGAAAATCCCACATATAATGATAAACAAGTATAAATAGTGTATCCGATAACAATGGTGGAAAGTAATCCTGTAAAAAATGTTGCACATGAAGTTCCCATTAGCACATTAGAAAGATAAAATGAATGAAAAAATGTGTATAATATGATAAAGTAAAGTGTTAAGTAAAAAATGAAACAATAACACTTGTAGTATACGAAATTGGATGCCCCAAGATCCATTTTGGTACTGGACGTGCACCAAACATCCATGTTGTATGTAATGGATCTATATAATCTATGATCACAAATAGAGAGGCCAGTGAATGTGCATGTGTGTATGATAAATATAATGACATACAAGATATCTATCTAACTCATGTAATAAGATGGACATGAACAAAAAAATGTAATAAATATTAAATGCAACCATGATATGTAATATGTTGTGGATGGACTAAATGGAATGTAAAATGGATGATAGGAGCTGCATGCCCCCAAGTGAATGGTGTTGTATGTAGAGAGGTTAATTTTTTATGCCCTTTCAGCAGTCAAAAATGAACCGTAAATGAGAGTGTGTCATTGGGTAATGGTCAAAGTAAGTGTGTAGTCAAGTGTGGTGAATGTTTGGTGATGAAGTGCAACATAGAGATGAAGTGTGAGAATGTATGATGGTGTATCATAAGTATATATCATAACCAAATGATAGAAGGGATGACTATTTAGCCTATAGTGTATGTCATGAAAGGATACTAGAAAAAGTGATGATGAGCCTATGACGTATATCACTACAAGATGATAGACGAGATGATGATTTATCCTATGGTGTATATCATTAATATAGGAATGTCACATGAAAGAAGGTTGAATGATGAATGTGCACATGTGATGAGGTCCATTGGTGATATATACCCTTAGCGGTCCAATGTGGACCATGAGAATAGAGTGCGTCATAGGGTAGTGAGTGTAACACATAAGAGTTGAATACAATGTGTACAATGTATATAGTGTATGCAGGGATGATAAAATGGTATGTATCGAATGTGTAATGTGTGATGTATAGTATGATAATAGGATATGCATAATTTATGAAAGACAAATTGTGAATGATAAATGTGAGATGTAAAATGTAAGATGTAGGATGTATGATGCCAAATTTACAATTTAATATATAAGGTGATTTGTATGTAGAAAATTGTAAGATGTGTAACAGACATAATGCATAATGCCTATTGTGCAGTGTGTGGGTTTTCATATGTATAGGATACCCTCAATAGGCGAGTGTGAATTGAAGCACAAGAGTGCATCATCGGGTAATGGTGATGCTAGCATATGTGAAGATGTGTAGGTGACAATGGAAGATGTGTACTAAGGGGGAGAATTAGCGTAATTCCCCCAAGCGTATACAAGTGAATGAACTATACAATAAAAGTAAAGGATGAAGGTCCCATACTTGGTGATTGTGGTGATAACATCATGTAATCATACTGTGAGTGGTGGTATAGTAGATAAATGTTACGTAGGTGAGTGAAGATAATGTGCATGCGATGGATGAGTATACATTGGGAATCATGGCATAAAAAAATGTGTAGGTGATGGAGATCTATGTGAAGCATAACATGGTGGTGATGGATACTTACGCAAAAAAATAAGGTGGTGATTTATGTCGAGATTTAGTAATCGTGCAAGGAATAGGCCTATATCTACGCATGTGACTAGAAGAGTGATGAGGCCATGTAGAATGTTTTTATGTCAGTGAACTAGGAGAAGATTTACCTTTGAGTTGTAATAAATTGATTGTTATGAATAAATTTGAGACATAAATAATTCATGGAAATGAGACATTTAGATCTACGAATCCAATTGAGGTTGATAACCATGTCACACATGTCGACTATTTTTCCAACAAGGAAAGGTACAAACATTATGAGAGGACCTACTTGTAATGTGAATTTTGACTACACCATATGAATTATTCATCAAATATGTAATGTGACATAGCGGATAGAAAATTGCAATGAAAATTAGAATAGAACTTATGCTAATGAACCATGATGGATATAACTTAGTATTATTTATAGGAACATAGTAGATAGAGTTATTAATATGTAAGTGATGAGAAGTGAAATTCACATGATAATCATATTCAGAGAAAGAAATAACTGTTGTAGAAGTATCAATATACATAACGAGAAAATAAATATCCCGTGAGGTAAGATGAGACAATACATGATATGCATGATTAGTTGGAGATTTAGCCTCTTTCTCGTCATGTTTAGGAAGAGGGTTGTTAAATATCTTGAGTTTATGGTTTTCTTTGACTAGTGTAGAGGTTGTAGGCTTAGGAAGCTTGATTTTTCCATTGTCGATTAGATCCCGAATGATTGTACAAAGATTGAAACATCAATTGGTAGAATTCCCTACACATTTATGATACTCGTAATGAAATTTTTCATTATAGCTATATCCTTTTTGTCGATGGATCTAACTAGAGTATTGGAGGAAGTATTCTAATATTTCTCTCAATAAGTTGTGGAAGTAAGATGTGTGGAGGGATATGTAACTAACCGGGATATGTACGGTGAGTTAGTTGTGATTGAAGCTCTTTAGTAGTGGATACCAAAATGACAATAAATTTCATGTCAATTGGTTTAGTTTTAGATGGTTTAAATGTTATATTTTGAAAATGTGTGGAGGATGATTTTTTCTATTAGTATTTAAGTTTTCATATGGCTTAGAGCTTGGTTTCATGAATCTTGAGAGTGTGAAAAAGTTGATCAAATGAAGGAGAAGTCTAAAAGAGAACACTCTGCTAGAGAGGTGGTAAGATAATATGAATAAATAGTTTATAAAGCTTAGAGTCCACAAACACATTTGACATTTTAGCTAAGTTGTTTTTATATCTCAAGACATAGTCTACTAAGTGTTCATTAGATTCCTATTTGATTTGTGTAAGTTAGGAATAAGAAATATTAGAGCCAATGTTGAAAGAGAAGTTAATGAGAAAATCATCAACCAAATGCATGAATTATGTTATCGAATGGACATGTAGGTCATATAATTAACGCATCGTATAATCATAAATACTATTAGGGAAGATTTTAGCCAAAATAGTTTGATCATCCACTTAATCAAGACAAGATACATGGAATGCTTGGATATGTTCTTGTGGGTCACCATGTCCATTGAAAATGGGTAGCTTAGGGGTGAAAATTATGAGGTAGTGGATAAGCAGAGATGGTAGGTGTAAATTTAGTGTGTATCAATAAAGTAGAATCTAATGATAAAGACACATGAGAAGTATCTTGATGCAACCGATGGATTTGTCCTCGGAGATCCCGATAGAGGGAGGCTAAGTATTGAGTGAAAATAGAAGAAATGTGTCATGTGTGAGAGACAAGTGGCGCTTGAATTTATTCGTGGGAGTGTTGAAAGAAATGTGGATGGTGGAAATTTGGTGGAATATTATAAGTTGATTATTGATTTGTAATAGAAGTAGAGATAGGCTGCAGAAGCATTAAGGTATGCCAAATTGGTAGCTTCCTCATAAGAAACATGTAAGAGCAAGTCTAGATCTTGGGGATGTTCAACAATATGATCATTAAGGGCCTTAATATGCTCTTTAGTAAAGTCACCATAATAATGAGCCATAGTAAGAGAAGAATGGAGATCCTAAGAGCGTAAAGATGGAGCATGGATTCACCAAAATGATTATGATAAATGGAAATATATCCTTCTATTCTAGCATAATATGATGTTATAGAAGCATTAAATCAATAAATAATTGTAATTTAGAAAGTAATCAAGAAACTAAGGAAGTAAATTATAAAACCCTAAATATGAAGAGGGTTAGGAAAATCCTTAACCGATTCAAAGAAGTTGGTAGACCGTGTCATAGTGGAGACCGGATGAAAAAGATGAGGAAATTGTTGCATAGAGCTCGAGAAAATGTAGATTTGGGTTATCTATCTAGACTAGGGCACTTGGGGTGCCCTAGTTTGAATTATGGGTTCCATAGTCTATGGAGGAGTTTTGAAAGCCAATTTTATAGTCTCTAGATAATGTGAATCCTTCACTTTTTTTCTTGTGTATGTCGCACTTAGCTCGTTGATGTCAGCGTAGACATGTAATAAAGCATCACATGTAAAACCTTGAAAAAGCATAAAACCCTAAAAAGAAAGATGCATATGAAGGGGTTAGATTGTCTAGAGCAGACATAATGGTGGAATTGCTAAGTGTTGCACTACATCTTGGACCCAATGTAGTTTTGTGTGTGTTTTTTTGAATTATGCCCAAATGTTCTTGTGCATGTCATACTTTTTGAGTAACAAGAAATATATATATGTATAGTGTAAGTAAATGGTGCATAGAATAGAATAAACTCCCCTCCTATGAATTTTATGCAAAAATGACCTTGTGTCCCTTGTGATGGAGCTATATGGATGCAAATGGAGCTCTAGACGCCTTTGATGTATGAAACCTTAGGTGGAGATAGTAATACCTATTTATTTTTCTATCATTATGATCACATAGTTTTATATTTATATGATTCCCTTGTTTGAATTTCATAATTAACCATAAAATGCTAACTACCAATAATATAAATTACTCAACCAGCTAGAAAGGACCCAAAAAGTGCAAGTAAGTAAAGAAAGGACAAGGGCACCCAGAGGGTATAGGAACATCAGGGTTTAACTATCCTCAGTGGCCACAATGGTGGAGTTACTAACTGAGTGTTGTAGTACATCTTAGACCCAATTTAGTTCTGTGTACATGTGTGAGGAATTGTTCCCTAGGTTCTCTTGTGCATGTCATACTTTATGAGTAACAAGCAATAATTAGATGCAAAATGTAAGTAAATTGTGCATGGAATAGAATAAAATCCCCTCCTATTAAGTGTATGCAGAAAACTAACCTTGTGTCCCTTGTGATAGAGATAGATGGATTCAAATGGAGCTCTATATTCCTTTGATGTATGCAACCTTAGGTGGAGATAGTAAAGCTTATTTCTTGGTCCCTCATTATGATCACATAAATTTATATTTATATTATTCTCTTGTTTGAATTTTGTAATTAACCCCTGAAAAGGCTGACTACCAAAAAGATAAATTTCTCAAATGGCTAGAAAGGACCCGAAAAGTGCAAGTAAGTAAAGAGAGGATAGGGGTACTAGAGGGGGGATAAGAGCACCTGATGCTCTTGCACTCCATTCCGAATGATAAATGATGAAAGGTGAAAATAAAGACTATGAAATTATAAGTGCAAAACTAAAAACAAAATCATAAAGCAATGAAAAGTGGAAAAATACATGGGTTACTTATTACTTTTCCTACTTATGAATCATGTAAATAGTAGTGTGTAACTAGGACTAAATAATTACCCAAATTACGTGGCTTTTCATCTACAAAACCATATGAAATTTATACTTGACACCTAGACAACATCATAAGAAGACTCAAATGATGCCATGACACCATTTTCCATCAATGGAGTTGAAATCAATGACAAAACTAACACACAATGACTAACAATCTCCCCCTTTATCATTGATGGAAACCATATTGAATAATATTGATGGCAACCAACATGAAAAACACATAAATAACCACAAAACCATGTTTCGATGAATCTCTCCACCTTTTCCATCTATGAAAAAGGATATAATGACTACTAGACATGGAAAAATATAACATATGACATAACAATGAAAACAATTTCCAAATTTGGCTTAATTTCTCAAATTACTCCCCTAGGACTGTATTCTTCCTTCTTTGACTCTCTTAGTAGTATAAAATTGATCCTATGAACCTGATAAATCATAAAAATAAGCTCCTCTAGACATGTGCTCCTTCATTTTGTCTTCATTTACCCATTACATCTCTCTCTAGGCATAGACCATGCTTAAAAATGAGGTTTCACATCTCAAAGCTATATTTTCCCTTCTTCAAGTTTGAAAACATTATAACAGCTTATTACTTAACTCATCGACACATACCAAAAGTATAATTTATGGCATACAACAACATACACCATCATCTTGCTTATTGAGAGATCTATCTGAAGTTGATAAGTCACATTCTTGTTTTGATTATTTCATACAAAGATTACTTATAATTACAAGGCTAAAATACCGAAACTTCTTCATCGGTGTGATTAATACAAACTTAAACAAGATATAACATCTTAATCTCACCATTAAACACTTCCTTATAACTCCCCTTGGGTTTGTACTACCCTACTCTTACTAAAAACACAAAAACTTAACTCTTACCTTGCATATATGCCCTTGTAGATGCTTAAGATACTTACCATTTCCCCTAAGATATTTTTTTAGTGTTTTCAACCTTATTTTGATCCAATGAACCCTTCTTGATTCAAATGGAACCTTCTAGAAACCAATGTAATTACCAACTTTCCTTACCACACTTTTAAAGCACTAGAACATCTAGTTCAAATTAAGGAAAAAATTGCCTTCCTTGTACAACAATACTTAGAACAATGGGACTTAAAATAATTAATGACATATTTCACTTGACTGTCCTATGACATTTTAGGAAAGAAAACCCTTCTCAAAAACATTTTCATAGTCTGCATATTCTTTTAGGATCTTAAATGGACTAACATACCTCTAAGAGTTATTGGAAAAACATTATTTTCACTTCCTTTTAGGCCACTTTGGAACACCTAAGACACGCCACCCTCCATGGTTAATATTCTCGAGACAAGACCTTTCAATTTGGGAAATTGCATACTCTAAAATTATTTTTAAGATCTTCAACAAGTTTCTATGTTACTTATCTTTCCCTTAACTACTGTACATTATCATTCATTGTGGAAAACCTATAACCGTAAACCTATATGCTTAATAAAATCATCATTTAAGGGTAGAGAGTGATCAAGCTCCCTTTTTATCCTTTAAAAAGATCAACATTTTATTTTTTTCCTCCGATAGGCAAGTTTACTATCATATACTCAAATCACACTTCTTAAAAGAATAACACCTTCATACCAAGGAGTATCAAGATCAATTGTTAATAGACCCTTATAGCATTGTTTCTCGTAGAACTATGGAAACCTAAAATGAGTGATAACATCCTTGAGGAACACAAAAATACAACTTCCATTTGAAATTTACATATGTCTCATGTCCTTTATCTTGCATTTGATCTTCATTATGCCACATAGCATTACAAATTACCACAAATACCTTTTAAATATAATCCTTCATATTTCCTTGAACCACTATTACAAGAATTTAGCCTTCTTGAACTCTATACCAATTAATAATACCATCCTTTTCTCTAAAAACTCGAGACACACTTTTTATATTACTATAGAATCTAGTCTTCAAACTTGCATCAACAACGTCTCACTCATTTTGGCAATAACATACCCATAACTCACTTGATTACAAATATTGATGGAACTGACAGAGATAGTATAGAATAGTACATCATGTTGAAGACCACTTGATGGAACATGAGACAAAACCTCAGAACTTATCTACTTGATCACATACACATACCTTATATTTAATGTTTGCATACTCAAATTGTTTTCTTTATTTCCAATCACATATGATCCTTGATAATAAAATCTTTGTTCGCTACCTATAAGAGACTCCTTAGGACTATAGATCTAATTTTTGAGGTCATATTATTATCTCATAGTTTATTAATACTCTTTACTCCACACCTTCATAGTAGCAAAGGATCCTGAAGAATACATCACATGCTTGGTCAAAGAACAACAGAGCTCCCCTTATCCCATTAAACATATACCAATCAATAGGTGTCTATTCCTTTCCAATAACATATCATTGTATGTATAAATGTATATATTATAAATCAGGGACTCATGGAATTATACCTTTACCTTCTTTAGGAAAAGACGATAATGCATCTTTTACTTATACTTGGGACTCACAATTCTTACAATTTTATACCTTCGTAAGGTCATAACATTTCCTTTGGTTATCATAACCCATTCCAACAATCTTTCAAGATTAAACACAATTATAATTACCCAAATTTTTGTACTATACCTTAACCAACATGTAGATTCAACTTCTTATACCTTATCTCATTTTTACTATAGATCCTTGTATGTTAGAGATTATTTTTTCGTGAAAATGTGCAACATGGAAATTGACAATTTCAAAGCATGACAATAATACCCCGTACCACAATTTTCACATTTTATCATTCTGAGGCACCCTGGGTATACCTAGATAGTCCAATAACCTCCCAATTGGTGTTAATTCATTCCCCTAGGTGATTTAGGAAATAAAAATCAACCCCCTAGGTGATTTTAGGAGTTCATTGAAAATTACAAGCTTCGTGAAGTTGTGGCAATGGCTTTTTTGGCCTTCATAGGACTAGAGAAACCCCATGGAGTGGGAAATAAAATCCAAACTAGACACAAAGGTGAGTAAAAGGACTTGGGACATCATGGAAGTGATTCAGGAAGATTCAAGAAGGACTCGAGAAGTTGGGGTAGTTTCACCAAAATTAGGGTTCACAAAGCGTAGGCAAAGCGCACATGCCAAAACAACTACCGAGCTTTAGAAGGTGATTCCGGAGCTCCAAATGGATTTAGGAGGAAAGAAATATAGTTGGGAAGGAAATTATAGTACCTAAAATATGGTGAAATTATGTTTTTCACAACACTTTGGTGCAATGGGTCTACAAGCAGTTTTTCTCATGCACATGTGGAGTACAAAATAAAAAATATTCTATTTTAGGGAACAAATGGAGGAATTAATACCTGATACTCCAAAAATTGGATTCATAATTACATTTATAGTAAATTTAATATAAAATTTCATCAAAAAAATCCATTGGGAGCTCAAGTTATCACCGTTTCAAGTTGCCTTCTTGAAGTGAGTTCGAGAGTTAGTCAAAATTTTGAAGGACACGTATCAGCTCAAGGATCTTGGTGGGATTTTGTGACCCTCACATCCCTTAAGGTTAGGTACATCATAAATGGAAAAAATTTTCCATCCCCTAAGGATAATTCTGGTCACTCATATGACCACTTCCACTTTCGGTGCTTTAAAGCTGATTTTTAGCCTTCGTTCCTGTGAGACAGATCTCTCGCCAGTGTCATCACCTTGCTCTCCATGGAATTTTATGTCCTTAAAATCCCTTTAAGGTGATTGAAATAAAGGACATGAAAATTCACCTCATCCCTTCTCATCTTTATTTCAAAATTTAAAATCCCCACCTGCTTCCCGCTTCTAACTTCTAACATTCCCGCACAACCATATTTGTAAACTCCTTTATGCAACTTCCTACCACCACTCCACCATTTCCAAATCTAAAACCAGATACATAAAAGAAATAAAATCCATTTCCCATGGTTATATGCATGTATCAAAAGAATATTTCATCGAGCTAAGGAGAATAAATGAAGAACAGAGAAGAAGAAGAGTGGAAATCCCCATTACCGTGAAATCAAAATTTGAAGAAATTTTGAAAACAGATAAACAGATTGAAAAAATAGTTTTCTATGTTCGTTCCTCTATCCAAAATCATTAGAAACATACTTTTATACCATCCTCTTACACCATAAAACATTCAAAGCAAAGAAATCCTCTTTCGAGACCAATGGAGAAAAAGATTGATTTCCCATCAAACCGGTAGTTGGATCAAGCTAAAACTTGCCTCGTACTCCAAATGAAAACCTATTAAAATGGATTTAATTTAATTATTATCGAGAGAAAAAAACTAGACCTTAAATTTTCACAATCCATTAATGGCCGCCATGGCAGCTCCGTGCCCGAAGCCACCGCTAGGTGAAAATTCAACTTTTATTTCCAAGCATTCTTATGGGAGAAATCAAGCAAAATTGGAAGGACATGACAGTGAAGAATATCCAATTCTGAAAAAATATGATCCATCGTAAAACGAGCAATGGAATTATTCTTTTTAAAAATAGTAATTTTTCCTATACAAATTTGCTATGTTTGGGAAGTCACCATCAAATGCATTTATGGCAAAGGAAATGTGCACCAAGATCACTACGAACCTAAAATGGTTGTTTAGAGAAAAAAATAGTGAAAATGACCACTAACTAAAAATAGTAATCCCCCTATGTGGGTGCTTACTAAAAGAAGTAAGTCACCCCAAGAAGTGGTCAAGGCAAAGGTAGTGTGCTCAAGAGTGAATGATGGAGTTCATCACATCACGATGGTCAAGAAGAGGTAAAAATCACCTCTTACTAAAAATAGCAAGTATCCCATCTAGGAACTTGCTATTAATAGTAAGTCACACTCAAAGGGTAGTTTTAGCACAATAGAACATAGAGGGATGATCATTCAAGTCAACATCATCGTTCATAGGTATTTCTCACAAGGCATTCGAGATCCATCTCAGGGAACTCGATAGTGTTTTTCGACTCTCACTATATAGTTTGGGTCATAGGTATATCATACGTAGGCTGGAGTTGTGGTCATCGAGGAACAATTTATTTAACTTGGAAAACATTCATGACCTAATTTGAAGGAGTTTCTCAGGGTGCAAGGAGTTTGAATATTCAAAGTTTCACTACATTTGGAGATTTCCATCGATAAGGATCAACAAACTTAGTTGGGAATGACATCTCCTCCTCTTCTTCTCTCTCTTGTTCTCTCTCCTCTTCCCCCAACATTCTCTCACTATCCAATATTCTAATTTCACGTTGGGGTTGTAATTTTCCACATGTCTTAATGTTCCTAATGTAATAAGTCACCTTTATGTTATAAAAAGGGACTTAATGTTTTCCTAGGAAGGATAAGAGTCTTAAGTCATGTGGAGACATACGAAAATTCATTGGGGAGTATTTGGAGATTCATTTCTCTTCCTTTAAATTGTAAATCCATTCCCATTTCAAAGGGTTGGTGATCTATTTTGTATTATCAAGAGTGTACTTGTACTTAGAGAGAATAAAGGAGATAGCAATTTTCTTCCATTTTCCCCCACTTTCAAATTTCTTCCATTTCCATGCTATGTACAATTTCTTCTCAAGCATCAATACAAGAAGAAGGAGTTTCATGCCTTTTTTGATGAGGAGATTTTAGAAACTTTGAGTTCTCAATCTTAACTCATCTTGTTGCCATTTATAGGGTTGTTTCTTCTTAACTTTAATATTTGTGTGAAATTTCTGGTTAATGGGTGTGGGACTCTGATTTTATACCCATAACATTAATCCCCTTTTCTCTTTTTCTCACTCCCTTTCCTATCTTTTGAAAAATTCTTCTCTAGTAAGAAATTGCTAGCTTTTTTGCAGGGTCAGTGGAGTACCCCTGTTGGATCCCCAACCACAAGGCCACTAAGAAAACCTTCCTTTACTTGTGCATGCATACATGGAATATGGACTAGTTAAGTATAGGGACTCGATTCCAAAAGCGTTGACAAGAAACCCACAAATTTTCCCCCAAATTTTTTTCTTTCTAATAGTTTTTGACACCCACCCTAAGGAATATTTAACACCATCTACACCAAAAATACAACCGCAAGGTCTAAAATTTAAAAAAAAATCAAATATTAAAAAAAAAAAAAAAAGAGTTCATTAAAATCCATTAGTGAAGGATACACTATCAATTTCTGAATGTGACATTTCATATTCCACAGTGTCCTTTCGTATTCCCACTACAAGAATTTCTGAAAATTGGTTGAAAAGAGATACCCCGGGTTGAATAGATTGAGAGGATTTTTTGACCCCACTTTCAAGGCTTTGCAAAATCAACAAGGATGAGTTAGAGAAAATTCCTACTATTTTTCTCAAGCCTCATCCCCATCCGGGTCTTCATGCAGCTCACATTGAAATCCTATCCAAACTCCTATTGATACTCCTCCTTCAAATTCTCCCATTTTTCAACCACCTTTGAACATTGGGTTCTTAGAGGAAGAAGAATTTGAAGAATAATCCATAGAAGAAAGAGCTGAAGTAGAAGTAGAAATGAAAATGGAAGATGAAGCAGAAAGACCCCAACCCATTATTCCATGGGGAATAAATATAGGCCCGCTTTCTCTTGAACCTTTTCACGATCTACCAACAGGTTCCTGCAAGAAATTTCCAAATTTCAAATATGATGGAACACATATTCCTGAAGAACACATCAATGCTTTCATGACATCATGCGAAATTCTTGGTGTCCAACATGAAGATGTCGATATAAGATTGTTTGTGGAGTCCCTCCAAGAAAAATTTGTAGAATGGTTCTACCTCCTACTTTCCTGATACATCACTAGTTGGAATGACATCAAAACTTCCTTTTAGGAAAGATTTAAATCAATCAAGACCTGCAGACCTCTTAGTGTAATTGGCTCAAATAAAGAAAGGAGAAAGCTATACTATGAGAGACTTCGTGGCTCTATTCGAATGGTTACTTCATAGGATACTTTGGAAGAAGATTCGCCATCTAAAACAATATCAAGAGATTCTTCATCAATGCTCAATCACCAGAGGTAGGATTTTTCCTATGAAGAGTTCAACCAAGGAATATTGTAGAAGCACAAAGGATGGCCATCGAAGTTGATGATGATCTCATCCTATCAGGGAAGATAAAGAATCCATCAAAGGGAAAGGCCCAACGTCATGGAGACGAGAGAACTAATCCATTGCTGCAAAAATTGGAAAATGAGATGGAATATTTGAAGAGGGAATTATTTGAACGAGTATCTTCTCAAAGAAACAACACAAATAAAATTGTAGGAACACCCTGAAGGATTTCCTTGAGGCCCCACCACAATGCAAGTTGTAGGAGTCAGGAAAATAAAGATGAGATTGAACAAGAAAGTGAAGGTTGTGATTTTCTAAAAGTTGATGAATTTCATAATGATACACAAATCAGATTATGTGAATATTCTAGAGGTGATGAGGATGATGATGAAGATGCACCCAGTTTCTCATGTGCGGTATTCACTTGTTCTCAGCCTTAGAAAGGATCATCTCCCTCCACTACTTTGTAAAGAAAAATAAGACTAAAAATCCTTGTGTGGAAACTCAAAAAAAAAAAATCAGTTAAGGATCTCTACTCCCACCATCCATAGAGTCTACATTGTTTAATCCTAGTCATGTAGCAAGCAAGAAGGCTCCCGATTCCAAGTAAGTCTTTCAATTCCTCTTCTATTTCTAAATCTAAATATACTCCTATAAACACTAGTGCTTCAAAATTCCCCAAGCATCAAACCCTGCTTCCAAAACTATCCCAACTCCAAAATTACTCCCTTCATTTCCCTTGTCCACCTATGCTCCCTTTGACTTTGTAGAATATCCAAACAAATCCAAGGTGCAGATTACTAAAACTAAATATTTGCGGACTCACCTCGAACAATTTGAGAGGTTTGTTTAATACATTAGGAGTGGTAGTTTAACATTAAATTATGTAGCTCTTAATTCTAAAGGGATACTACCAAACCCACCTACACCTCCCTCACATAACATGATTTCTTTGAGTGCATCAAATACTGATAAGGTTGAACCTTTCTATGTCTCCCTTCTTGTTGGAGAATATGTATTGAACAACTACATAATAGATTCTAGTTCCTCCAACAATGTAATGCCTATAAAGGTCTCCAAAGATCTCAAACTCACCATGAATCCACCCAATGGCTCTTATTACTCCTTGGAGTCAAAATAGGTCCCACTTGTAGGGAAGGTCAAATATGCACACGTGGCTCTCGCCATATTTCCGAAAAGAAATTTGCAACAATGATTTTGGCAAAAAAATTCTAGCTTCATTTGAAATGTTGCTAAGAAGGGGTTTTGTTAGTATTTGGGGGGTAAGATCCATATGAACTGGTCTTCTACAACCATTCCAGTTAAGGGAGACATGGAAAAATTTCTTCCAGAGAAGAAGATGAGGTACACAATGTAAAATTTTGGAAGTCTAGGAATCGATATCTTGTACCAAGATACCAGGCGATGAATCACTTTATGAAAACCAAGGAGGAAAATGATATTCCCATCTTGATAGGTCCATACATGCCTTCCCAGAGAGGTATGGACCTTAAAGAAGCATTGAGGAGATTCGAGTTACAAGAGGGAAGTCCCAATTACTGGATGACACAAACCATGAAGAAGAGGAAAAGGTTCTTAGCAAATCTCAAATGGAAAAATCAGCTTGTGTTCTTATCCATGATGAAATTGAGGTATTTTCATTCCCATTTGGAGATGAAGATGATCTTAGCCATGTCATTCATGGAGGGACAAGACCAGATTGTGATGAGCCTGTGAAAGGTTTAAAATAAATGTTTGTAGAATAATTTCTTAGAGCCACAGAAGAAACAGAAGATCCTGAGCTCAGTCTCAAACTCCTGATGCAAGCCACAAATCTTCAAGAAAAGTGTGAATCTGATTTGAAAGCTTCAATCAGTGTGAAGGTTAGCCATGTTGAAACAAAGGAATATGAGAACTATGATTCCCCCCAGCCAATGGTTGATGGATGCAATGATGAAATAAAGGTATTTTCTTTCCCATTTGAAGAGGAATACTCTTTCCATGATGAAGAAATTGAAGCAAGGAGTTTTGAGGAATTTGAAGATGAGTATCCTTTTGATGAAGGAGTGATAAAATGCAGAAATTCCCAAGATGATGAATTAATCCCTCTGGATAGTTTCCTTGAGCTACAAAATAAATATTCTTTAAAGGCGTCCAAAGATCAACTGTAGGAAGTAAAAAAAGAGATCTTTGTGAAAGAAATATTGGATGGAATAGAAGTTGTGGAAGACCCGAGATGATTCTTGATCTCTTAACTCTTGTCATGTCCATGTAAGACAAGTATGAGGTTACTTCTAATCCTCCATTCAATCTTCAAGAACCTCATAATAGAGTAGAGATAAAGGATAAATCTAAGGTTTCTCATGGAGAAGATGTCAATGAGTATAGACCTGAGAAAGAAAGTAACTCGAGAATATTTAAGAAAATTGAATGAAAATTATCTTTAGGAAACGATAAGATTCTCAATGAAGAATTAATTATGTGGATAAACATGGAAGGAAACTGGCACTATGAAACTAATTTCAAAGAGCGTGAAGGAAATGGAATTTCTAAGTGAAGGCCTGAGCATCAAGAAGCTCATGTAGACTCACTCCTACCAAGTACATAGATAATCATGGAAGGACCTAGATTTTATAAACAATTAAGGAAAGGAGGATACTTTCTCGAACCGGTTAATGGCTTTGTGGAACAACATCACTCAGTGTTGCCCACTCAGGGGTAACCTCTGAGAAGAGAAGAGTGCTACAACAAAATTGGGTTGTCCCCACCTTGTACACTAGGTGATTTAGGTGTTTTTCCTTTTTATCATGTGTGTTTCCCTTCTTGTTGTGTTTTGTGTGTTTCTATTCATCGTTTAGGTGTGTGTGTTCTTCTTTTTATCTCTCTCTTGTCAAGTTGTACATGACTCTGTAGGGCCCAATGGATAAGGAATTGGTCATATTGTATAAAATTGAGATTCTAGATTCTTTGTGTCATGTCCTTGCTACGCTCACCCATGCCATGTCCCTAAGCTAGAGACAAATGTTATTGTGTAAATGTGCAATAGGGAAATTAATGTTGTCATGCAAATGTACCAAAATTTTAATGTTTTATCATTCTGAGGCACCCCAGGTCTACCTAGTCAATCTAGTAACCTCCCAATTGGTGTTGATTCATTCTCCTAGGTGATTTAGGAAATTATAATCAACCCCCCTAGGTTATTTTAGGATTTCATTGAAAATTGTAAGCTTCGAGAAGCTATGGTAAGGGCTATCATTTACCTTCCTAGGACTAGAACAACCCCATGTAGCGAGACAAAAATGCCAAACCAAACACGAGAGGTGAGTCAAAGGCCTTAGGACATCATGGAAGTGATTCAGGAAGATTCAAGGACTCAAAGAATTTGGGGTAGTTTCACCAAAATTAGGGTTCACGGTGTCAAGGTAGTGAACAGGACAAAATAATTGTTGAGCTTTATAAGGAGATTGTGGGAGCTCTGGATGGGGTTAGGAGAAAGAAAACATCATCGAAATAAAATTAAAATCCCTACAAGATGGTGAAATTATTTTTTCACAACACTTTTGTGAAATGGGTCTGCAAAAAATTTTTCATGCACAAGTGGAGTACCAAATTAAAAAATCCACTTTTTTAGGAATCCAATGAAGGAATAAATACTTAATAACCAAACCATTAGATGCATAAGGAAATTTCCAATCAAGATTATATAAAATTCCATCAAGACCTCAAGTTATCACTGTTTCAAGTTGCCCTCTTGAAGCAAGTTCAGGAGTTAGTCACTTTTTAAGGACATGTGTCACCTCTAAGAGTCTCGGGATTTTGTGTCCTCGCGTCCCTCAAGGTCAGGGAGATCACACATGAAAAAATTTTCCTATCCCCCATAAGACCTCTAGACCCTCATACGACCTCCGTGGATTTCCAGATTCAGTATCCTGGTGCTTGTGGGAGCTCAAATCCTAAACTGTCATATCACTACCACGTGTCATCACCTAGAGTGTTGTGGAATTTGATGTCCCTCACTTCCCTTTGAGATTAGGGACATAAAAAAATGGAAAAATGTACCCATCTCCTAAGGAGACTTCGGTAACCCATATACCCACTTCCATCCCTCAGTGCTTTAAAGCTAATTTTTAGCCTTCATTCCCTACCATCGGATCTCCGCCACATGTCATCATCTTGCTTGTAATTAAATTTGATTTCACTCACATCCCTTTTAGGTGAGGGACATTAGGAAATTAAAATTCACCTCATCCCTTCTCATCTTTATTTCAAAATTTAAAAATCCCCACCTACTTCCTAGTTCTAACTTCTAACATTCTCGTGCATAGCCATTTATGAAAACTCCTCTGCAACTTCCTACCACCACTCTACCATTGAAAAATCTCAAAAAATATCCACAAAAGAAATAAAATCCCTTTCCCATGGTGATATTCAGGTCTCAGAAGAATATTTCATCGAGATAAGGAGAAGAAATGAAGAAAAGTGGAAATCCCCATTGCCGTGAAATTGAAATTTGAAGAAATGTTACAAACAGATGCAAGGATTGACAAAACATTGTTATATATTCATTCCTCTATCCAAAACCATCAGAAACACACCTTTATACCCTCCTCTCATACCATAAAACATTGATAGCAAAGAAATCCTCTTTTCAGCCCAATAGAGAAAAAGCTTGATTTCTGTCAAACCAACCAATCGGTCGATCAAGCTAAAAACTTTCCTCAAAATCTAAATGAAAACCTATCACAATAGAGATAATTTTTACATGATTGGAGAAAAAAATATATTAAAATTTCAAGCTCCATTAATGGATGCCAAGGCAACTTCATTCCTAAAGCCACTTTGCCAAGAGAAAATTTTAAATTTTATTTCCAAGCATTCTAATGGGTGAAATCAAGTGAAATTCGAGAGGACGTGACCGCAACGATGAGCCGAGTCTGAAAAAATATGTTCCATTGCAAACCGAGAAGTGGAAGTCTAATTTCTAAAAATAGTAAGTTTTCCTATACAAACTTGCTATGTTTGGGAAGTCACCATCAAAAGTGGCTATGGAAAAGGCAATGTGCACTGAAGATCACCAGGAAGCCAAAATGATTGTCTGGAGTAGAAAATAGTGTAAATGACAACTTAATTAAAATAATAATCCCCTTATATGGGTTCTTGCTAAAAATATTAAGTCACCCAAGAATTTTTCAAGGCAAAGGAAGTGTGTGCAAGAGAGAATGATGGAGTTCATCACATCACGATGGTCAAGAAGAGGCAAAAATCACCTCTTACAAAAAATAGTAAGTCTTACATTTGAGAACTTTCTATTAATAGTAAGTCACACTCAAAGGGAAGATCTATCACAATAGGACATAGAGGGATGATCATTTAGGTCAACATCATTGTTCAGGATCATTATAGGCATTTCTCATAGGGCATTTGAGATCCATCTCAGGGAACTCGACAGTGTTTTTCGAATCTCACTACATAGTTTGGGTAATAGGTATATCATATGTAGGCTAGAGTTGTGGTCATCGGAGGAACAATTCATTCAACTTGGCATGCATTCGTGAGCTAATTTCAAGGAGTTTCTCAAGGTGCATGAAGTTCAAAGATTCATATTTTCACTACATTTGGAGCTTTCCATTGATAAAGATCAACATAATTCATTGGGAATGACATCTCCTCTTCTTCTTCTCTCTCTCTTTCTCTCTCCTCTTCCCCAGTGTTCTCTCACTATCCAATATTCTAATTTCACATTGGGGTTGCACTTAATCATATGTCTTAATGTTCCTAATGTAATAAGTCACCTTTATGTTATAAAAAGGGACTTAATGTTTTCTTAGGAAGGCGAAGAGTCTTCAGTCATGTCGAGACATACGAAGAATCATTGGGGTGAAGATTCAATTCTCTTCCTTTAAATTATAAATCCATTCCCATTTCAAAGGGTTGGTGATCATTTTTAGACTCAAGAGTGCATTATACTTAGAGAGAACAAAGGAGATAGCCATTTTCTTGCATTTTCTCACACTTTCAAATTTCTTCTATTTCTCTCGCTATGTACAATTTCTACTCAAGCATCAATACAAGAAGGATTTTCATGCCTTTTTCAATGAGGAGATTTTAGAAACTTTTATTTTCAATCTTAATTGATCTTGTTGCCATTTTTAGGTTTGTTTCTTCTTAACTTTAATGATTGTGTGAACTTTTTGGTTAATGGGTTCGGGACACTAATTTTCTACCCATGACATTAATCCCCTCTTCTCTTTTTCTCACTCCCTTTCCCACTCTCTTGTTAAACTCCTCTCTAGTAAGAAATTTTGAGGTTTTCTGCAGGGGTCGGTAGAGTGCCCCTATTGGATCCTCAACCATAAGGACACCAATAAAATCCACCTTTACTCATGCATGCACACATGGAAGTTACGCCTGTTAAGTAGAGGGACTTATATTCCTAGAGTGTTTGCAAGAAACCCATGAATTTTCCCCCAAGAAATTTTCTCGCCAACAATATTCAACCATCGGTAATCCTTAAACCCGTCATATAACCAAATAAAGCAATGGGTCACCTATAGCTCATAAAATTTTACTTGAAAATACCAAGATACTTTTTTGCTTTCAATCTTCTTGAACAAATAACATAGTATTTAGGCATTGTTCAAACATTTTATCATCTTGCTCAAATGAATCTCAAAGTCCCTAGAATACATAACATGTAGACTTCTTTCTATCACATCATCCTTGAAAACCTTGAAGAAGGAACCCTTTAGTTCATCTCAACATGCATTAACAACTTGACTAAGTGTGTATACTACATTTCACAAACATTGAAAATTTAGAGACTTTACTAAGGCATAATCTTTGATCATTTTAAGTATACCTTTAATCTACTTCATATGCACACTCTTGCCTTGTACTAATTCTTGGTCACCTTACATATCATTGTTAAAGGAATCCAACCACTCCATATAATACATGAATCCAACTCAGTTTCTTCAACATTATGGCCTTGATATAGTCTTTGACTCCACCGATAATACTTGCACAAAGAAAAGACCCTCGACAATGATGAATATGGTGAAAACTCCTTCATACATAATTTTCACATAATCCATATACTCAATAACACTCTTTCATGTTTCTGGTGAGTCAATGACCTTGCACATACTTATCAGTCTAAAGAAACTTTACCCAACATCACGCTTTAGTTCATAATGAATGAGGACCTTGAACATAGATTACATGCCCATGTGACTAACTTTAACCCTTTTGAAACTTCCTTTAACTATCTTGAATTATGTGAAGTGAAAAAGATAAATTTTCTTCAACAAATAATGACATAATAGACTTTGAGAGACACACTCTTGGCACCATACAACACATAAACAATGAAGACAACATTCCATGACCTTACCTAATTCTGTAGACATTAGAACCTTTGAGACATTTGCATAGATCACATAGAATTTGAAGTAATAAATGCACTATTTGAATATGGTATTTTGAATTGAAAACACCACTCCCCTTGGAGAGTCACAAAATGAGATTTAAGACTCAACCACATAAACCTTAAGACATACTAACAATGCCCATTTTTATGTATACATAAATTTATACTCCTTTCACCATATGACAGATCAAACCCCATGAATTAAAAACATTATGATGTCAGTAATAGACATTGGAATTCTCACAACTTCACATGAATCACATAATTATATTGAGAGGAATCTTTCTTAGAGGAAAAAAAGACACACACAGACACCTATAAATAATAAGGACTTAAAAAGTCAAGGGAAGAGTCACTTTCCATACCTTATCACTTTAGAGGTATTTCAGAGTCCCAATTTCTTCAACTTGTCTTACACATGACCTTGAAAGACATTCAAATACATATTATATTTTTCAATAAGTGTAAACATACTTCCTTGGCCTAACTTTAGCTCTTCCTTAATGCCAAAAGAACCTTCTTTGACAAAGCTTGTTGGATTACCTTGAGAATCAGTGTTCTTAACTTCCTTATCTTGAGAAACCTCCTTCTTATCCTTTAGATATGTCATAAAAATATTTCGTTCATTCATAAGACTAACTTTCTTCTTGAAAACCCTTCCATTTGATGCTTAAAACCTGTTAATAACTCTTGGTGTCCCACCTTGGAGAAAAACTTAACAATATGAACTTGTTTTTGGCACTTATAACATACAACTACATTCTTCTTCCTTATAGTTTCAAACACACTTAAATTCCATCCACATTCCTTAGTTTTATGCCCATACTCACACCATTAAAACCATTCACCTTTGAATATAATTACATCATTCCTAGGATACCTCCTTTTGCAATCTCTATCTCTATGACCAAAATCATGGAAAATAAATCAATAACCATTGAAAAGATAACCATATCTCATAGTATTAGGTTGTCTAACTAAATTATAATTTCTTAAATCAGCCTTCTTGGTCACCATTACATCTGGTTTAGCACTTGGACTAGCTTCATCATCATAATTTCCTTGAAACCCTATGAATTTTTCTCATCTAAGTCTCTTCGACCTTCTAAGAACTCATCAAGATATTTGGATCTCTTCTCAAGCCTCTCATACATCCTCAACCTACTAGATGTACTCTCAAAATCAGATTCAAGAGCCTTAAAATTTTCTTCATACCTTGAATAAACTTCCTCTTTCTCTTTTAGGGCATTAGAAAAACTTTAAATTTGATATTTCAAACATTTGATGGATTTATCATGATGTTTCTCTATTTACTTGACCATATTTTGATAAGCCTCAATACATGACTGAGACATTTCATTCATTCTCCTTCACATAGCCTAAATATCTCGAAGACTTTCCCATAGCTTGTGTTTCTAGGATCTCCTTCAATTTCTTAGACTTACTTCTTAAGGACCGGCTCTGATACCAATTGTTAGAAGTACAATGGAATGATAGGGGGTGAATTAATCCCGACAGTTGTTTAATTCATTTAACATCACATACATTCATTTATCCATTCATCCATTTACCATTCATAACCATGCATGAGCATTAGATGTGTGTTAAGCATTAACAACAACATAAAACAAATAAGAAGACATGTGAACACCATATATAAGTGGGAAAACCTTATGGGGAAGAAACCCCACTGAAAATTAACTGATATTACTCATAAAAAATTAATTTAGTGAAGCACCAAATTCATAAGGAGCACCAACCCCTAGTTTAGTAAAGCATCAATCCTATAAGAAGCACCAACCCCTAATTTAGTGAATAA
The DNA here is from genome assembly GCA_018340775.1 of Taxus wallichiana var. yunnanensis. Classification (NCBI taxonomy): domain Eukaryota; kingdom Viridiplantae; phylum Streptophyta; class Pinopsida; order Cupressales; family Taxaceae; genus Taxus; species Taxus wallichiana. Next base: position 517,401,090 of record CM031235.1, read on the forward strand.
CCCACTCCACAAGGAGGATATAACCCCTAGGATGAAAAAAACCAACTCATCTACTTGAATATGATTTATCTCTATTATTTTTTCTACCACAACTGATGGTGGTTCTTAGTTCATCTCACAAACCCTAGGTGTTTAGTTTTGCTCAATATTATTCTTCTTTTTCCTGTATTTACTCTAAACACTTATACACATCTTCTTAATAAATATTTAACCTATAATTCATCTGATAACCTCTTAAAGTATTCCCTCATACCTTCAATTTACTAACTTATGGCTCACACTTCTCACCCATGTAAGCCTAGCTCTCAAATAACTCAAACACATGATTTTATATGAACTTATTCTTTCTAACCAAAAGGAGGTCATTACCTTATGATATATATATAACCCATAAAACTTAACAACATTCAAATACATCCATTAAAATGGTCACATATGACCCAAATATGTCGTCCTAGACAAAACCCATCATTCATGCACCAAAATGTCATAAAACCCTACCATTGGAATGAGAAAAATCCACTTATACCAAAACCATACTTGTTCAAGCTTCAAAATTCACCATAAATTAGTTAAATATCATATAATCACTAAATATGGTCTTACCTTTCATTAACCAATCAAATTATTTCATTTAATGGGCCCAGTGGCTAATTGCCTTCACAAAATAACCTATTTCCAGCACCTTGTATTCAATTTTTTTCCTCAATACCATAAATGAACACATAAAATATGGCATTTGAAAACTATATAAAATTTATAGAACTTTATAACAATTATAAATAAGTTATATCTCATGAAACATCCACCGCTTCATACTACATCAATGTTTTAATTCACCAAGATAAGCTTCCTAAAACTAATTTTCCAAACATAGTTGATAACCACTCTTCCTTATACATTAAATACCTATAAATGGATGAATAAGATGAAAAATTAATCCATATTCACTCTCTATGTGATATCAAGCATCAATGCATCCATTTGATGCTGCAACCATCAATATTTCAAGAAGGACACAACCTGTCAGAAATCTAAAGATACAAACTTCTTCACAAATCATCCTAAAAGACACATAAAATGACCTCAAAATAAAAAATAAATAAATAATGAGAAATAAATTTTAATCCTCCATCCATAACATATTTTAACTCCTTACAACTCCAAGTATAAGGCCTTGAAATAACTACATTTCAGTAAATTACTTTTTATCCCTACTTGGACTCAAGAACTAACACTTAGCCCAACATGCTCCAACATACCAAAACTCACTTCCATGCTGATAAAATAATGTAATATAATTATACATAATTATTAATCCCTCAAAAAACTTCATCAATAATGAAGAAGTCATATTCATCACTTTACCTCTTGTAGCCATTTGTCTGATTTCTTCTAAAATGAGCATCCTCCAACATTAACCCTCAAATGATAGGTCATAAAATTTATATACCTTATTAAATACACAATTTTTATACACCATTGTAAATGTATTTGAATCATCTTCACAACACAACTTGAATGGATGCTCAAATCCCCTCAGAGCTCTTACTGCATATGTCAATTTTACTACAAGCTACTCTAAACTGCCCCAAAACTAGTCAACAAAGATAGGGAACACTTTGTATATTTTCACTACAGCCATAACCTGAAACCTTCATAAAAATATAGATAAAATATAGTGCTATAATAAATGGTAATTTAGTTTATACTTCATTTTGAAAACATCTCCTCAAACTACAACTCTTCACAAAAAGAAAATTCATGTGGGGCCCACATATCACCAGTGCTCTATCATACCTTTATGGAAATTTAAAAGAGCCCTCAAGAACATAAAATCATCATTTTAAGTAACTAATCAAAATTGATTTGGTACAATAACTTTTTTATAAGCTCCTCCTAGCTAGGGTTTTGCCAGGTTTCAAACCACTTCACCTTCTTAACAATCTTTCATAAAAATGTGATAATCAAACCACCTCATTTTTTTTTTTTTGAAATATTTATAAATAACCTTATAAAATATTCTAAATATCTCAATTCCTTGTGAAAATAAAACAATCCATAATGAGCATCATAATGTCCAACTTTTTTAAAAATCACATTGAAACTTACCGTGTTTTGCTAAAACTTGCATAAATTCAAATTTATTTAGCATATTGACCTAAAAATTTTCATGAAGCATCATGAAAACATATTGTAAATTCTAAAACTCACCATATATCCTATATATATAACAAAATCTCCAACCTCGGTGACTTACCTATGAAAACCTCGCTGTTTCTCACTATTTGCTTCTCAAGGACCCCAACTATGCATCATACCTCTAAATTATGACCTAAAACTCATCAAAAACCTTAGGTACACTGGACATATGTTTTTACCATGCTTAAAAAAATCATAATCTCAAAATCTCATATCTCTACCACATTCTACATGTTTCAAGGCTATAAACAAGTCGTGAATGACCCAACTCAATACATACAACTCATGAAATGAAAATGCTGATCGAATTCATACTCATATAGACCTAAAACACACCTCATGGACCATGTATGACATCATTAAGCCTCCAATTAACTCTATAGATATCAAATAGTGACTTAACTCACTCAACCATGCTCTAGGACTACATTGAAGCTCACTGCACCATATGAACTTCATACATGAAACCTAAACAACATCATAGGAGACCAAAATGACACCATGACACCCTTTTCAATTAATGGAGCTGAAATCAATGATAACACTAACAAGTAATGGATAACATTCTCTTTTATAGGATCAATAGATGGAAGTTAAATGCTCCTCTTAGGAGGAAGATAGCTCTCGTGGGGGTTTAAGAAAGAACAAGAGGCATAAGCTTCAGGATAAGAAGGTTGCATGGCTTCAAGAGCTTGACTAGCATGTCTATGAGAGTATGGTGAAATTTTTCCCTATTATCATGGCTTCATAGGACTAAAATTCATAGCACTAAATCTTACTTTCAACTCTTAATTTTTCTTCATATCTTACTCCATGATTTGAAACTTGTGTTTAGGTTGAAAGAGCATAATAAATGATAAGCCCACAAATAAGTTCCCTTAATACCATAATTTTTATCTCCCCTTTCCTCCAAAAATTGATGTTATTTTTACATGATTTTATACATGACTTGAACCCACACTTGTATATTAAGATTAGGCATGAAACTTCCTTCACCAGAGTACATTTTTATTCCTACAGATCATCATAGTTTGGATAATATCTATATAGGTTAATTTGACTTGTTACATACAGATGTCCATCAAAATAAGGGTCATAGTTATGATAATATAAATAAATTTGGGTAAATGGAAAAGGATGGTTGTGAAATTATTATGGTACATAAGATTTCCAAGTAGGGAAGGAAGGGGCCATAATTGCATCACTTCATAAAATGAGAAAGAATGACTGGAAATGAAAATAGAAATGGTATGTATATGGTTGAAATGATATCTTAATACCGGTAGAGTTGTTAGGTACTTGATGTTTAGGTTCAAAAACATAATAATCTAAAAACACGCTAATTATTAGCTATAAATAAGAAAACAAATCCATCTTTGTATTTAAAATATTACATATCTTGTAACAATAATACACATTCATTCTCATTAGGTTCACCAAAAATTGTTGTCACATAAAATTTACACCCATGAAAGATCTACAAAGTTGGAATACTTTCAACATGTCAACAACGGCATGGGATTGTTCATCAACAATTGGAATTAATCTATGATGCAAACCTTGAGAGAAAGGTTGGATTCTACACTAACTAGTCTAATGTAAACCACCAAGTTACCATGATATACAACTAATCTAACTATGAAAAGGAAATTGGGAAGGAAGAAAAATTAAACCAACATATGATACACCAAGTTGGATTGGATGTCTCTCCTTAAGAGGAGAAATACAAAAAAATAGATATAAAATAGAGAAAATACTATCCGTAATCTACCATGCATAAATTTGACTCTAATCACATGCATCTTTGACACAATGAATTGAAACAATGTAAATACAAACCATACAAATCATAAAAATGATAGAACATAAATGTGGGAAGGAAATAATAAAATATAAAGGGAAAATATGAGCCACAATAAACAAAATACTGTTACTTGGGAATATACAATATCTCTTACAATAATTTGGCAGGTGTTGGACACATTACAAAATACCAAGATAAAGGTTTGCAACTAAGTTCATGTTCTATCACCATTTGGGCAAGGTAACTTGACATTCTAGATTGGGATTTTATATAGTAATAATAGAGTTACATTTATAGAGAAATAATACAAAAGGGAAGGGAGAAGATAAAGATGAAGAATATCTAACTCGGTATCCTTATCTTATTCATAAATATCATGAACCCAAGAAATATTCCATAGAAGGTACAAAATTGAGAAACTCACATAAAAATTCCCCTATGAGCATATTCTAAACCATTATTATCCATAACTATGAAAGTGCCTCAAGTGATGCATAAGGAAAAGTAAATATTTTTTTAAGATAAAGTTTGAGAAAGGATCAATGAAATCCCATTATATCATGGAGGAAGGGATTAAGATCAAGATGTCATTTGTTTAAAACTATCATGTTCAGTTCAAAGCATTGTTAACATCTCATACTCATATCCATAACCATTTTAACTCTTTCCCCATGTTTTGGTGGGCCCTAGAGGCCATAAAAGTCAAAAGGAATCTTATAGGCATGAACATATCTCTCCACGTGCATCAATAACTAATTTTTTATTTACTTACTAAGAAAACATGTTGAAAATGGCCCATAAATATATCATGATGATCTCCCAATTATTTCCACAATTCTCTATTAAACAAGTCTCTGAGTGTAAATCTCCTCCATATGATTCAAATGAAAAAACCTATAGGTAAAAGGATCCTCCAATAAACATATTTGAGTAAATAACTAGTTATGTGTCGATCACCGCGATGACTTCCACGAGCATAAATTTACAATATCTTAAACCATCAAATTTAATCTAGTGGGAATATCTATAATGAATTCTAAGCCACACGTATTTTTACCATGTGTCTTAGATCATTTAGACCACTTTTTCATAGTCATAAGTCTTGTTTTTGGTCATCTCCATACATGGGAGGCACCTATTTGAGACAAGTGGCCTCTATAGGTTCTCTCATTCACCTCATAGTTGAAAGTAACACCCAAGTGCTAAATAGTACCACATGTTCTCTTTTATTCTATTTTTAAGCATAAATATCATCTTAGACTAGATAGAAGGTAATTAAACCTTCATATGAAACCAAATATTCCAAGGAACTGATTCTCAACACACGTCCAATATACCACATGTATTTCATCAACCCTCCATCATGTCATAAGACTTAATAAGGATGGAAGAAGCCATGAAAATTTTGATAGGTGACATGAATTCATCAATAGAAGTTCAAGAGTTTGTGAGGAAAAATTTAAAATGTCATGGGGAATAAGGTGTTGGCAATAAATCCTACCTCTTCAACTTAAACTAAATAAGGAATAAAATAAAACTTACCTAAGCTTAGAATTACGAGATTTAGAGATACCCACATGTGTGGATGAATGATACTTGAGGGTAGCGCTCCATATACAAAAAAATTTAGGCTCTCTTCCCACGAGAACACTTGTAGATCATAAACACTACACAAGACTAGATTAGAAAAATATATGGTGGATTTCCCAAAGAAAGGCCAATCCCAATAAGTCAATGGACTTCCTTATAAGGATGTCAATCCACGTTCAATAAATTAATCGAATAATGATAGAATAAATTGATAAAATGATACCAAACGATATAACCAACAACATAAAGGAAAAGGGATTAATGCGGTCCAAGGTTATATACTTTTCTCGATTGTGGTTCTTTATCCAAAGGAGTTTGGGAATCATAGTATGGCTCAAAGGAGAAAGGATGCATATGGATGTATGTACTTACAATGGAAATTGAGATAATGTATCTGATTTGGATAAGTGATAGATGGATCAAAGGAGAAAATATGAAGATGGTTGTATGCCTACAAAGGAAAGATGAGTAATGTGTTTGATTTGAAAAAATTGATAAAATGCTAAGGATGGCTCAAAGGAGATGGATATGGCTTAGAGGATCATGATATGACTGAAAGATACTCACAGAGATAGAGTGTTGGTCAAGATTGAAGTCTAAATGTTAGAAAGATAAGCTACAGTGATAAAGGGACCACTGACAGATGGGAGTTGTCGGTGTTTGAATAAATCACTAGTGATTGAGGGTAGATCATTGATAATTGAGGGAATCACCAATGATTACTTGTGTAAATAACATAGACTTATAGAATGTGATATAAATATTGATAGCTAATTTTAATTTTTGAATTAATGAACTAATGATATAATATAAGATTACTTACCTTGTTACAAATTGATGAATTTGAGATAATAATGTCACCGAGAAGATTAGTTGATTGCGAGATGTAGAAAAAACGCTTGATATAATTTGAATGGCCTCCAATGGTAGAAGTAGAGGTGATTTCACATGAAATGACAGTAAAAATGATTGTTGGACATTTAAATAGAATCCAAAGGCTAGAGTAAGAGCTCTTCATGTTAATATGTTGAGAGATTGAAGAGTTGACAAGTACCCTGGTAGAGAAGAGTTGTAGATGATGGAGGATTTCTTGATTTAAATCTTCCCCAAAATAATGAAGAAAGTGATTAAATATAATTATGATGAAGAGACAATAATAGAACATAAATTTAATGTATATGCCTTGAGGAAGGTCCTAACACAAGTCTGGGACTCGAGAATTGAAGTTTGGGATCCTTGAGAGGGACTAAAAAATTGTCTTAAATAATGGTCGGCTAATTACCGAATCACCGATGATTTTGGTCTATTCAAGATTTGGAAGGAAAAATAGATGGAATGGTTTTCCAAATCAAGGATTTTGGTTATGATTTCAAGGAGTTATTTTTTTAGTTTATTCGAGAACGTGTTGAGCTAGATAGGATTTATCAAAATAGATAGGATTTGTTTAGGGTTTGCCTAAGTTAACACCTAGGAATATTTCTAGATGATTTCTTAAGATTTAGCTAATATAAGAAGGGTTTTTGTGGGGTGAGTGTTGATGTGACTTAGAATAGTAGGGTTATGTAATCATGTCTTAATTGATTAAAGAAGGATGTGGAGTATATGACTTAGGATTATAAGGTAGGTATTAATTAATGGAGGATATGGCTTTATAAGTGTATATCATAATATATGAGATGTTGTGCTTATTTAATTAATGAATAAAGATGAAGGGTATGAAATTACTATGTTAATTAATGAGGATTTGGATTTATGTGATGTAATTATAGTGATGATTTTGATGTTGATGTACTTAATAAATATGAGGGGTAATAAGGGGTGTATATTTTATATGACTTAAGATAGGGATTAGATGTGATAATGAAGAGGTCCTAGTGGATGTGGACATGGGAATTAGCGGTGTTAATTTTAGGTGTCTATATTTTTTCCCTTTTTGTTGAGTAGTTTTAAACAAGAAAAGAGACAAAAATAAGATGTGATGGAGGTGAAGGATGTAGAATTGCTCGTGATGAGTCGTTCCCCAAACTGGGATTGATGACCTAAAAGGGAATCTATCACTAGTTTGGAAGAGAAAGATTAAAATATAGAAATACGAAGAGTAATGAGAGATGATGAAATAATGCCCCAAGACAAGGTAGAGAAATGAGATAGGTTTCATCATAAAAATCAATTGATAGGGGAGCCAAAGGGATCATATCCTATAGACATATGACTTAGCGATGGAAAGGATGTTTTGACAAGGCCAAAGGACAAATAATATATGCTACCACAAAGGTGGGATTTTAAGGAAAAGAGATAAAGTAATAAGAGAATGAAAGAGTTCATGTCCATATGACTTAAAGGCATAAAAGATAACGATTTGATGAGGTCAAGGACCAAAGAAATTGACATCGCCACAAAGGTGGATTTCAAGATCGAGAAGTCAAGTGATAGGGGAATGAAATGGTTTGCGTCCTATAGACATATGACTTGCTAATGATGAGGGATAAAATTAAAATTTGCTGAGGTCAAATGACCATAATTTGATGTTTCCAAAAAGGTGGTATTACGAGGACTAGATGGGGGTCACGATGGTGACAAGAGGTATAGTACCCGAGGAGGCATCAGTTTGACAAATGTCAATTTTATTGAATAGATGTGATGTTTTAGACACAATAATGTCATGCTGAGATGTCCTGAGGATTGTGTGGGTTTATATAGATATTGATGGATTTCGATGTGGTAGGGTTAACAACTGTTAAAGTTATGTTTTAGATATGATGTGTATTTGATATTGATTTTTAAGTGGTCTTAGTGTATGTTGTAACCATGTTAAAAAATGAAACATGGATTGATTTCTTTGTACTGGATTTGATACATATGTGATGGGAACCAACGAAATAAAGGTGCTTGCACTTTTATCCTTTACAACCATTAAGAGGACTAATAATGGGTAGTCACACGTAAGATCTCGGATATAGATGTAAGTGAAATGTGTACCTTCCTAGGACATGAGAAGGGTTGACATATGTAGGTTTTGTGGGAAAAGAGGGTTCTCCTTTTCAAAAATTTCATAGAGAAATGCCCCAACTATACATATATTTTGATGTAAATAGATCAATGCAAGAAGTTTGCTGAAATGAGAAAGATGATCAATGTGAGAAGCTTTCCTAGGATGCTTTTGATATTTTGAATTTTGAAGGTTGATTCATATTTTAACTTTTGAAGCCTTATTTACATAGGTAGCCATCCTTTGAGGGTAAAATCTATATTTTTAATTTTTGACTTTTGATTTTTACAAATAGCCATCTTTCGAGGATCGGTCTATAATTTTGTTGGTAGATCTCTTTCAATGGATCAACCTACTTTTTGATTTTTTGATAATTATTTTTGATGTTTTGAATAGTTTTCCTTCAAGGGATCAAATTTTTATTTATTTATTTTTAACTTTTGAGGAAGCATCCCTAGAATTTAAATACATTTTTCATCCAAGGGTAGGATCCTAATAAACTATTTCGAGGGGGAAAATTTGTACAGAAAATACACATGTGTGCCCCAAGACATGTTTTTGATTTGTAGACAAGGTGGATGGATGTAATGATTATGTGGTTCCTGCCAAGGAGGAATTTATCCAAAATTAAAGATGTGATGAACAGAGCCATGGTGCTCATATTTAACGTGTATTTAGGATAGTGATGGATAACCACATACTTTCAAATCATTACGGTGATAAAATAACTGGTTGATAGTGAAATATGATTTTGATGTGACTATTATCATGATAGTCGATGTTTTAACAGTAGAAAGGCCATAAGTGCAATAAATTCAAAGGTTGACCCATGCTATATGGACCAATACAACTTAGGGGAAAATTTTCCATGATTACTTCATTTTAATGTAGTGACATTTTGATTGGATTTGATTAGGTTGGTTGATGAAGATGAGCTGAGAGAATGTCCAAGGTAAGAGTTTCAAAGTCTCATTAAAGAGGATTCTCCCTAGCATGACACTTGTGGATAGAGATGACATGTCTTTGAAAGGAATGAAAAATTTCAAATTAGGATGATGGAATTTTTGATCTTGGTTTATTGAGTATATGGTAAATAAAGGAAGATGTTGTCTTTTAACAAAGGAGTCGTTGAAAATGTGGATTGGTAAAGAGGGGTAAATGATGAAGATTTGGTTTTACCTTTTCTTCGTGTATGTTGATTTTGGATTCATATAGGTGGGTGAACCACACTGATTTGAGACAAAGGACCTTAAATGGAAGGTGATGAGAAAGTATTTTTGAAATTTGGTTGAGTATGACCTCCTAGTCATGTTGATGTCGGTAAGAACATTGTTAGTGAGGTAGGTGTGGATGATGACAAAATTGACATACCTTTAAGGGAGGCATGGACATTAACAAGGTTGAAGGACCTTCAAGGTAAGGTGAGGGAATTGATAAGATTGAGATACCTTCAATGGAAGTTCTTGTGAGAGATTGAGGGACCTTCCATGGATTGTGGTAACAAGATAGATAGACCTTTAATGGAAGGTGATGAAGAGATGGAGGAATCTTCAATGAAAGGTACTAACATAATTGATGGACCCTCAATGGAAGGTACTTGATGAGAATGATGGACCTTGAATGGAAGATACTAACGAGGTTTATGGACCTTCAATGGAAGGTGCCAATGAGATGTTTGACAAAGGTTTGGTGACAATAGTATAAGGATGTCCCCTTGACCTACGAGATGACAATGAGGATACGATGAGGGTAGAGATGTTGGTAATGTTGAAAATGGGTTAGGATGGTCCTCTTTTGGGAGAAGATCATTGATGAGAAAAAACCATTGGATTATGTATCTTGAAAGAGGGTTTAAAAACCCGCAAACGAGGATCACGAGGGACGACGTGCACATCAACGAATGTGCGAATGGTAGTGTGGAGAGATCTCGGGAGGAGTAAGCATCAACCGAATGTGCATGCAAAGATTTGACAAATGGGTAGAACCTGGTTAAGCCATAAAACTCTCCTCTATCTCATAGATCAAAAGATGTGTACATATAGGAGGTGTTGAGTAACCCCTAGTGCTGCAATCATGAAAACTCAAGTAGAGAGGGGGAGTTACATTCCCAGAATAGAAGTGTAACTCCCAATGATGCATATGACGCATTGACGCATTGACGTGCTGACACACTAACACGTTGACGCGTAAGGGAATCTCATAATGACCCCTAAATGACACGTGGACCTATGATCTCACCTAAGTGAGATGACTCACCTAATGATGTGGAAAATAACACACACCAACACCCCCCCTTCATTGTAACTTAGGATGAGGTGGCAAGTCAGAAATGAGAAATGGGTCCCAACACAAAGCCTGATGAGGTACCCATGTACAAGAAGAAGTCCCAAGCAGTGAAGGAAAACCCAGTGGGAAAAACATCCACCACAAGAGAACAAAACACTCTCTAATCTAAGAAAGATGCCAAATATGGGTCCCAACTATAGACAAGCCTAAAAGGGTACCCATGTACAAAGAGGCAATCTCTCGAAAGAAGAAGAAGAGAGAAGAAGAGGGAGACGAGAGGAATGTAGAAGATGCCATGGATGAATCTAAACTCTGTAGCTCTAGGAAGTCTCCCAGAAGAATGTCAATGATGATATTCTCTTCCTTTGGACTAAAGAAGAGCCATCCATAATGAACTATGTGCCCGCTTGTTAGGAAGGACAAAAATTACATCTTTGGAAGTCTACCCACTCCACAAAGGAAACTCAAGGTAGCAACACAAAGAACTCTAAGTCGGTGCAGGCTGTGACATAGGTCTAGTGAGTGAGTTCCAGGAACCAAAGGTAATGCCTCGTGCATAGAACTGTCAGAGTATAAAAGAGGAAAACCCGTGGAAAGAATGTCCAAGTGATGTGAAGGGAACAAAACATCCTCCACAACAAAAAAGGATCCACAACTGAGGGTGGTTCAAGAAAGGTCTCTAGAAATGTGGAAGTGACATGATTCCCGAAAGGGCACTCCCAACAACGAGAGATGATAAACTCCTCTCGAAATACCTATAGATGGATGAGGAACCCGTAGCATCACAAGTGGACTCTGTAAAAGGATGACTAAGGTCGGGAAGATACTCATCCCAATGAGGGGGCTCAACAACAAGAGCGATGTCGGATATGTATGAATCATCTAATGAAGGTAGAGGAGTGGAGTGGGCCTCGCACCTGGAAGTGGAAAGGAGGTGGGTTTGATGATTGTATGAGACTGAGAAGGGGACTACTTGATATCTGATGAGATGTGGGAAGTGTCAACACTCTCTGGAATAGTGAGAGAAAGAGGAGAAGAGTCCTCTGTAGTACTCTCAACATCAGAACTAGATGCACAATCCTCGTCATCAGAAGTAGAACCAAGTGAGCCTATGTCAGTGAAAATTTCATCACATGAAGAAATGGAGGATAAAACTGAATCAGCAGCAGCAACAATGGCAACAGTATGTGAAGGGTCTCCATACAAGGACTGAAGAATGCTCCAGACACGGTGAGGTGGATCTGAATTTGCCACGTGAAACTAGAGAGAACGAGAGACATGCATCATCATGTGACCAAAGACATGGTCACAAGTGTTGAGGAAGTCCTCTAGATGACAATGATCAGCGGGTGCAGGAACTAGCCCAAGCAAGAAGGGTAAAAGACCCTCGTGGGTGAAGTAACGTTCCATGGAAGCACACCAAGCTAAATAGGTCTCTCTCCGGTGAGAAGTGGCGGAGGCTATAAGTGATCCTACGATGCTCACATATAGAAAGAGCACTCTCCATGATGAAAAAAATGCAAGATGCAAGGTGCACGAAAGCAAGACGTCGAATCGGCCGATAATGCGTCTGCATGTGAAAACCCAAGAGTACAAGTAACCCCCTCAGAATGTGGCACTTTATAAAAGTATTGCATTTACAAAATTGGCAATTCCATCACATAAAGTGTGGAAAATCATGCAACTTTGACTAAAGAAGTGCTCAAAAATGAGTAGCGAGTCAAAAGTTATAGCATTAAAACGATTCCCGCAACTGATGGAAAAATGCACTAGACACTACAAACACATTAAAAAAGTGCACGAAATGGGTGCAAAGGGTATTGTGTGGGTACTCATTGGAAATGGCATGAAATTTTAGGTAGAGTTTGTTTTGACTACGAGGGGGGATTAGCCTCCTGCCAACCCCGGACCTCACCCTCTATCTTTGACAAGCATAGGAAAGTCAAATTATAAGCAAAATACACCAAAAACCTAAATTACAATGCCAAAATGTTTTTTTTTATCTTAAAACATTAAAAAAAGATAATGAGGGGGCCCACGTTGGAGGAGTTGTTCGAATGCCAAGTTGGAGGGTCCACATCTTTGGGAGCATTTGGAGGAAAACCACCAAAAAGAGTTAGATGAGTTCTTGAGGTTGTTGCGAGACACATGGGAGGCTCTAAGGGTGCTCTGCCGCAGACACGTGGGAGTCTGCTAAGGGTACTAAAAACATGTGGGAGGCACTGGAGGTGAGTGGCAGGTCTGCACAAGTGGGAGGAGCCATTTGAAGACCCAAAAATGCCAAAAATACCCAAAAAACGTTTCAAGCAAAGACTGAGCCATTGAATATGATGTTGTAGGTTCTTTGGAGATGTGTAAAATGGTCGCTGGAGGTGTTGGGAGTAGGTGTTGTAGGTCTGCACAAGCTGGAGGAGCCATTTGAAGACCCAAATGCCAAAAATGCCCAAAAATGGCTGATTGCAGTGTTGAAACGTGCTAAGCTATTGGAGGAGCGGTTGGAGATGTGCCAAGTGCCAGGTTGGAAGGAGCTATGTGCCTGAGATGCCTGAGATGTGTGCAGGTGGCTGGAGCAAGGACCAATGACCTAGAGCAGAGTGCAAAAATGTTTTCCAAAGCAAAAAAAAAAACATAGTTTGGCAGTTTGTTGGTGTTCCATGCAAGGATCCATCCAGACATTCACAGCCAGCAAGAAGGGAGCTTTCTAACCAATGTGAGAACAAGGCAAGGCTGAGTACGAGCTCTTGGTGCATGAAGCAAAGAGAGAGCAATGTCTGATGGTGAACTTGATGCACAAGGATGGAGTGAGGCCGAGAAAAGACCAAAACCAAACACCAAGTTACAGACAAGGCCCGAGGAGCTTGAAAAAATGAACCGTCGAAGATTCCATAGCATAACCTGATGTAGAGAATGCAAATACGAGCATATGCAAGCAAGGAACTGATGAGCCCGAGAAGACACCAAACTCTGAAAAACACTAGAAACTTGAACACAACCAAACAAACCATGATCAAACCCAAATAGAGGTATAAACGCCCGAAATTAGTGCAAGTAGAGCACGGTCGGAATAACCATTACGACACACGCATGAAATTTTTATATCACTCTGGAAGATGGAAAACACACACAGAAATACTGATGAGTGCACAGATCCACAAGATCTACTCTGATACCATGAAAGAGGGTTTAAAAACCCACAAGTGAGGATCACGAGGATGACATGCACATCAACGACGTGCAAACGATAACGTGAAGAGATCTCGAGAGGAGCGAGAATTAACCGAATGTGCATGTAAAGATTTGACAAATGGGCAGAACCTGGTTAAGCCATAAAACTCTCCTCTATCTCATAGATCAAAGGACGTGTACATATAGGAGGTGCTGAGTAACCCCGATCTTGTAATCATGACAACTCAAGTAGAGAGGAGTTACATTCACGAATAGAAGTGTAATTCCCAATGATGCATATGACGCATTGATGCGGCGCGCATAAGGGAATATCATAATGACCTATAAATGACACATAGACCTACGATCTCACCTAAGTGAGATGACTCACCTAATAATGTGGAAAATAACACACACCAACAGATCTTAGCGTGTTACAACTCTCGGTGTTATGACCTAGGCTCCTATGATAGGCACATATTTTGTTTTGATCATACCAAACGGGTTTTCGAGTATGTGGGTTAGGTGTTTTGATGGGTGGTAATACAATGAGAGATGTTTGCATGAGCCTCTCAAGGAAATTAGTATAAGTACCTTGGGGAGGGTTTAGATTAATGGATGTTGATTTTGATTTTGTTTAGCATGCCGTATATTTTTTGGATGGAGGTAGATTCATAGAGGTTGTATGGTATTGAAGCATTGAAGGGACATTGTGAGGTTAGTAAGATATAGGATTGATATAATTGAATGATGGATAAGTACCAAAATAGATGAGGAGGGATAGATAGTGTACTACTTGTGTGACACAATGTTGAGATAAAAGATGAGGTCCTAAAATGGATGGTAAAGGTGAAACTGTAGATGAGGGAGCGGATGTGATAGATTTCAATTTTGTAATGTTTACGTTAGATAGAGATAAAGGTCTCACATTAGACGAGGAGGGTGAGGCCATGTATATGATTGTATTTTATTATATAATGTTTGATTGAGGATAAGGTTCTAGACTAGATGGTAAGTAAGTAACCACAAATGACTCTAAGTGAGGTGTAATTTTTGGACATGATTGAGATGGATTATGTGAAATTTCTAATTCTTTGATCAGTTTACAAGATAATTGGATGTCGTGATCTCAATTATGGATGCTTCTTTAGTAATGAATTCCAATGTGAATTCTAAGGGCTTAAAGGAGATAGATGATTAGACAATGGAACAGGTGATGTAAATGTGTGAGGATCATTTAAAAGAGGATCCAAGGGATTTGAGTCTTCAAGGGGAAGCCCTAGTGATGAAGGGATCTCCTCATGGGGAATATCCTTTGAAATAGAGTTGATTGTATGAATTAAAGGATGTACCATATCTATATGAATGTATTTCATCAAGGGGATTAGATCAGGAGCACAAGTAAAGCCATCATGCATGGTAGTTTCATCTGAATCATAGGAAGACATATAGAAATCAGATGAAATGTGTGTGGATTTATCTGAATTTTAGGAAGACCTAGGGGAATCAGATGGAACATGTGTAGATTGAGGATCAAGATGGGCTTCTTCAAGGGCTTGAATTTCTAATTTCTTGGCCATGGCAAAGGATTCCTCAAAGGTCCAAAATTTTTGGATCGAAGAATGGATGAGATATGCTAGGAAAATGATCAAGTAAACAACTCAATTTGATATGATTGTGGAAGTGGAAAGGATAATTGATTAATGGTTTTTTTCCATCTAGTGAAAAAATCTCCAAGGGATTCATTTTAAGATTTTTTGATGGTAGCAAGGTCATAAATGATGATTTTACAAGTAACATTTATAGAAAAGTGATTAAGGAATAACATGGCTAGTTGTGTGAAGGAGACCAAAGAATGTCAAGGAAGGGAATTGTACCAATCCAAGGTAATTCCTTCTAGTGACATAGGAAAGGTTCTAAGAAGAAGATATTGATCATGGATAATGAGATAACACAAGTGTCTAAAAGATATTATGTGTTGTTGAGGATCCTCCTGACCATGGAACATTGTAAACTCGAGTGATTCCCAGGTCAGAGGATATAATTTATATGGTAATTATGATGGATGAGTTGATTATAAACCTGATCATAAGTGAAGAAATGTCTAGATCCTTTGGTAATGGTTTTAAATTATCTAATCTATTGGATAGGGCTTGCAAAGGATCATTTGTGAGGTTATATGTGGAAGGATTAACAAGGGGATGTGATTTATTTGATTGATGAATATTAAAAGTAGGATGATCATGTTACGGCTGAGCTTGTAGTGGAGGTTTATAAGGAGTATCTTGAGATGATATTGTTTATAGAGTGGGTTGTGATAAAGGAATGTGGGGAGATGTGGAAAAATGTTGAGTATGTTGTTTTGTTGGATGAGAGGGATTGATTGAGATTGAGTAGGGATATTTGTATGGGTTTGGGATGTCTGAGGCACTAAAAATGGGATTGAAGTAGAGATGGATTGATTAGATGAAGAATATGGGATTTTAAGATTCTGATATGATTACGATGAAGAGGGCGTAGAAAATACCATTCATTGAGATACATTGGACATGGGTTGAGAAGCAATAGTTTGGAAATAGTTTGGTTGTAAAGAATAATCATAAGTTTGTTGGATGGGGTTGTGATGAGATTGTTGTATTGGCTGAAGGGTGGAAGTTCCATAAGAGACATAGGATAGTTTAGATGGCTCTAGAAACATGCTAAAGCTAAAGGAAATTGGATGAGAGGTGATAGGTTAATAAGATTGATAAGGACTGGATTTTGTGTAGAGGATATTTTGAAATTGATAAAAGATGAAGAGATAGTGGATGAAGATGATTTTAAAAATGACACATAGTGGTTAGAGGAATATATAGATATAAAGGATTGATCCATTTTAAAAAATAATCAACTAAAGATGATACAATAAAATCATAAGAGAGTTACAAATGTAATATAAGTCAAGTAGAAGAATTTTAATTATCTTGATTTAATTAAAAACATGTGTAAAACAACTAATAGGTTCCTAGGAAATGGCAAGCTATGGATGGTTTCAGGTATGTTTAAGGGTGGAGTCCTTGATATACCTGAAGTTACATGAGGCCCAACTTTGTACTTCTACCGATATGGGCTTGGTGTTGGGGCCTACCACCTCACTTTACTGATCTCACGGTGATAAGGGTGTTGGGTGCTTAGCCGATATGCTAATGATAGATAGCTGATTATACTTGGCCAAAATACCAAGTCGATTCTCCTCTTGGGGATAAAATCCAAGTAGATATCTACCTATTTGGGAATTATTTAAATGTGTTTTGATGTTTAAGTGGTTTGGTTATGTGTGGGGGAAAATAGATTAAATGCAATAGATTAATTTTCCTTAATTAATACTATGTGAGAAGACAAAATTCTTTTTTTTGTTTTAAAACCCAAAACGAAATGTTGTTTTTGATGAGGAAAATCAGCCAAAAATGCAATACTTAAAGTAAAGGTATGGATTTAAGACTCATCATGATAAATGCTTCCTATTTTTTTTTATTTTTAGCAATTTTTGAGCAAAAGTAATCCAACAATATAGATCTCATAAAATATAAACTTGCAATTAAGTTAGAAAAAATAGATAAAAAGAACAGAAAGCGAAGGCTAAAAGACCAACTATAAAGTAATCAAAAGAATTCAGGAAAATCACTAGCGATTACAGGAATCTTCGGTGATTCACAAAATCGTAGAAAATTACCTAATAGAGTCCGATATATGAACAATATGATAAATGAGTGCATACAAGACCTTCGTTTTCTAATTAATAAATTATTCAATAAAAACAAAGAACCTACCAATCTGAACTAAGAGAAAGTAGAAAACAATAGAAAAATAGAAACTAGAAGGGAAACTGCAAAGTAATAGAAAACAATCGGATGAATCACCGACAATTCATCAGATTGTAGATGATTGACTAAATCACTAGTGATTACAAGAAAAAGAACCCAAAAATTAAGAATATATTATATTTTGATAAAATTAAAAATAAAAAAGACAGAAAAAGGTCCCACTTTGGGTGTGTCATGATGTTGAGAATAAATCCTACCTCTTCAACTTACACTGAATAAGTAATAAAATAAGACTTACTTAACCTTAGAGTGACAAGGTTTAGAGATACCCATGGATTTGGATGAATGATACTTGATGGTAGTGCTCCATATATAAAAATATTAAGGATCTCTTCTCGTGAGAACATCTTCGAGATCATAAACACTACACAAGATGGGATTAAACAAATTTATGGTGGATTTCTTGGAAAAGACCAATGCCCGAAGTCAATGGACTTCCTTACAAGGATGTCAATCCATGTTCAATAAATTAATCAAATAATGATAAAATAAATTGATAACAACTGATAAAATGATAACAAATGATATAGCCAACAACGCAAAGGAAAAGGTACTAACATGGTCTAAGGTTATATGATGGTATGATGGTGGTTCTTCATCCAAAGGGAGTTTGGGAATCACATTATGGCTCAAAAGAGGAAAGATGCATATGGATGTATGCGCTTACAAAGGAAATCGAGATAATGTATCTGATTTGGATAACTGATAAATGGCTCAAAAGAAAAGATGAAGATGGTTGTATTCCTACAAAGGCAATCTGAGTAATGTGTTTGATTTAAAAAAATTGATAAAATGCTAAGGATGGCTCAAAGGCATTGGATATGGCTCGGGGAGCATGATAGGAATGAAACACACTCATAGAGACAGATTTTTGGTTTAGATTGAAGTCCGAATGTCGAAAGATAGGATACAGTGATAAAGGGACCTAACAGATGGGAATTGTTAGTGTTTGGATAAATATCTAGCGATTAGGGAAGATTGTTGGAAATTGATTTAATCGACAACGATTATTGTGTAAATAACAGAGAATTACGAGAATGTGAGGTAAAACTTGATGAATGGTTGTAATTAGTGAATTAACATACTAATGATATAAAATAAGAGTACATACCTTGCTACGATTGATGAAGGTGAGATAAAAGTGTCACTGGAAGATTAGGTTATTGCAGATGTAGACGAGAATGTTGATATAATTTGAATGGCCTCCAATGGTAGAAGAAGAGGTGATTTGACACCAGTGGACTATAAAACTGATTGTTGGATGTTTGGATGGCCTCCAAAGGCTAGACCTAGAGCTCTTAATGTTGATATGTTTATAGATTGAATAGATGATAAGTACATGGAGAGAAGAGCTGAAAATGCTAGAGGATTACTTGATTTAAAGATTCCCCAGACTATTGAAGAAAGTGATTAAATATAATTATGATTAAGAGAGAAATAATAGAACAAAAATTTAATTTATATTCCTTAAGAAAGGTCCTAAGACAAGTCCTGGGATACTATGAGTTAGTCCGGAACTCAAGAATTGAAGGTGGGGATCCTTGAGAGGGATTGAAAAATTGTCTTAAATAATCTCTAGTGATTGACCGAATCATCGGTGATTTCGGCCTATTTGAGATTTGAAAGGAAAATAGATGGAACATTTTACCAAATCAAGGTTTTTGATTATGATTTCGAGGAGTGATTTTTTTGGTTTGTTTGGGAACACATTGATCCGGATAGGATTTTTGAGGATTTTCTTAAGTTAGCACCTAGGAATATTTCTAGATGATTTCTTAGGATTTGACTAATTTAAGAAGGGTTTACATGGGGTGAGTGTAGATGTGACTTAGGATATGAGGGTTGTGTAATCACATCTTAATTGATTAAGGAAGGATGTGATGTATAGGAATTAGGATTATAAGGTAGGTATTAATTAAAGGAAAATATAGGTTTATAAGTGTATAACCTAAGATATGAGATGTTGTGCTTATTTTAATGAATAAAGATGAAGGGTATGAAAGTATTATGTTAATTAATAAGGGATGTGGATTTATGTGAGGTAAGTATGGTGATGATGTTGATGTACTTAATAAATATGAGGGGTAATGATGGGTGTATATATTGTATGACTTAAAATAGGGATTAGATGCCATAATGAAGAGGTGCTTAGCGGATGTAGACATAGGAATTGGCGGTGCTTATTTTAGGTGTCTACATGGGGATGCCAATAGGTGGCACATGTCCCTTATTAGTCCCTTGGTTGGAATTTGAAAAGTGGATAAATATTTTTTTCATTGTAGAGGTTTCATGTGTCTCCTTTTTGATCTATTAAAAATGATGGCTTCACTCCTTAAGGTAAATATGTAAATAAACTTCATTTTCTCATTATAAGGGTAAAACAAGCCCAAATTTACTAATTCCTTAAATATTTGGCATGTGAAAACTTAGATTTGTCATGTTGAAGCAACTCAGAAATTTTTAAACCCTCATAGTATCCAAAATACCTTGAAACATTATCAAATACTCCAAAACAAATTCAATTGTTTTCCCAAAAATGAAGTATGAGCTCACTAAGAAAATATTTATGGTGAATCATCGAAGTGAGTTGCATGCTAGATAGACTAACTAGTATCCTTAGTATGTCTATTGGGAATGAATTTAAGTATATAACATGAACATTTAATTTCCTTGTCTAAATTTTAAATTCAAAGCTCTTACTCTAAATCGACGTTAGAAACATTAAAATTCTTCTCTAATCCTCTGAACTACCACCCTAAATTTTTTTACTTAGATGAAATTTCTTGAAATGTGACCTCTAATTTAGCTAAGATTTGTCTAGCTTACACTTGCATTAAATATACATGAGATTGACTCCTGTTGATTTTTTAACTCAAGATAAGCCCACAAAAAGCTATGTACAAAAAGAGAAAGGCCATACATGCCTCAAATGAAAACATGCAAAGTTTGATAAAAAAATTCTTCAAAGTGTAAACTACCTACCACTACTTCAATCATGTAAAAAAACCAACTATACAAAAACACATAGTAGTAGAGAGAAATAGATTCTTTTTCTTAAGAAATGAGGACAAGATATCAACATTGTAATAAGTATGGAAAGTGATGATAGTGAAAGAAAAATCTGCAACTTATGTTTCTCCAAAAATTTAGTCAAGAATAAAAGACACATCTCCTCCTACTATATGATTTGTTTTAGAAAGTGTACCATCTAACTCTTGGTGTTTTGAAGCTATTCTTTGTGTTTATAAGTGAACATGACAAGTAGAAACTCATACTAAGGTTTTGATATAGATAGATGTATGATAGGACACCCAAATTTTAGAAATAAATACCAAGGATACTTTCTTATGATCTACTTATTCTCTCTAATTTATACATCATCTTTCTTGTCTTCAAGGTTTGAAAAAGAAGTGATATATAAAGCACAATTTTTAATCACCTCTTCTTTGTCCATAACCTTGAAGATTTTCATTCCTATGATATGCTCCATGATTTCCTTCAATTAAGGTATTTCTAATAGGGATATATTTTTCTCATCAAACTCATGCTAAATGGATTACATGTGAAAGATCCAAAATCCTTAATTAGAGATTATTTTCCATTAGTATGCTCCCCACAATCTAATTTAGTAATTATAACCTCTTCTTTATACTCTATCAACAATTTCTCAACCTTATTTTCACTTACAGAGATTTCTCATTTTCAAGATTAGGAACCATAAATTTATCAACAAGAAGACTATTGTTTGGTTCTAATTAAGGATAAGTGGTCGTAAAGGCTCTTCATCTTCCCTTTAAGCTCCAAGATTAGAAAACAAAACCTATTCCTCACCTTTCAAATCATATGTAACCTCTATCTGATCATACTTAAATATCTCGAGGAATCAATAAGGTTTTCTCTATTTTTATATCATTTTGATCATCCTTGGAATTAAAAACATCATTATCCTCATGTTTAATCTCTTTGAACACATCCTCAACTCTATATTTATCAACATTAACATGAGGGTTTCCTTTAAATAACTCAGTTAAGGTTTCATCCTCATGAGATCTAGATTCATTACAATATGAAATAAAAATCTTATGATGTTTCAAAATATAAATCACCTCGGCTAGTCTTGATTCATTTTTAAAATGTGGATTTTCGTTTAGATTTTGAGGAAGTTGTTTGATCTCAAACTCTTTTCTCGCACTTCTAAAACTTTATAGGCATTCTTATTTTATTGCATCCCCCTAGGCCTACCTTTCCAAGTGTTCTTATACATTTTAATTCTCGAGAAGGATGAGGTACATACATCCTGTCCTACAAAAAAATAATTAGATCTAGGCTTAGCAAGGATTGACCAATGAGTTGTTCAAACATTTTTCCATTTAAATGAACTTGTTTTCTCATTATGATCTGCTGAATTATTTTCATGAAGCTTACTATAGTTAGGAAACACTTTGTGTGAGGTTGGGGTAGGTATATATTTTTACAAATGGGAAGGTTTGGATGATTATTTTGTGTAGATGTGGATCACTATCTAAAATATGGGGAAATTATGGTCTCTTGGGTTGCTTTTGCATAGGCTAAATAGATGGAATGGGAATGTTCCTCTTAGTAGGAAGATAACTCTCATAGGATCCTAAGAAATGAAAAATGGCATAAGCTTCAATCTAAAAATATTACATGGTTTCAAGATCTTAAGTAGGATGGATAGGTGAGTATGGTGAAAGATTTCCCATGGAGAGGTATCCTTAGGACTAGATTGCATAACGTAAAATCTTACTTCCAGCTCTTGAATTTTCTTCATATTTGACTCCATGATTCAAAACTTGTATCGAGGGTTGAAAGAGAATGGAAAAGAATAATCCCATAAAAATGGTACCTTAATGCTATGTTGTTTAGATCTTTTTACTCCAAAATATTTGTTTCTATTTACATGCTCTTCATTATGACTTGAAGCTATAGTTGTAGATTAGGGTATCTTGGTGGATGACACTAGAGAAGTTAGTGTAAGGTTTGACTTATTTCCAGATGTTTGTCTCATATATTTAAGTCCCAAACTTAAGATAAAATCCCTTATTTTTGTTGAAATGATCAAAGTCATTCAACTTTGTATATTTTTCCCGTGTGCACATTTTAGGTGATAATAGGTTCATCACACCTAAATTAATAAAACAACACCCGAAGTTTAATATTTTTAAATATAAGAGTAATAAATTAGTTGTAAAGTGACCTCAACAAAATAATTACTTAAATACATTTCAAAATATCTTGAGAATGTAAACAATACATCCTACAATGAAAATAGATGGCTTTGTAAGTTTATAGGGTACCACCACCATAAGGAATAACTCGGGGACATATAACACCTTCAAATCATGGGCACATGGAGTATTTTTCTATATTATGGGTCCCTCATTGCATATACCTACTATTTTGAGGTCTAACTAAGGAAAATGACATGTGTTACACCCATACCCATAAGTCCTTTGTGTTAAGAGTGAATTTTTGGGAATTGTGACATGTGGATGGTTTGCGAAGGAGAAATGGTGCATTTGAAGGGGCCCATGCTCAAAGTTAAATCTATAGAGATAAGTACCTCAAGTGAGGTATCAACCTATGATTTTGAAACTTGGCATCCTCATGTGATGTTGGAATCAAAAAGTTATAAGGGATTTATAACACTTAGTACTTTTGACCTTTGCCAAAAAATTATAACATGTTCACATTATTCTCTCTTAATTTTCTCTACTTTGTGATAAAACACCTTTATATTTTTAGCACATTTCACATGCCTTTTCTTTTAAGTGTGGGAGAATTCTAATTATACTTTTCAAATACATGGAACATGAACCCCATATGATACTATCGAGTGTTTTGGGAGCTTAATCAGATTATGTGAGACCATGTTAGGAAAATAAGTCTTGGTCACATTATTTTATGTGTTTGACTAATATTTTTGAGTAAATATGTAAATTAGTTTTTATTAACAACTTATATATTATAATATATATAGCTATAATTGAGTTATAACTAAACACATAAATGGGCACATAGAGAGATTTGTGGGGAAGTGGTTATAAAATACTCCTCTTTTATAGGAGTTGTATTGCCTCTATCTTTGAGCTATTTAAATGTTATGAATTAATAATGGAAGTTTATTATATTTTATTTCTGGAATTCTGAATGAAATTTCACATTTAGTATAATATAATTTACTCTCTCCACCTTTGAATATATAATAATTTTTTAAGGGGCATCTTTGTAGTTTGTATTGTTTCCCCAACTTTATAAGTTATTTTTTCTAAAGAATATTTAGTGTAATTTGCATGAATTTTCCACAGTATGTGTTTAAATACTTTTGAGTGGTGTAGAATTGAAATCATGTACAAGTGTATAAATAAATAAAGAGGTTAAAGGAATCGTGTAAAAAAACTTATAGCTGATAAATTTTAGTAAAATAAACCTATCTTCTTCATAAGATATCAAATTGAGGTGATTTTTTTTCTAAAAATTTAAAAAAGAGGATTATAAATTTGTTGTTTACGTCATCTTCATATTCGGGCTATAGATGTGATAAAAGTGTTATACAAAAGACGTGTTTTGTTAAAATAAACTTAACATGTAGCATAAACATAAAGAAAATTTGCGTAAAAAGAATAAACATTTTTAAATTTTATGTTTGATATCTCACCTAAATATTCATGCCTGTGAGCATTGAACATTAATATTATGCTATTTTATTTGATCTAACTCTCGTTAAATATTTCTAGTAGAAAAACTACCAAAGTGCCTTCCAAGATCTCTCTATGGTTTTATAAAATGTTCGGGTATGTCTTTAAAAGTCTTTTTAGTGTTAAATTTATTTTTGGGTTAATGAGACATAGGTATTACACGGTTGAGCAAGTTTTACTTATAAAAATATGTACCAAAAATGTGAAAGATATAAATATTTTATAATGGTTTAGTGTTTCGGGTTGTAGTCTTTTTCAAGTATTTTTATAGAGAAAATGTTTTTAAATAGTTGTTTCTAGTCAATAAACATCGTATTGATTAAACACTTTATTTTCATGTAGTCGTTGTCATTGTCATATCATATATGTTTAATTTTTTTTATTTTCTCAATAGTGTTATGTTAGCATATATATTTTCATGCATGCAATTGACATGCATAGTGTGGGAACGAAGTCCCTCCTCAATGAAGGTGAGGCTACCTTTATTGAAAACATAAAGCTGTATTTACATCTGTACATTCAAAATTGTATGTGGGGGGTGTTTTGGAACATCAATGGAAAGAAAATTAAATGAGGGAAATGGAATGGAATGAATTAAAAGAACATGCAAGAGTTAGGTAAAAATAGAGCTTAATATTACATGAAGAGGAAAGATGAATAACTAACACAAATAAAGTGGAGTTTGAGTTAGCTAAACAAGAATGTGTAAAGGGAATACACATGAACAAGTAGATAATCGAGCTTGATCACTTGTGAACTAGAACAATAGATTAATAATGTTGACAATAAGTACAAAGACAATATTTGCATGCAAGATTCAAACACTAACATCTAATGAACATAAGAACATCAAATGATATAAGAGACAATGAATGGGACACAAAGTTCATATGTCATTAAATCCAAAATGTCTTCTCAAAAGAACACAAAGTTTCTTTCTTTGAATTAAAGCTTGTATACAAAAGTATTTTCTTATCCTCTCTCAAAGTCACCTTTCGAAATGAGCCCGTCACTTCCTTTTATAACCCAAAATTTGGTTACAAAGTAGTTAGGTTTTTACATGATCATTAAATAAGGAACTTAAGCAACCTTTGACTTTTTCTAACCAACTTTATTAAAAACAACTAAAAATAGAAATCACTTAAGTTATCCATGGTTTCTCGAACAAAAATAACAACATTCTTTTCTTAAAAATCCACTTTTAAAAATATACAATAATAACCAAAGTGTCTTATCCATTGAAACGGGTCCACCTATCTCAAGTGTATGAGAAATGGACTCTCCCACTTTGTTAGATACCAAGAAAATTATCCCCTTAAACCGCCGATAAAATTTGGATCTCCACTTTTTCCAGTTGAAAGGATCTAAACCTTCCCAAAGTTTCAAACATCTTTTCTTATTTTGGAGGTTCATTTGGTTGAAGAATAACCTCAAAAAATACCTATAATTCAAGAATCCTACTTGGCATATCATTTAAATTAATAATCTTTGATTGAGCGTTCTCAAGTAAGCTCTTTAATTTGATGCACCGCTCCATTGAAACTGATGAGAAATTGTTGGTGGGAGTGTACATGTCCTTAAACAAATGTGCAAAATTCTCTTCCACTTGTTCTGATGAACACCTTTGATTATGCTCATTTACGAGGTTAAAAGGGATCTTAACTATAAATTCTTGAATCAAGGCAAGTGAAGTGAAGGATTCATTGTAATTGCTCTCATAATGGATCATAGAATCCTCAAGAAGCATCTTCCTTGATTTGAGATGCTGAAAACAAAGAAAACGTGTCCCTAGATGTTAAAATTTGATAATTCTTTCAATGGATAAAACGGAGGATTCCATACTCATCATCTCCTGTAAACTGGGAAATATCTCATCCAAATTTGATATATTAGAAACAAAAGTTTCCTTGAAAGAAATAATTGGATCAAGATACACACTAACATCTTCATGGAGCTTAACCACTATTTTGATCATCCCTTGGCCTAAAATGAGAATCTTTGAAAGCCAAGTTTTAGTGACATGGCCCAATGTGTTTATTTATTTTGACAAATTGAGAGTTTCTTCATCAGGGGAAGCCATTGTGTAGTGCCCATTTAAACAACCACTTGAGACCAAATAAACAACCTAGGGTTAGCTAGAAAATTATGGGATAATTTTTTTTTTGATTTGAAGTGTCTACAACTAAGTTACAAGACATCAATTTTCACTAATAGGTTTTGGAACAAATCCTGTTTACCAAAACACAAGTTTCCTTTATTAACTTATAACAAGTTTACAAGGTTCAAATTTTAGGGTTACATGTTTTAGTTAGGTTCAAGGAGTAATCTTACCCCCATTCCTGCTCTCAAATAGGCTTAGAGATTTAACTGGATTTTTCTCCTACATAATGCTCCAAAAATTTCCCTAAACCATTCCTAATGGATATGAAATTTTCTCACCTTTCTAGTGATATAAATAAGTCCTTCTAACTCCTTACAGAACTCAAGTTATGAGTGGGCAGAGTTTCTAGGGAAAATTTTCCCTAGAGGGACACGTGGCAAGAGGAGGGGGAATGCGCCTAGGGTGGGTTGGCGGGTCACGGGGTGGCATTGAAAAATTTTCCCAATGCATGGCTCAAAGGCACAAAACACTCCGCGCCCCTGTGGGTCCCTAGGGGACATGTGTCGAGTCCTGGCACCGAGCGAGAGAAGGGAGAAGGGAAGGGTGGGGCGGCGAGTGGATTTAGCACTTTGTACCATGAAGGGGAAAAAGGGAGAAAGAAGTGTGTGGGTCCATGTACCCGCTAAGGGACAGAGTCTAAGAGGAAGGCGGAGAAGCGGGCCGTGGGAGAAAATTGAGAATATTTCCCAAAGGCCAAAAAAACAAAAGTCAAGGGTCTTCTGCCCTACCCGCCGCCACCCCAGAGTGCCACGTGGCACGCTTTCATTGGCCGCGGAATGGCAAGGTCAAAATGGGAATTTTTCCCAATTTTTTTTAAAAATTTATGTCCAAAAGGAAATTCACGCCCCTGCCGTAGCCACAAGGGAACACATGGCGCCCTCTAGTTGGCTATGGGCCGACGGAGGTAAAAGTGAAAGTTTTCAAAAGGTTTCAGGGTGAAGAAAAATCCATGCCTCTGCCTCGGCCTCTAATTGGTTGTGGGCCAGTGGAGGAAAAGATGAAAATTTTCCTAAGTCAAAATTTTCAAAATATTTTCTAAGGCAATTCGACACGAAATTTTTGGGTTGCAAGCCCACAGGGAAAATTTTCCCACCAAGGCACAAAAAATTCAAAGTGCCATAACTTGAGCTACAAAGCTCAATTTTGGGAAAACAAGGACTTTTTGGAAATCTCTTGATTCCCTCTTTGCACAGGAGGCATAAATTTTAATTTTTGATAAGTTTTAAAGGATCAATTTTACAAAAATGATCTACAGATTTTTAATTGGCAAGCGGCGATTTTCAACTTTTCAATTTGACTAAATTAGATCTCCTCCATCACTCAACATGCCAATAGACATGGAGAATTGATCTAGGAGGGTTTAAAGTGTTTTAGAGAAGTTTATTTGTTCAACTGATTCAAAATTGAATTACTCAAAAAAAGATAGAAAACGATTGAGGAAGAGATTGAGCTCAATTATGCAATGTTTTAATTATTTCCCTAAGTGTTTCCTTTGTCAGTTGAGTTCCTTGATGTCTTAACATGCTAGCTTATATCATTTTCCAGTGGATTATCAAGTGCAAGTCTGAATCTGTGCATTTTAAATGAATTATTACCAGCTTTAAATTTAAGGCAGAGGTCAATTTCTTGAGGAATTTAATTGTCATTTCTTCCTTTTAACCAAAGATTTAATTATGTCATTTTCCTATAAAAATAAACATTGAATTCAAAGCATGGTACACTTAAGTGTTTATCCTTTTTCCATTTTCTAAACAACAAGGATTCCAATCACAATTTGATACTCCAATTTCATCACATTTGATGTTCCAATACAATAACAATAATGCAATGAGAGATGAATTTGCAATCCTCTATTGAATTCAATTATACAACTTACATCTTTCAATGTTGGAAAACAATAACAAAATTCTCGTTCTTTCTCAATGTACGAGAATAGAATGCAAGTATCTTTCACATTTCAAATATATAACTTCATAATCAATTACAACATCATTTCTCCATAACATAACTATTAAAATTTCATCCACATCATGTGGGAAAGGACTACAAAGGAATGATTTTCCACAAGGGATTGTCAAACTATACATTTCTCTTGCACACAAATAGAAGCATGCAACTTCCGTTTTCTTCCAATTTGATCACAACAAAATAAGGGGAAAGGCAACGCTCTCCACCCAACCAAGATATCCAATGAAAGGAGAATCCGTCCTTCATCATTGGCTCTCAAGCCCCAACAAAGATACAATAGAAGGTGTAATTCAACCATGAAAACAAACTAGCTCCCACACACAACATTCTTTCACATACACATTTCCTTTTAAAAAAACACATAATTCAACACAAAAACAACAGTTCATAACTACATTTAAAATCATTTAAAAATAGAACTCAGGCTTGATCTTGCAAGCCAAAGGAGAAAGGACTATGGGGGAAGCTACTTATGCCTCCTAATTTGGAATTGGGCATCCACCTATAATCATACCGCTAATATAACATATCATACCCCATAAACCTTATATCTCCCAACCCCTCCTTATGCCCCCAAAATTTTATCCCTTATGCCGCCCCAAGAGTAAGAAATGCAAGCTATTTATTTTCCATGGTGGATCCCAAACCCAAAACTCCCTCCAAAAAATTTATAATGCCAATGGAATTCCCTTGTGCCCCCACATGGATTTCCAATAGCCTTCTCCTATACCATTCCTATGGCGGTCTACCCAAACAGCCCATAAAACATGCAAAACATTCACCATTCACAACAACACAAGAAATAAATGACAGCAATAAAAGAATGAATAAAATCCTACCTCCCCATGGAAGGATTTGCTCCACACAATAGGCTTTGAATGTCAAAAATACAGTCCAAACTTGAAACTCACAAGCATGCAAAGATTTCTCCAAAACTTCCTACAAAAACAAGAGCTCCAACAAGAAAATGCTCCCCCAAGGAAGAATGCAAAAAGGTTCAACAACCAAGCAAAAACTTCACCCAAGCTGCTCCAAGGTAAGAGCTCCAAACAAAAGAAAAAAAGTGCCCCAAGCTTACATACAAAATGCTTCAACCCCCAAAAACAAGCCTAGAGTTTTCATTATATGGAAAAGAGAACAGAAGGGGATGATGTGGATCCATGTAGGATTCCACATCACACATCCTCAATTCCAACACTAAAGTCAAATTCCAAACTCCAATGCACAATAAAAAGGTGGGTCAAAATATGACAATCTACTTGCACACTCCAAAAAGCCCACACCCCAAAGGACTGAAAATTTAATAAAATGTAAGAGAGTGTAATCAAAACAATGCAACATGATTAATAAAATACATTAAAAATGTCTAAAATCAGTCCTCCAACAACAGGCATAGTTGGTAAATTAAATTAAGAGGTATGGGACAAGTTTTACTTGTCCCACAAGCCTCCAAAACAACCCCCAAGGACAAATTCGAATTTCCATGGGAGGTGGAGTGTTTCATACTCCAAAATCAAACTTACACAAGCTCTTACACAACTTACACATCACTTACAAATTTATTACAAATACAACAACTTCTATAATTATTTTCCCATATCCCAATTTGATTTATTTATGTTTTAACCATATGTTTTCTCACATTAATTTTTTTCAACATAATTAAATAAAGAAAGAAAACACATCACTAATAAAACACATACAACAATAATAAAAAGTAACCACATTAATAAAATATACAAACCCATGGTCACATTTAAAGGTGATTCCCCCCATGGAAATCCCTAACAAAACAACACACACAAAACACGTTGCCATGGTGACCGTGTTGAATTCACCTAGAATTCCATTTTGGTTGGTCTCTGATCCCCCGATGTTTTGTTGTGATATATTTAACCTGCAAAATACAAATACCTCCTTCGGCCTTGTGGCCATATCAGAACGTCTAAAATGAATATATAAAATAATCACAAAATCATCTAAGTATGTGAATCACAACAACATCAAGGAAATTTAACAAAATCACTCACAATATGTATCAGCAACATCAAAGTAACAACTATATCATTTGTAAATTTATTCAGCAATTATATCATCATCAAATAATTTCCCTTTTCTAGGTTTACTCATAATCTCCAAAAATCACCTATCTGAATAACTTCCATTAAACATCCATGTCAATAGTATATCATCATCCACATATGAGTGTCTCTAATAATCACCATGCATTATATATAATCAGATTCAACAATAATCTAGGATCTGACATCTAACACCATACTAAATCAAAACTATTAAAATGTTCGTCATATAGTCTACAGTATCATGATCGGTAATAAAAGGTGCCAAAGGGAAGTGGGCACTACATCCCCCTCCCCTTAGACTCGACTTCCTCCTGGAAGTCACAGGAAAGAGAGATAGGAATAATTGCAACGAAAAGGATCACTCCCATTATGGGATTTCTTGCTTCAAACAAGTGTGGATCTACCGAACTCCAGTTTGGCCCAATGTAATTTAACAAGAAGAAGGGAGATTGCAAGGGATGAGTTCTAAACTTTCTGCATGCAAGGCTATGAGTATTTAAATCTAAGGAGTAACTTTACTCTATCAAACAAGATACAACACATAACAATATGATGAGAAGAGTTCCAAAAGACTATTAAGAGTAACCACCAAGTAAGATAATTACAGGGAGAATTAACATAAACTCGAGATGACCACACAGTTTCTCATTGATACACCTACCACATTAATAAAAGTTAAGGTTCCTACATGATTAAGCCATGATTTCAAGGTTCGTTGCCTAGACAAGGCTAGCGAAATCAACTATGACCAAATTTGCATGAGGACAAGTCTACTCAAGGTCCATAATTTGAGGTCATACAAGATGAGGTTAATCAACAAGGACACCTAAATCAGTAGAACATTTACAATCAAGGAACTATTCAAGGAAATCACTTCTGTAACTTGAGAGGGCACAATTAAATTTTCATGGTAATGCAAGCGAAGTCAAGACCACAAGGTTTTCCTATAGTCTGATTTTTTTACACTTTTGTTTTACGAATCAAGAACACCAAACAACCAAACTAGAGAAGTCATCCATCTAGCCAAAGAAAACATGTACATATATTTATATCTCCCTTAGCAACTAACATAACAATACAAGTACCATACCTTATATCACAATGGGGACTATTTATCTTATTTCCTACTCAATCTCGGAATAACCATAAAGAGAGCACAAGAAACACCAAGGACCATTCAAGGTTGATAGGGAGAAGAGCAAGTAACACGGGGTCCAATCAAATCCAAGGGTGAATAACATCATCTTGCATTTTCCATTTTAATAAGAAAAAGGGCTACAACAACAAAGTGACCCAAGAAAATATGAAGAAAAGAAGACTTCTCAAAGTTATTTTATCTCCTTAACATATGTTGCCTTAAAACTACAATACTTAGGTCTCGTTAGTGCAAAATCACAGCACCCCTAGACGCACATCAGGCTTCTAGGTTGATGTTCAGGCATCCAGTGTGATTGCACAACATGGAAACCTCTCTCCAAGCGTGGGACTTGTAAAACCGAGAGAGGAATCTCCAGAGAAGGCTGGTTCCTGCTCCTAAACTACCTGCCACAAGCTATTCCAGTGCAGGCAAGCTAATCTAATCCTAATCTAACCATGCCAAGGAGACAGAGAGAGAGAGAGAAAGGAAAAACAGCAAAAGCCTACACTAAAACGGTGATACACTAGAGAAGGAGAATGTTGGACATCTATCAAAACTGCCATGGGACAAAGAGAGGTGAGCAATGGGAAG
This sequence comes from Taxus wallichiana var. yunnanensis, assembly GCA_018340775.1. NCBI lineage: Eukaryota > Viridiplantae > Streptophyta > Pinopsida > Cupressales > Taxaceae > Taxus > Taxus wallichiana. Next base: position 517,433,650 of record CM031235.1, read on the forward strand.
GATGGACAGATGCATCACAGGCCCAAGGATAGATTTCACACAAAAAATGTCCCAAAACTCCATGAACACGGCTCAGGACACTGCGAATGAACATTCAAACATGCACAAATACTGCAATGAAGAGAGGCGAAGAGAACAAGCAAAAACGAGGAAGGATGGACGGATGCATCACAAAACACGTTTTGTTGCTCCAAAAGTTTGCCTGAGAACATCATTCCATTAGTAAAAGCGCAAAAAAATTCCATTACGAGAGCGGGGAGGAGGTTCGAACTCCATTTTCAACCCTAGAGAAGAAAAGAAGGGAGGCGGAGAGCGAAAGAAAGAACAACCTTTTATTTTGCCACTCCTTACAATATATAGGAAGAATGAGAGAAGGAAGAAAGAAGAAAGTCGGATCTACTCCAACCACCCCGTGTCGTATTTTAAATCATCTCATTATGGTATAAGCGGCGGATCCTGGCAAAACGGCGGGCTGTCTGCTGCATTAAAGCTGGTTGTTGAAGCGTCACTTCTGTTGTATCACGCGTCAGAGCCGTTTCTTGATTTTCTCTCTCAAAATTCACCAAAACTCGAGATTAACCCCAGAATCATGTAGATAATTTCATGAGCTTTCCGTTGATATAAAGAACGTGGAAATCTGAGCTCTGGATCAAAAGATATGGCGATCTGAAGATTTAGGGCACGGAGCAGACCAAGACAGATTTTAAAATGTTTTCCCGCTCTTCACCGTCTGGACGACACGTGGCACGTGCTGATTGGACGAGCAATTCTCTGTCCTCCGTCTTTCGCGGGCTTTCCTTTTGAAATTGCTTGTGGGCCCCTTAAACTTGGACACGTGGCGCCATTTCATTGGTTCGGTTCAGCGCTCGATAACTCGCCCCTTTGACCTTTTGACTTTTTCTCCTGTGAGGACACGTGGCAGTTTCTGATTGGTCCTCGGCTCCTTCGGCTCCTTCACGTACTTCGCCTCCATTTGTCCCAGATGTCCCATTTGATTTTGGGCCCTTCGTGCTCATTTCGGCCGATTCGGGCATTTCGCGTCCATTTGTCCCAGATGTCCCATTTGATTTTGGGCCCTTCGTGCTCATTTCGGCCGATCCGGCGGTTGAGGTCTTTTTCCCAAGCGTCCCGAGCAACACCTAGCCAATTTTTCTTCCTCCTTCGGCCGGATCGGCTTTTCGCGTCCTCCGCGTACTTCTGGCCCGATTGTCCCAAATGCAATTTGGGCCGCCTGGAGGCTTTTCGGCCGATCCGCGCCTTGACGTCCCAAATGTCCCAATTGCTCCCTTGAGTAGGACTTAGCCAATTTTCACACTTTTTCCTGGGTCAACCTATTTGCCTTTCTGCAACTTTTTTGCATTTTCTCAGAGCTTGCTCCCTGTTTCTTCGGCCAGGGGAGTTAGAAAAATACCTGAAGGGACCCTGGAAACATGAATTTTGGCCCCGAATCAATCAATTTTCCTGGGATTTGGATATTCTGATGCATGTTATCAAAATTACCCTGGGGGGGGAATTTTGGATAACAATTTGGCGACTCAACGGGGGCATCTGCCTGCTAGATGAAAAGACCAGTAGCCTGAAGCAATCCATTGGGCATGGAGTCATAAGTTGCAACCTGCAACTGATCTGAACTTTGAAAATATCTCCCCTCTGAGCCACTTGGAAACCCATCGGACATGGAGTTGTTTTCACCAAAAACCACTGAAAAGAACTGTGCAAGAGCAAAACCAGCAACACCAAAACTATGTACAAAACTGAAAATCATACATGCCCCAAATGGAACATGCAGAGTGTGCACAAGCACTTCTTCTGCTGAAAGCAAATCTACCTACTCTACTCTAGCTGGAAGCAAAGGAAAGCTAAACAAACCCTGCAACTGGTTGTGCAAAATAGCTCCCTTTCTTCAAAATTGGCAGCCATGCAACTGATTTGGCACTGATCATGGCTGTTTGGATGGATGGAAAATCAACAAGAAGCTGGTCTTCTATCCAAATCATCAAGGTATCAACTGAAAATAAATCCAATACCTCTTTTAGTTGCTCTGCATTTGGATTGGAGAGGTATGGCAGCTGATCCTTGGTACTTTGTAGCTCATCCTCATGCTCAGAAGCAAGCATGACTGGTTGTGGCTTCTCCTTTGGCTCCAATGAAGCCAAATACACGATTGGGCAAGGTCTGATCCGTTGAGTATGCCCATTGCTGTGATTTTTAACTCCAATAATGGAGTCTTCTTGTAGACCTTGAATGGATGGTGTGGAAGAAATGGTGGAATCCTTCTGTCCTTTCTCTTCCTCCAATGAAGAACAGGGAAGATTAGAATCTTCCAATCTTGATTCCAAAGGGCTGTTGTAAGATGCAGGCTGCTGCAAATGAAAGCTCTCCTTCATGGCAGCAGACTCTTGTGTTTGGAATGTGGATGATGAAAGAGAGAATGGTGAAAACTCAACCGGCTCTTCTCCATCAAAATAGTCCTCCAAATCTGACAGGTAAACTGCCTCATTGCTGTCCTGCTGCTCGTGTTCAACTTCCTCCATGGTGTCCTCTTGATCTGCAACTTGACCACCATGGTTTCCTTCACTCTCCAATATTGAGTTTGAGAGATCAAACTCCTTCTCAGTGCTAGAACTTGAGAGAGATGAAGTGGAAAGAAGAACTGAAGGTTCTTCTGTAACCTGCTTTGTGCTCAAAGCCCTTGGATCTACGTTTTTCTCCTCCACAGCTAGATTGTGCTCCTCTTCTTTTGGATTTGGAGCAGCTTCTCCTTCCTCCAATGTTTGAAGGCAATCTTGCTCTTGATTGAAATCCTCCTCCAGCATGAAGTTTGTCAAGTCAAACTCTTTAATCTGCTGCTCTAGAGGACAAGTTGGGGCTGCAAGATCTTCTTCTTCTGCTGCAACAAAATCAGTCCTGACCACCATTTGTTCTCCAACCCTAGCTTCTTCTGTAGGCTTGACCATCAAGGGGATCTTTGTCATCCCAAATTTGGCAGCCCAAACCTTCAAGCTGTCTGTCATTTCTTTTCTGTTTGGCTCTTCCTCTTGTTTTCCTTGATGACTGATTTTTTCAATTTCTTCTTTCCCACATGGAATTGGGAATGCAAAAGGAGGAATGGGTTGAAACTCGATTGATTTTACATTTTTTTGTGGTGGTGGAGGAGGTAGAAACTCTTGTTTCTTTGGAGGAGGGGGTATTTCTGTTAGCTCTTGTGGAGGGGATGACTGTTTGGAAGGGAAAAGGAAAGAAGAATCGAGATGGGGTGGAAGACTGGGGGTGGAGAAATGGATTCAACATTTGGGATAGCGAGATGGAGAGTTTAAATGAGATGGTGCAACTTGAGAAAGAGAAAGACCAGATGATGGTGTAGAACCTACCCATTGACAAGGTTGTTTAACAACAAGTGCATAGGCCTCTATTCCTGCTATCCATTGTGCAAGTTGGGGCAGCATCTTTATCATGAAGTCCAGCTTCTCCTGAGGGCTGAAGTGTCTTGGAAAAAGGCCTCCCCATGGACAAGGAGTCCTGCAACCAATTCTGAAAGCTCTCATTTGAGCTGTTGCTCTGCACTGCACCATCCCCACCTCCATCTTTTGAATTTTCTCCAACAGACCAGCATCTTGGATCTGATGGTCTTCATTGTATGCATACTCTTGCTCTTGGAAAGCTCCATAGCCAAACTGACTTTGGCACTGCTGCTCATATGGGTATGCATACTGATCTTGAATCTGCTCAAAATGCTGATTTGGAGGATTTGTAAAATGTGTTGGAGGTGTGATATACTGTTGTTGGAAATGTGAGTTCCATGATGGAAATGAAGTCATGATTGCACAACTTCATAGAACGAAAGAATGATGGAAGAGATGGAAGGAAGAATGGATGAAAATGGATGGAAAGGAAGGTCTGCAGCTTGACAGATGGGTTGTTGACCAGATGGAGTCGCCAGATGTGTTTGCAAGTGCCTCCAAAGGCTGAAAACTTCACAGGAACACATCAACCTGCAAAAGATGAAGTGAAAGACCTCTAAGGTCCCACCGGGCATGCCAAAACTGTTAGTGCAAAATCACGGCACCCCAGGATGCACATCGAGCTTCTAGGTTGATGTTCGGGCATCCAGGTGTGATTGCACAACATGGAAACCTCTCTCAAGCGTGGGACTTGTAAAACCGAGAGAGGAATCTCCGAGAGAAGGCTGGTTCCTGCTCCTAAACTACTCCGCCACAAGCTATTCCAGGTGCGAGGCAAGCTAATCTAATCCTAATCTAACCATGCCAAGGAGACAGAGAGAGAGAGAGAAAGGAAAAAGCAAAAGCCTACACTAAAACGGTGATACACCGAGAGAAGGAGAATGTTGGACATCTATCAAAACTGCCATGGGACAAAGAGAGGTGAGCAATGGGAAGGATGGACGGATGCATCACGAGCCCAAGGATAGATTTCACACGAGAAAATGTCCCAAAACTCCATGAACACGGCTCAGGACCTGCAATGAACATTCAAACATGCACAAATACTGCAATGAAGAGAGGCAAGAAGAGAACAAGCAAAAACGAGGAAGGATGGACAGATGCATCACAAAACACGTTTTGTTGCTCCAGAAGTTTGCACAGAACATCATTCCATTAGTAAAAGGCAAAAAAATTCCATTACAGAGCAGGGAGGAGGTTCGAACTCCATTTTCAACCCTAGAGAAGAAAAGAAGGGAGGGCAGAGCAGAAAGAAAGAACAACCTTTTATTTTGCCACTCCTTACAATATATAGGAAGAATGAGAGAAGGAAGAAAGAGGAAAGTCAGATCTACTCCAACCACCCCCAGGTCGTATTTTAAATCATCTCATTATGGTATAAGCGGCGGATCCTGGCAAAACGGCGGGCTGTCTGCTGCATTAAAGCTGGTTGTTGAAGCGTCACTTCTGTTGTATCACGCGTCAGAGCCGTTTCTTGATTTTCTCTCTCCAAACTGCACCAAAACTCGATATTAACCCTAGAATCATGTAGAGAATTTCATGAGCTTTCCGTTGATATAAAGAACGTGGAAATCTGAGCTCTGGATCAAAAGATATGGCGATCTGAAGATTTAGGGCACGGAGCAGACCAAGACAGATTTTAAAATGTTTTCCCGCTCTTCACCGTCTGGACGACACGTGGCACGTGCTGATTGGATGAGCAATTCTCTGTCCTCCATCTTTCGTGGGCTTTCCTTTTGAAATTGCTTGTGGGCCCCTTAAACTTGGACACGTGGCGCCATTTCATTGGTTCGGTTCAGCGCTCGATAACTCGCCCCTTTGACCTTTTGACTTTTTCTCCTGTGAGGACACGTGGCGATTTGATTGGTCCTCGGCTCCTTCGGCTCCTTCGCATACTTCGCCTCCATTTGTCCCGGATGTCCCATTTGATTTTGGGCCCTTTGTGCTCATTTCGGCCGGTTCGGGCATTTCGCGTCCATTTGTCCCAGATGTCCCATTTGATTTTGGGCCCTTTGTGCTCATTTCGGCCGATCCGGCCGGTTAGGTCTTTTTTCCCAAACGTCCCGAGCAATGCCTAGCCAATTTTTCTTCCTCCTTCGTCCGGATCGGCTTTTCGCGTCCTCCGCGCGTGCCGGCCTTTGATTGTCCCAAATGCAATTTGGGCCGCGGAGAAGGCTTTTCGGCCGATCCGCGCCTTGACATCCCAAATGTCCCAATTGCTCCCTTGAGTAGGACTTAGCCAATTTTCACACTTTTTCCTGGGTCAACCTACTTGCCTTTCTGCAACTTTTTTGCATTTTCTCAGAGCTTGCTCCCTATTTCTTCGGCCAGGGGAGTTAGAAAAATACCTGAAGGGACCACAGGAAACATGAATTTTGGCCCTGAATCAATCAATTTTCCTGGGATTTGGATATTCGATGCATGTTATCAAAATTACCACAGGGGGGATTTTGGATAACGATCTCCAAGACAAGATAACATACAAGGAGGTTACTTCTCAAACAACGAGATAGGTCTCAATCCAAAAGGACCACAACTCACATCCATCAAGCTACGGGACGATAAGGGTGTGATGACCTAAATCTCCCATAAGAACAACACATACATCTATGGACAAGGAGTAATAAGCAACTAGAACACATTACTATCCACCAGGTGTTTCACAATTTCAGGTAGGTGATAGAACTATAGGTTCCACTATGTATTACACTCAATACACATAAATTTTACCCATTTTATAAATTAACTTATTAAGTCAAAAGTTATAGCTTTGCTTGATAAGAACATTCCTTTCATACTTCCTTACTTACAAACTTCCTTCTATTATGACATCAACAGTTTACGTTATAAGGAGCACCACTAAGGTGGGCATGATGTCTCACCATTCTGTATAGGCAGAGAGAATTTAGTTTACTTGTAAGGAAGGTGGATGGACAATATTTCCCTTCTATTCTTCTACATGATTTTTATTTCTTGCATTAATCTACCAAGGGTATAACAAGGATCACTTCCCTTTTTCTCCGCTCAAGTTAAGTTCCAAGGTCAAATCTCCTTAATTATAGTTTTATGGTGTTTTGGTTGAGTTTTCTTATCAATCAAATTTTAATGAGAATGATGGTTCAAACACATCACAAAATTACTTTCATGGGAAGGAGATACAAATCAACACACCACATTTTGATTCTAAAGGAACAAGAGACATTCAACATAGAAAACACATTATTAATTTTCTAAAAACTTAGGAAATAATGAACCAACATGAATCACACCAAGATTTCAAAAATTCACCAAATAATTTCAAACATCATCAAACATTCATAGTGGGTCTCCACAAGTCTCACAAGAAATTTTCAAAAAAGGCTCATTAAAGAGGTATAATCTCACTTTTACGAATCTATTAATATTTAACAATTTTTTTGTGGTTTAGGATGGTAACATTTTACTCCCCTAATAACCAAAGAAGGTTTTCTAATCAATACTCATGTCCCCACAAGATAACACCAGCCAAGCAACTAGATGACAATGCAACTTTACTCCAAGGAACCACATCCACACTAAAAGGCATCCAATGCAATGGGGCAACCAAATAATTTACCAAACTAACATTTATAAGAGAAAGATCCAAAAGACCCAAAGCATCCATAAGTGTTTCCAAGTAACCCAAGGATTAATAGGTCATAGAATGTTATTCATAGTAAAGGAAATTTAAGGTAAGGGTAAACTTATTTATAAGTCAAGAGAGCAAAACAAGTACACTTAAATAAACACACTACCTGAAAGGCTTAAATCTATCCATAATTACCAAGATGCATACATTCCACGAGTCAAAACTTTCTATGATGCAACCAGGAACCCAAGATACAATTTAACATGCCATCGATGAAAAGTCACTATAAAAAAACACTTTTCCAGTAGCATTTATAGTCAACTAAAGGAAATCCGATCCTAAAAAAATCTAAAGCCCATAATTAAACACTTCTACTCTGACGAGTGTTAAGCCCTTACCAGATTGAAATAGAATCACCACTACCATTGTCAGACTACCCTCTAGAACACACTACACATCAAACTTTCTTTCTAGCAAGGTCAAGCAACAAAAAGGGTTTCTCTAAGACCTTAGACACACTCAAGGTTCCATGCATCCATAACCAAGGCATGAATTTTAAGCATCTAAAAGGACATTCGAGACACTCAGGGTGTACCCCATATGACAATTGTCACCATACATGAAGCATAGAACCAACTCAACAACATATAAGAAGGAAACCACGTAGCATTTATCCAAGTAGCCAACAACATCATGAGCTCCGACTCATCAATCAAATGAAGTCCAATAAATATCGACAATCAATAAAAGTGGCTAAGTAGCCACATTGAAAAGTTTGAAAATTCTTGCAAAAATTATAAATAAATAAAATATCCTCGAGCTTCTTCAATCCAATCATTAAATAAGATGTTGGTCCTTGATAAAAGACATAAGATTACGAATGTAAAATAAAAAAGTAAACACCACATTCACTCCGTAGCCCTTCATGGCTGCCAATAGGCGTACTCTTCCTTGAGGTTATTTCTAAGAACACATACACAGGGTTGGGTCCTAGACAACACCTAGACTTAGTGTCCACCCTCTCATATGGGTAACAACATGGAAAACTCGACAACCAAACCCTCTTTCTTAACCCCTCAAGGAAGGAATCTCTAAACAACTTATAATTAGCTCTTCTTGACCCGAACACAACCAATACTATCCAACCACAAGGATCAAATCATACAAATCATCATTCTAACAACTCCCATAAGTAAGGGTCTCAATAAAGGGCTTAATGTATCATACAATTAAATCACGTTTTGGGACTTGTAAAACAACACGTTTTCAAAAGGGAACCAAGTTTTTCCATTATACTATAAGTTCACCAAAAATCAATTTAATCCAACATTCTTAGTTACCTAGGTTCGAGACAAAATGTTACTAAGAAAGCACAATAACTCAAACAACTTGTCATTTTTATTATGATTTTAATTCGCGGTTCAAATGAACAGGGGTAATGTAATATTTCTTCATACTTATTTCTTCTTCAATGTTTAACAAGGTTGTTTTCTAGATTTATGAGTGTTCTAGGTTTACATTCATGTCTCAAGTTTTCTATTGTGCCTAATGGTCTAAGATTTTGAACCAATGCTCTGATACCAAATTGTAGTGCCCATTTAAACAACCACTTGAGACCAAAGAAACAACCTAGGGTTAGCTAGAAAATTATGGGATATTTTTTTTTATTTGAAGTGTCTATAACTAAGTTGCAAGACATCAGTTTTCACTAATAGGTTTTAGAACAAATCCTATTTATCAAAACACAAGTTTCCTTTATTAACTTATAACAAGTTTACAAGGTTCAAATTTTAGGGTTACATGTTTTAGTTAGGTTCAAGGAGTAATCTTACCCCCATGCCTGCTCTCAAATAGGCTTAGAGATTCAACTAGATTTTTCTCCTACATAACACTCCCAAAATTTCCCTAAACCATTCCCAATGGATAGGAAATTTTCTCACCTTTCCGGTGATATAAAGAAGTCCTTCTAACTCCTTACAGAACTCAAGTTATGAGTGGGCGGAGTTTCTAGGGCAAATTTTCCTAGAGGGACACATGGAAAGAGGAGGGGGAATGCACCTAGGGTGGGTTGGCGGGTCACGGGGTAGTATTGGGAAATTTTCCCAATGTATGGCTCAAAGGCACAAAATACTTCGCACTCCTCGGGTCCCTAGGGGACATGTGTCAAGTCCTGGCACCGAGCGAGAGAGAAGGGAGAAGGGAAGGGTGGGGTGGCGGGTGGATTTAGCGCTTTGCACCATGAAGGGGAAAAAGGGAGAAATAAGTGTGCGGGTCCATACACCCGCTAAGGGACAGAGTCTGAGAGGAAGGTGGAGAAGTGGGCCATGGGAGAAAATTGAGAATTTTTCCCCAAAGGCCAAAAAAACAAAAGTCAAGGGTCTTCCGCCCTACCCGCCGCCACCCCAGAGTGCCATGTGGCACGCTTTCATGGCCGTGGGCCGGCGAGGTCAAAATGAAAATTTTTCTAATTTTTTTTTTTAAAAGTTAAGTCCAAAAGGAATTGCACACCCCTGCCATAGCCATAAGGGGACATGTGGCGCCCTCTAGTTGGCTGCGGAACGGTGGAGATAAAAGTGAAAATTTTCCAAAAATTTTCAAAAGGTTTCAGGGTGAAGAAAAATCCATGCCTCCACCTCTGCCCCTGTAGGAAACATGGCAACCTCTCGATTGGATGCGAGCCAGCAGAGGAAAAAATGAAAAATTTCTGAAGTTGAAATTTTCAAAATATTTTGTAAGGCAATTCGACGGAAATTTTTGGGTTATGGGTCCACCAGGAAAATTTTCCCAAATTTTTCCGCCAAAGCACAAAAACTTCAAAGTGCCATAACTTGAGTTAGAAAGCTCGAGTTTTGGGAAAGCAAGGAATTTTGAAATCTCTTGATTCCCTATTTTCATAGGAAGCATAAATTTTACTTTTGATAAATTTTAAAGGGTCAATTTTACAAAAATGATTTTCAGACTTTTAATTAGCAAATTGGCAATTTTCAACTATTCAATTTGACTAAATTAGATCTCCTCGATCACTCAACATACCAACGAGACATGGATAATCGATCTAGGGAGGGTTTAAATTGTTTTAGAGAAGTTTATTTGTTCAATTGTTTCAAAATTGAATTTCTCAACAAAAGATAGAAAATAGTTGAGGAAGAGATTGAGCTCAATTCTACAATGTTTTAATTGTTTCCCTAAGTGTTTCCTTTGTCAGATTGAGTTCCTTGATGTCTTAGCATGCTAGATTATATCATTTTCCATTGGATTATCAAGTGCAAGTACAAACTATGCATTTTAAATGAATTATTTCCAGTTTTAATTTAAGGCAAAGGTCAATTTCTTGAGGGATTTAATTGTCATTTCTTCCTTTCAACCAGAGATTTAATTATCTCATTTTTCCATACAAATAAACATTGAATTCAATCCATGGTAGACTTAAGTGTTTATCCTTTTTCCATTTTCCAAACAACAAGGATTCCAATCACAATTTGATACTCCAATTTCATCACAGTTTGATGTTCCAATACAATAACAACAATGCAATGAGAGATGAATTTGCAATCCTCTATTGAATTCAATTATACAACTTACATCTTTCAATGTTGGAAAATAATAACAAAATTCTCTTTCTTTCTCAATGTACGAATAGAATGCAAGTATCTTTCACATTTCAAATATATAACTTCATAATCAATTACAACATCATTTCTCCATAACATAACTATTACAATTTCATCCACATCATGTGGGAAAGGATTACAAAGGAATGGGTTTCCACAAGGGATTTTCAAACTGTACATTTCTCTTGCACAAAAATAGCAACATGCAACTTCCATTTTCTTCCAATTTGATCACAACAAAAGAAGGGGAAAGGAAACACTCTCCACCCAACCAAGATATCCAATGAAAGGAGAAGCCTTCCTTCATCATTGGCCCCTGAGCCCCAACCAAGATACAATAGAAGGTGCAATTCAACCATGGCAACAAACTGGCTCCCACACACAACATTCTTTCACATACACATTTCCTTTAAAAACACACAATTCAACACAAAAACAACAGTTCACAACTGCATTTAAAATCATTTCAAAACAAAACTCAAGCTTGATCTTGCAAGCCAAAGGAGCAAGGACTATGGGGGAAGCTACTTATGCCTCCCAATTGGGAATTGGGCATCCACCTATAATCATACCACCAATATAACATATCATACCCCATAAACCTTATATCTCCCAAACCATCCTTATGCCCCTGCAAGTTTATCCCTTATGCCCCCGAAGAGTAAGAAATGTAAGCTATTTATTTTCCATGGTGGATCCCAAACCCAAAACTCTCTCCACAAAATTTATGATGCTAATGGCATTCCCTTGTGCCCCCCACATGGATTATCCATAGCCTTCTCCTACACCCTTCCTATGGCGGTCTACCCAAACAGCCCATAAAACATGCAAAACATTCACCATTCATAACAACACAACAAATAAATGACAACAATAAAAGAAGCAATAAACTCCTACTTCCCCATGAAAGGATTTTCTCCACACAACAAGCTTTGAATGTCAAAAATATAGTCCAAAACAACAACTCACAAGCATGCAAAGATTTCTCCAAAACTTCCTCCAAAAACAAGAGCTCCAACAAGAAAATGTGCCCCCAAGGAAGAATGCAAAAAGGTTCAACAACCAAGCAAAAAAATTCACCCAAGCTGCTCCAAGGTAAGAGCTCCAAACACAAGAAAAAAATGCACCCCAAGCTTACATACAAAATGCTTCAACCCCCAAAAACAAGCCAAGAGTTTTCATTATATAGAAAAGAGAAGAGAAGGGGATGATGTGGATCCATGTAGGATTCAACATCACACATCCAAAATTCCAACACTAAAGTCAAATTCCAAACTCCAATGCACAATAAAGAGGTGGGTCAAAATATGACAATCTACTTGCACACTCCAAAAGCCCACACCCCAAAGGACTGAAAATTAAATAAAATGTAAGAGAGTGCAATCAAAACAATGCAACATGATTAATAAAATACATTAAAAATGTCTAAAATCAGTCCTCCAACCATAGGCATAGTTGGTAAATTAAATTGAGAGGTATGGGACAAGTTTTACTTGTCCCACAAGCCTCCAAAAATAGCCCCCAAGGACAAATTCGAATTTCCATGGAGGTGGAGTGTTTCATACTCCAAAATCAAACTTACACAAGCTCTTACACAACTTACACATCACTTACAAATTTATTACAAAGACAACAACTTCTATAATTATTTTCCCATATCCCAATTTGATTTATTTATCTTTTAACCATATGTTTTCTCACATTAATTTTCCACAACATAATTAAATAAAGAAAGGAAACACATCACTAATAAAACACATACAACAATAATAAAAAGTAACCACATTAATAAAATATACAAACCCATGGTCACATTTAAAGGTGATTTCCCCATGGAAATACCTAACAAAACAACACACACAAAACACGTTGCCATGGTGACCATGTTGAATTCACATAGAATTTCATTTTGGTTGGTCTTCGTTTCCCCAATGTTTTGTTATAATATATTTAACCTGTAAAATACAAATACCTCCTTCGGCCTCGTGGCCATATCGAACTTCCAAAATGAATATATAAAATAATCACAAAATCATCTAAGTATCTCAAGTATAACAACATCAAGAAAATTTAACAAAATCACTCACAATATGTATCAAGAACATCAAAGTAACAACTATATCATTTTATAAATTTATTCAACAATTATATCATCATAAAATAATTTCCCTTTTGTAGGTTTACTCATAATCTCCAAAAATCACATGTTTGAATAACTTCCATTAAACATCCATGTTAATAGTATACAATCATCAACATATGAGTGTCTCTAATAATCACCATGCATTATATATAATCGATTCAACAATAATCTAGGATTTGACATCTAACACCATACTAAATCAAAACTATTAAAATGTTCATCATATGGTGTATGGTATCATGATTGGTAATAAAAGGTGCCAAAGGGAAGTGGGCACTACACACTTAATCATCAAATCTTGGGAAATTGGATGATATTATATTTATCAAATTTTGACCATATTCCACCAATTGATTCTTTTCAGCCTTGAGATGAGAGTTCTGAGACTTATATTTCTCAAACCTTCTTAACACAATATTTATGGAATTTCAAGCTTGAAAAATAACTTGTGCACAAACGGGTTTGAATTTGAGTTTGAACTTGCACGCGGGCACAAAGTTCCTCGATTTAGCACAAAAGGTGTTTGAGAAACTTTAGTGTGTTCATGAATGCACGATGTGTGTGAGTTTGAGTTCATGTTCAAGAACTAGCTCAGTCGAGCTAATGGAGATGGGAAATAGTGGGGTTTCCATGAACACAATAGAGCTTAGCTCGAGCTTGGGAATGCTCGAGTGGGGTTTCCCACTAACAAGAAGATATGAACACAAACACGCAAGACTTCAAAAGACTTGAGTTTCAAACCTGAGTTCAAATTTTGAGCAAAATGCAAGAGCCTATGATCCAAATGATCTAGTTGCATGCAAGTCGCCATCCATTTCATACCCGCATGAGCATAAGAAACATCACTTTCTCCATTATTGACTCGTGGGCTTTGAACATGGGTTGGATTCAAATAGTTACTGGCTCTTGCAAGAATTGGAGGGAGTAAGTGCTTGGCTCGTTTTGGTCCTGCGTGCTCAGGAGGAAGGAGTGAGTGTTAGGCCTATGTTAGGGAGAAAGATCACGTGCTCGGCTTGCTGTAGAACCGGTTCTTAGTTTGTTTTGCTCCCTGCAATCTCGAGGCTCCTTTCCCTGGTGCAGGAGGATGTGTAGACAACTGTGCATGACCTTTTCTTTCTAGTCTTGCGTGGGCTATTTTTCCTTGGACCTGCGTATTTCCATTTTGTCTTTTGCCTGCATGCCTTTTCCCCATTTGTATGTGGTCAATGTATGCTAGATTTGTGTGGATAATGTGTTGCCTTCTCCTACGCAGACAACGTGTTGGACCCGTGTCTTGCATGATGAAAATAATCTCAGACTCATTTCTTTTACTTGTGTGGCCAATGCTATTTATTTTCTGACTTGTATGGAAAATTCTCGTGTCATGTTTGTCTTTTCTATCTCTGGGCTGCACATATAGCTAAATCTTGATTCAATTTTTTTCATTAACTTGCGTAAGCTTTTGTGTGTGGATCTTTTCTCTTTTTCCAGCTAGCTAAGATTTTATCCTCCTTTGTCGATGCATGGAAAAATAATTTTCCATCCCCTTTGCCAATGCATGAAAAATGTTTTTCTTGGACTAGTTTTATCCTTTGCAATGGCCTTCACTTGGACTATCCTCTTACACGTATTTCTCCTCCACAATGGTGTTCATAGCTTGAGGAATGTGATAAAAATATTATTATGCTTCTTAGAAGAAGTAAGAAGCAATTTAGAAAGCTTCGTACGACTCTTTCCAATGAGTTTGACAGAGGAATTTATGAGGGTTAACCCAACTTCCCCTCTTCCGGGTAGTGGAATTAATTGCCAGGGGAAATGGGGAAAGCAACGGCCAATTGCCAATGGGAATGGCAAAGTGGGCTAACAATCTCAATTTTATTTCCCCATATGGGAAATCGAGATATTTTTGCTCATTTGCCAATTCATTAATTTGGAAATTGGGGGAAGAAATCCCATGAGCGGGGATTTAAAGCAATTTTTCCAGGAAAGGGGAAATCCGGGCCCAGGAAGCCAATTTGGCATCCCCGGCAATGGGAAGCGGAAGCTTATTTTTCCCTGCAAAAATTTTCAAATGAATTTTAATTAATATTTATTTAATTATATACTCCAAAGTTATTAAAAATAATTTTATTAAACAAAGAGTATTAATTAATTAATTAATATTTAACGTGATTTGAGACTCAAGGCGGAGGAGTTCTCACCTGAAATGGATAAAACAAAGATTGGAACATTCACAAAAATGAGATGGTTGTGATGAGAGTGATAAACCACGCAAAGTAACACTTTTGAAAACTTTCAAAATTTCCTTTTTTATATCATTTTTGGGAAGTCAAAAATGGCTGATAACAGTTGGCTCTAATTGGGGACAAGGACTTCATGGATGCAACAACGAACCCAGACCAAAATATTCATGAACATGATCTCAAAATGATGGGGCAAAAAAATGGTGATACAAAAGAGGAGACTGAAAGACGGGGAAAAGAAACAAACCAAAATCCTAATTACTTATGTACATATAAGGAACAACATGTTTTCAATTTTGATAGTGCTTGAGATATTTCCCATTGTAGGGAAAAGGCTAATGATTTCCATCAGGATACGCCAAGTAATAGGTACTATCTCCACATAAATGTCTAATTTTGAAAGGGCCTAGTCACAACGAATCAAACTTCCTATGCTTTCCTTTTGGTTCACGTCTCTTGTCCCATAGAAGAACCAAGTCATTGATTTGGAATTTCCTCTCTTTGGTTTTCCTATCGAACAACCTCTTTACCTTGGATTGATGTTCTTGGATCATGTTTTCCACTTGACTTATTTGTTCCTCAAGATTTCTTAGGAACATGATACTTTTATCTAATGCATTGGCGAAGCATTCATCATCAACTACTTGGGATAATTTTAATTCTAGTAACTCCAGTGTGATGGGAATTTGAGCATCGGTTCCATAAAAAGTTGAAATGGAGACATCCTGATTTCTCTTTTAGGAGTTATGCAGTCAGCCCACAATGCATCATATAACTTTTTATGCCAAGGTATTTGATTTTTTTCTACTAACTTGTGCACGATAGTAATGATGTTCTTGTTACTGGATTTTTCCTTACCATTTCCCCAAGGGTAGTAATCGACGAATGAGACAAAAATATCCCATATGTATAACAAAAACCTATCATCTCTGTAGAAGAAAAAAATTGAATCATTGTCTACCACAATCTTGTGTGGAATCCCATAATGGACCAATATGTTTTCTTTGATGAAGTCACAGATTACCATAGTAGATGTTTGCTTCACCGGTATAACTTCTACCTAGTTTGTAAAGTAGTCGATTGCGGTGAACACATGAGTATGAACAACACTAGAACTAGGATTTGAAACCCTGATGAAATCTAAACCCCATTTTTGAAAGGGTTCTTCAATGACAATTGGATTCAAAGGTAAAGCTTCCAATTTTGGTCTTCCAACAAATTGCTAACAAGCTTCGCATTTTTTCACCCATTTTTAGCATCGGAAAACATAATGGGCTAGTAATAATTTGCTCGCAGAATTTTATAAGTATCCATGGCTAGAGAAATGACCACCACAAGCATGATTGTGAAAAATTTCCAACAACCTAGGTTGTTGCTCTTTATCAACACATATGAGGAACATGTCGTCAACTCCTTTCTTAAACAAAGTGTTATCCCAAATGACGTACTTGGTAGCTCTTAGTTTGATAGCTCATTTTTCCTTAGCATGTCAGATTCTCTGGACACTTATCATATGTGATAAAGTATGCTATATTGGAATACCATTCGTCTATAAATCTTGACAAAACTACCAAAGGGTAAATTTTCCTCAACTGGTTCTTCTTCAGAGTCATCTCGTGGTTCATTCTCTGTGATGAGTTGGCAGAGTCCTCTTCCTTAAACCAACTTGGTAGGCTTGATGTCCAAATCATATTCTTGGATCTTAGAGACCCAATTACCTCTTTTAGATCCTGGTTCTTGTTGTGTCAGCATCGATTTAACTGTGGTGTCTAGAACTAAGACTTTGGTATGCAAATTCAACACATAGTACTTGAAGTGTTTTAGGGCTCTCACCACTGCGTACACATGCCTCTCAAGGGGAGTGTAATTGAGTTCATGTTTCTTGAACCCAAAACTCATGAATGCAATAAGAGATTCGATTCCCTCTTGATTTTGTTGAGTCAAATGGTGGAGATTTTGTGTGGCGAAGCATAACAATAAATTATGAAATCCTTTTTAAAATCAGGACACACCAATGTAGGGACTTTTGTAATAGAACCCTTGATTTGCTCGAATGCTTCTCTAACTTCCTTTTACCATTTGAAGGATTATTTTTCTTTCATCATTTCAGTGATTTCTTTGGTTAGCTCAGCAAAATCTGGCACGAACCTTCTCAAAATTTCACCTTCCCAAAGAATGAGTAGACCCCAGTCTTACTCATAGGCAAGGAAAGATTCTTGATCACTTGAACATGCTCAGGATCAATTTTAGTTCCCTCCTTAGAAACAATATGACCTAGGAGTTTCCCTTTCGTAACTCTGAACACAAACTTTTTTGGATTTAGAGAAATCTTATGAAGTCTACACCTTTGCAATATTTTCTCTAAATCTCTTAGGTGATCTTCTCATTTCTTTGAGAACACTGTCAAGTCATCTAGATATATCACGATAATATTTTCTTTATAATGCAGGGAATGTCATATCCATAGCCCATTGAAAAGTAGCACTGGAATTGATCAAACCAAAAGGCATTCTTCTATATGTGAACATACCCTGGGGGTGGTGAACATGGTTTTATGTTGATCTTCTCTAGCCACTTCAATCTGATTATAACCAAAGAAACCATCTAACATAGATAGCATTTCCAATCCAGTTACTGCCTACAGAATATGGTCCATGACTGGAAGTGGATAATTATCTTTCAAGGAAGCTTGATTAAGATTGTAGAAATCCATACAAATCCTAATTTCTCCATTTTTGTGAACCGGTACAATATTATCTATCCAAGTCGAATGTCAAATAGGAAACACTATCCATGTATCTAACATCTTTTAAAATTCATGAAATATTGTCCCTGCAATCTCGGGATTATACTGCCTTTTCTTTTTCCTGAAAGGAACTGCACTAAGTTTCAAGGGTATGGCATGCTACATTTCCCTAGGTTGGAAAGACTTCAAGTCTTCATATGAGTAAGCCAAGATGTCATAATATTTGGTAATAAGCCTTATGAATTTCTTGCACTCCTCAGGTGAGCAACACTTACCAATGTTAACTAGGTGAGGTTTATCCTTGGTACCGATGTTAACTTGCTCATAGTCAATAGAATTCTCAAGTCCTTCCTACTCTTTCTCTTTAATAAACCTACCATGTTTATCAAAAAGTTCTTCAAGTGAAACCAATCCTTGGGAATTTTATTTCCTTTGATTTGGATGATGCCATCACTAGGACCTTCGTTCTCAACTCCTTCCTAAATGAGTGAGGTAGTCGATTCGTGAAATGCAGAATCACTTCCTTCAAATTATAATTACTCAAAATTATCCCTCTTTTCCAAGAAAGCAATAATTTTTTGATCATCATTGAATACTTTCCAATTTTCTACATTGTCGAGAACACTTGGCCTAAAAACCATTTCAATGGTGTATTTGTCTTGATCAAACTCTGAATGAGGAATCATTAATGAAGATGAGACTGCTAGAGAATCTACTTTGTCATTCTTTTCACGAGGGATGAATTTTATGGAAAAATCATCAAAGACTTCTATCACATCCCACAATTTATTTCTGTAGTGTCTTAAACGATTGTTCTTTACTTGGAACTATTTTCTTACTTGGTTCACAATCGATTACTCGTATCTCCAAAGACTTCCAAATTTTTGATCCCTTTCTCCTCTTCAACTTGGAGGCCAAGGATTAATGCCTCGTATTTTGTAGTTTTGTTAGTATTTAAAAATTAAAGTTTGTAGGAAAAGGAAATATTTTACCATTTGGAGATATGAGCACTACTCCTGCACCAAAACCCATCGAGCAACAACTTCCATCAAACTCAAGAGTCTAGATCTCATTGGAATCTTGGCAAGTGATCTTAGGGGTATGAATTTCTACAGTCATCATATAATTACCCATACTTGAGCCTTGGAAAAGGATCTGTGCGTGAGGATCTTTGGTTTTAGTTATTGTGAACTTTTCTTGAGCTTCTGGCATTAGCTTCTTCATTTCTCCATTGATAGGGATCATGGTGTGAGACCAATCCATTTGAATCTCTCCACCTAGATCTCTGTAAAATTTCCTGCTCAACAACATACCATACAAAACAGAACATCGAAACTAAAATATTTACCTTAAGTCGCTTCTAGGGGAATTGGGATAAAACCATTTGGACGTATTTAATCTGCCCGATCAGAAGAACTTGCTTAGTTTCCATGGAGTAACACAATCTGAATGTTTTTGTACAAGTCAAACCAAGAACATGTTCTACTTTTTCTAGCATCACATTATCTGAGGCTCCAAAGTCTATAATGTAATTACATAATTTGCATCCATTGATCAGAAATGACACAAAGAAAGGTCCAATCTTTTCATTTGAAGGTGTAGTGGCCACCACAATATTTTGAGTTTTCCCATCTTTGGGATTTTTCAGAATTCCTTTGGAGGAATGAACAGTAGAGTTGGCTTTGATAAACTGGACCAATTTCTCGAGTTGATCCTCATTGGACTTCAAGTACTCTACCTGTGACATGGAAATTTTTGTTTTATTCATATAATCAATGATATCAAATTTGGGAAAAGTAATCATACTTGATGTCTCAGATACTAGTTATTTCAAACTTGATGTTGGCACACTTTTGACCTTTGCTTCAGGCTTGGTTGATACTGATGTAGAAAAATAAAATTTCTTCATAGTTGATTTATCTATGGATTGACTCGAGAAAAGGTTCTCCTTTCTTTAAGATAGTTTTGACCTTAGGAGTCTCAACTATCTTTGATTCTTTGGAAGCTTCTTTAATTTTGGATTCTTTAGGAACTTCCTTGGAAACCTCTTTATCTCCCGCCTTAGTGGTATTTTGCTCCTTTTTCTGAGAGCATGTGAAGATAGTGAAAGACTGGCTATTCATATCTTCTATAATTTCTTCGTATTCGTCTTCTTCTTCTAAATGGTACTTGAAGAAATGATTATTACTTTCTCCCTTAGAATCTTCAACTTCAAGTTCAGATGCTCTAGAATCCAGCTCTTCCTCATCAAACTCAACGACTTCAACTTCATCGTCACTTTCTTTAATGACATCACATTTTGAGTTAGTTACGAGAGTTGGTTCAATAGAAAGCCTCGTCGGAGGACCCGTAATCCTAGATTGGTTGGGAATGTAGCATTTCCTTGGAATGTCTTTATAAGGAGAGAGTTTACTACTTTGAGCAACTTGCTTTTTCAAAGTTAGTACATCATTAGCTAACTTAGTAAGTATAGCTTTGGAAGCATTGGGATTTTCTTGACCCTTTCCCTTAAGGGAAGTTTTCTTGAATTTTTCTGCCATGATTAAATCATCCTCAATTGCTATGGCCAAGGATTGAGCAAGTTCTAAAGTAGCCACTCTAGCCCTTCTCACCGTGATAGCACACTTCTAGTTATTGTGGGTTAAAAAAAAAAAAATTGTCGGGATTCGGAGAATCCTGGTAGAACTTTATTCACCATTTTGTTGAATTTAGCCACAAAATTCCTCATGGGTTATGTTGGCTCTTTCTTCACCTAAGATAATTGGGAAAGAAGGGAATGTTAATCTTCTACCATCTTGAATTGATCTTCAAAATTAGTTTTCATATCATTCTAATTCCTAATGCATCCATTGGGAAGATGATGAAATCAATCTACAAAGAACATCATGTAATGTTTTAATGAAGAGGTGAATAGTAACATCTTCATATTCCACTTGACAAAACTAACATGTAGTAAAGAAAGCGAAATGTGGTCATCCGCGATGTCTTCCTATCTCCATCAAACTTGGGAAGAATATTCCTCGATCCTCGTGGGAGGTCATGTTGAGCTAGTAAGGCCAATGGGCCTATGACATTTCCCCATGGTACGTTGACTACCATTTTGGGAAAGGTGGTATGCGAAGGTAAAACAACGTGAGCAAGGACAAGTGCTTGACTGGTAGTGATTCCTTCCTTGCTTGCTCTTTCAAGACTTGATGAAAGGCTTGCAGATCTACAAGGTGTGTTCTTCTTTGGAGGAGATAACTTGAAACCAACCTTTCCTTGAAATTCAAAAATGGGATCAGATCAACCTTTAGATTTTTCTCCTTGCATAAACCTCTTTCTTTCCAGTTTGAAATCTTTATTGTGAAGGGATCACTAGCATGTTCTGATCAGCTCTAGCCTTTTCTCTTCACTCTCTTTCTTGAGCTATGTGTTCCTGAATAAATCTAGCAACTCTCGCAGCTTTCTCTTCTTCGTTATCTAGTATTGTTGTGGTGAGATGAAAATGATAGTTATTCATGCACTTTTCCCAAATATCTTACCTCAAATATGATGATATGTCTTCTTGAGTATTTTCAAAAACAAGATTTGGTTGCAAGATAGGTGGGTTACCTATAATAGTCATAAAACTCGCTACCTTGGTGGAAGAGGACCGCATCGATGAACAATGATCAACATGTTTCTAGGAGGTCTTACGGACACAAGTGCAGTACTCTTCTTCTAAGGTCTTTAATGTAGATTTATCTATCAATGGCTCTATTAACAACCAAAAATTGCTGCAAACTTTTGTGGTTTTCCCAAAGCATGGTTCAAAGGTGGCAACAATGTCTCCTTGAAAATATTCATCGGGAAAAAGGTTCGTTTGAAGAGATGGAGCTTATGCGAGAGGGATAGTCATAAATATTTAACCAAGCACTTTAGGTTAACGATTCTGAATCCCAAGAGTCACCAAAAACTGTTAGTATATGGATTTTCATGCACACAAATGACATGCAACAATGTGGGAACAAAATCCCTCCTCAATGAAGGTGAGGCTACCTTTATTGAAAACCAAAACTATATTTACATCTGTATATTCAAAATTGTATGTGGGGGGTGTTTTGGAACATCAATGGAAAGAAAATTGAATGAGGGAGATGGAATTGAATGAATTGAAAGAACATGCAAGAGTTAGGTAAAATATAGCCTAATATTACACGCAGAGAGAAAGATGAATAACTAACACAAATAAAATAGAGTTTAAGTTAGCTAAACAAAATGGTGTAAAGGGAACACATGTGAGAAAGTAGATAATCGAGCTTGATCACTGTGAACTAGAACAACAAATTAATAATGTTGATAATAAGTTCAAAGACAATATTTGCATGCAAGATTCAAACACTAACATCTAATGAACATAAGAACATCAAATGCTATGAGAGATAATGAATGGGACACAAATTTCATATTTCATTAACTCCAAAATGTCTTCTCAAAAGAACACAAAGTTTCTTTCTTTGAAGTAAAGCTTGCATACAAAAGTATTTTCTTCTCCTCTCTCAAAGTCACCTTTCGAAATGAGACCATCACTTCCTTTTATAACCCAAAATTTGGTTACAAATTAGTTAGGGTTTTACATGATCATTAAATAAGGCACTTAAGTGACCTTTGACTTTTTCTAACCAACTTTATTAAAAACAACTAAAAATAGAAATCACTTAAGTTATCCATAGTTTCTCGAAAACAAATAACAACATCCTTTTCTTAAAAATCCACTTTTTAAAATATACAATAATAACTAGTGCCTTATCCATTGAAATGGGGTCCGCCTATCTCAAACATATGAGAAATGGACTCTCCCACTTCGTTAGATACCAAGAAAATTATGCCCTTTAACAGTTGGTGAAATTAGGATCTGCCATTTTGCAAGTTGAAAGGATCTAAACCTTCCCAAAGTTTCAAACATCTTTTCTTCTTCTGGAGGTTCATTTGGTCAAAGAATAGCCTCACAAAATACCTGCAATTCAAGAATCCTACTTGGCATATCATTTAAATTAATAATCTTTGATTGAGGGTTTCTCAAATAATTTCTTTAATTTAATGCACCGCTCTATTGAAATTGATGAGAAATTGTTGGCGAGGAGTGTACATGTCCTTAAAAATTATACAAATTGCTCTTCCACATTGCATCGATGAACACCTTTGATTATGCTCATTTACGAGGTTGTAATGGATCTCAGCTATAAATTCTTGAATCAAGGCAAGTGAAGTGAAGGCTTCATTACATATGATCTCATAATGGATCATAGAATCCTCGAGAAGTGTCTTCCTTGATTTGAGATACGAGACACCAAAGAAAATGTGTCCCATAATGTTCAAATTCGAGAATTACTTCAATGGCTAAAACTTAGGATTTCATACTCATCATCTCCCGCAAAAGTGGGCAATATCTCATCCAAACTTGATATATTAGAAACAAAAGTTTCCTCGAAAGAAATAATTGGATCAAGATACACACCGACATCTTCATGGAGCTTAACTGCTATTTTGATCATCCCTTAGCCTAAAATGAGAATCTCTAAAAGCTAAGTTTTAGTGACATGGCCCAATGTGTTTATTTCTTTTGCCAAATTGAGGTTTTCTTCATTAGGGGAAGCTCTTGCATCGTAGTCTTGGGAAATTTGATGATATGGGATTTATCGGATGTTTAACATATTCCACCAATTGATTATTTTCATCCTTGTCTTTGAGAGTTCGAGAGACTTATATTTCTCAAACATTCTTAACACAATATTTATGGAATTTTGAGCTTGAAAAATAACTTGTGTGCAAACGGGTTCAAATTTGAGTTTGAACTTGCACGCAAGCACAAAGTTCCTCGATTTAGCACAAAAGGTGTTTGAGAAACTTTAGTGTGTTCATGAATGCATGATGTGTGTGAGTTCGAGTTCATGTTCAAGAACTAGCTGAGGTCGAGCTAATGGAGATGTGAAATAGTGGGGTTTCCATGAACATAATAGAGCTTAGCTCGAGCTTGGGAATGCTTGAGTAGGGTTTTCCACTAACAAGAAGATATGAACACAAACACGTAGGACTTTAAAAGACTTGAGTTTCAAACTTGAGTTCAAATTTTGAGAAAAATGTAAAAGCCTATCATCCAAATGATCTAGTTGCATGCAAGTCGTCATCCATTTCATACCGCATGAACATAAGAAACATCACTTTCTCCATTATTGACTCGTGGGCTTCAACATGGGTTGGATTCAAATAGTTCTTGGTTCTTGCAAGAATTGGAGGGAGTAAGCACTTGGATTGTTTTGGTCCTGTGTGCTCAAGAGGAAGGAGTGAGTGTTAGGATTGTGTTAGGGAGAAATATCATGTGCTCGGCCTCTTTGTAGAAGCTGGTTCTTAGTTTGTTTTGTTCCTTGCAATCTCAGGATCCTTTCCCTGGTGTAGGAGGATGTGTAGACAACTATGCATGACCTTTTCTTTCTGGTCTTGCATGGGCTATTTTTCCTTGGACCTTCATATTACCATTTTGTCATTTTCCTTCATGCCTTTTCCTAACTATGTGTGTTGATGCATGCTAGATCTATGTGGACAGCTGCGTTGCCTTCTCCTACGTGGACAACGTGTTGGACCTGTGTCTTGCGTGTTGAAAATAATCTCGAGCTCATCTCTTTTACTTGCGTAGCTAATGTTATTTCATTTTCGACTTGCGTGGAAAATGCTCGTGTCATGTTTGTCTTTGTTGTCTCCTGGGCTGCGCATATAGCTAAATCTTGATTCAAATTGTTTTCATTAACCTGTGTAAGCCTGTGTGTGGTGGATCTTTCCTCTTTTGCCAGCTAGCTAAACTTTTTTCCTCCTTTTCCAATGCGTGGAAAAAGATTTTGCTGTCCCCTTTGCCAATGCGTGGAAAATGATTTTTCTTGGACTGGTTTTATCCTTTGCAATGGCCTTTGCTTGGACTGTCCTCTTGCACGTATTTCTCCTTCACAATGGCGTTCACAGTTTGAGGAATGTGATAAAAATATTATTATGCTTCTTAGAAGAAGTAAGAAGCAATTTAGAAAGCTTCGTACGACTCTTTCCAATGAGTTTGATGAAGGAATTTATGAGGGTTAACCCAACTTCCCCTCTTCCCGGGTAGTGGAATTAATTGCTAGGGGGAAATGGGGAAAGCAATGGCCAATTGCCAATGGGAATGGAAAAGTGGGCTGGCAATCTCCGTTTTATTTCCCCATGTGGGAAATCGGGAGATTTTTCCCGTTTGCCAATTCATTAATTTGGAAATTGGGGGAAGAAATCCCACGAGCGGGGATTTAAAGCAATTTTTCTAGGAAAGGGAAATTGGGCCGAGAAGCCAATTTGGCATCCCCGGCAATGGGAAGTGGAAGCTTATTTTTCCCTGGAAAAAACTTGTTGAATGAATTTTAATTAATATTTATTTAATTAAATACTCCAAAGTTATTAAAAATTAATTTTATTAAACAAAGAGTAATTAATTAATTAAATATTAATTAATTAATATTTAACATGATTTGAGACCGAGCAGGAGGAATTCTCACCCAAAATGGATAAAATGAAGACCGAAATGATAAAAAAATGAGACATTTGTGATGAGAGTGATAAACCATGCAAAGTAACACTTTTTAAAAATTTCAAAATTTCCATTTTTATATCATTTTTGCGAAGTCAAAATGGATTATAAGATGTTATAAAGTATCTTTATCTTATTATTATCACACAAGTTAATGGCTCAATATGTTTTTAAAAAAGTATATTTTCATCAGTATTATCAAGTTCTAAGAGAGTTTTAAAATCATCAAAAATTAAAAAGCAATTCCTCAAGTGTAGCTAGACACATTTTTAGTTGATACTAATGACTAAGTCAAAAATATGGGAGGAATTTCTTACATACAATCAAACTAAGCTTCAAAGTTCCATATTTTGAGTAAATAAGCCAAGTGTAAACACTCAATTTTTGTAATTTTCCATTTTTACATTGCTTAGCGCAATTGTGCTTCTTGAATAAGAAAAACACTCACATCTAATCCCCATTTAGTGCATGTTACCATCTATTTCCTAAATTTATTATTTTCATACACTTATGTGTCGAAAAAATCTAAATATTAATACATAAGACTAGGGTTAAAACTTTGTTTTCCCATATGCAACTTTAAAATTTCACATTTGTCTTCTCTATCCAAATATTTTGGGCCATGAAATATTGGCTAAGTACCAAAGGGAGAGTGCATGAAAAATGGGTTTAAGAAGGGTTTAAGTGAAACAAAGACACGCGGGGAAACAAAACATAAGTTTAAAACACTCACCATATTTCGCATTCTAGAGGCACTTGAGGAAAAACGTGAAGACCACTATGTGTGATGAGTGGATAAGGTGCCATCCTAGAACCTTAGAGGTCAAGAAAAGGATATTCCATGTAGGGAATATTCCTAGAAGACATCATTATAGAGAGTGGAGGGTTTGCAAAGGGATAAAAATTCACCATTAGAGGACCAAATCGACACTTGACATGCGATCTGTTCAGGAGAGAAGGCATGGAGGTGGGTGTTGATCCTACAAAATAGATACTCGAGCTAGAGGAAAGAGGAATAAGATAGAAGAGGGAAAAAGATAGAATGCAAGAGATGATGGGAGATAGATGGAATGCATAGAGAATAAGAAGAAGAGTAACAAAGTGTTACAGTAATGTTAGGATTTAGAGCATGTAGTGATAAGGGTTGTAAGGGATTCCATAAAACTTTGTATGGAACTAGGATCTATAATAAGGGTTAAAATGGGAAAGGTATAGATAGGGTCTCATGTGGGTAAGGATTTGGGGGAGTTAGGTCCCTCTCATTTACTGTATATGGTCTAATATGACCCTTTTGACGGTAATTTGGCTACCTAAACTGTGTTAAATAAATATATATGGGTTCACTATGTATATTATGTTTAAGGGTGTAAACCCTCATGTCATTTGACTTATTATGGATTAGATCCTATTTATTATGCTTCTTAAAATTTTATTTAGCTTTGTGGTGCACTAATGTTATATCCGCTTGTTGCATTTTCTACCTCTTTAAATAAGGGAATGTACTTCTACTTCTATAAATCATCCTCCATTAATGGCGGGACGTTCTCACAAATCGACACTCACACATTCCTTGGGTGAGTGCCCAATGCCCTCTGGGTGATAGGCCAACACACTTGGGGTTAGTAAAGGTATTAAGGGTAAATAAATGACTACATATTGGTTCCATTGTTGGGACCTCTTTTTAAAGATGTTGTGAGAATGGTGTATGATGACAAAGTGTTTGACCTTGGACAATATCGAATCATGGCTTAAAAGCATGGAGGATGAGTTCACTTAGAGATTTAGTACTAGGCCTGAGTTTTATGTATGTAAATGGGTAGAAGGACATTTGTATCATGAGATGTATGAGACCTTCTTCTATTTTTTTGCAGTAGATTTTTATGAATGGATTTCACCGTATGCATCTAGATTGATCTTGTACTATAGATATCATGTATGGACCCAAGATGATTATCATAGGTTACATGATGATAATATGACTTAGAAACGTGTTATTGATCATTGGTGGAATAGAGTGTTGATGTGTTACACCTTGGAGTATGTGATTCTACATATTCATGTCCGAGAGATTCTCGGTTTGAGTTTTTAAGAGAGCCAAGAGGATCATTATTATGTGTTATTCCTTTAGCTATAAATATCCTTATCATTAGATTGAGTTTGGGAGCATTTCCTATGGTCGACTAAGCTTCTTCTGAGTAATGGGTGAGGAAGCTAGGGTGGAGAAAGATGGCAGACCTTGCGGCTAAAAAGGAGAGGGAAGAGAGATGACTCAAGTATAATGAAGCTCATGAAAGGGAGTTAGATAGAAAATGTGAAGTTGTAGGAGCGATGGATTTATGGAGGCGAAGTTGTGGGAAGGAATTGAGGTTCACACAGAGGATGTGGAGCCTAAGCAGTCTGTGCTAACCCATCTTGAAAAGCACGGGAGAGAGACCCCTTTAGATTCTGATGAGATCTCGTCACTTAAAGAAAGGAGAGAGTGTCAATGCACATCTGAATCCACCTAGTGACCAACCCTTGACACTTATTTTTTCAAATCTAGAGATAAGTTTTTCTACCCAAGTTGGTATTGGTGGAAGTGTTCACTCATCAACAAGGAGGTATAAATTTTCATTTGGCACATCTATGGCTGCAAAATCATTTCTTGTGTTTTGAGGTATATTTTTGGGGAAACATTTAGGAAATTTTTGGGTATACAAAGCTTAGGTATTGCATCTAAAAGAAATGTGGGACACACATCTTGTAGTGGTACTGATAGAACAAACCTGTTAGCATACGCTTTATCATGACATTAGGAACACAAGCCAATACCACTTCGAGTACCCTTTCCACCATGGGAGGAGGATATGGTGAATCGGTGGAATAGGAACTAGCAGACTGGTGGACTGGTGGATCTAGAGGATCTAGTGGATCAAGGGGGACATGATGTTGATCAAATAATACATATCAAAGATCACGCAAGGATTCCATGTGGGATAGAAGGCACGGAACAAAGGGCACAAAAGGACAAGAAGGACCCTCGTGCGGAAGGCAAGTTCATATTTTAGGACTTAGCTGATTTTGAGCATGAAGACCTATTTTTAGAATATGGCATGCGGAACACACCAATAATGCAGAGACGTGTGTGCCATGCATTTTCTATCTTTTTAGAAGAAGATAGAACCATTTTTGCATGGAGACAAGATGAGAATAGAATTGGTACTTCAGTTAACTGCAAGAGGACTATATATAGAACACTTGTATGTGTGGCTATGCTTGTAAATGACATGTGGCTATCAATAGCATGCGGCCTATTTCTGGAATAGATAAGCGGTGAAGGGCAAGTCCCCACCCTATATATATGATGTTAGGTACATAGTAGAGATATGTAAGGTATGAGTGGGTGAGTGTGAAGTGTGTGTATATGCATATGACTAAATTACTGTATCAGTTCCATATGCGCGTTGGTATAGATTGACAATACTGTAATGAGCTTCTATATTTACTAATATATGGAAGATATTGGCTAAACCTAAGTGTCATTCTATGTGAAGTTAAGTAGTGCATGTTATTAATTTAATCATAATTATTGTTTAAGCTTGTTATTTCATAGATCTAAGGGTAGCATGCATTGTAGAATAATGGACTAGTTATGAATCTATATGTTTCTTCCTATATTATGTTAACATATTGTTACAACAACCTTAAAGAGGACACAGTACCTTTTACACTTTGAATGAGCGCTCAGTCAAGGCTGAGTGATGTGCCAACGTGACTAGGGTGTTATCTAGTAAATTCTAGGCTACATCATTGGTTCTATTGCCAAGACCTCTTTTTCAGTTGTTTTCAGGATGGTTCACGATGAAGATGTATCGGTTAACTCTAACAAGTATTGAGGAATGGATACACGATCTGGAGGAAGAATATGCACGACGGTTCATAGTGGATCTAAGTTTAATGCACACACTTGGGTAGAACAGAACATGTATGACAACTTATATGAGAGATTTTCACTATCTTTCTAGTAGAACTATACGAGTGGCTTACTACTTATGCATCTCAGTGGAATTGGAGGTATCGCGCACTTATCTAGACACAAGAAGAATTTTAGGCCCTCTATGATGTTATCTGATTTGGAATCACGCGGTGGATATGTGGTTTCATGGTGTTCTAAACAGTTATATTCTAGAATATTTAATTTTGACATACTCTTTCCTAGAGGTAGTTGAATTTCAATTTTTGTGGTATCCAAGAGGAACATATTTGTAAGGTATTCCACTGGACGATCAAGATCTTAATGGTAACTTTGAACCTGGAGAGTAAACCGATGGCTAACTAAACTTCACCACATGTGAGGGCAGGAACAAGTTTGGTTTAAGATGGCAGACCTAGCAAAAGAGAGGCAGAGAGTGGAAATGTAGCTTAAGTTTAATGAGGAATGTGAGAGGGATATAGAGAAGAAGCATTCCATTGCAGAAAGTATGGTGTGGAGGAGAGAGATGGCTTGTGAAGGATTTATAGCTCATGTAGCAAATGTGGAGCCAGAGCATTAGGAACTCCCCCATCTTAGAAAGCGTGATAGAGATCCCCCTTGGCCTCACACAGAAGTGTGCTAGCAGAGACTACTTGGACCGTAGGTGTGCATCTTAATCCACCCGGTGACCTAGCCCTTGTGCTTGGTTTTTAGTATCTAGTGCAATAAGTAACCAGCAAACTAACTTGGGAACTAGGAGAGCAGGAGTAAGTCAGGGATCAAGTACATCAATGGAAGGAAATATGGCTTCAATGTCATTTGGAGGAGCATTCTTAGGCACATCATCTGCATAGAATGTGAGTGTGTAGAATGTTGGATTCACCTATGGAAGTGGAACTACCTCATAGACTGTAGGGGTTCAATATAGTACTATTGTCAGAGCACAGGGGAGTACATCTATAGCTCTTATTCTGACTACGGTGGTGGATCAGGAGGTAGAGGTGGTTCTAGTTCTAGTGGATCTAGTGGTGTTGGAGGTAGAGGGAATAGAGAAGGTTCCAGATTAGGTGGTCAAGGTCTGTAGCAACCAAAGAATATGTATATGGAGATGTCTCTTCGTCTCTCAGATTATATAGGTATAGAGGATGCTGCCGAACATGTGCATATGTGTGAAATATTGTGGCACGATAAAGGGATCATAGCTACTAAGCTAAAGGAAAGTAAATTCACCACTACATTACATGGGTGTGCACACAACTGGTATAGGAAGTTTGACCCTAATCAAACTTGCATGGATTATGCAGCATTGAGGGATGTTTTCTTGAAAGAGTTCCATATCCTTGAGTTTGAGCATAAGAGTATAAGTGCACTCAAGGATATCAAGCAAGGCACTACTGAGAGTGTACATGAGTATGATGCTCATTTTAAAACACCTCTATCTAATCTATCTTATGGTATTCATGCTAGCCAACATGTACAGTGGTTCGTTGGAGGATTGATTACACAATTTAGAAGGGCATTGTCACATAAGACATACACTGATCTGCGTGAAGCACTAGAAGCACCTTTGCATGCTGAGGCGGTTGGGAGCATTGAAACTAGAGTTAGTCCATTTATAGAGGCACAAATTGCAGCTATGGCAAAGCAATTAGAGAATCTATTAGCAAATTCAGCCCGTGAGATGCACTTAGGACTTTGGTGTACAAATTATGAAATGCAAGGTCACACCAAGGATAGTTTCCCTCACATATCTATATGCTAATTACTATTAGACTATGAGATTTTTCATTTGAATCATGATGCTAGTCATGGTTCTTTGTTACAGTGCACGATAAGGAAGAATGTATCTTGCTTTTGTAAAATTTACAGGTCCACAAACCATGATATTGAGGATTTTCGATTGATTGGTCAGATCCAGGATGCTATAGACCTTAGGGTATGACAGACAAGTATAACAGATAATTCTAAGGGTAAGAATGAGTGTCAGGATTAGGATCATAATCAAATGTGATATGATAAGAATGAGGGGCATTTTGAAGGAGGTCATGGAAGGGGAGGTGGATTTCGTGGTGGATATGGAGGACGAGGTCATGGTGGAGGAAGAGGTGGGTTCCCTCATGGAAAATTTTATACATGTGGATCTCCTAACCACTATAGGAATGAATTTCCTAAGAATTTTACATGTTCTTTCTGCGAAAGAACCATAGCTATGAAGAGTTCCTAGACTTATATGAGCATTTGAGTAAGTAGCATAAGTAAGAAAACAAAGGCACTAGAATGGTTAGAATCTAACGCATGGTATAAGATCATTGGATGCTTAATATAGTATAAGGACATGAGGCATTGACAGTGAAGATTACTACACACATTGAGGCGAGAACATGTGAGAGAGGCATTGCACCAGAAGCCTACGATCACCAAGTAGGAGGTTTTACATGCAAGGTACCCGGATCCTACTCATTAGAAGGAAGTTTACCAGGATACCATGGAAGTGATAAGGAATCTTCAGGGTGAGATACAATACCTAAAGGAGAAAAAGAAAGCATCAGAGATAGTCCAAACTGATATTGATGATCTATGAGAGGTGTGCAAGATGTTGCGCTAGGAGAACATTATTCCACTATTAGGAAGTTGGTTAAAAGGGAACACTATGTGCGTAAGTCTTGAGACTGACGATGATTCTACATGTAAATATTCCCTTGATAGCATTAACTATGAAAAATAAATTACTTTAAATGTTGTTGTGGATGGGTGGCTATTGAGCAACATATTGATCGATACAGGTGCGGAAGTAAATGTGCTTACATTAGATGCATGGGTACAAATGGGGAGGCCTCCATTGTAGCCATCATCTAATGTGTTATTTATGGAAAACTGGACTAAGGCCACTCCCATAGGATTTTTGAAATATGCATCTACAACTATACAAGGGCCAAGTTCACTTGGGATTTTGAGGTGTTAGCACTTGTAGAAGTAACAAATTTTCCAGCCCTTCTTGGACGCCCTTGGTGTTATGCAAATAATGCTGACTTGAGATTCAATAAGGGGTATATCAGCTTTGAAAATAAGGAGGAAAGGGTTGTGATACCTTTGATAGATGGGAAGTCTACACCATATGTTTAACCTCTAAGTGAGGAGGACTTAAATAGAGTCTATGTATGCGTTATTCAGGACCTAGAGGTCAATGAGCCATCAAAAGAAGGCATCCTACAGTCGGAGGATTCTCATTCTATTAGTGATACTAAGAGTATTTTTTCTAAAAATTGGGCTCATGGTACATATGAATTAGTAGGGCGCGAGGTTAAAAGTATGGTTGTGCAAAATAATGGACTTCATTTGATTTAATGGATAGGTAGCATAGTACCTTGGTATACGAGACGAAGATCTCCCTTCCTTTACGAAGGCCATGGAAACACAGTGGATAGATCAAATTAAGAGAATAGATATGTTAGTATATACACTACACAGGATAGTAGCATGGTGGTGGGTAGTCCACAGAGATAATCTTATACACTGGGAAGAGATTGGAATAGCTTTGTCTACTAGGTTTATAAGGAACAATGCACTTACCAAATCTTTACTTATCATGGTGATCAACTTGTTCAGCATCACATTCAGTAGTGTGAGAGACTCTAGATAGCAGGACAGAAGCATTACCACCTTCACTCTGGGTGTATAGATTGTATTCTATGCTATAAGGATGTGCATGTGCTTGGTATGTATATGCAGAACTACATCGAGAAACTAGGAACTGCAAGATTTGACTGCGGAATAATCCAGGACTTTTGACTACTTCTCGACTAAACCTTTGTAGATGAGGTGTTAAAATTTGTCAATTTTTTAACTATGGGAGATAGTGCAGAAGTAGAAGAGTATATTCGGGAATTATTCGTTGAGGCGAGTTCGAAGAATTTTTTGAAAATGAATAAACAATGGACTCCATACTACTTAAATGCACTTGCCTTGAGAAAGAGAAAGGAAAGATGATTTACGTTGTGGATGACAAGAAATTTGAGAACCTAGATATTGAACATTCACATAGGGTACATGAGGTCTTGGATAGTGCAGATAAGGATATGTGTGCCTACCATGAACCCATGAAGACAAAGAAGGTGAATATAGATTCAGAGGCTGAGCCTAAGGAGACCATAATTGGAGACTACCGTGGACTCGGAGGTAGCAAAAGATCATGGAGTTACTCGGGGATTATTAGGACTTATCCCCTTGAGGATATTATGAACTTAAAGGAATGTATGAATCACTTAGGGAAATGAAGATAAAACTTAAGGATGGTACATACCCAATTAGAAATAGACCTTATAGAATAAATCCTAATTTGCGCGAGAAGGTAAAAGAAGAAATTGATAAAATGTTGAAATCTAGAATTATCAAGCCCCTTGATGAGTCAGAATGGGTTAGCCCAATGGTGATCAATATCAAGAAGGATGGATGGATTAGGATATGTGTGGACTACAGGGAGTTGAATGTTGCATGCATCACAAATCCATTCCTTATGCCATTCACTGAGGAAATACTAGGAGTTGCAGGGTGTGAAATATATTCTTTCACAGATGGATTTTCCAAGTATCATCAGGTTAGGATTGCTCAGGAGGATCAAGAAAAGACAACATTTACTACTGAATGGGGCAGTTTTTCCTATACTGTGATGCCCTTTGGATTAAAAAATGTGCCTGCTGTATTCTTGAGTATAGTTGTTCAGGCATTTAAATATTTTATTCACAACTTCTTATAGGTCTACCTAGATGATTGGATAGTATATGGGCTTATGAAATATCATTATGACAATCTATGCTTAATGTTTGAACGATGTAGACAATTGAGTATCTATTTGAATATCAAGAAGTGCATATTTGATATGCCATTTGGGATACTGTTATGACATATAATCTGCAAGGAAGGTTTGCTAGTTGATCCAGCCAAGGTTGTGGTCATTTTAGGCCTAGAAGCAATTACCATTCAAAGTGAGGTGCATGGATTTTTAGGTCATACAAGATATTATAGAAAATTCATAAAAGGGTATGCCAAAATTGCTACACCCTTGGAAGAATTACTAAAGGGGAAAGGTACATTTTATTGGGGAGAACCACAATAACACATGTTTGAGATATTAAAAGAGAAACTTACTACTGCGCCCATTCTATGCTTTCCCTCATGGGATAAACCATTTCATGTGCATGTGGATGCTTCTAGCATGGCCATTGGAATTATGTTAGCTGAACCTAGCGAAAGTATTATAGATTATCTAATTTGTTTTGCTAGTAGGAAGTTGACTCCTACTGAATGGAATTATACAACTACAGAGTGTGAAGCTTTGTCAATGATCTATGCATTACATAAGTTTCGATAATACTTGTTAGCAACACCATTTGTGTTTTATATAGATCACATGACATTGAAGTACTTGGTAAAGAAGCTCGTCTTATAGGGGCACATATGCAGATGGGTGCTCCTATTTCAAGAGTTTGACTTCATAGTTATGGTGAAGCCAGTGAAAAGCAATTTTGGACTAGACCATTTATCTAGAACCAATTCAGGAGAGGATGCACAGACACTTGAAGAAACAATGTCAGGTGCATAGTTATATAGGTTATAGTGCATGGCCATGGAATTAGAAGGCATTTCTATCTTTCTATGAATAGGTATGGCACCAAAAGGAATGAAAGCATTAGAAAAGAAGCAACTTGATATACGTGTGACACCATTTATGTTAATCAGTGGTGACCTCTACAAGCTAGGCAGAGATGAAGTATTACGTCATTGTGTATTAGAGCATGAGCATAAGGATATCATGGAAGAAGCTCATGGTGGTATTGCAGGAGGCCATTATGTAGGTGATGCGACTACCCGAAAGATCCTACTTGCTAGATTATGGTGGGAGACATTGTATAAGGACTGTAAAGAATATTGTAAGGTGTGTGATCATTGTTAGCACCTAGGAAAACTAGGGCAAAGAGATGAGATGTCTTTGAGACCGATTACTAGTGCCGAACCATTTGAGAAATGGGCCATTGACTTTGTAGGACCTATTTTACCACCACACATAATCTTGGATCATGTTATATCATTACTTGCATAGATTATCTCACACCATGGGAAGAATTAGTGCTATGAAGGAATTTACAAAAGCTAGGTTTCTATGGGAGAATGTTCTTACATGATATGGATGTCCTTTAAGCTTGACAAGTGATTGAGGTACACAATTTTTCAATGAGATAATTCGGATCCTATTAGATGAGTTTATGGTTTCAAACCATAAAACTACACCTTATCATCCTCAGGAAAACGGAATAGCTGAGGACTTTAACAATATTTTGAGCCATACTTTGACAAAAATTTGTGATGTTGGAAGAAAGGATTAGGATGAAAAAGTGTCATTTGATCTTTGGGCATATAGAAAAAATTACAAGAGATTGAACAAAGCCATACCATTTCAGTTGGTGTTTGGCATGGAAGTTGTTCTCCCTATAGAATTTATGTTACCTTCTTTACGCATTGCACACACTAGAGATCTAGCTAATGAACATGCTTTATAAGAGGGTATCAAAAATATGATTCAATTGGATGAGCATCGAGCCATAGCACAATGGAGTTAGAAGCAGGAAAAGGCCTAGGGAGAAGGCATGGCATGATAGAAACATAAGGGATAAGAAGTTTGAGATTGGACAAATGGTACTTCTTTATGAGTCAAAGTTCTTACGCAATCCAGAAATCTCAAAGTACATTGGTTGGGGTCGTATATTATCACTTCTATACTTGCATCAGGTGCTTACTAGTTAGAAGCACTTGATGGAACACAACTACCCGGTTACTTTAACAGGATTAGGTTGAAGCCCTACTATAAATAAGTCTTCTTGGTGTTTTTAATAAGGCAGTATTGCCATTTAGATAAGGTTTTCAATTATGTATTTCCTTAATGTATTTCCTTCATTGTCGCTATGCTTTGTCAATTTAGTTGTTGTTTTTGTGTAATAAGCACGCTTGCACACATGAAGCTAATTACTATATGAAGAATTTTTATGTGTAGAGGAATGCACATACTTTTAGTGTGGGGTGGTTGTAGTTATCCAAGAAAAAGACTATGGGAATTGAAAGGTGAAAGGAATAAGTTACATTGTGTGCTTTAAGTCAAAAGAAGATTGCTTCTCAAAAGTGACCAAGGATGGAGATGAATGAAATAATAGTATAACGCAAGGTAAGTGGAGGCCATGATAGCTACTAGGAGAAGGTACAATGATGAGGTACTTAGGTGCAAGAGCATGCGCTGAAGAGAATTCTATGACCAGAGGGTAGGAAGGCACACTAGAAGGTTATAGTTGGGCATGAAGATGTACCGTGTGGAACAAACAGATTTGGTCAATGAATGAGGGGATATTTGGTAGGTGAAGGAGTAATAAATGCATCAAAATTTGAAAAAATATATATAAGGATGGAATGTGGATTCATTTTTACCATTACAACTAAGAGTATTTGAGAAAAGAGCCAAGTGCGAAGAGCCGAGTGATCGATTTCAGGTGAGAAGGATTTGAAACCAAGTGTGACAACTAGATATGTCCAATAAGAATCTAACGTCCTCGGTGGTGAAGGGTTTGAAAAAGTAGGGAAACAAAAAGAGTTAGGTTATGAGGTTTCCACCTAGGGTATGATTGAAACAAGATAGGGTTTGTTTCGGAAAGAGTCGAGTTGAAGAGGATACATTTTCAAGGTAAAAATGGCACCGAAGAAGGCATCTACAATAGTAGTAAAAGGAAAGAAGAAGGTGGTCATTGAGGAGGAAGAGATGGCACCCAAAATCCATTTTTCAGAGATGCAATATCTAAAAGGAGTCATCGTCGGTTAGGAATGGGATTCACCCATTAGAAAGAGCAAAGTGAGTGAATACAATCATAGGACTTCGGAGAACAAGAAGGAGATCGATTCCTTGCTCACTACTAGGATGAACAAGCACACGAAATATGACATGCCAGTTTATGATGATGTGGGTGAGAATATTTTGAAGAGAATTGGGGTCTACCAGTTGTATGAGATTCCATATTTCGGGAAGTATGAGCCCTTGTATCAGTGGCTCATGAGCAGGGTGCATGAAGACTTCTTCTACTTTGTAGGACATAGAGTTAGAATCTCATCTACGCTTGTCTCATCAGTTACAGGTTTGAAGGCCACATGAGAGGACATAAAATGTGATCTCACAGATAAAGCCATGATTGTAAAGACCAAACAAGAGTTAGGGTACCTAAAGGGTCCATGTGGAATGGACATAGAAAAATTGAAGAACTGTCTAGTTGTACAAGCTATAGCACACCTTGTTACAAAGTTGAATGATCAGGAGTGGTGGTCACAAGTAAATACTATGTGGTTACATGTGGTGTGTAAGATGTCAGAAGGGACAATCTACAACATTGCAGGCTATATTGTAGAGAAAATAGTTGAAGAAGTGCGCATAGGAGGGAAGATAAACTTTGGGGTTGTTCTACTATCACTGGTATTCATGGAGATCGTAGTGCCAAATGGACCAAAGGACAAAGTATGGGAATACCCCATGGATAACAAGTCCCCAACTGAAAGATTTAGTAAGTACCTATGAAAAGGGGCCATGACAGATGACGTAAAGAAAAGGGCAGAGAAGTGGTATAACAGGCTCCAAAGGGTGAAGATTTAACATTTGGAGAAGAGTGGCACATCCAAAAGGACCTACCAACAGTGGTAGGGAAACAAGTTTAGTTTGCTATATATCAGCATTTCTCCATCGTGCACTTCCTAATAAAAGATGGAATCTGGAGCCCTTGGTGCAAATTACCTTACACATTCACTGCAAGGTATTTCCAAGCATCTGTTCATAGATTTATAGACACGTGCCAACTGGTCTTCAATGCAGATAAGGTAGACTATGACTACCATACG
This sequence comes from Taxus wallichiana var. yunnanensis, assembly GCA_018340775.1. Taxonomy (NCBI): domain Eukaryota; kingdom Viridiplantae; phylum Streptophyta; class Pinopsida; order Cupressales; family Taxaceae; genus Taxus; species Taxus wallichiana. The sequence continues at coordinate 517,471,875 of CM031235.1, forward strand.
TTGAGGAAGAAGTATGTATATCCTGGCAGAAGTGCTTATATAGAGAGGATCATTTTAGAGGTACTGAATATCAAGCCAATAAGTTTGGTTGTAGTAGATGTAGGGGAAACATTGGTGTATCTCTAGCTAAAGCCAAATATGGAGAATAAAAAATATGTGGAAGGTGAGTTCACACTTCCAACACCACCAAATGGAAATCATATAATGGAGAACATCCCAACACCTAATCCCATAGAGCTAATTAAGGTGGAGGATGAGGAGGAGGAGGAGCATGAAGATAGTGGTGGTTTGGAGCATAGGGGTAGGGGACATCCTACAAATAAGGGTGAAGCTGAGCACGCCGTTACACCACCTCAGCCACAAGAGGGGATGATGAGGAATTGAATGCAGTCCAAGGGGAGCATAGGTTTAAGAGGGTATTTAGGAGAACAAGGACCCAAGGTGCTACTCCAACCACTATGTGTAAATCACCTAGACTCTCTCCACAAAAGGAGGCAACCGCGTAGAGAAGGAGGAAACTAAAGTTAAATAAGGAGGTGAAAGAGTCAAAGGAGAGCGCACCTAATTCTCCTACACTTCTAGAGAACACAAAAGAACATGGTGAGGAATCAAAGGAAAAATAAAAGGATGATAAAATACCCGAGGAGATAGCTACGAGAGAATGTTTGGGAAATGGAGACACAAATCCCAAATTTGGAAGCTAAAGTTCCTAAGCAACAAAGGTCTAGAATAACAAGTGGAGATAACATTCCACTAGCCATGGGGTATGCAAAATACGTAGGACAAATTGTTCACGCACGCTTCTAGAGCACGATAGGACGATGAAGGATTTATTCAGCTGAGAGTTAATGGATGAGGATATGACAACTGTGCACACTAAAAAGCAACTATCATGGTCAATACACACCCACATGGATGATCCTGACTTTGATGTGTGTGAAGAGTCATGCGTTTTAAGATGACTGAAGAAGGCACCTCAAGCTAGACACATGACAGTAAAGCCTACTATCATGTCATATGAGCAGGTCAGCAATGCATTGGTGAAGGTATCTGTTGAGGTGGCTAGAAGAAACATGGACAAAGCTACCATGATCAGAGCATTGCGTAAGGAGTTGAAGACAAAGGATGCAGAGATAACACATAACACAAAAGAGGGACTTCACACAGAAGAATAATGAGGTGTTTATAGACATTGCATAGGAGATTGGGGATAATGTCATCAGAGTAAGGTCACACCTAGAGGCGAGGTACCATAGACATTTCCTTCAGTGATACACTATGTGGGAAAGTTGGTGGACTTGGTACTTGAAGATGAAACTCTATGCATGCAAGTGCCAAAAATCTCATAACAAGATGCCAAATGAGAGAAAACATTAGTGATGAGAAAAATTACATCTTATGAAGGGTTGTTACAAGCATTATAGGAAGTATTGAAGAAAGCAGACCAGGATTTAAATGTATGCACAACTCCAGAGGTGCTTATCAACATCAAGACCCTAAAAGAGAACAATGAAGTCCAGAAAGTGATGAAAGATGAGACCTTGGGCTGCACAAAAATATTGTCAATGGTTAAATAGAAGCGCGAGGCCACACAAAGCAACACAAGAGCTGCACAAGTCTTGGCTAGAAGAGATTGGAAAGCTAATTGTGTAGAATATGGAGATTTTACAAGGAATAATGACATCAATGTCCAGTGTTGTGTTGGTTTTGCAAAATGAGAAAGGAGAGATTGTGAAGGATGAGTTGGAATCCATTGTTGTGGACATCCCAGAAAAACCAAAGTAAGCACTCATTGAATGGTAGGTTTTGGAGGCCGAAATAAAGGAGGAGTAGCCATATTTGATACTGCAAACTAATACAGAGGAGGTTGCCTCATAACCTCATAGAAATTATTTATTTATATACATTCTTTCATTCTTATTCTTTCCATTCTTCTATTCTTTCCTTCAATTTTTTGGAGATACCTATTATTGGGATGACAATGAGATTAATGTGGGGTAATGTTGATCAAAGAATACATATCAAAGATCACACTAGGAGTCCGCTTGGGATAGAATTCCCGAAACCAAGGGTGCGGAAGGATTGGAAGGACCCACATGTGGAAGGAAAGTTTAGATTTCGGACTTAGCTAATTCTGAGCATGAAGACCTACTTTTAGAAGATGGCCTCCAGAACACACCAATGATGCGAGAGATGTGTGTGTCATGCATTGTCTATCTTCGAGAGAATCAAATTAAAGCATTTTTTCATGGATACGACATGAGAATAGAATTGGTACTTCAGTTAACTACAAGAAGACTATAGATAGCACACTTGCATGTGTGGCTATGCTTGTAAATGACGTGTGGCTATCAATAGCATGTGGCCTATTTCTGGAATAGATAAGCGGTGAAGGGAAAGTCCCCACCCTATATATGTGATGTTAGGTACATAATAGAGATATGTAAGGTATGAGTGGGTGAGTGTGAAGTGTGTGTATACGTATATGATTGAATTACTATATCAATTCCATATGCACATTGGTATAGATTGACAATATTGTAAGGAGCTTCTATATTTACTAATAGATGGAAGATATTGGCTGAATCTAAGTGTCATTTTGTGTGAAGTTGAGTAGTGCATGTTATTAATTCAATCATGATTACTATTTAAGCTTGTTCTTTCATACATTTGAGGGTATCATGCATTGTAGAATGATGGATTAGTTATGAATCTATATGTTTCTTCCTTCATCATGTTAACATCTTGTTACAACAACCCTAAAGAGGGACCTGTACCTTTGTGCACTTCGGGTGAGTGCTCAGTCAAGGCTGAGTGATGTGCCAGTGCGACTAGGGTGTTATCTAGTAAAATCTAGGCTACATCACAAGATCTTGTGGATCTAGTGGATATGGTTGTAGAGGAAACACTTGAGGGAATCAATGTGCTAGATCGGGAAGAAAAGGGCCTCAACCACCTTAGAAAGTATTTTTCTAAATATTTGTGCATCTAATAGATTACAATGATGTTGAGGATGCAATAGAGCATGTACACAAATGTGAGCTGCTATGGCATGTGAAGGGGGTCACTACCCTAAAATGGAAGGCAAGTCATTTTTCAATAACGTTGTAGGGACGTATGCATAGTTGGTACTGGAAGTATGAACGCACCCAGCAGTGGTAGATTACAACATGCTACATAATGCCTTCTTAGTTGAATTTCATATTCTTGAGTTTGAACAAAAGAGCATTAACACACTGAAGGAAATTCAACAAGGTATGGAAAAGAGTGTGCGGGAGTATGAAACATGTTTAAGACTTTCTTATCAAAACTGTCTTATGATATTCATCCTTCTCAACATGCTTAATGGTTCATTAGAGGACTAATAATGCCTTTCGGAGAGTGTTATCACATAAGACTTTCACGGACCCGCGTGAGGCATTGGAATCTACCTTGCACGCCGAGGTTTGTATGAAGCATAGATCTTTGGTGTTAGCCCTTTTCTTGAAGCTCGATTCTTTGTAATGGTAAAGCAATTGGAGAAAATATTTGTGAAATCAACGCATGAGACTCACAGTGGCCTATGGTGCATAGATTGTGAGGTACAAGGGCACACAAAGTAAAATTTTCCTTAGAGATTAGTATACACCATGGTGGTAGGCTGTGTGATTTTCACGAAGATCATGATGAAAGTAGGTGTCCTTTACTTTAGCACATGATCCATAATAATGTGTCTTATTAATGCAAGATTTATGCCTCTACTACTCATGAAACTAAGGATTTTAGATTGATTAACCAGATACATTATGTCATTGATATTGGTGTGCGCCAAACCAACATTGCAAAAAATTCCAAGGATGATGGTCGTCACTATGAAAGACACACGAATAGATGAGCTCATGGAAGATGCTTTCAAAGAGGATTTATAGGTTGTGAAAACCACCGGGGAAGAAGAAGTTAGTTCCCATGTGGAACTTGTTACAATTGTGGGTCTATAGAGCACTATAAGCACGAATGCCTTGATCTACTACAATTCTCTTTGATGTAGAAAGAAGCACAAGTATGAGGAGTGCCCAGAGCTATTTGAACAAATGATCCAGAAACACGGGAAAGACAAGGGTTTCGGGATGGTAAGCATTAATAAAGTAGACTCGTAGTGGATCCCATGAGTGACACATGAGGTAGAATTAGAACATGTACTAGTGACGATGTGAGATAAGGTTGTGTGCAACAAGGAGATACCAAAGTAGATACCACTTATTACAAGGGAAGAGGTGGTGTATGGGAAGTATCTAGACCCTACCCATCAGAAGGAATTCTATCAAGAGACCATGGATGTAATCAGGAGTCTTCAAGGGGAAATTCAATGTCTGAAGGAGAAATCCCAAAATTTGGAGCAGAAGAAGAGCGTTGAGGCTCCAAAGAAGGATCTAGATGATGTCAAGGAGGTATGAAAAATGTTGAGGCAATAAAATATCATTCCTCTATTAGGATAATGGTTAAGGAATAAGATACCAAGTGCTGGAGTAGAGTGCGAGAGAGCGGGTTTTCATGCTAACCTTCCTCCCCACGGCTGAACTATGATAAGGAGATTACCTTGAATGTAATTGTTGATGGATGGATCCTAAGCAATATTCTAATTGACACGGAAAAAAAGTTATTGTTCTCACCCTAGACACCTGTAATCAAATGGGAAGGCCCCCATTACAACTATCTTCAAATGTGTTGCATATGGCCAATAAGACAAAGGAAATTCCCATTGGTATTTTAAAAGATGTTGCTATCACTATCCAAGGGGTGAAATTCACTAGGGACTTTGAAGTCTTAGAGTTTGCTAAGGTGGAAAACTTTCTAGCATTATTTGGTTACCCACAGTGCTATAAGAACAATACTTGACTTATATTTTAGTAAGGGGTATAGAAGCTTTGAGAACAAAAAGGAACATGTTATCATTCCTTTGATGAATGGGAAATCGTGCCCTATATTAAACCTTTAGGAGAAGAGGACCTAGATAGAATTTACGTGCACACTATCTGGGACCCTGAGATTATACAACCAACAAAGGAGGGAATTATTCTGTGGGAAGACACTCAATCTATAAGTTATACAACTAGTGTGGCATGTGATAATTGGGTGCACGGGACATATGAGTTGGTGAGAAGGAAGTTAAGAGAATCTATGACAAGGGTAGTAAAGATGCACTCAATCTAGCACCTAGGAGGAAAGAAGTTGCCAAGTTACTATGGAAGAGTCATTGAGTATACAATGTATAACACTTAATAGAAGGCATACAAATGATTCATGTGGAAGAGCGAGAATGCATTCAAAGGTGTGGGAGGATTGGAAAGGAATCACACATGGAGGATAAAGACATATTTGGGACTTAACCATTTTCATGATTATGATTTATTTTTAGAAGATGGCGTGTAGAGCACACAAATGGGAAAATACTTATGCGACACACATCGGTTATTTTTGGAAGAGTGGCTATGGAGTACTATACATGGATGTGGGATAAATGTAGAATTGTGACTGATAGTTAACTAGGAGAAATCTATTGTCAGTGCACTTGCATGTGTGGCTGTAATTATAAAGGAACATGGTTATTTTCAGCATGTGACCTATTTTAGGATTAGATAAGTGGTGAAGGGAAATTTCCCACCCTTATAAATATGTAGTGAACTATGTAATATAGAATATATGTATGTAAGAATTAGATTATTGTGAGAGTATGTTATCAGAACTATTACGTGCATGAGCATATAATGCTATTATTGTAAGAAGCTTCTGTGTATTCCTGTGTTTTTATATAATGGAATGTATTTTCTGAACTAGAGTATTAATCTTGACTATAATTGGCTCTTGCATGCTTTATTTTATCATGATTATCATTTAATCTATTGTTCTCTAGAACTAGATTTGCACATGCACTGTAGAATGATGTATTAATTATGGATCTCAATGTATTAAATCTTCATCATGCTAACAACTTGGAATAAAAACCCTAAAGAGGGGCCTGGTACCTTTGTGTCCTTTGGGTGAGTGCTCATTCTAGGTTAAGTGATGTGTTAGTGTGATTGGGATTTTAATGGTGAATTCTAGGCTGCATCATTGGTTCTGTTGCCGGGATCTCTTTTTCAATTGTTTTCAGGATGGTTCATGATGAAGACATATCGCTTGACCCTAGAAAGTTTCAAGGAGTGGATACATGGCCTAGAAGAAGAATATGCATGGAGGTTCAACAACAAATCTGAGTTTGACACACACACGTGGGTGGAGAAAAAGATGTATGATTTTTTTTACGAGAGCTTCTTTTCTATATTTCCAGTATAAATGTACGAGTGGTTGGTTTCTTATGAATCTAAACAAAATTGGAGGTATCGCACACTTTTCTAGACGTAGGAAGAATTTCAGACCCTTTATGATGCTAATATAATTTGGACTCGCATTGTGGATATGTGGTTCTATGGTGTTTTGAATAGCTATATCTTGGAGTACTCAATTTCCACTTATTCGTGCCCAGAGCTAGTTGAATTCTAATTTTTACGATATCCCAGGGGAACTTACCTGCAGGGCATTCCACTGGAGATCAAAATTTTGATGATAACCCTGAACTTGGAGATAAAACCGATGGATAACTAAACCCCACCATGCATGGGGGCAGGATCAGGTTTGGTGAAATATGGTAGACATAGTGATAGAAAGACAAAGAGAGGAAAGGTGGCTTAATTATAATGAGGCGTGTGAGAGGAAGATGTCGGCAACAATGACCTGGGCCATGGGCACACATCCGAATCCACACAGCAACCTTTCCCTTGAATTTATTTTTCCAAAGATCTAGTACAACAAATAGTCATCAAGCTAATTTAGGTAGTGTGAGAGAAAGAGTGAGTCATATAAAAATTACAATGATGGCAATGCAAACAGATTCATTGTTATATGGGAGTACCTTTTCGGGCATATCATCCACACAAAAATTCAGGCACATAGACTTTTGGACTCTCTTCTGGGAGTATTAATACTTCACAGACTATTGGGACATAGTGAAGTACATCTTCTAGTCCAACTCTAGCTACGGGTTTCGGATCAGGAGGCATATGTGGCTCTAGTTCTAGTGGATTTTGTGGTTCTGGAAGAAAAGGAAACACATGAGGTTCTAGATTAGGTGGGTAAAGTCTGCACCAACCCTAGAATATATACATGGAGATGTCTCTTTGTCTCCTAGAGTATAGGGGTATATAAGATGTTGTTAAACACATACACATGTGTGAAATACTATGGCGTGTAAAAGGAATCATGTCTTCTGAGTGTAGGGAAAGTCAATTTCCTACTACGTTTCAAGGGCACGCACACAGTTGGTATAGAAAGTTTGACCTTGATCAGACTTGCATAGACTATGTAGCTTTAAAATATGCTTTCCTCAAAGAATTTCATATCCTTGAGTTTGAATAGAAGAGTATAAGTGCACTCAAGGATATTAAGAAAGGCACTACTGAAAGTGTTAGAGAGTATGATGCTCATTTCAAAATGTTGTTATCTAAACTTTCTTATGATATTCATGCAAGCCAACATGCACAATGGTTCATTGGGGGCCTAATAACACCTTTTAGAAGGGTGCTATCACATAAGACATACACCAATCCATGTGAAGCACTTGAAGCAACTTTACGCATTGAGGCAGTTGGAAGTATAGACACTGGGGTGAGCCCATTTTTAGAAGCAAAAATTACAGCTATGGTGAAGAAGTTGGAGAAGCTATCGAAATTTCAGCACATGAGATATGCATGGGTATTTGGTGTAAATATTGTGAAGTGCAAGGTCACACCAAGGATAGCTTTCCCCGTATCAGTCCAATCATTTTTGTTGGATTGTGAAATATGTCATTTAAACCATGATGCTAGCTGTTGTCTATTACTATAACACATGATAAGGAAGAACATTTCATGCTACTGCAAAATTTATAGGTCCATGACTCATGACACAGAATACTACCGGCTGATTGGTCAGATCCATGATTCTATAGACATTGGTGTACTGACAGACAGGAGTTTTAGATAACTCTAAAGGTAAAAACAAGCATCATGATTAGGATCACAATCGGGTGGATTACGATCATAGTAAAGGGTGTTTTGAAGGTGGTCATGGTAGAGGTTGAGGATACCATGGTGGATTTGGAGGATGAGGACGTGGTGGTGATCGGGGTGAGTTCCCTTGCGGAACATGTTATACATGCAGATCTCCTAACCACTACAAGAGTGAATTTCCTTAAAATATTACATGTTCTTTATACTAAAAGAATCATGGTTATGATGAATGCCCAGACTTGTATGAGCATCTTAGTAAGTAGCATAAACAAGAAAAAAAGGCACGGGGATGGTTAGGATACAATGCGCTGTGGAAAATCAATGGATTCCTAAGTTGGAAGAAGAATCCGAGGCTTTATAGGTAAGGATCACTACCCATCTTTGAAGACACATGCCAAAGAGGAATTGCAGCGAGAATCCTACCATCACTAAGGAGGGGGTTCTAAATGCATGGTACCCAGATCCTACCCATCAGAAGGAGGTTTATCAGAAACCATGTAGGTACTCAAAAGTATTCGGGGTGAAATACAATATTTAAAGGAATAATCACATAAGATGGAGTAAAATAAAGCATCGATACCATCCAAACTGATATGGATGACTTGAGAGAAGTGTGTAAAATTTTGTGCCAGGATAATATCATTCCTCTATTAGGGAAATGGTTAAAAGGAAACACCCTGCATGTAATTATTGAGACTGGATGGAAGATCTTGCATGTGAATCTTCCCCCTCATAGCATTGATTATGAAAAGGAAATCACTCTGAATTTTGTTGTGGATGAGTGGCTATTGAGTAATATATCGATTGATATAGGCACGTAAGTAAATGTTCTTACTTTATATGCATGGGTACAAATGGGGAGACCCCCATTGCATCCATCCTCTAATGTATTGTTCATGGCTAATCAGACTAAGGCCACTCCCATTGGAGTCTTAAAATATGCATCCATTACCATACTAGGAGGCAAAGTTCACTGGAGATTTTGAGGTCTTAGCGTTAACAGAGGTAGATAGCTTCCCACTCTACTAGGGTGTCTAGGGTGCTATTCAAATAATACTTGATCTTCAAGAAACAAGGGTTATATTAGCTTTGAAAACAAGGAGGAAAGGGTTATTATCCTAGTAACATATGGAAAATATTCTCCCTATGTTGAGCCCTTTAATGAGGAATACCCGAATAGGATTTATGTATGTGTTTGTTCGGGATCCGTGAGGTGCTTGATCCATCTAAAGAAGGAATCATTCAAAGGGGAGGATGCATAGTCTATCGGTGACACTACTAGTGGTGCTTGTGATAATTGGGCTCATAGAACTTATGAGTTGGTAGGGGCTGAAGTAAATAGTATAATAATTAGGGATTGCGAGATCGAATTATATCGGAGAATAGGTAATAACTCAATACCTCGTTACATCGAGAGAGGAGACCCTATGATGTTCCTATGTTCCATGGAGGAAAGTTGGTAGACCCGTTGGAGAAAAGGAATATGCTAGCATATACCCTATGTGGGACAACAACGCTTGTTGGTGGGTGGTCTACAAGGATAATCTTATAGGATGGAATGAAATTAGGATTGCTCTTGCCACTAGGTTCTTCAGGAGAAATGCAGCGACTCAAATCTGCACTTATCATGGTAATCAACCTGTTTAGCACCACATTCAATAGTGTGAGAGATTCGGACATAGGGGCAAGAATCTTTAACACCTTCACTCACAGGTGTAAAAGTTTTATTCCACTCTACATGGCTGCACACGTGCTTGGTATGTATATGTAGAACTTCATAGAGAGACTAGAAATTGGTAGTATTTAATTATAGGAATGACCCATACATTTAACTTATTCTCTTTTAAACCTCTGGTGGAAGAAGCATTAAAGTTCATACAACGCTTAACTATGAGGGATAGTGTCAAGCGCGTAAGAACTCATTCGGGATTTATTTGATGAAGGAGATTTAGGAGCATGTTGTGTTGAAGAAAAGCAGAGACACATGCCAAACTACTTAAATGCATTTTCCTTGAGCAAGAAAATGTTAAATGGTCTACCTAGTGGATAATGAAGAAGTAGAAAATTTGGATATAGACCATTCAACAGGTAGGCTTGAGGTGTTGGATAGTGAAGATATAGCCACATGCACCTATCATGAGCTTATGAGGATAAATAAAGTTAATATTGGATTAGATGTTGAGCCTAAGGAGGCCATAATTGGGGTCTATTGGTTAGAATCTGAAGTGGAAAAAATCAAAGAGTTACTATGAGATTATAAGGACTTACTCCCTTAAATGTACCATCAACTTAAAGGTGTGCATAAATCATTATGAGAGATGAAGGTAAAGCTTAAGGAAGGTGTGCGAATAGTTAGAAAAAACCCTTACAGGATGAACCCCAACTTCCGTGAAAAGGTCAAGGAAGAGATTGACAAAGTGTTGAAGTTTGACATCATCAAGCCCCTGTACGAATCAGAATGGGTTAGTCCAATAGTGATTAGTATCAAGAAGGATTGTTGAATTAGGATCTGTGTGGACTATATGGAGCTTAATGTTGTATGTGTAACTAGTCCCTTTCCTATGCCATTCACTCGAGGAAATACTAGAAGGTGTTGTTGGGTGTGAAATCTATTCATTTACGAGATGGTTTATTTAGGTATCATCAAGTTAGGATTACCCAGGAGGATCGGAAAATATGAATTTTACTACCGAATGGGATAGCTTTTCCTATACTTGTGATGCCTTTTGGATTGAAAAATGTGCCTACTATATTTTTGTGCATAGTTGTTCAGGCATTTAAATATTTTATTCACAAATTCTTGAAGGTTTATTTATATGATTGGATGGTGTATGGACTTGTTAAGGATTATTGTGACAATCTGCGCTTAATTTTTTTGAAAGATATAGACGATTCGTATCTATTTGAACATCAAGAAGTGCATATTTGCTACACCGTTTGGAATACTATTAGGACACATAATTTGCAAGGAAGGTTTGTTGGTTGATCCAACTAAGATTGCAGTCATTATAGGCATGAAAGAGCCTACCAGTCAGTGAGGTACATGGATTCTTGGGTCACATGGGGTATTATAGAAAATTCATAAAGGGATATGCCAAGGTTACCATACCTTTGGAGGAGTTATTGAAAGGAAAAAGTACGTTCTACTTGGGAGAGCCCCAAGCACATATTTGAGACTTCGAAAGAGAAACTTACTCTCGCGCCTATTTTTGACTTTCCTTCATGGGACCAATAATTGGACATTGGCACAATGTTGGCTCAGCCTGGAGAAGGTATTATAGATCATCCTATCTTTTTTTCTAGTAGAAAGTTGACTCCTGCAGAACATAATTACACAACTACAGAGCGCAAAGATTTGTCAATGATCTATGTGCTACATAAATTTAGACAATACCTACTAGCTACACCATTTTTCTTTTATACAGATCACATGGCATTGAAGTATTTGGTAAACAAGCTCATTTTATAGGGGTACATATGCAAATGGGTACTCTTATTTCAAGAATTTGATTTCATAGTTGTGGTAAAACTAGGGAAAAGTAATTCGGACTAGACCATTTATCTAAAATACAGTCAAGAGAAGAGGCACAAGCCATTGAAGATACCATGCCCGATGCATAGTTATACAAGTTACAACATGCACCATCAGATTTAGAGGACATTGATGTCTTTCTACGAACATGTATGGCACCAGAAGGAATGAAATCCTTAGAGAAGAAACAACTTGCTATACATGTGGCACCCTATATGTTGATTAGTGGTGACCTATACAAGTTAGGCCATGAGGAAGTATTACACCACTATGTATTGGAACATGAATGCATTGATATCATGGAGGAAGCTCATGGTGGTATTGCAGGTGGCCACTATGTAGGTGACGCCACTACGCGCAAGATTTTACTCGCTAGATTATGGTGGGAAACCCTATATAAATATTGTAAGGCATATTACAAGGCTTGTGATCATTGTTAGTGCCTTGGGAAACCATGTCAATAAGATGAAATGATTCTAAGACCTATTACTATTGTAGACCCATTTGAGCAATGGGCTATTGATTTTTTGGGTTCTATTTCACCATCACGTGCAAGATTGGATCGTGCTATATCATAACTTGCATATACTATCTGACAAGGTGGGAAGAAACAATGCCTACAAAGGATTATACAAAGGCCTACAACAGCCCGAGTTTTCTATGGGAAAATATTATTACAAGGTATGCATGCCTTTAAATTTTGACCATTGTAGAGGCACACATTTTTTGAATGAGACAATCAGAATTTTATTGGAAGAATTCATGATTACACACCATAAGACTACACCATATCATCCTCAGGAAAATGGGACTGCTGAGGATTTCAACAATATTTTGAGCCACACATTGACCAAAATTTGTGATGTTGGAAGAAAGGATTGGGATGATAAATTGTCTACAATTCTTTGGGCATATCGAACAACGTATATAAGGTTGAACAAAGCCACACCATTTTAGGTAGTGTTTGGCATGGAAGTAGTCCTTATAGAATTCATGCTCCCTTCTTTGTGTATTGCGCATGCTAGAGGTTTAGTTGATGAAAAAGCATTAGAATAATGGATTGAAAAGTTACTCAAACTGGATGAGCGATGCACAATAGCATGTTGGAGTCAAAAAAGAAAAGGTCAGGTAGAAAGCATGGCATGACAGGCACATTAGGGATAAAAAGTTTGAGATTGGATAGATGGTGCTCCTTTATGATTCTAAGTTTTTGTGCCATCTAGGAAAACTCAAGGTACATTGGTTAGGGCCATATATTCTCACTCACATACTTGAAACATGCACATTTCAATTAGAGACGCTTGATGGAATACAGTTACTTGGGTACTTCAACAGGAGTAGGATGAAGCCCTACTATAAATAATTCTTCTTGGTGTTTGTAATAAGGTAGTATTGTCATTTAGATTAGGTTTTCAATTATGCATTTCCTTAATGTATTTCCTTCTTCATCGTTATGCTTTGTCAATTTAGTTGGTGTTTTTGTGTAATAAGCACGTTTGTGCACCATAAGCTAATTATTATTTGAAGAATTTTTATGTGCAGAGGACTACACATACCATTAGTATGTGGTGGTTATTGATATCCAAGTACAAGACTATGAAAATAAGTACAAATGAAAGGAACAAACTATTATGGGTGTTATTCAAAGTTGGAGAATTGTAACAAAAGAGATTGCTTCTAGAAACAAGGACCATAGGAGGAGATGAATGAAGAAACAAGTATAACGTGAGGTAAGCAGGGGCATGCAAACTACCAAGGGAAGGTGCAAAGTGGAGAGGTACTCAGTGCACATGGAGGCATGCTAAAGATAAGTCTATGGATAGAAGGTAGAAAGGCATGCTAGAAGGTTAGAGCTTGGGTGCAAAGATGTACTACATGGAAAGAATGAAAATGGTTGATTAATGAGTGGATTGTTGGTAGGTGAAGGATTAATAAATGCACTAACTTTTTGAAAAAATTTATAAGGATGGGATGCGAGTTCATTTTTACCATTGCAATTGTGATAATTTGAAAAGAGTTAAGTGTAAATGATCCAAGCGAATCATGTGGAGGTGCAAAGAGTGTGAAACCAGACATGGAGAAAATATTTGTGCACACAAAAAGCTTATTTCCACATAGGTGAAGGGTTTGGGTGAAGAAGACATGTTACAAAAGAGCTAGGGCATGCGATTTCCACTAGGGCACGGAGATTCAAACTAGGGTTTTAACTTACTTACTACAGAGGATAGAAAGGAGAGATTTACAAATGATGTCGAAGAAAGCACTTGCCACAGGATTGAAAGGGAAGAAGAAGGTTGAAGTGGAAGAAGAAATTACTCTTGAGAGTAATTTCTCAGAAATGTAGTATCTAGAGGGCATGATTGTGGGACAAGAATGGGATTCCCACATCCATAAATGTAAGATCAGTGATTACAACCATCGCACATCAAATAATAAGAAGGAATTAGATGTGTTGTTGAGCACGAAAATAAACAAGTGCACAATAGAAGACATGTCAATGTACAATGATGTTGGAGAGAAGTTGTTAAAGTAGATTGGAGTCTACTAGTTGTACAAGATTCCATATTTTGGAAATTATGAACCATTATATCGATGGTTGATGAGCAGATTCCATGAGGACTTCTTCTACTTCTCCAAATCGAAGGGTTAGAATCACACCACCTTGATTTTAATAGTGACAGGACTAAGGGCCTTAAGAGTAGATCTAGAGAGTGACTTAATAGATAAATCAATGATCTTAGAGACAAGGAAGGAGATAGGATATACCAAGGGTCCGCGTAGCATGGAAATCAATAAATTGAAGAAGTACCCAATAGTATAGGAAGATTCCCATATTGTAACAAAGTTGAATACCAAGAAAGGTGGTCATAGGTGATAACAATGTGGCTGCAAGTTGCAAGAAAGATGTCTCAAGGAGTGGTCTACAATATCGTGGATCAAATAGAAAATATAATGTTTGAAGAAGTGCATATAGGTGACATAATCAATTTTGGCACTATTTTATTGTCTTTGGTGTTTATGGAGATTGGAGTGCCCGATGGGCCAATGGAAAATATTTGGAAGAAATATTTGATAAATAATTATGTGAAGGGACCATGAGTGGGCCATTTAAGTAGAGGAAGAGATGTGGTATGACAGGCTCCACGTGGTGTTTGAAGAGGAGTGGCACATACCCAAGGAGTTACCTTCAATGGTGGGTAAGGCAATACAATTTGTAGTCTACCAATATTTTTCATCACGTGGTTTGTGATGAAGGATAGATCTTGGAGCCCTTGGTACAAACTACCATACACCTTCACATCACGCTACTTACAAGCATCAGTTTATCGGTTCATAGATGTGTGCCACCTAATCTTCATCACAGATAATATAGATTATGATTATCACACACTGAGAAAATCATATGTATATCCAGGATGGACTACCTACATTGAGAGGCTTATCTCAGATATAATAAGCATGAAGCTAGTAAGCTTGGTAGTAGGAGACATTAGAGAAATGCTTATGTCTATTCAACTTAAGCCCAAGCTGGACAACAAAAAATATGTGGAAAATGAGTTTGTGCTTCCAGGGCTACCTAAGGGTAAGCATACAATAGAAAATGTGCCAACTCCACAACCTGTAGAGACTATAGTGGTGGATGAAGAGGAGGATGAATGAGAAGATAGTGGTGGCCTGGAGCATAGAGGAAGAAGACAACATACAAATAAGGTAGGAACTGAGTACGTGACTACACCACCTCAGGTGCAAGAAGGAGATGATGAGGACATGGATGTAGTATAAGGAGAGTGTTGTTTCAAAAGGGTATTCAGAAGAACTAGAACCCAAGGTGCTACTCCATAGCCAGTGTGCAGATCACCACGGATCTCTTCACAGAAGGAGCTAACTGAGAAGAGAAGAAGGAAGTTGAAGCTGAATTTGGAGGTAGAATATTATGAGGAAAGCACACTCGAATATCCTACACCTCCAGAGGATGTAGAAGAGCCAAAGGAAGAAGAAATGAAGGATGGAGAAGAAGGAGAAAAGGAGGTAGATGAGACAATGCAAGAGACTACTCAGGGCATAGCAGAACAAGCTCCAAATCTTGACGCTCAAGTTCCTAAGGGACCAAGATTAAAGAGGAGAAGTGGGGAGTATACTACACCGGTCATGGGCTATGCTAAGGACATAAGTAAAATTATCTGCACCTATTTCTAAAGCATGGTGGGCCTTAAATAATTGTATGGATGGGAGATGATGGATGAGGATATGACCATCACAGTACACACAAGGAAGAAAATGTCTTGGTCAATGTAGAAACATATGGACAAAGTATACTTTGACATCTGTGAAGAGTCCTATGTATCTAGAATATTGAAGAAGGCACCTTAGGCCGATATATAATGGTAAATCCTACTATTATCTCATATGAACAGGTAATTAATGCATTAGTAAAGGTATCTACATAGGTGGCAAAGAGGAGTGTGGATAAGGTTGCAACTATTAGGCGCTGAAAGAATAAATCAAGGCTAAAGATATACGAGATAGTGTGCATATGACAAGAGAAGGACTTGGCACAAAAGAAGAACATTATTTTCATCAGCATGGCAGAGGAAATTGGAGACAATATCTTGAAAGTAAGACCACATTTGGAGTCCAAGGTACCCAAAAAATTTCCTTTGGAAATGCATTATGTAAAAACCTTGGTGGATTTGGTGCTTGAGGATGGACCTAGGCGCATTCCATCCCCAAAATATCTTGAGCACAAAGCATAGTGACAAAAGGTTTTGGTGATGAGTAAGATTTCATCTTATGAGGCATTTATCGAAAGCTTACAGGAGGAAATGAGAAAAGAAGACTAGACATTGAACATTTGCACAGCTTCGAGGGTGGTCATCAGGATAAGGACCATGGTAGAGGACAATGAAGTCCTAAAAGTGCTGAAGGATGGCATGTTGGGTCGTGCAGAGAGGTTGGAATTGGTAAAACAAAAGCGCAAGGCCCTTGCAGAGAGCACATGAACCCCATAAGGAAAGGTTAGATGAGTTGGGGAAGGTTATAGTGCAAAAAATGGATCTGTTAGAAGGAAGAATATCTACAATGTCCAACATTATTCGGTTTTGTAGAATAAAAAGGGGGACATTTCCCAAGATGAGTTGGAGTCTATTGTGGTAGATATTCTAGAAAAATTAGGGACCGCACTAAGTGGATGAAAGACATTAGAGGCTAAAATAAAGGAAGAATATCTAGAACTCATTCTTCCAGTTGAAGCAGAGGATGCTACTAAGTAAATCATTCTTTTGTATAGAAAATTCTTTAGTATCTTCCATTTATATTATTTCTCATTATTTGAGAATTTAAGAGGTAACCATTACCAGGGAAAAAATGCAGTTAGTGTGGGGTAATGTTGAGCAAAAATGTATAACACTTAGTAGAAGACTTACATAAGATTCACGTGGAAGAGCAGAGCGCATTCAAAGGCATGGGAGAATCGAAAGGAATCGCATGCGAAGGATAGACACGATTCGAGACTTAGCCATTTTCATGATTATGATCTATTTTTGGAAGATGGCATGTAGAGCACACAAATGGGAAAAGACTTGTGTGACATGCATCGGCTATTTTTTGAAGAGTGGATATGGAGTGCTTTACATGGATGTGGGCTAAAGATAGGATTACGACTGATAGTTAACTAGGAGAAATATATTGTTATCGCACTTAGATGTGTGGCTGTAATTATAAAGGGACATGGCTATTTTCAGCTTGCTACCTATTTTGGGATTAGATAAGTGGTTAAGGGTAAGTCCCCACATTTATAAATAAGTAGTGAGCTACATAATATAGAAGATATGTATGTAAGAACTAGATTACTGTAAGAGTATTCTATCATAACTATTATGCACATGAGCATATAATGCTATTATTGTAAGAATATTTTATGTATTCCTATGTTTTTATATAATGGAATGTATTTACTAAACTAGAGTATTAATCATGACTATAATTGTCTCTTTCATGCTTGATTTTATCATGATTATCATTTAGTTTGTTGTTCTCTAAAACTAGATCTGTACATGCATTGTAGAATGATGTATTAATTATGGATTTGAATGCATGAAGTCTTCATCATGCTAACAACCTATAGTAACAACCCCAAAGAGGGTCTTGGTACCTTTACACACTTCGGGTGAGAACTCGCCTAGGTTGAGTGATGTGCCACTTGCTCGGGATTTTACTTGGTGAATTCTAGGCTAAATCAGAGCCAACTCTGATTTTTTCCTACAAGAAATGGAGACCCAGTGGAAAAGTGAGATTTAGAGGAGAAGGATACTCAGCTATACCTTTCTGGGACTGTAGAAAATTTTGGGTGACCCATTGTAATAGCCTTCTAAAGTGGTGTGAAGTGAGAATCACGTTCTTTGTTAGGTTTTCTTGAGAAATGCACCTACTATCATATGAGATTATCATGGGAAGGAGCTTACCTTGTTTCACATCCAAGCATGTGAGAAGGCATGGATGGAAGGTGTGGAAGCCTTTCTACCTTCTTTATGGGTGCATAAGTTGTACTCCACTTTACAAGGTTATACATGTGCATGGTACATTCACTCAGAGAGACATCGTTAGACAGGAAATTGGTAGGAGTTGATGGCTGAATTCCTTCAACATTTCAAATATCAAAGCACCAAGCCATCGATGGATGAGGCATTGTAGGTTGTTAAGCCCCTAAGGATGGGAAATAGTGCCATGGAAAAGGATAAAATATTGGAATTATTGGGTGAACCTAGTTTAGAAGCGCGCTTTGATGAGGAAGAATAAGAGGAGATGCAACTTGGGTGCTCATGCAAGGAAAAAGAAAAAGAAAAATTGGTCTACGTGATTGATGGTGAATAAGTGGATAATTTGGATGTTAACCATACTATAGGTACGTATGAGGTAATGAATAGTGTTGATGAGCAAGCACGTGCCTACCATGAACCCCCGAAAACCTAGAAGGATAACATTGGATTAGAAACAAAACCTAAGGAGGCCACTATTGTGGATTATTGGTCAGAAAAGGAGGTTTTGAAGATAATTTATCTATTACATGAGTTTCAAGACTTATTTCTACGTGAATACCATGAGTTGAAAGGAGTTCACCACTCCTTGGGGGAAATGAAAATCAAGCTAAAATAAGGAGCACCCAATTCAGAAGAGAACTTATCAAATGAATCTGAATCTTCATGTCAAAGTCAAGGAGGAGATTTACAAGATGATCAAATCAAACATCATTGAGGCCATTGAGGAATTATAATGGATAATTCTGATGGTCATTAGCATTAATAAGGATGGTATTAAAATGATCTGTGTTGATTATAGGGATTTGAATGCAATATGTGTTAGTGACCCTTTTACAACCCCCTTCACTAAGGAGATTTTGGAAGGAGTAAATGGGCACAAGATCTATTCTTTTAGAAAACGATTTTCGTGGTATCATCAAGTTAGAATTGCAAAGGAGGATCAAGAAAAGACAAATTTTTCCATAGTGGGAAGATTTTCCTACACAAGAAATGCTTTTGGACCAAGAACACGCCTATTGTGTTTTCACTCATCAGTGGTGCGGCATTTCAGATTTTATCCATAAGTTCCTTCAAGTCTACCTTGATGATTGAATGGTATATGGATTATCGAGGATCATTGTGACAATTGTTAGTTGATTTTTGAGAGATGTCGAAAGTTACACATATCCCTCAACATTAAGAAATGTCTCTTTGTTACTCCATTTGGAACCCTATTGGGGCATATCATATGTAAGGAAGTTTTTGGTGGATCATGCCAAAGTTTCTTTATTGTGGGATTGGGGAACCTACCAACTATAACGCAGTGCATGGATTCCTTGGGCATACGAAGTATTACCATAAATTCATAAAGGGATATGCCAAGATCTTTGCGTTGTTGGAAGGGTTACTAAAACAAAAATTACATTTCACTAGGGAGAGGCGTAATAGATGGCATTTGATACATTAAATAATATTCTTATCACTGCACCCATATTATGCTTTCCTTCTTGGGATAATCCATTCCATGTGCATGTTGATGCTTCAGGGATGGAGATTGGGGAAATCTCAACACAACCTGGAGAAGGAATTGTTGACTACCCCTTGTGTTTTGGTAGTAGGAAGTTGACACCAACAGAGAAAAACTATTTCATTATTAAGCATGAAACAATTCCCATGATCTACGCATTGTAAAAATTGAGGCAATATCTATTGGCAATACCCTTCATATTCTACATGGACCACATGGCATTGAATTACTTGGTGAACAAGCTCATTTTACAAGGGAACATATGCCGATGGAGCCTGTTATTTTAAGAGTTTTATTTTACACTTGTGGTGAAACCAGGTAAGAGTAATTTGGGACCTGACCATTTATAAAGGATTGACTCAAGGGAGGATGCACAGAGCATTGAGGATAAAATTCCATATGCGTAACTATTTGATTACGGTGTGTGCCCTCGACTTGGAAGATATTATTGTATTTCTCAAGAATGGCGTGACACCAAAAGGAATGAGGAATTTGGAAAGAAATTAGTTAGCAATACGTGTTTTTCCCTACATGTTAATTGGTGGAGACTTATACAAGCTAGGTCGTGATGAGATTTTATGCCGATGTGTATTAGGACATGAATGCATTGCAATCATGGAGGAAACACGTGTTGGAATTGTAGGAGGATACTATGTAGGGAATGTAACTTCACGAAAGATCCTTCTGACAGGGATTTGGTGGGAAAACATCTACCAAGATTGTATTGAGTTTTGTAAGGCCTGTGACCATTGCTAGTACCTTGGAAAACCAGGAAGAAGAGATGAGATGCCCTTGAGACCGATAGCTAGCATAGAACCATTTTAGAAATGGGTGATTGATTTTATAGGACCAATTACACTGTTGGGAGAAGGAATGGTTCACACTATATCATTACATGCACATATTATCTTACAAGGTGGGTAGAAGCAGCACCTACAAGGGATTGCACACCGAAAACAACAACTAGGTTCTTGTGGGAAAATATAATCAACAAATATGGATGTCCGTTGAGTTTAACAAGTGATAGGGGTACACATTTCTTAAATGAGATAGTTAGAATCTTGTTGGTAGAATTCATAGTAGCCCACAAAAATACTACCCCCTTTCATCCATAACCTAAGGGAACTGTAGAGGAATTTAACAAGATACTAAGTCACATGCTGAAAAATATTTGTGATGTGGGAAGAAAGGATTGGGATGATAAAAAATTTGATGTGTTATGGTCATACTAGACTACTTATAAAAGACTAAACAAGGCCACACCTTTTTAATTGGTGTTTAGCTCAGAAGTGGTGTTACCTATTGAATTCATGTTATCATCACTATGTATAGTGTACACAGGAGGATTAGCTGATGAGTAAGTGCTTTAGGAGAGGATTGATAAGTTAATGCAATTATATGAGAGGTGGGCTATTACACGCTGGATTTAGAAAAAAATATAGGTAGAAGGCATGGCATGATAGACACATCAAGAACAAAAATTTTGAGGTTGGGAAGATGGTTCTATTATATGATTCCAAGTTTTTGCACCATCCTAGGAAATTCAAAGTCCATTGATGGGCCCATACATTGTATCTTATATACTTGATTTAGGCACTTGTTAGTTAAAAGTGTTGGATGGAACACAGATTACCAAGCCATTTCAATGGGAGTAGGTTGAAGCCCTACTATAAATAAGTCTTCCTTGTGTTTGTAAATAAGGCAATATTTCCATTTAGCCTAGGATTTCCTTTAATGCATTTCCTTTCTTTGTGTTTCCCTTTCTTGGTGTTTTTCCCTTTCATTTTGTTTTTATGTGTGCATCGTGCGATGGTAGCCACTTATTATTTTTAAAAAGTTTTCTATGCAAGAAGGAACGTGCATCCATAGTTTTTTGGGTTGAAGTGATGCATAAAATACTAGAAGCTAGTAGTGGAAGTTGTGTTTCAATGGCCCAGTTTGAAGGACCAAAAGTGCATAGTTTGGAAGAGCACGTAGGAAAAGATGAACATGAGGATTTTGGTATTAGGAAGGCTTTACAAAAACCATGTACAAGGGTGAGAAGTTCAAGAATGACATGAGGTAGGAAATGTCAAATATAAAGGTTAGGACAAAAGAAGTTCCTTTGACGCTGCAAGCGTGTGCGTAAGGATCTTCAGTCAATAAGATTTTTTGTGCACCATAAGGTTGTAGAAGTTATCATGCAAGATTGGGCATGGGGGTAAAAGCGCTAAAGTTTTGATTTACAAGAAAAATCTACCTTTATTGTAAAAGTACGTTGGTAGGTGGCATGGAATTTATCGCGGAAAAAGAAAAATCTATAAGTAGAAGGTTGGGGTATATTATTTTTTACCTTGTATTTGTGATATCGAAGAGTTCTTACGAACTAGGGAATCCTTAAAGAAAAGTTGTACGAAAAAGGGTTGTGAAGATTTGAGTGTATAGATATTTTTAGTAACAAACTGGAGTGAAAAAGAGTACATGACTATGAAGGAGGATGTCGTGGAAGTTTTGAATCTCACAACTAAATATGCCATCTTGTGGAAAGAAGAGTTTTCTAGGTTAGGGTTCTATAGCTAGGGCACAAGATTGAAGGGATTTTTTGAAAGGGTAGAGCCGTGGTATTGAGAAGAGCCAAGATTAGAAGGAAGAGATAAATTTTAGTGACCCGAAAGAAAAATGATACCAAGGAAAGGAGAAATTGTTTCACTAAAGAAGGGTAAGGGAAAAGGGAAACAAGTTGTTTCCACCAGCTTCAATGAGGAATGGTATGTAGAGATGCAATACCCAGATGGTATATTACTTGGAAAATAATGGGTGCCTCACATGAGAAAGATGGCCATGATTGAATACAACCATTGAATGAGCACCACAAAGAATAAGATGGCATTGGAACTAGTTTTCCCTACAAAAAGGACACTAGATGGAATGCCTATCTACGATGATGAGGTAAAGATGAAAATGGATAAGGTCAGGTTATTATAGCTTTATGAGTTTCCCTATTTTAGAAAGACTAAGAGAATGTACCAGTGGATAATGTTGTGCGTACATGAAGATTATTTCTACTTTGTAGGACATATGATACATATAACTCCCCAAATGATCTCTAAATTTACTAGTCTTACCTGTGAGGGAGAATCATTTGATGACTTGGACAATAAGGAGGCCATCAAGAATACTTTGTTGAAGCCTATGACTACAAGAAGGGGTCATGCTAATTTGAAATCTCTATTATTTCTAACCCTGTAATGAGGATGGAGGCACGCTTGGTCACAAAACTAAATGGGCAGGAGAGATGGATGAAGATCAACAAGACTTGGTTGAACATTTTCTAGAAGATCTCAGAGGGGACCATCTATAACCTCTCGGTTTTCATAGTAGAATAAATAATTAGTACTACATGTAATGGAGAAATTATCATATTTATTAATGTCCTCGTTACCATTATCTTTTCCGAGATTGGAGTTCCAGATGGGCCAGTTAAATTTGTGTGAGAGTACCCAGATGAAAACCCCTCCCCTACTAAAATATTTGAGAAGTAAACTTGTGACACCATGATGGCTTCCCACAAGGCATGCCTACAAAAATGGTATAAGCGGATGCATGATGCATTCAATGCAAAGTGGAGGATACCCGAGCGATTACTGCTTTTCTTTGCAAAGGTGAAGTTGAATTCACCATATACCAACATTTTGCATTGGTAGGTTTACTCTGGAAGATGGCGCCAAAGGTTCATGGTGTAAATTACCATTCTCCTTGATAGTATAATACTTCTAGGACAAATTCAATATATTCAAAGAGGAAAATAAACTAAGTTTTTACCTCAACACCGTAAACTAGGATTATCGTGAGATGCACAGACATTGATATATCCAAAGAAGTGCACCTATGTGGAGAAGTATGTCTCCCATGATGTACATATGGTGAAGCCAGTAACATTTCTTATTTTTGGGAGGGCTATAACAAGGGTATACCTACGTATAAGGCCAAAGTATCAAAAGGGTGCTTAGATTGAAAATGATGTCTCTATCCTAGAATACCCCACTAGAAGGAATAAGGTCATACCAAGGAAAATGGAGAGAGAGTGACCCTTGAGATAGAGGCACCAAGTACACAAACAACATAATCTATAGGTGTACAAGAGTTAGGTGCAAGACCAAGCACCTATGCATGGAGGAAGAAGTGCCCCATAGAAGAGAAAGAGAAGACACCGAAGGAAGAGGCGCGAGAGCAAGAGATTCCCCCTGAAAAATAAGAGTCGCTAGAAAGAAAGGAGTCACTTAGAGAGGAAGAAAAAGAAGAGTCTCCTATATTAGAATCACCAATTAGGAAGAAACAAAGGGTAACGAAAAGGCGGACTCGGAGGCCGACAAGGGTGACGAGGATGATGAAGAGTATGGTGAGGCTTAGGACCATCCTGTGTATGATGTACACAAGTCAAGAGGAGGAGGAAATGAAGAGAAAGATGAGGATGAAGGAGGTGCTCATGTAAATGGGGGAATTGAGGAGGTCAACATGAAGGATCAAAGGAATCCAAGCCTGACCAAGGAGCAGATAGAGGATGCCACAGAAATGGAGGTAGAAGGCATCATAAAAGACTTGGTGGATCAAGAGGTGGAGCACAATGTGCAAAGAAGTTCTCAAGGAGATGGAGGGAAGCAAGAGTGTAGAAAAGGAGTATGGAAGCATGGGTGGATATCCCATCCTGGCGGTAAGCTTCCCAAAGGCCATGTGCATAGGAGTAAAGGGTATGGTAGTGGCACAGAATAAGGGATTACCTTAATAAATGATCCAAGTAATATATTGCATACATTTTTCCAAAGTATCATGCCTTCAAACCAACTCCTTGCATGGTCTTCTTTCGATGAAGATGGTGTGTACCCATGCACAAGGAATATGTTGTCTTGGGATTTTGAGTCCCATGTTGATGAGCCTGAATTTGAGGTCAACTGTGAGGCATTGATGAAGATACCAGATACTAAGGGAGTAAACCCTCTAGTGAATGCTCAAAAACTATCAAATGAGAAAGTTTGTAACGCACTCAACAAAGTGTCGGTGGAGGTTGAGGTGAGGATCTTTGGGATAAATGATAGAGTAAGGGTCCTGGAAGAAGATCTTGAAAATAAAAATGAAGAGATCATTGAAAAGGACAAGGAGTTAAAGTAGGAGGAGCTGATCAATGCACAATTAAGGTGTGAATTAAGGGAGGAAAAGGAAAATGTGTGAGAGGTACATAAGAAGATAGAAACTATTTTAGATGCCATAATCTTGAGGAACTCGAGACCTATCCTCTCCCGATTAAAAATATGAGTCAATCATGCAATACTTGGAAGACTTGACCCACATCCTCACCATGGAGAGGTGGCCACTCATATTGGAATCAATAGAAGAGGCATTGGTGTGCCAAAAGGAGGAAGAGAAACTAAAGACAGAGGAGATAATTACATAGTATTATGAGTTCATTTTCATTGTGAATACCACCATGCAAATGGTGAGGATTTTTATGACAATTACACTAACAAAGATAGGTTAGAAAGCATACTAGTTGTTATGCATGAGGCGGATCTGAAGGAGTTTCAAGAAAAGAAAAAGGACACAAGGCGGAGCGGGATAAGATCTTAGCTGAGGTTGAGAAAATTTTGGAAGAAATTGAGACCTTGGAGGGTTCGATTAAGAATCGGCTTAAGGAACTATATCCCCAAGTCATCCGCAGAATGGACATGCTTTGGATGATATTAGCAAGCAAGCTAGTTGGAATTGTGTACGGGTTTAATGCTAATAGTGACGTATTGAGTTTTGATGAGGTGAGAGATCTAGTGGGTGACCTAATTCAACAAGCGTAGGGTGAGGTGGATGCCTGGGAAAATATTGAAGCAACAGTAAAGAAATAATCCCCCTCCTCCTACAACAGTAGCAAATTCTTTCATTCTTCCATTCTTTATTCGATTATCTCTGTCCCACTATTCTTTATTCTTTAGAGAAGTAGGATGTTTATGAGGACATAAAACATGCTTAGTGTGGGGTAATGTTGGGCCCTAAAATATTGGCTAAGTACTAAAGGGGCTACACATAATACTAGTTAGGTGAAGGGTGCTCAGGGGAAAGCATGTAGGAAAAAAGGGTTTAAGAAGGGTTTAAGTGAAACTAGGGTGCACGTGGGAAGAAGAACACATGTTTAAAATACTTATCCATATTTAGCATTCCGGAGAAATTTAGGAAAAACATGCAGACTGACTATGCGTGATGAGTGGATAAGGTGTCACCTAGAACCTTGGAGGTCAAGAAAAAGATATTCCATATAAGGAATATTCCCAAAAGACATCATTGTAGAGAGTGGAGGGTTTGTAAAGGGATAATCATTCACCATTGGAGGACCAAATCGACACTTGGCATACGATCTATCCAGGAGAGAAGGCATGGCGGTGGGTGATGATCCTATAAAAAGAGATGCTTGGGCTAGAGGTAAGAAGAATAATATAGAAGAGGGAAAAAGAGATAGAAAAATATAGAATGCAAGAGATGATGGGAGATAGAGGGAACACATAAAGAATAAGAAGTAGAGTAATACGGTGTTGCAGTAATGCTAGGGTTTAGAGAACATAGTGCTATGGGTTATAAGGGATGCCATAAACCTCTTTATGGAACTAGGATCTAAAATAAGGGTTAAAATGGGAAAAGTATAGATATGGTCTCGTATGGGGAAGGATTTTTGGGAGTTAGGCCCCGACATTTACTTGTAAATGGTCCGAGATGACCCTTTTGATTGTGATGTGGCTACTTGAACTATGTTAAATCAATATATATGGGTTCGTTATGTATATTCTATTTAAGGGTGTAAAAACTCATGTCATTTGACTTATTATAGCTCGAGATCTAGTTTATTATGCTTCTTACAATGTTAGTTAAATTTTTTGGTGCACTAATATTAGATCAACTAGTTTCATTTTCTACCTCTTTAAATAAGTGAATGTACTTCTATTTTTGTAAATCATCCTCCATTAATGGAGGGACCTTCTCATAAAGCTCACATAGAGGGATTGGCACCCATGCGTGCCTCGGTGAGTGCCCAATGCCATCTGGGTGATAGGCCGACACACTTGGGGTTAGTAAAGGTATTAAGGGTAAATAAATGACTACAAAAGCCATACATTTCGTTTAGGTTGTATATTCTAGTCCTAGGTAAAATGTATGGTCCTACACCAATATATTTTTCAACTCTAATTTTTTTCCAATATTATTTTTTAGGTATTTTCATCTTTTTAGGTCAACCTTACCATGATAATTTACCTTTAAAACCTTATATAATCAAGTTGACATAACCTCATTTACTCACCTGGAAATAAGATGGAATTTTATTGACACGCTCACAAAAGGAACTCAAGGCTTCCTAAATCTCCATAATGCTGATGCACTTCCACTATGAAAGCCACTACGAAAGTTATGAATAAATCAATCAAGGAGTCTACCTTCCCTCAATTCCAAACATCCAATGTTCCTCACTCCAAAGTATTAATAATATCACAATTCTTCCAAGAACTATTAAAGTGGTAGAATTTTCCAACTAGATGCATTCATATAAATTTTACATGCTATTTGTAGATCCATATGTGGTTTCATACTTCTTTAAAGTAGTTCCAACCAGGATTTGATAGATAAGTACATTTTCAAGCCATTGAATAAACCAAAATATGTTTAATCTAATTCTTAAGGCATATAATACTATACGAAGGGACAAGACTAAATTAACCATCCAGCCATGATGTAAAATCTTACACTAGGATATTTTCAGTGTCGCAAAATCATAAGTGAATTTATTTAAAACCTATTAAATTGTGTGTGTGTGTGTGTGTGTGTGTGTGTGTTTACTAAATTAAAAACACTAAAAGGATGAAAGGGAGCTATATAAGGTTATTTTGATTAATTAATTTCCAACAATAATTATACAATATAAAACAACATATTAATTCTTAAAATTTGTTTAAAAATATATCATATGCTCAAAAACACAAAGGAATGAGTGCTCTTAGCTGATTATAGATGGATCTAGGGAAGTTATGGGTGTGTAGAGTGTTGGAACTAAGAAATATTAACTTGATGATGCTTTGATATTGGATCTATAGCTAGAAACTAACTTGGTGCAAAATCATGCAGATCTGTCATGATTGTTTGTATGGTTTTTACCATATTGTATGGTTTTGGACCTATTCTGAATCTGGATCTATAACTTTATGTGAGTTTTTCCTTTCTAATTTTTTTTATTACTATCAAACACTAATTTCAATCATGATGTGAGGCCATCTAGAAATTATGAGTGAGGTATCAAACCATAGCCATGGGTGGCATACCCTAAAAAAACAACATTAGTTAGGTTAAAGTGTAATTCTTACACCACGAGACATCAACACTACTTTGAAGATGGCTCAAAAACATGTCTTTATCCACATAACATGTGATATATGAATGAATGCAACTATATTTACCAATTGGAAACCCTCTTGCCAATGTTTGCATTGAGTTTGGCTCTTGCTAATTATTGGAATGGGGATTTTGGTATGCTCACAAATGAGGTAATATGACTCCTTGATCCAAAGATGTATGATGCTCCCGACATATGGTGATTTTTTTCCTAATGAATGTCCATAACATTTGATGAGATTTAGGGATAACTGGGTGCCTTTTGTGGGTTTTGCAATAGAGTATGTCAATCTAGCGTCATATGATTTATAGTTTCATAAATAAGGTAGTGTTAACTTACTTATATATGGTTCTCAAGGTGAATTACCATAGAAATCATGACCAGTGAAAGTAAATGATGTAACTAATAATATGAAATTGAAAGAAAATATGGAGGATATGTTAGTTTAAAAGCTGTACATAGTCACCCATGATTGAATATCATAAGATGACCGAATTGAGTGTTTTTGCATAGGGATGAGAAACATGAAAAATGAAGTTTACATCTCGTCAAGTGGAAATTTTCTATGTATTTTATGCATTTATTTCACATAATATTTTGACATATCAATGGATATGAATTAAAAAAATAGAGAAGAGACCTCAAGATATACGAGCGGGGATAAAAAGAGTGTGTTTGTCTTAGCAAGAGTGGATTGTAAAAACTAGCAGTGTCAAGGATTAAATTACCAAATTTTAGTATCTACATTTTCTTCCCTCTAAGTATGAAATTAAAATTACATGCTTAAAATAAAACATACATGAATGTGTAGAAACACTTTTTCTTTTCTCAAATTTCATTTTCTAGATTCATGTTGTGTTGGTGTTGACATGCTCCATGATGAAACTTACAACACAAAGTGTAGTCAATGTCCATAATAAATAATTGAACTTTAACTAAAATGTAAAATGTAATATGTAAAATTTTCATTTGTATAAAGTGAAATAAAGAATGCAAAATGTGGAAGGAATACACTTACTTGTTATATAGAGGAATAATTTCTCAATCTTTA
Organism: Taxus wallichiana var. yunnanensis; assembly: GCA_018340775.1. NCBI lineage: Eukaryota > Viridiplantae > Streptophyta > Pinopsida > Cupressales > Taxaceae > Taxus > Taxus wallichiana. Next base: position 517,500,959 of record CM031235.1, read on the forward strand.
CTTTCAAATGGATGTTTGAATTTTTTTATCTCACCGAAGGATTGTAGGTATTTAGTCCCCAATTATTCCAAGGATAAAATGAATTTTTAGGTGCATGCAACCCAAAAGATAAGTTGAGGAGAGAGACAAGAAGAGTGAAATACCAAAGCACCCCATGAAGGAATAAGGCCATGTATAGAATCCATTCAACAACTTGGATATCTTTTACTTTGAATGTAAGAGGAAAGGAAGGAATTCCTATAAAGAATGTATCCACTTCAATACCTTTTGTAACCCCATATACCACACCACCACAGACAAATCTAAACCTAATACAACTAGATAGAAACTAAATAAAAATTGTAATGTATTGAAATATAGATGGAGAAAGGAGCTCCATATCCCTAAGATCCCTGAAACTATAGCTTAAACTTAGTGTTGTGGTAGAGTGAATTAATTCGCCCCCATAACTTATTTGAGCTGAGTGAAATTGATCTAAAATTGTGTCAAGAACCTGATCGTGCAGGGGAAATTCTATAAGTGATAATAAAGTTAATGTAATAAATTCATGGGAAAAACCATGTGAAAGGGTCGAATCTGTCCATACAAATCAACCAAGCAATATGTTTGTTAAACCTGTGTATTTTTTTCTAGACTTGTGCATTTGATGATGTTTTGGAGTGCATGTACCCTATATATACATGTTCCTGAATCCAAAATTCTATATTTATTTTTGTAGGAGTTGAATATACCTAGATGAATTCCTCTATTTTGAGGCACATGTGAAAATTAATTTGAGCACGTGGATCAAAATAATTGAAATGTATGATGAATATAATACTTTGCATATAAATAAATGTAAGGCTATAGTGAAGGCTATGGGTTATGGGATCCCGAATACTGAACCCAGTAGGAAATATGAGATCATGGAGGTTAAACCCTTCAACAATAGTAAATATAACTAAATGAACTTCTCCTAAACTATCTATAGAATTTTGGGGAACTTTCTCTATTTATTTTTGTTTAATGGTTTAGGTATCTTCTGTTCGTTGTTTCTTAGACCTCCTTCTCTATTTTGGAGTTAATTTTGTTTAAATCCAAGGGTACTATTCCTATTTTTGTATCTCTTTGGTTCTGTCATGATGTAATATTTTTTTACTTGGCCTCTAGGAGCCCATCCTCGCTTTTTACACTATCTAATAAAAACTAGATTATGGGATCCTAAACCTACAAGTGGGTGTGCATGGAGTAAAATAATATGTTTAGTAAAATTAATAATAGTAGAAATAAAAATAGTAACAAAATTTTTAATGACACATGTATAAGAAAACACATGTAGATATATAGCAACAGAGAAACTCAAAGTCAATAGTATGCAAAAATATCACACAAAAAGGTGTAGAGCCACAAACATGGAACACCCAAAAATCAAGGATTATATGTCTCAAATGTGAGGAGAAATATCACACAATATATGTATAGATAATCAAACATGGGACACCCACAGTGTCACAAGACAAGCAAGGAAATAAAGCCAAAATTATTGAAACAAACAACTAGTAAGACACACAACTACAAAAATGTATAGAAATTAAGAGTGTCATTGTATGATAAAAAATACAACTAATATAACTAGAAACATGTTAGGTAACACGTTTCAACATTTCATATAACACGTGTAAGTATTTTTATCTCAAAAGATAAAATTTACACAATTTTTGTAATTAATCATAATGAGGAAGTATAAAAGAACTATAATGAAACAATAACACCTGTGTAAGTGTATAATAGATACTCTAAAATGTATAAGACGTCTAGGTAAATGGCCAACCAACACTTGTCATAATTTACCACTTTATGTATGTCTTACATCATTCTCAATATACCAAGTGAAGATATGTGTGTAAAGAGTAAATATATATGTTATCTATCAAATCAAAAGTGACAAACAACATGTATAATGTAAAGTGCTAACAACACAAGTGAAATGTACAAATATTGATTTTTATTTATTTTTAAATATGTTCAATTTTTATTTTTTTGTATTTATAAACTATATCAATGTTTTTATGTTTTAGAATGTTTAACTATGTACATAAAAGGGGTAGAACAAGAGCTATCTGATGATAAATACTTGAAGAGTCAAAGCTACTAGAGAAGATGATGGAAGTACGAGACTTAATTGTGCTAAGGAATGTGATTCAAATGTCATTGTTATAGTAGCATCAATGTATCTTAAAAATACTTGAGAGAAGGACTATGTGAAGTATATCCATGAGTATTGTGTGAAGTAGAAGACCTATGTGGAGGAATAGAAGAGAGGGTACTCCTAAACATACCATGTGCACTTGATGACTTGTGGGAAGTTGTGTAGATCACATGAAGACTAAAGGACTTACGTGGGATCCCGTGAGAGTGAAAACTAATAGAGACAATGTTTGGAATCAAATGCCTACCTAGAGACCTAGGGGGATAAGAGCCTTGAGATGTAGTGTGTGTAAGTAAAGGCCTATCAAGAGACTTAGGAGGGATAGATATAATAGAGACAATGTGTGTAATTAAAGTCCTATCATGAGACCTATTGATTTGATTTAATTTGAATTAAATATAATTTCAAAGTAACTAACAATGTAAAATTTTATAAAAACATAGTAAAATACAAATGTTAAGTGCTCAAGAAATGCAATACTTTAGGAAAATGAAAAAGATAGGTATTTAGCTAATTTTTGTGTGTCCTGTAGATATTCGAAGATTGTTTGTATATTGGATATGGTACGGAATTATGTCACAAGAAGCTTGCTAAGATTTATGGAGATTTACATTTATTGTGAAAGGGACTTCCATAGGAGGACAGAGGCACTGGACATTGGTGTCTAAGTCTCAGGGTGCTAGTGCCTATGCAAATGCTTAGGATTTTCTTCTTTTCTAGGTCTAAAGAATGTTGTTATAATCTCTTATTTATCATGTTACCTTCATTGTTTGGGTTTAGATCACACTTTTAACTTGTAAAAAACCTAGATACCTTTAAAAGCTCACAAAAACATCAAATCTGAATAAAATATGAAAAATATGAAGTTGGATTGACCCCAGGTGGTCATTTGAAGAGTGAACGTATTATTGAACATCACACTACATTATAGACTCCATGTAGTTTTATATGATTATGTTTGAAATAATTTCCTTAGGTTTCCCTCACATCAATGATGCCAAGATAGATGGCTATATCTATATTATTTGTAATTTTATGGTATGGATTTCAGCACTTCCCCTTCCTATGCAATGTATGCAGCCCAAAAATGAAATCCCTTCGATGTTAGTGATAATATGTAGATGTGATTATCCCTTAGAATTTCTAGTCAAAACAATAGTGTGTATGTTATGTATATATATGGATCTTTTGTTTGAATTTTGATACTAGTGACATGAAAGGATGACTATGGGCACAAGACAAAGACAAAAAGGGAGAAAAGGTTGACCAAAAATGTCAAAATTTGTAAAAATAACAAAGAGGAAAAAAATTCCCATAATGAAAAAAAGCACATGGGTGTTAGAGTCGAGAGTCGGCGCTGGTGTCCTAGGATAAATGAAGATATATGTGAATAGACAGATGGATAGGGATCCCCATGACCTAAACAAAATAGGATACAAAAATGAAAAATTTGTACAAGAAGTATAGTGAAAAGAAATAAAAAAACATAGATGGATAAGATATGGTGTCACCAAAGGTGAATAATTTTCTTACTTAACATATTTTGACCTTAAGCATCAATGTAAATGTGAGGGTTAAGTACTTCACCCTTTTGTTAAAAATGTGCAAGGGAAATACAAAACAAGTAAAATATATGAACAAGATTATTGAGCTATAACATAACATTAGACGGTTTGTACCAACTCTCATTTTGTATTCATATCTTAATATAAATTACTTTATTATCATACAAACTTATCATATACTTCTCATGTTCCGCTATATCTCTTCTTTACATTCTCTTGTTTGCATTCTTTCTACAATCAATATATCACACACATTTCCTCTATATGCTCTCTATATCTCCCCTGTAAATATCACATACTTTTCATATTGTACACACACATTAATTTGTGATTAAGTACAATAAATATTTATTCTTATAAAATAAGCCAAAAGACACTTCTTTTGGCTGTGGATCTTTTTGGATTACGCATCACTCTATTTTTGACCTTCTTCGTTCCATGGATTTGTATAGATTTCCATGGATTTATCTTATGTTCGATGGATTTCTATGTCTTTCGTGGATATCGTAAGTCTTCGAACACTTTTCCTTATCTCTATGGGCTATTCCAAAACTTGATGAAAACCCCTATTAAAATCATCCCCAAACTTCAAACTTCATCTCATCCTTGAGAAAAATAAAATATTAAGAACCATGTATTCTAATAAATTTTTTGGAAGAGTTTATATACTTTATCTCATAGTTGTATTTTAGAAAACTAAACCATAAACTTACCGAAACGTAAACGTATGGCATAAGGAAATGTTCTCCTACTCGACTCACCCGGTTGGATTTTTAAGACAAGATAGATTCCCCAAAAACATTCCTCTATCTTCTCCATATGTAGTGGATTGTGGAATGTATTTTTCTTACTTAGAAATTATATTCTTTCCAAATTGGTACCATTGATCTAGATGTTGTTTTATTTCTTGTGTCCATACCTAGAGTTGTGTGTTTTCTTGAGCTAGGTGAAGAATATTTATACGTGGCTGATTTAATTTAAATTGGTTAAATCTTAATTTTGTGGCCATCAACTCTTGTTGTATGTGTATCGGGTATCTATTCATTATAGAGTTGTATTCTTTCATATATGTTATCTTATCTACCCATTGTTGTTGTTTGGTATGATATTGTTCTATGAGTTTAACAAGATTTCTCCATTGAGATCCATCAATGTATGTAGTAATATCATACTCATCGACTCCTTATTGAGTTATTGCTCCATATTATCCAACTCCACATTATCTTTTTAAGTCAAGCTCAGCCAACCCATGGCGTAGGCATAGTATTTTGCAACATTAGTGACTTTTTTTTTAGTTTGGTGAGTGATGTCTGCATATCCTTTCACCTCCTTTATTTTTCAAGTGATTGGGACTATGTTCTTTCCTCCTTATACTCTTGTACTGCCACTTCTTTAATTGTATTCTTTTGAATTTCATGAACTATGACCTGATCAACCAAAAGTTTCTATACTTCTAGTTCAACTATTGTCTCCATAGGAAGGCTAGAATCAATTTGGACTTGTGGTTTTTCTGATTTGATGTTAATATTTTTTTATTTCCTCTTCATATCTAGGAATATTTGCATCCAATCTTGTTTGGAACTTTTCTCCAGTAATTGACTTCATGTAGACTTTTGAATAGGTTAGAGCTTATGTAAGTGCATTATATATCCTTCTTGAGTTTTCTCCACTGCCTCTTTTTTAGTTGTATAGACTATTCCTATCTTCTCTATTAGAGGAATTGTTTAATATTTTCCAATGAACCCCTTGGAGAGTGAGTTGGCACTAAACCACATGACACTTAACTTTTATTGCAACTATAATTTACTCTTTTTCCTCCTTTTCCTCGGCCTATTTTTTGTTTTTTTTCTCTTCTTTCTTCTTTGTTTTCTCCTCCTCTTTATTTCTTTCTTCTTCTTCCTTCTTATTTTTCTCCTCCTCTTTCTTTATTTCTTCTTCTTCCTTCTTTTTTTTCTCTTCTTCTTCATGTCTCTCTTCTTCCTCCCTATCTCTCTTTTCCTCATTCTTCTATCTTTATTCTTCTTCTCTCTTCTTCTTATCCTCCTATTTTTCTTCTCTTCTTCTACTTTTTCTTTTTTCTTCATCTTTATTTTCATTTTTCTCTTCTTCATTTTTAATTTTTTCATCTTCTTTCTTATTTCTTTATTCCTCTTCCTTATTTTTCTTATCATCTTCATCCTTTTTCTTTTTAGTTTCCTTCTCATGTTTCTTCTTATTTTCCTCCTGTTTCTTTTTTTGTTATCCTCATCTTATTTCTTCTTCTTATCTTCTTCCTCTTTCTCCTTCTTCTTATATTTTTTTCCTCTCTCCTTATTTCTTATTTTATTTTGTTGTATGGCTATTCTTTTTGTTTCTCCTCTACCTCTCTTTTCTTATTTTCTTCTTGTGTTTTATTATATTATATTTTATTGTTTTGTACCTCCTCCTCTTTTTAATTTTTCTCTTTCCCGATTATCTATATCATCTTTTTAATCTCGGTGCGGGTTCTGTCCTTGATAGTTTTATTTTTCTTGATTTGAAATTTTCCAATTTATTTCCCAAAAAAATGTAGGATTTATTTTTCTTCCATCTCTACAGGGGCATGTATTTCCTTGAGAAATTCATGGGGAAGGATGTGAATGATGTCTTCTATTACAAGTGAAAATTTGTGAATATAATGAACTATTTCTTATTCTATGGCCACTGTTTGTACACATGTGCATACCTCATACTACTTGACCAATTGTGAGATTCTTCCTAGAGTTAAACATGTCTTATAATACATGTAGGAAGTTTAGGATATTCGGTAATATTCCCAAGACTCCACATCTTCAATGAATTATGACCCTAATTCCTCTTGTGTTGTTGATGGAGGTGAAAGTGGAGAAGATGGAGTTCCTTCTTCTCCTAAGTTTGATATTTGCATTGGTTCTACCCTTGAATCTTCTTCTTCCTCAATGATATTTGATTATTTCATAATTATCTTTATGGCTATTGTATTTTATCATTTTGTTGTAGATTGTGGAGAATTTTTCCTTTCTTTGTTCTTCTTTTGTATGTGTTTTTCCCTATTCTACTTGTTTCCATTTTCCCATGTTCTTCTAGATATTTGTTCCTAAATTCCTCTTATTATTATTTAATAACATCAATTATGTTTGGAGGTACATGCTTGTTAGGGTCCATAGGAAGATTTTATTATTTCTTGTATTTTTGTGGCTACCAACTCATATTATGCCTCATAAGGTAATAAGGCTATGTGTGTAATCCATGAGATGAAGGGTCTTATGAAAGTATAATCTATGTTTGCAATAAGGACCACTTAATTTTCAAATTGAGCTATTTTTCCCTTGATATCCTTGATCTATTAGGCACTATATTCTAGGTGTAATCTCTCTATCCTATTAAACATGCGATTTGTTTTACTTACTTCATTATATTCATGTCTTCTAAAAACAATTCTGCAATAGATTTGTTTTGACTCCACTTTGGAGAGGTTTTGATTTCACTTGGAGGGTATTTATGAACTACATTGCAATGAATAATACAATTAACCCATAGAAAGAAGGTATGTTTGTCATCTTTAATTTTCCTAGTATTCTCATGGAACTCTACATGCTAATACTTCACATAAATTACATTCATAATGGGAGGTTGCCATTTCTAACGTAATTTTTGTAAGTCCATGGGAACTATATTCTCTATTTGTATGATAAATTTTCAAGAATACGACCTTAACATCATACCTCAAAGTATGGTTCAATATGTCTCTAATTTGCGCCTCTTTTTTCATTGTAATGTCCATGAGCTATGTTTTACTTTTTATTGGCGTCTTCTTCTTTGTTAATGTTGATCGCACCTATTTAACCCTATAAATCTTTCTAGAACTTTGGCTTTGATTTGGTAAAGATAGTGTAGATAGAGAATTTGGTTTTGATGAGACTAAGGAGAACCATAATCACATTAAATACCCTGGAAAGCTACATAATTATATTCCATACATCTAATTTTAGCTCGTATCATTATTTTTACATTCTTCTTATACTTCATCTCTCATGTCGTTAGATTTTGTCCTAGTAATATCTATCAATGTCCAACCTAGTGTGATCATATTTTGTAATGGTGGAATGCATGTACTTCAAAATATCACGTGCATGTGTGACTTTGAAGGGAATGTGTGAGATGTTCCCATTGGTTCGTGATTTGTAGATTTCATTGAATGTCTATGGTATTTCGGTTGTGGGATGTTTTTCTACCAGACAATGAAGGAATTCACCATTTTTTTGTATTTTGTTCAACCGTTTGTGCCCTAATTTTATTTATTATTCTTTAGCTCTTAATTCTTTTTCTCCCTTATGTATTTTACCTTTGTGAATTCTTCCATCCATAGCTTTGTGTTTTTATAGCTTTACATTTTCACCTACCAAATTTATTGTTTTCAAGGTGGGAAAATGTATTTTTATTTTAGGGTGTTATTGGTGTTCCTATGATCTATGGAATTTTTCCTTTTTCCATGGATTTCTTTAGAGTATTTCATCTTTTTTAGTTTTTTCCTATATTTTTTATCTTTGGTCTTTACTCTGTGGGTTTTACTTTTGTTCAGTAGATATTTATTTTATCATGCAACTTCTTCTTTGGTTCGTGGTATTTTTCATCATTTTATGGCTTTCCTTTGTTGTGTGGGTTATTATTTCCCACTACATTTTTTACTTTGTTATATAGGTTATTCCTTCATTCTACGAGTATTTAATTCATTTTTTTTTTTTGGTATCCCACCCTACACATATTTTTTTTTTTTGTTGCATGGGTATTGTTTTCTTCCTTGTGTGGGTTGTTCTTTTCTTTTTCTTTTTCTTATTTTACGTATTTGTATTTGTTTTTTTCTTCTTATTTTATTTCCTTCCTTCTTGTATTCTCTTCTTTGATTGCTTACTTATTTTTGGTAGAGAGGGTTCCCTTTTGGGTTTTCATCCTCTTCCTAGTCCTATCCGTCAAATTTTCGGTTTTCGGATAATTTTTTTGTTTTTTTACCAAATTTTTAGTCAAATGTGTGGTATTTCTTTATCGGTGGTCCATTGACATAGTCCAATAGCTCTTTATTTTGAGATGTTTAAAGTTTAGTGGCTTGATGACAATATATCCTTGATGATGTATGGACCTAACTAGTGAACTTTGAGCTTTCCATGATTTTTCCATTTACTATCATATAATAACACTTGATCGCCTATATCAAACTCTTTGTGTTTGACATGTCTATCATGCCATGATTTTTCCCGATTTTTCATAGTTTTATTGTAGCGCATATGAACCTTTTTTCATCTAATTTCTCTAATTTAATTAGTCTCTCATGCACTGAAGGATCTTCATTCATTCTAAAATCTATTTCCACCCTAATAATTAGAAGGATAAACTCCATGGGAATTGTAAATTAAAGTCCAAATATTAATTGAATCTGGAGTATTTATTTAAACTTTGATATGTTGTGCACTATGCCCATAATGTCATTGATATCTCCAGTTCCCAATCTACCTTTTGAATTGAACATATTTTTGTAAGTACTTTTTCTAATACCTTGTTAAATTCCTCAACTTATCTATTTTCTTAAGGGTATTATGGTGTACTCTTGTTATTATTGGTCATGAAATGTTTAAGCATCTCTTTTATAATGTCATTAACAAAATTTTTACCCTGATTACTTTTGATGCTTAATAGGCATCTAAATCTAGTTATAATGTTTTCATAAATGAATTTTTACAATGTTCTTACAATGAATTTTTAGTATGGGAGACCTATGCCTATCTTGTAAGGTACTATGTCCCTATTATGATAAATTTGTCTTGAGAGTCTTTAACAATTGTCTTACTATGTTAAATGGGGTTAGCACTAACACTAGTCTTAGATGCGCATTTCATCTCTTACATTTAGTTTTCTAACCCGATGACATATGTCACAAGACTTATCATTCTTATGCATCTTTGAATAATATGGGCCACCATAACCCTATCATCATTATCTTCATTGTTGTAGCTTCTTCTCCATTATTTCCTCCTGTTATTCGTTCATGAGATTCTATTGGAATATTCTTTCTTTCATGCTCTAGGACCACTCTAGTAATGACTTCATCTTTTCCCTTCTTATATAATTTCCTTAGGTCAAGGTGAAGGGAAATTCCCTACTTAACAAGTTCTTCTTTTTTTGTTTGGTGTATTCTTTGGGGAATTACACAATAGTTAGCAATTGTGCTATCTCATTAAATTCTTTAGGATTGACCTTAAGTCTGAATAAATGGGCCCTTGGGAAGTCATCATCAATCAATCTTACATCTTCTCCTCTTTCAATTCTAGATAAATAATATGGACCATTATTCAATTTTCCTAGTTTAATTGAGATGGTAAAGTCAAATTCCTCAAATAACATCAACCATTGACATATTATTCCTTGTAATATTGGCCTATTCAACAAATATTGCAAAGGATCATGGTTTGAATAAAATATAAATGTTGTATCCAATAAATAATGTCTAAATTTTTAAAGTGCATACACTATGCTTAAAACTTCTCTTTCGGTGGTAGATTGATGTTTCTTTGCTCTGCGCCAACTTGTGGCTTGAAAAAGATATTTGGTGATCCATCTCTTATCTTGGTTGTGTTAGTACTACCCCAATAACAATCCTTGATGCATATACATGCACGTGAAAGGGGAATTTCTAATCTAGAAATATTAAGATGGGTGCATGTAGTATTTTATCTTTAAGAATCTCAAAAGCATTAGCACATGTTTTAGACCATTCTATTTGTTTATTAGTCCTTTTATTGAGAATTTATTCTATGGGGCACTAATTTCTACATAATTTCTTATGAATTTTCTATGATAGCCAGTATATCCCAAAATTATCCTTACCTCTTTTTATGTTTTTGGAGGTAGTAGTGTGACAATTGTTGAAGTTTTAACTGGGTCTATCAATAGCCCTTATTTGCAAATAATATGACCCAATAATGTGCCACTCGGATTAAAAATATACATTTCTTCAAGTTCAATGATACTTTTAGTACTCTACATATTTGAAACATAAGTCTGAGGAATTTTATATGATTTTTCAATAATCCATAAACTATCAAGTCATCTAGATAAACCTCTAGAAAGTCATGAATAAATTATTTGAAGGAATTTAATTTTTATAAATACATCGAGTGCATCCTTCAGCCCAAATGGCATCATTGTGTACATGAAGGAACCACATTCTGTAGAAAATGTGGTTTTGGGTTGATCTTCAAGAGAAATCCAGAACACTGATTGTAACCATAAAATCCATCATTGAATGAATAAACCTCTTTCTCGGTTACGTTTTCTAAAACCTCTTCTGTGAATAGAGTATGGAATGGGTCATGCACACATGCTTTATTTAATTCTCTATAGTCCACACAAATTCTAATCTCTCCCATTTTCTTATTTTGGACTACTATAGGGCTTATCCATTCAAAGATCTTCAACTAGTTTGATTATCCTCATATTCAATATTTTATCTATTTCAATTTTTACCTTCACTTTCAAGTTGGGGTTCAATTTGTAAGGTCTCTTCTTGAGAGGTTTGACCCCTTTTTGATTTGTATTTTCATTTTTCCCACTTCTTATTTGATTCCACGTAGTTCTTTGAAGTCTTTAGGAAATATATCTTGAAATTCTTGAAGTAGTTCTACCACCTTGGATACTTCTTCCTCTGATTTAATTTTTCATTTTTCCTACTTATTTTATTCCACATAGTTATTTGAAGTCTTAAGAAAATATATGTTGAAAATATTTGAGTAGCTATACCACCTTGGCTACTTCTTCCTTTGACCAATAATCTCTAATTTTTACAAATTTCTCTTCTCCATTTATTCCAATATTTTCATTTCTCAATTTTTGAGGTTGATAGAAATATTTTTCTTCTTCTATCTTAGTTTCTAGTACTTCCCTTTCTCCTTCCATTGTTTTGTATTTCAAATTCTTAGGTTTTTCCTCTCTTTCTTATTTCTCCACTGTAAAACAATATGTCATCTCTTTGATTTATAGTGGCTCTCCTTGTTGATGATTGTGTTCCTCTTTTGGGACTAATTTTTTTGTGAAAATAAATTCGTGGTATCTTATGGAGTTAAGAATAAAAATTTGTTATCTTTTGTAGTGCTTGAAGTGTATTGAGATTTGTATCCCAGAAATTAAGGTGTGGCAAAAGTATTTCACTAATCGATCTAAGTTCCTTGTTTTTTCCTTGTTTCTTGGTACATATATTAGGACCTAGGTAAAGGTCCTAGTGTCCATATAAATAATTGAGTCCACACCAAGGGAGAATTCTCTCCACATATCTAAATATTTTGTGTGGATCTCCTTGTCCTGTATATTCTGGTATGGTTGTATAGTATCCTTCACTTTCTAGATATATTGTCTTGAGTAATGTGATTAGGGAATTCCAATGAGAGATATTTGTTTTATGGATTTCCCACCATCTTGCAACATTGATTGTAATATTTTCATACAAAGGTGATTCCATACAAGTTATCTCATTGGGTAAATTTCTCACCATTTTCTCTAAGTATCCTTCTATATCACTAAACCTAAAATATTTTGGTAAGGTATGGTGGGATGCTCTATGGATTAGTCTATATACCCATTTTCTTGGTTTCTCGTCTTGTTTTTCTGTAGTATGATATACATCTTCTTCTTCAAATTTTCTTGTCCTAAAAAAATGTTTTGGTTCATCCATGGATTCATAACCATCATCATCCAAAGTGATTATGTGGGATGATAACCTTCTTGCATAGTGTAATTTTCTTACTCTAGATTCCAAGAAACTATGTACCCAAGCTTCTAATATATTATTTGAGAAATAATTTGTAGAATCACTTTTACCTAATTTTCCCCATCAATTTTTGTTCAAATTAGTTATCTATATTGGTTAACTAGTTCAAAGTGCCTATAGCTTGAATATCATCAAAATCTTAATCCTCTATGTTATGTCGACTTCTTCCAAGACTAGGTGACACTCATTCGTCCTTATAAAGGTACATGAACCCGAATGCCATCTGATTCTAAGGTGACTTCTTCTTCTTATAAATTTAGTGTACCATTGCAATCAACAAACCATTCTAAGGCCAAAATGGTGTTATATGTGGGCTTGGCGGCTACATTTCTACAACTTCAAAGTTGACAATATTTTTAATCCCCATGAAATTTACTTCTACATTCTTCAATACTCCTACAAGGGTTTTCTTTGATCCATCTTCTAAACCAATATGGTATCTCATATTTTATAAATGGGGCCTACCAAGTTTCTCCCAAGTAGTCTTTGACATGATATTAACATATGCTCCTAGATCCAAAAGTATCCTTGTAATTGTGGTATCAAATATTTCAACATCCAAGTATATGGTGGACTTGTGCCATGTTCTTTGTGTTTTTAAGACATTTATCTTTTTCATGTTGTGACTAGCCTCAATCCGTTAGACATGGAAACACTTCTCTTCTTTGTTATAGTATTTACTAAATTGTTTTAACTTATTAACTAAGCTATGTTTAATGGTGAGCTTGGCTATTTCCTTGAGTGCAGTGATCTCATCTTCCATAAAGATATTTTTTCTATATCTTCATGAGATTGGGATTTCTTTGTAACTTACTTTTTCCACTTCTTTATCATGGAGGTCTTGTATAATATCTTTTGGATCCCAATCTTCACTACTGGAGGAGTCTTCTTCTATAGGTGACTAGATAACTTTGTTTTTACGATGTGTGGGCTCTTTCTTGATAGTACTCCTTTTTGTAACAATGGATATATACTTTGATTATTCTTAATCAATGCCTTCTTCTTATGGGGATTAAAGTAGTTCTCTTTAGCCTCATCCTTTTTCTTCTCATTTTCCAGTTTTCTCTTATAAATAGATGTTTTTTCTTTATTTTTCTTCTCTTTCTCTACTTCTTCATCCTCATCCCATGGTATTCTAGTGAGATGTTGGACATTATTTTGAGCATATCTTCCTAATTATTCTGTTTTATTTCCTCCATTTCTATAAAATTATGTAGCCTTAGGAAAAATGAAATAATCATGTCCACGTTCATGACAGAATCCACAAGGATCGGGATTTGTATAATTTCTTGCTAAATTTCCATCTTTTCCACATTTATAGAAATGAATTTGTCTTGAATTTGGGAAGATAACCCCTGAGTTCTAATTATCTGTCTCTTTATATCCTTGGTATCCTTGATATCCTCTACCACCTTGATAATAATTTTATCTTCTTCTATATCCTCCTATGTATCCATCATCATTATATCCTTGATAGTTAGGGTTATAGTTATTTCCTTGATATCCTCCTCCATTAAGTGTTTTCTCACCTTGGTATCCATGGTATTGTGGAGGGGTAGTAAGTATTGGAGCTTGAACTGGTTGTGGTTTTTGAATGGTTAATGTAGGTGTTGGTTGTTATGGGGGTTTGGGTTGTATTGTCTATAGATGCCATAGTTCTTCAAGTATTATAATCTTTTAAGTCTTCAAGAGCATCAACTGAAGGATATGTATGATGATAATGATTATAGGAACCACATGATTTACAATACATGAGTTTATTTGTGGGAGGGGATACTTCTAATAATGGGAAAGTATCTTGGGTATGTTGATCCCATAAGTCTACAAATTCCACACCAAGTTCTCTTTGTTGTGGATATGTTACTAGAAGATACTTTTTCTAAGGAATGTTGGTTAAGTTCCATTAGTATTTTGGATTTATCAAAATATGGACCATCTATTTTACTATATGACTTAATTTAATTTGAATTAAATCTAAATATTATAGAGTCATTACTTGAAATAAATGATATATAAATACGAAATATAGAAATGACCTAAGCAAACTAAGATCTAAAGTATGAAACCATAAGCAAAGAAAGAGAGAGGAATTAGTTGATTTTATTGTAATATGGAAGTTATATGAGTAGGGATAAGTGATGAATAGAATGCAAGTAGTTTTGTAATCAACCTTTTTAAATTATACAACTCATGAACAAGGATGGGAAGGGGAACCCATGGAAAGATATGCGCACCTAGGCACTTTGTGCAATCAGATCTTGACACCTGTGATTGTGAAAAAGCTCCATATTTGGTTTTGTTGTGTCAAAATAGTGTTGTAGTTGTTCCTTATTAATAACCTAATATGTGAACTTAGATCGCTGAAGGTACCTATAACGTATAAAAATAAATATTCACATGTGTAATCCCACAAATCACATCAAACCTAAATTAAAGATGTAGAAAGGGGAGTCATAATGACCTCCAAAGTCATATTGAGAGTAAAGTTATGACTATGTTCTCCACTACACCTCAAACTCCATGTATTTCTCATGAGTGTGTGTAGAAATTGTGCCCTAGGATTGACCTTGTGCAAGTTGGACTTAATAGTGGGTTATAGCTAGCATATATCAATGTAGTAGAATGTGTAGATGGAATAGAATTAAATTTCCATTCCTATGCTATGTATGTAGTCCTTTGTCCCTTAAATAGATGTTAAATGGAGTCCTCTTAGTGATTTAAGTGACTTTTGGATGTAGTCTTAGGTGTTGATAGTAATGATTAGTTCTTGGTCCCTCATTTTAAATACATAACTATGTATTTATATGATTCACTAGTTTTAATTTCATAATTGATAATTGGAAAATTGAACCATAAGTGAAAAATATGCCCAAAAGATAACATAGACGTAAAATAAGTGATTAAGGTAAAAAAGGATCAAGGGCACCCACAGGGAAAGAGGCACTGAGAATTGTTATCCTTGTAGGTTTCTAGTTTCTAGAGACATAAAAGATTAATCACCAAATTTTTAGGACCTAGAAATGTAACCAAGTGTATGATTTTGTGTCTACATTTTCTCCCACTTTATGTTGTTCATTGAATACTTGATAACATAAAGTAGATAAGATTTGTGTACCTCATGATCCTATAGAGCATGTGGTGAAATGTGTTCAACCGGGAAAGTGAAGTGTGGAATGATGAAAATTGAAGCATGGAGACTAGGAAAGGAAAGTGACCCTATGGGTGAAGTGTATACATTTCATTATGCATGTTGTTATAGTTTGTGATTAATACTTCTTGTAAGTACATACCTACAAAGGAAGGGAAAGAATGTAGTTAAATTCATGTGCATGATCAATAAGAGAATAATATGCATAAGTATGTAATATTATGTAAAAATATGTGTAAAGGAAAGTGTGCACATAATGTATAAGAGTGTAAAAGATAAAAAAATGTCCTGAAAATGCTTTGTGAAGAGTGATTTTTTTGGGAGATCTCAAGCTAAGAGTGAGTTTTTCGGGTGATCTCATGCCAAGTGTAAGTTTTTGGACAATCTTGTGCCAAGTGTAAGTTTTTGGATGATCTCGAGAGAGAGGTCTAGTGTAACTCTCCTTCCATGAATATACTAGATAAGCTTCAATGTAGATGGTGAATCCCTAATTTATTCATGTTATCTTGAATTAGTTTCATATTAGTTCTAAATTGTACCGATTACATGAGATAGGATACATTTTTTTGTTAGAGGATTGTTCCAATAAGCTGTAAAAATGTTTTGAAGACTTCTGTGAATTGTGCTAGTATAATAAGTTGACTATATGTTCCCCTAGGAAATTAGTCCCCAAAGAGGACACAGTGTGCATAGGTGTTACTCTCTGAGTATGGGTGGTGGTGTTTATGTTGTGTTAAGGACCCAAGTCAAATGATGGGTGTTTTGTGACTATGTTCCTATTCCTTTTACGTATTGTATCTCCGAGCTATTGTAGGGATGATTTTTTCACCCAATGTATGCCCCCTCGTTTTGGGTACATGTAAGGACTTTGGGAGTGTGACTCCTAAAATATAGAACCTAATGCTGATTTGAAATTGATACTTTTAGGGTTAGGGAATATGCATGGTAGAAACTAAGGCTCATGTAAATAGAGTGGATAGAAACATATGTTATTATAAAAAATAGCAAACATGTTATAGAAAAATAATGTAACAAGAAAGTGTGCATATAAGATAGAACACACAAAGTGGGTTTAAAACATGGGACATCTCTCATAATGTCATAATAAAATCAGGGTTAAAGCAGCCAATAACATACAATGTGTAAACCGGACATAGGGCATATCCCACAAACAATAGTATACAATAGCAAAAATGGCAAGTGGAATATATCAGAAAACCATTGTAGCATATAGTCTTGTAAAGAAAATGTCATACACGAAGCACCCATTAGCATGTTAGAAAGATAAAAAGTATGTCAAGGTATGTATGTATTAATGGAAATTAATTTTCTAGTAAGTATAAGTAGTAAATAATTATATAATAGCACCTATAGTATGTTGAATTAGTAAAAGTATATGCCCCTAGGATCCTCGATAGGATTAGTAAAAGGTAAAGTGCAAATCATAATTACATCATGTGAAAATATATAAAAGATGTGAATTCACTACAAAACACCAAGTGAACACGCATGTGTGTATATAGAAAAATAACCACATACTAAGTATCTAACTCGCATACAAAAAAAGTGCATCATGTAAGTAGTATAAACAAGTAAGAGTAAGTGAAGCCGATATATGAAATATGTAATATATGAGTATGATGAAATGGTATGAAATGTGAATATGAAGATGGAAGGGGAATCTTTCCCTCAATGGATGTGTATGAGATGGTAATTTATAAAAGGCCCCTCAACAATCAATAATGAACCATAGAACAAGAGTGCACAATCAAGAAATGGTTTGAGAATTTGAGATAGAAATATAGGTCATGAAGTATAGAGCATGAAGATTGAATGTGAACGTGAGGTTCATTTAAGAATTAGACCCTCAACAATTGGGTATGAACCATGGAACTAGAGTGTCTCATAGGGTAATGATGATACATTATGTGTATCAAAGGGTTTGAAAATTCTTAAGAAGATTAGATATGGTGCACGGAGTGCAAAATGCAGTAATAGGTGCTAAAGATAATTGATAAGAATAGAAGGAGAGAAAGTGTGATGCCCACCAAGTGTGTGATGAAGATCTATGTGGTGATATGAGAATTACCATGCAATGGTGACAAAGTTTGAAATGTGTCCTATCCATCAATGTAAGGATTAACTTCTATGACAAAAATAATTGGAAGCTTAATTAAAGGAGGTTATAAAGGTATATTGAATGGTGTTGGATTATTTTGGATTGATAACATTGTATAAAACTTGAGAGGAGTAGGGGTGGACTTATTTTTAGAAGATTTTTCTTAGTTGGAGTTGGTAACTCTGTAGAAGGATTGAGAGTAGGAGGGAGGGACTTATCTTTAGAGGAGGTTTCTTACTTGGAATGGGTTGGAGAGGATTCTCTTGAATTAAAAAAGAAGGGACATTAGTGATTATGGATTGATGCTCATTAGACATGGAAGGACCAGATTTAGGAGCCCATTGGGATTTAGCAATTGGAGATGTAGTAAGATGTTGTGAAGCAAATGAGATAAAACCCTAATGCTCAAGGTGCTTAATTCTTTGTTTTAAAGCATAGAAATCATTGTCATGATGTCCATTAAGTCTATGATAATTTCAAAAGGGTATATATGATAGTATTTGGAAATCCGATAAGGAGGGTAGAAATTAGTAGATGGAAAGTTGATCAATTGGTGATTGAGAAGCTCAGGAAGAATATCATGTTGTTTAACATTTGAATCAAACTTGAGAGACACTTGTAGAGGTATGTCTTAGGGTTCACTTATATGAGCACATGCACAAGACATAAAAGTAGAATGATAAATAGAAAGAGAACCGACATGGTCTTGAGAGGCATCCTTGAGATGTTGGATTTTATCTTTAAGAGTTATAGTCATTGTTTTCATAGATTGAATTACGTCTTGAAATAAACATTGTAAAGCTTGAATTTACTTTAAGATGAGTTGATTTTATGGAGGATTAGGACAGATAGATTCATCACATAGATGATTTAAAATCACACTTACTTAAGCGGTGTGGTATCTTGTGAGGGATATATATAGTGTCTAGGGATTTTTGAGAACATCTTTGCATAATGGGTTCATTAGAAGTAAGTTATATAAGGAGATTAGAGGATTTTAGGAGTCAAAAAAGAAGAAAAAAATAAGGATCCAAGTGTATGATCATGATTTTGGTTCACCAAATGATTTAAATTAATTTGAATTAAATATAAATATTGCAAATTCTTTATTAAACTAAATTATATATAATTATTGAAATACATGAATGAAACACGTAAACTAAGAT
The DNA here is from genome assembly GCA_018340775.1 of Taxus wallichiana var. yunnanensis. NCBI lineage: Eukaryota > Viridiplantae > Streptophyta > Pinopsida > Cupressales > Taxaceae > Taxus > Taxus wallichiana. The sequence goes on from CM031235.1 coordinate 517,519,957, forward strand.
GTAAAGTATGAAACCATAAGAAAAGAAGTAGGAGAGAGGAATTAACTTATTTTAGAAAAATATGGAAGTGATATGAGAAGGGAGAAGTGATGAACATAATGTAATTAATGTCCTGATCAACCTCTGTAAATTTTGTAACTCACGAATGAGGCTGGGCAGGGGTGCCCATGGTAGGACAAGGGTGCCTTGGTGTTAGTGATTGGATTTGGGTGCCCATGACTGTGTAAAATATCTAGGTATAGTATTTTTATGTCACAAGAGTGTCGTAGTTATTCTTTATTAATCACATGATATGAACACTTGGATCGTTGAAGGTACCTGTAACCTAAAAAAATAAAGATTCACCTACACAAGCCCATAAACCACATAAACCAAAAAATAAATATGTAGAATGGGGAGTCATACTAACCCCAAAATTCACACCGAGAGTGAAATCATGATTGATAAATGCACTACATATCATACTCCATATGTTTCTCATGAGTGTGTGTAGAAATTATGCCCTAGGATTCTCTTTTGTAAGTTACACTTGATATCGAGTTCTAGATAGAATTTAACAATGTAGTAGAATGTGTGGATAGAATAGAATGAACTTCCCCTTCCTATGTTGTGTATACGGAGTATGTTGTCCTTTTTTCTAGAATGGATTATAGATGGATGCCTTAGAGTTCTTTGTGTTTCCTTTAGATGTAAGCTTAGGTGTTGATTGTAATGCTTAGTGCTTGGTCCCTCATTTTGAACACATACCTATGTATTTTTATGATTCTATTTTTTGAATCTCATAATTGACAACTAGAGGGAAAATCATAAATGAAAAATGTTCCCAAAAGATAAATGAAACCCAAAATACGTGAGTAAGATGAAATTGGGTCGGGGCACTTGGGTTCTGCTTTCTTGGCTAGGTGCTAGTATATGGAGCCATAATAAATAAATTAGCAAAGTTTGACTAGGTTTTAGGGTAAGTAAGACCAATAGAAAACAAGAGACAAAGAATTGAGGACAAAGATAGTTTTAAAACACTATTTTTCTCTGCTTAGGAATCACATAAATGTTAGCATGCTTTTAGGACCTAGAAATACACCCAAATGCGTGATTTTGTGTCTAAACTATGTCCCTCCACACAACACACCATGCACTAGATTTTTTTTTTTGATGTTGGTTTTTGGTGGTGATCTAGTTATAACATCTTCCTTCCTCTGAATTTATTATTGCAATTTAAAATTTACCAATTATAGATGCACTCTTTCCAACTCTATCTTAGTTTAATTTTCTTCTTCTCTCCTCCAAGGTTGTTCTTTTAACCTTCTAGACATCTCTATGGCATGTAAAAGAATTGCAATAATTTTTCCATCTAAGGATGCTCTAAGATAAGGTAACAATCCTAAAGTGAACCATTCAACTCTTTATTTATCTATCAGAGGTTCTTCTAACCTTCTAGTGACATTCTTTAATCTATGACTGAATTCCTTCACATATCCATCCTCCTTTGTAATTAGTTCTCTCATTTTCTAAGACTCTTCGTAGGTTCTTCAGGAAATGGAAATTTGTCTTGAATTCTTTCTCTGTGGCATCTCAATTTTTGTTATTTTGGACATTTGTCTCCATGTACCATTTTAAGGTATCCTCTCTTAATGTTCTAATGAAGTCATATAATTTGGTTGTGGAATCACAAAATATTTTTCTTCCAAAGATGTATCTAAAATGAAGAGATGTTCCCATGTATCCCTGGTATCCTTTTCAAATACTAGAAACTTGATCTTCTAATCTATTCTTCTAACTAGTTGACAATTTGATTGATTCTGAATGGTTGGTTAATACTTTGGAGGTTTCACCTTCTTACTTTGGAATTATTAGGTTTTTACAGACTTCTTTTTCTTCCTTTGTCTCTCACAAGTTCAATATCAAAATAAATTTCTCCTAATATCTCTCTAAATTCTCTTATAATTTATTCTCTTTTCTCACTCTCTTCTTGACATTTGTTATATATATCCATCCAACTTTCTTCCTCTTGTATTTTTCAAATTGATGTGTAAAGTGGCACATGGAATGATTTCCAAATTGAGGGTGATCTCTTATAGGCTAGTGTGATGGTTAGGGAACACATATTTTATTGGTGAATTTTCATAATTATCTTCTTCCATAAATAACTTCCTTCCTTTAACATCTCTTAACCTATAATTTTCTTATAATCCTTCATCACTTCTTTTTTCTCTTGTTTTACTACTTCTTCTATATCACATTTCTCAAAGCTAATTTTTCTTTATTATTTTCTTACATTATGTTTATATTTTCTCCAAACTCCTCATATAATTATTCTAATCTAATTACTTCTTCTTCCTCTTCACCTTTTTCTTTAATCAATAATGGGGATTCTTCCTTTTCTTTTTCCCATTCTATAGCTCCTAATACTTTCTTAAGATCTAGTTCCAATATATTTACTAACTCCTGTAAATATTTCATTAACCTAGCTTTCCTTGATAATGAATGTTGTATTATATTATCTAATGGAAATTGTGCCATGGGATCCATGGTGTAACCAAAACTTGTTGGCATCTTCTTTATGCATGAATGAAAACAAAACTCTGAGTGTCTCCCTCAATTTTGGAGTATCCAATTGTTGGCCTCCACTTGAAGTGGGTTTATCTTTCTTTTCTACTTATTGAACTTTTTTTAATTTTCCTTTTTTTTCATTTAACTTCTTAATCCTTTCCTCCCTTGCTAATCTCTATTTTTCTATCTTTTTATCTAACTCCTTCTCTATTGTTATCTTATCCCTATATTTATATCTCTTCATCATGATTGTATTTATTTTTTAGTTAATAATTCACCTAATCCATCTAATCTTTCTTTTAATAAATTATGTGATTTTTTTATTTGTTTAGTTTCTCCATGTCATCCTATATCTTTTATCCTAACCATCTCCCCATAAAATTTGATCAGTTACATCTCTTGGATCACCCCCCATCACATATACCATCACATGGTATTTGACCCCTAAAGGAACTTTTCTAAACTTATAATTAATCCTTTTTCAAATAATAAAATCTTTATTAAGAATGGAACTTGTTTAAAGAATATACCCTGGTTTTTCTTATAACTTTATCTTTCTTGTTATAAAAATGGGTCAAACCCTAGATCACCGAAGTGATAATGTATGATTCTAGATTAGTTTCAAACTAGTAGTTTATTTATATTTTCCAAGGTTCTTCAAGATCTATAAGAGTTTGTAATATTTGTAAGTCCACTCAATTGGTTTCCTCAAATATAAACATGACCACTATGTTATTTTTGCGAGTGCTAAAATACAAGGCCACAATGAATGTGGAAATTGTGACCATAATTTTTCTTTGTATTCTCCAAATATTTCAGCTTTAGTTCCCTTGTAAGGTGATTTAATTTTTTTATTCTCCTTTGACGAATATATAAATTTGAGTTTCCCACATATCCTCAACTTCATTAACACTCATTTCCAATATCTTGGTGGTAAATTTTTTCTAGAATTCTTCTTAATAAAAGGAGTCTAAGATAAAACACCAAAAATTTTACCTTAAGCCTCAACATGAATGTATTCATTTTTATGTCCTTAGAAAACACAGTCTAATCCCATGCGCATCGGCTATCAACCAGCGGGCATTGAGCACTCACCCAAGGCATGTGTAAGTGTCGAGCCCCTCCTTTATGTAAGTTTTGTGAGAATACATCCCCCATTGATAGAATATTAGATGAAAGAAGGGAAAGAACCATGAATTCATTCGGATAATAAGGAAAATGTCAAGTGATAACATATCTCGATAATACAAAGTAAAGGCACTAGGGTTTATACCCATGAACAATGTATATATTTTAAAAGAAAGCCATATATTCGTATTAATCTCTATTTAGTAACCACATTACATTCCTCAAGGCCATTACAGACCAAATGTCTTAATGCGAGATAGGGATTATACATAAAAATCCTAAACTATGCTTTCCATATCACAAAGATGTTCATAGACCCATCCATCTAGATATTCCATCTCTCCTACTGTCCTCCTAATGAGAACCTTAACCCATAGAATCTACTACTATTTTTGTAGAGTTTTCCTCTCCTCTTATTATTCTCTCTGCCTCTTTTGATATCTCTCTTGACACCCTCTTCTCAAAGAGTCGTCCCTTCCTTCTACCTAAGCATATCTATATATAGCTTCAACATCCACCACCATGCCTTCCTGAAGTAATAGACCGGTTTCCAAGTGTCCATGTGGTCCTTCAATGGAGCATGATTCTTGCCATCTGAGCTCTCCACTGTCTACAATGATGTATTTCTGGATCCTTCCATTGCATGGAATATTCCTTATGTGACCATCAAGTCGTCAAGATGGAACCTTATCTACTCCACATGCTCATTCGAGTCACACTTTTCTCGTGTGCTTCCTTAAACGCTGAATATGGCTAATTCCTGAAACCCTTTCCTTTTCCTTACACCCATGCCTTGGGTTATGCTAAACCCTTATAACACCGTGTCATGTGGATTTTACCTTGTGCACCCTTCTTCATATAGGCCCCGTGTACCCACACGCCTTCTTGTACTTAGCCAATATTCTGAGGCCCAACATCACCCCACACTAAGCATGTTATCCATCCTTAGAAACACTTCTCTTCAATGAATAAAGAATGGTGGGCTCTGAATAGTTGGAAAAATAATGAAGGAATGAAGAATTGGGAGAAAGAATGAAAGAATGGGGAAATGAAGGAGAACATGTTCATTGTTGAAGGAGGAGAGGGAAATCCTTCCCTATATCTACCTCTAGCTTCTCCCAGGCATTAACCTCACTCTACACTTGCTAACAGAGGTCACCTACTAGGGCACTTACCTCCTCAAAGCTTAGCCCTTCCCCCTTAGTGCTCATCATTTCAACAATTCCTTCTAGTTGTTTTCCCAAATCCTTGAGGGTGTCTATCCTGGGTGATCTGGGGGTATAATTCCTTCACCAATTATTGATCGAGCCTCACAAGGTGTCATTATCCTCTAATTTATTTTCCACCTTAGCCAAGATCCTATCTCACTCTTCTTTGTTCCCCTTATTCTTCTCCTAGAACTCCTTGAGTTCTATCTCATGTGTAGCTACTCTATCTCTATCAACATAATTATCATAGGTAGCTTCAGCAACTTGTGTTGCAGCCTTCACATTAGAAAGGAGTTTTGTATACTGAGAAACAATCCCTACGAACTTCATCTTGTATTCTCTCTTGGCATGCCAACACTTCTTCTGTGGACTCTAAGGTGAGCGGCTACCTCTCCATAGTTAGGTGTGAGTTAAGTCCTATAGGTACAATATGGTTGATTCATATTTTTTCTCGGGTGGCACTAGGTCAAGATGCTTTAAAAAAATATCATCTGTAATCATCTCTTTTTTCTATGTAATTCATGCACCCTTTCCTTCTCCTCTTTCAGTTTGTGCCTTAGTTGTACATTGATTAGTTCTTCTTGTTTTAGATCCTTTCTTTTCTTGAGAAGTTCCTCCTCCTTCTCTAATTCTACCTCTAGGAATCTCACCCTATCATTCCTTCCAAAAATTTTGGCCTCAACCTCAACTGAAACCTTGTTGAGTGCATTATAAAATTTCTCATCTAACAACCATTGAGCATTAACCAAGGGGTTTATCCCTTTTTCTTTGACATATTCATTATTTCCCCTTCGCTTACCTTGAACTCAGGTTCATCAACATGTGATTCAAACACCCAAGATAGAATTTTCCTGGTTTGTGGGTATGCACCTTCTACGTCAAATGAGGGCATGGCCAAGAGTTTTTTTTTTGGCACGGTGCTCTGGAAGCTTGTGTGTAGAACCTTGATTGGATCATTGATGTAACCCATTCCTTGCCCTTGTGATTCCACTATGCCCTTCCCACCTATTCGCGTAGCCTTTAGAAATCTCACAGCCAGATTGGGATCTCCACAAATGCTGCCATACTCCTTTCCAATGCTTTCTTCCTTAATCTCCTTCATCACTTCATCTGCGTTGCACTCTACTTCTTGTTATGATAAATTTTTGATGATTCCTTCCGATTCTCTCTCTCGTAGGTTCTTTTATTTATTCCTTGGTGAGGCTTGGGGTCCTTTAATCTGTTGTGTTTACTTCTTTACTTACCCCTTTGCCTTGAGCATCTGCTTCTTCCTCGTCATTCTTCCCTTCACTTCCTTCTTCTTCTGAATCATGTATATCATACATGGGATGATTATGAACTTCTTCATCCTAATCATTTTCCTTTTCATCCCTATAGTCCTCCAAGCCCTTCGTTTCCTCTAAGTCTGCCTTCTCCATCACCTTCCGTTTCTTCCTAATTGGTGATTCCAGATAAGATACTATTCCCTCTATTTCTCTTCGGTCGTGACTCCTTCCTTGGTTATTCTTCTCTTGTGAGGGATCCTCCTTCTCTGGCACCTCTTATTTTGGGGTATTCTCTTGGACTAGGGAATTCTTCTTGTGCACGTAAGTGCTTGGCTTAACACTTGTTTTTGGCACACCCACATATTGTGGTGTCTACACACTTGGTGCCTTCTTCTCCTGCACCTCTTCTCTCTCTTCCTTCTTTGGCAAGACCTTCTTTCTTCCTATAGGGTATTCTAGAATGGAGATATCATTTTCCAAGTAGGCTCCCTTCTCAAACTTTGGCCTTATACGTAGATATACCCTTGTTGCAGCCCTTCGGTGATTGGTAGCATTATTGGTTTTATCATCTGCACTTTGTGGGAGACATATTTCTCCACATATGTGCACTTCTTTGATATAGGAACTTTCATAGCTCGCGGTGGTCTTTATCTACCTCACTAAGGTCAAACCTTAGTCTCTTGGCCTCCTTAAAATGGTTGACCCAATCTTGGAAGTATTACATGGTGAAAGAAAACAGTAGCTTTAACCATGGACTCTTAGTCCCATCTGTTAAGGTGAACTGGCCAATACAAAAATGTTGATATATAACAAACTCCACTTCATCATCTACGAATGTGGGAAACTGCTTAGGTATCCTCCACTATGCCCCAAATGCATCGTGCATCCAATTATACCATTTTTCTAGATGCCCCTTATGGGTGGCCATCATGGTCTCACAAGTATATTTCTCAAACCTTTTTACAAGAAAGGGATTTTCTTCTGGATACTCCCATATGAACTTATTTGGCCCATCCAACACTCTAATCTTATAGAAGATGATGGTGAGGAGAATTTTGTTGAACAATATCTTCTCTCCTTTTTGCACACTACTAATGATCTCATCTGCAATGTAGGTGGATAAGTTGTAAATGGTGCCTTTAGAGATCTTCTGGCATACATTCAGCCATGCCTTGTTCACTTGTGTCCACCTTTCTTGATCATTCACTTAGTATCCAAGTGCACGACCATTATCATAACAGGTTTGGGGAGATCTGTGATATCAAAATAGTGCAAACCCTTTTTGTAGTCATAGGCCTCCACAGTTTCCTTAATGGCCTCCTTATCATCCGATTCATCATATATGGAGTCTCCTTAGCAAATCAGGCCTGTGAATTTTTATTTGAGTTGAGGAGTTATGTGAATTTTTTGTCCTGTAAAATAAAAGTGGTCTTCATGTACATGCAACATCAACCACTAGTATAACTACTCGGGCTTGCCAAAATAGGGAAACTCATAAAGTTACAGGAACCTGACATTCTCCAACTTCACCTTCAATTTGTCGCTATAGATCAGAATTCCTTTTTGTGTCCTCTTTTTAGTTAGATGAACCAGTTCCAATGCCATCTCTTTTTTTGTAGTGCTCGTGTGATGATTGTAGTCACTTACAACCATCTTCCTCAAGTGTGATTCCCACTCTTTTCCCGAAACACTCCATCTGGGTACTACATCTTTGTATACCACTCTTCATTGGAACTAGCGATGACAATGGTTTGTTTTCCTTTTCCCTTTCCCTTTTGTTTCTTTGGTGAGATGGTTGCCTTATTTGGTTCCATTCTACTTGTCAGGTTAAAACTTAAATTCCTCCTTTCTCTGCTCTACTACTCTGCTCAACTCTAAGGCTCAACTCCATGAAAGAATCCTCCTACCTCCATGCCCTAGCTACCAAACCCTAACTAGGAAAACCCTTCCACAAGATGGCATACTCCAAAAGAACTCTCCCCACACCTATGTACTCCTTCCACTCTAGTTCACAGATCAACCTAGTTGCGCACTTAGATCTCTATGATTTTTCTTCCTTCACACAAATCTCTCTAGATGCCCTAGTTCATAAGATCTCTTCCACTTCGTAATTGCAAGGTAAATTAATGATTCAGCTGTCCTCATACTTATAGCTTTTTCCTCCTTTCTAGTAATAAATGATATGACACCTACCAACATAGCATTAAATGTGTATTTTTTTCCACTAAATCTGACCTTAAGCACCCTTACCCACATGCCCAATCCTACGTGAAAAACTCTTTACAACCTTTTGGTGTGCAAAAATCCTTACTGACCGAAGACTCTTACACACACGTCTGCGGCACCGAAGGCACCTCTTCTATCCTTTACTCAATTTTTTCCCTCACCTGCATCATTTTTTTCCTGTACTTTTCCTTTTTTGTACGTGGTATTTATAAATCCTTATCCTAATACCAACCATTATTGTCCAACGTTTTCCCACGCAGCTTTCTATCCTTTAATCGGGATTTTAAAATTTTAGTGCCACCTTATACTTCACTTCGCACTACTCCACCCCACACTAAAATAGATGCATGGTCCTCTCGCATGTGCACAAAATTTTTAAAATAATGTGGTTACTTGGCACACAACGCAAAAAAAACAATGGAAAGGAACAAGCAACAAGAAAGGGAAACACAAAGAAAAAAAAAATGTATAAAGGGAAATTCTAATCTAACTGGAAATACTACCTTACTTAGAAACACAAGGCTTATTTATCGTAGGGCTTTAGTCTTCTCCCATTGAAATGGCTAGGTAATTTCATCCCATCCAACACTTGTAACTGACATGCACATTAATCAAGGATGTACAAGATGATGTAAGGGCCCAAACAATAGACTTTCAATTTCCTGGGATGACTCAAAAACTTGGACTCATACAAAGAACCATTTCCCAACCAAAAAATTTTGGTTCTTGATATTATGGTCATGTCATGCCTTTTTCTAGCCTTTTCATTCTTCTGACTCCATCTAGAAAGTGATCATCTCTCATCTAACTGCATCAACTTATTGATCCTTTCTTCTAACTGCATCAACTTATTGATCCTTTCTTTGAACACTTGTTCATCAGCCAATCCTCGTGCACACACTATATGTAGCAATGGTAACATGAATTCAATGGAAAAATAACCTCCATGCCAAACACCAATTGAAATGGCGTGGCCTTATTCAACCTCTTGTAGGTTTTCCTGTACACCCATAAAATGGTTGATACTTTTTCATCCCAATCTTGTCTTCCAACATCAAAAATCTTGGTCAACATGTGACTTAGTATCTTGTTAAATTCCTCAGTAGTTCCATTTTCTTGTGGATGATAGGGGGTAGTCTTTTGATGGGCCACCATAAACTCTGTTAGGAGAATCCTGACCGTTTCATTGAGAAAATGTGTACTCTTATCACTAATCAAGCTCAAAGGAAATCCATACCTGCTGATTACATTTTCCCATAAGAATATAGTAGTTGTCACTACAATGAAATCCTTTATAGGTGCTACCTCTACCTATCTTGTCAAGTAATCAGTGTAAGTAATGATGTAGTGTGAACTAGTCCTTCACATAGTAGGTGAAATTAGCCCTAAAAAGTCAATTTCCTATTTTTCAAATGGCTATGCACTAGCTATCATCCTTAATGGCATCTCATCCCTCTTTCTAGGTTTTCCTAGGCACTGAAAATGGTCACAAGCCTTACAAAATTCAATACAATCCTGGTAGATGGTTTCCCACCGATTCGGTGAGTAGAATCTTTCACATGGTTGCATTTCCTGCATAGTGCCCTCCTGCAGTCCCACCATGTGCTTCCTCCATAAATGTTACATGCTCATGTTCTAATACACATTAGCACAGAACCTCATCATGGCCTAATTTGTACAGATCTCCACTAATCAACATGTAGGGTGTGATGCATATTGATAACTATTTTCTCTCTAAAGCCTTCATCACTTCTGGTGCCACACTAGTTTTCAAGAATACTAGTGATATATTATAAGTTTGAGGGCATGTGCCATAACCTAAAAAGTTAAAAATCCAACATGGTATCCTAAATTCTTTGCATGTCCTCCTTGAGTCAATCCACGATAAGTGGTTAGGCCCTGAATTACTCTTCCTAATTTTACCACAACTAAAAAAATCAAATTCTGAAATAATTGGACCCAACGGCATATGCGCCCTTACGAGAATAGGATTGTTCACCAAATATTTCAACACCATGTGGTCTGTATAGAATATAAAAGGTGTTTCTAACATGTTCAATATAAACTTATGCAATGCATAAATCATTGATGATTCCTCATGCTCAGTATTGTATTGGTATAATTATTTATTTTCGGTGTTAACTTCCTACTTGCAAAACACAAGGGGTGATCAAAAATCCCCTCACTAGGTTGTGATAGTATTGCTGCAATGGTTTTTCCTGAGGCATCAACATGCACATGAAAAGGCTTATCCCAATAAGGAAAAGGTATTATGGGTGCAATGACAAGTCTATCCTTCAAAGTATCAAATGCCTTTTGTTGTGCCTCTCCCTAATGAAAGGCACTCTTGTGTTTTAGTAATTATTCCAAGGGTGTAGTGATCTTGGCATATCCTTTGATGAACTTCTTGTAGTACCCTGTATGCCCAAGAAATCTACATACTGTGCACTTTGACTAGTAGACTCTCTCAATCCCATAATAAAAACAACTTTCGCGGGATCCACTAACAAGCCTTCCTTATATATAATATGTCTTAACATGGTTCCAAATGGAGTAGTAAAGAAACATTTCTTAATGTTGAGGGATATCCTCAACTAGCCAACATCTCTCAAACATCAGCCTCAAATTGTCACAATGGTCTTTCACTAGCCCATACACCATCCAGTCATCTAGGTAGACTTGAAGAAACTTATGGATGAAGTCCTAAAATTCTTGTACCACAATGCGCGAGAATACAACAGGTGAATTTTTCAATTTAAAAGGCATGACCGTATAGGAAAAACTTCCCCACTCAGTGGTAAAAGTTGTATTTCTCTAGTTTTCCTTTGCAATCCTGACTTGGTGATACCCTGAGAACCCATCCGTGAAAGAGTAGACCTCACTCCCGGATACTCCCTCTAGAATTTATTCATGGGGGTGGTTAGGAAAGGATCGATGACACATACTACATTCAGGTCCTTATAGTCAACACATATCCTTATTCTTCCATCCTTCTTTATATTGATGACCATTGGGATTATCCATTCTGATTCCTCCACAACCTTAATGATGCCTGAAGTGATCATCTTATCTATTTCCTCCTTGAACCATATGCACAATTTTGGATTCATCGATAAGGTATCTTCCGAATCATGTGCATGCCTTCCTTTAACTTGATCCTCATACCCACCAAGGATTGGTAAACACCTTTGATTTTATGGTACCGTGTGGGAATACATCTTGAACTCATGTAATGATCAATGATCTTTAAATATTATTTCTCCAACCAATAGTCCCTAATGATAGCTTCTTTAGGTTCTTCCTATGATCCAATGTTATCTTTCTTCATTTTCAAGGGCTCATGGAAGGCATGGAATTGATTATTAGTGTTATCTATGACTTCATACATACCTATGGAATGGTTAACATCCATACTTTCCATCTCTTCACCATCTAATGCATAGACCATATTTCCTTTTTCCTTTTCAATGCATTTTCTTCATTGAGACGTGTATCTAAACAAGGTTCACCCAACATCTCCAGTAACCTATCTTCTGCCATAGCACTATCTCCCATTTTAAGGTGCTTGACAACTTGTAACGCCTTATCCACTTATGGCTTGGTACTTTGATACTAAAATGTTTGAATGAGATCAGCCGTTAACCCCACCAATTCCTTTCGATGGCATGTTTCGAAATGAATATATCATGCACATGCACAAACTGTAAGGTGGAATATAAATTATGCACCCATAATGAAGGTGGTAAAGATTCGGTGCCCTCTATCCAAGCCTTTTCACATGCTTGGATATGGGAAGAGGCGGTTTATTTTCCATGGTAGTTTTGGATGATAGTGGATGCATTACTTCTACAAAATCTTACGAGATAATGTGACTCTTACCTCGTGCCACTCCATGAGACTCTCACAATGTGTTTCCCACCAAAACGATGTATTCCCCTTCTCTCATCCTTATTCTTCCATTGAGCCTCCATTTATCGTAAGAAAACTTCGGTGTGCTCCTCCGAGTAACTTGGTAGCTTATTTCTTCCCATGTGCTTGATTGAGCACATCTTCATCATCCTTGTTATAGATCCTCTCAATTGTCACCCAATCAACTCATAAGTCTCAAGCACCGAATTTTCACATGTTATGCTAGTTGTATCACTCATCAAATGAGCATATTAAAATTACATAACCCCTTTTGTATGATGAATTATTTTAGGGTCTCTGATGGAGCACACATAGATTATGTTGAGGAATTCCTCTCCTAAGGGATCAATATAGGGCACTTGATTTTCCTTCTCTCAAGGGGATGATGACCTATTCCTCCTTGTTTTCAAAACTTATATACCCATTGTTAAACTTTAGGTCAACATTAATTTTTTAACACCAGGGGGCACCCAAGTAATGCTTGGGAAATTATACACCTTGGTGATTGCCAAGACTTCAAAGTCCCAGTGAACTTGGCCCCTTGAATAATGATAACCTCATTTTTCAAGACTCTAATGGGCATTACCTTTGTCTTATTCACCATATACATTACATTCAAATATGGGTGTAATGTGGGCCTTCCCATTTGATTTCATGCATCCAAGGTGAGAACATTGAACTCTGCTCCTATGTTGATGAAGATATTAATCGAAGCCATTCATCAAAAATTTCATTCAATGTGATAACTTTATCATAGTCAAGGCTATGAGGAGGAAGGTTTTCATACAAAACCTACCTTTTGCACTCGCTGCTCCGACATGTGGTACCTTCTCTTTTATTCATTCTCTTAGAAAGAGAATGATATTCTCTTTCCTTAACATCCTATATACTTCCCTGACTTCATCCAGGTCCTTATGTGGAGCCTCGACATTATTCCTTTGATCCAACTACCTTGATTTCTCCTTTAGACATTGGATCTCCCCTTGTAAACTCTAAATCACATCCATAGTCTCTTGATACACTTCCTTCTAATGAGTAGGGTCTAGATACTTCCCATGTACCACTTCTTCCCTAACAACTAGTTTCTTCTTGGAATCTCCTTAGCACATGCAACCTCTACTCGCGATGTCACTAATACAGGTTCTAATCCTGACTGATGTTCCACTCTTGGAATCCACTGTGGGTCAGCCTTATTTATTCTCACCACCTCATCACCTTTTTCTTTCCAGTGTTGTTGGATCATGTGCTCAAACAACTCAAGGCACTCCTTGTACTTATGTTTTTTTCCACACCATGAGCACTATAATAGATCAGGACACTCATACTTATAATGCTTTGTAGACCCACAATTATAACAAGTTCCTTGTAGTAACTCACTTCTTCCTCCACCATGGTTACTACAACCACAAAATAATCTTTTGTGTACTCCTCCATCTGTGTTCCCTTCATAGTGGTGATCATCATCCTTGGAATTTCTTACAAGGCTAGTCTGGCACACACCAAGATCAATAGCATCATGAATATGGTCAATCAACCTGCAATCCTTGGTATCATGGGTCGTAGAGGTACATATCTTGCAATAGAAAGAAAAATTCTTGTGGATTGCGTGTTGTAGTAGAGGACATCTATTTTCATCATGATCCCCATGGAAAATATCACAGTCTATCACCATGGCGCTGATCAACTTTTGAGGGAAACTATCCTTTGTATGCCCCTCCACTTCACAATCTATGCACCAAAGACCACTACAAACCTCATGAGTTGAATTTTTAGACAACTTATCAAATTACTTAGCCATTGTGGTAATATAATCCTCCATAAAAGGGCTAACACCAGTATCAACACTCCCAATAGCCTCAACACGCAGGGCAGCTTCCAAGGCCTCATGTGGATCTGTGAAAGTATTGTGTGACAATGCTCTTCTAAATGGTGTTATTAACCCTCCAAAACCATTAAGCATGATGATAACAGGTGTGTCTTATAGGATATTTTTGATAAGAAAGTATTAAATCATGTGTCATACTCTCGTACACTCTTTGTCATTCCTTACTGGATCTCCTTCGGGGTGTTGACGTTTTTTTTCTTGAACTCAGGGATATTGAACTTTTCTGGGAAGGCATTTTTCAACGTAGTGTAATCCACCACCGTCTGATGTCAGTCATACTTCCGGTACTAACTGTGCATGCGCCCTTGTAACGTCATTACAAACCTACTTTATTTTCACTTCAGGGTAGTGATTCTCTTTACGTGCCACAACAATTCACACTTGTGCACATGCTCTATAACATCTTCAATACCCATGTAGTCCAATAGGTGTAAATACATCTCAAAAAATACTTGTGGAGGTGGTGTGACCCTTTTTCCACCCGACTCGAGAACCTTGGTTTCCTCCCATGTTTCCTCTACCACCAGATCCACTAGACCCACTAGGTCTTGTCCCTCCTGACCCACCAAATCCTCTAGATCCACTAGGTCCACCAGGTCCTCTAGCCCCTACACCACCAGATCCACCTCCTGTAGCTAGAAAATGGCCTGAAGTGGTCACACCTAGTGTCCCCAACATCCCACTAAACTATGCACCGATGGTTTGTGATATTGTCCCGCTATCAGTTGTGTGTCTCAGCGCCACTTCCAGATGTGATACCCAAACCTTGTGTATTTGCACCTTGTCCAAAAATTCCTCCAAATACGGGAATGGTTTGTGTAGCCATGGATGTCCCAAATAAGAAATTATATCTCCTAGGAATATATCGGTTACTTACACCGATACCAACCATATTAATAATACTTCTTTCTTGATCTAGAAAACCAAGCACTAGGCATTAGTCACAATGTGGGTTTAGATGCATGCCACTGGATCTCCTTTCTCCATCAAAAATCTCATTAGAAGTTGAAGGGGATTCTCTCCCATGCTTTATAAGATGGGGTAGCACAGACTACTCAGGTTCCACATCCTCTACATGAACCTCAACTCCTTTCCGTAACATCTGCCTCCATAGATCCATCACACATGTAACCTCACATTGTCTAGCCATATCCCTTTCACAAGATTCACTATATTTGAGTTGTATCTCTTCCCTTTCCTTTTCATCTGTAATGTCCACCATCTTCCACCACCTTATCTTCCTCACCCAACACTCGAGAAAGCTTAGCTGTCATAGGGAATACCTTTAAACTTAGAGTAATGATCAAGATATTTATAGCCAAAGGGATAGAACATAAAAATGATCCTCTGGGCATTCCTTAGAAACTCAAACTCAACAACCTCTAGGAAAGAATACATAGAAATGGCATATTCTAGAGTATAACTGGTCAACACTCCTTTCCACTAGTGATCAAAACACACATCCAAGTCATATCTGCATCCTGCAGCCTCTGGTAATCATCTTGGGTCCATATGTGTGATCTATAGTACCATCTCGATCTAGATGCATATGTTGAAATCCATTCATATAGTTCTACTAGAAAATAATAGAAGAACATCTCGTACAAATCATGGTATAGGTTCTCTTCTACGTATCTATGTGCATCGAACTTAGGTCCAGTGCTAAATATTTGTGTAAACTCATCCTCCGTGATCTTGAACCATGCTTCAAAACTCTCCAAGGTCAGACATTCTATCATCATGCATCATAGGGACCAAGATGTATGCCATGTCTCACAAAAACTTTGAAAATAGGTTTCAACAAAAAAACCAAGATGTATTCATTTTCATGTCCTTAAAAACAACAGATCTAATCCCATTTGCATCGGCCTATCACCCAGCGGGAATGGGTGCTCACCCAAGGCATGTGCAAGTGTTGAGCCCCTCCTTTATATGATTTTTTTGAGAATACATCCCCTACTGATAGAAGCTTAGATGCAAGAAGGGAAATAACCATGCATTCATTCGGATAATAAGGAAAATATCAAACCGATAACATATCGATAATACAAAGAAAAAGCACTAGGTTATATACCCATGAAAAATGTATATATTTTAATAGAAATCAATATATTCATATTACTCTCTATTTAGTAACCACATTACATTCCTGAAGGCCATTATAGACCAAATGTCTTAATGCGAGATAAGGATTATAAATCAAAATTCTAAACTATTTTTTTCAAATTACAAATACGTTCATAGACCCATCGCTCTAGATATACCATCTCTCATACTGTCATCCTAATGAGAACCTTAACCCATAGAATCTATTACTATTTTTGCATAGCTTCTTCTCTGCCTATCTTGATATCTCTCGTGATGCCCTCTTCTCAAATATCCATCCCTTCCTTCTACCCGAGCATATCTATATATAGCTTTAGCATCCACCAACATGCCTTTCTAAAGTAATATATCGGTTATCAAGTGTCCATGTGGTCCTTCAATGGAGCATTCTTCTTCCCATCCAAGCTCTCCACTTTTTGCAATGATGTCTTTCTGGATCCTTCCATCACATGGAATATTCCTTCCTTGACCATCGAGTTTCTAGGTTGGCACCTTATCCACTCCACATGCTCAGTCAGGTCACACTTTTCTCATGTGCTTCTCTAAACACCAAATATTGCTAAGTCATGAAACCCTTTCCTTTTCCTTACATGTGTGCCTTGTGTTATGTTAAACCCTTCTAAAACCCTATGCTAGGCACCTTTACCTTACACACCTTTATTCATATAGGCCCCACCACCCACACACCTTCTTAAACTTAGCCAATATTCGGAGGCCCAATAGTGAATGTGAGGGTTAAGTTGTTTTCCCTTTTGTTAAGAATGTCCGATGAAAATACAAAACATATTAAACATATGAACAAGATTATTGAACTCTAACATAACAGATTAGACGGTTTGTACCAACTCTCATTATTTATTCATATCTAAATATAAATTACATTAGTCTCATACACACTTCTCATATACTTCTCATGTGCCATTATCTTTCTTCTTTACATTCTCTCTTTGTATTATTTCTACATTCAATATATCACACACACTTCCTTTATATCTTCTCTATATCTATTCTCAATATCACATGTTTTTCATATTATACGCACACATTCATTTATGAATAAGTACAATAAATATATATTCTTACAAAATAAGTTGAAAGACACTTCTTTTGGTTGCAGCTATGTCATCTTACACTACACTTTGCTTTTGACCTTCTTTGTTTTGTGGCTCTGGATAGACTTCCTTATCTTTATTCTATTTTTGGCATATTTCTTTATCTTATGCATATATCTTCAATCTTCAAAAGATGTTTCCTTATCTTTGCAGGTTATTGAAAATATTGATGAATAACCATATCAACAAGATCCTTGTATATAAATAACATTCTAAATGCATAGTAAAATATTAATATGTGCATGATTTTTTGTCTACATTTTCCCCCTTTATGTTATTTGAATGAAATTAAAGTAGTGTAAAGAAATTAAGGAAAATACTTGTATAAAGTCAAGATAATCAATATTGAAAAGTGTGTGTAGCATGTAGAAACGTGTAGTGTGGAAAACCATGGACCATTTATTTGACCCATGTGGCTTAATTGGAGATAGAAAACCATCATAAAGAGAACTTGGAGAAATAGTTGAAATGATTTGGAGACTTTAAATATTTTTAATTATTGTTCGAGGTGATAGAAGAGTTAGGGAGTTATCAATTCACAACCTGATTTTGTTTTAAAATGGGAGGATTTGGGCATCCTACTGCCAAAGGAAGACTATTGGGGAGAGAGGTCTATTTTTACTCTTTGGCTATGACTCCATCCCAAAAATTCTAACCACTTTGTAGATGATTAGAAACCAAATTTAGTTTTAATTAGTTCGGATTGAAATTTTTTCTATCCCGAATGAAGGATCCATATAAGAGAAGTATAGTAAAGGAAATGATATCTCATTACCCCCACTCTTATAGTAACATGTGTTTTGATTTAAAAATAGTGTTATATGTATTATAATTTAGGTCATCTGGAAGAGATAATAATGTAATGTAGATCCCAAGTTATGTCATCTGGAGAGATAGTAAATGTTCTTATTGTATTGATTGATTCATTTGATTTGATTTTTGATCAAATTTTTCTGCTCCTATTTCAAATAAGTGGAATGGTGGAAAAGAAAATAAGTAAATACAAATTATGATAGGTTTTAAGATTACCTCTTGATAAGATGATGATGGTGAATATACGAGCGTAAAAGATCATCCTCACGGTGAGCTAATTGACTGTATAACAAAGAGAATCTAAACATAAAAATGGTTACTAGATAGGACGGTGGGTTTCTTAACAACATTGGTCCCAAGAAGTGATAACTTCCTAGGTATGTATATCAACCCACTTTGATAAAATAGATGGATACATGATAATGAATAGGTTGGATACAACACATAACAAGATAAAATAGAGATATGAGATACATACTAAGATAACGAGATCGGATAAAACAAATGATAGTTAAAAAGAGATAATAATATTCAAATATGGTTGGGTTAACGAGAGAAATAAGACTATCTTGTGAGTGCAGCTAAGTAGATCATAAAACTTATAAAATAGATCTGAAACAAGCTCTGAAACACTAAGAAGGTCCTCGATATGATGTGGGATTGCTAGAGAAATAAAAAGGATACAAGAAAATTGATAGATTTGATAAATTCATATAGGGTTAATAAAGTTTGGGCTAGATCAAAGATGACTAGTGACAATGAGGATGATACCTGCAATGTTAGGTATGTAGAACATAAATATGAGGTTTTTGAGATGTTGTAGAGATTGGAAAATGGTTTATAGAAAGGGTGGAAGGTAGAAACTAGGGTATATACAGATCGGGTTGATGACGACTAGAAAAAATTGATGGTGGTCAAGGGTAGATTTATGGTTTTGAGGAGATGGATGGATGGAAAAGAGTTGTGGATAAGGATTAGTGATGGAAGATGAACGACAAAGCTCTAAGGTAACTAGAAGACCAATAGAAATTATACAAAATGGATAATGGAAATGATGTTGGGGATAAAATAAAGGATAAATGGACTTCAAATCTCCCAAGATGGCATGTAAGATCTTAAAATTATCTCCAAGTACATGGTTGCAGCTCCAAATAAGAGAAAGAAACATAGAAAAACTTGCCAGAAGACTTGAATTATTAAAATTACATCCTTTACAGAGAAGGGGGTATGGGCATAGTTATAGGTTCAACGAAGACCCGCATGGGTCACCTTCGACCGTGGATGACCCTTGATTTGGGTAGTGGAGATGGTGATTAACTTGATGTAAAGGGCCTAAAGGGGTAGAATTAGGGTTTCGGCTCTTTAGGTAGGTTAGGGTTGCATAGGAAGGATAAAAGGTGGTTGGAGGATAGGAATGCATTGAATGATGATATATGGATGCCTAGGGATGATAAATGAAGTCTTTAGGGAAGATATTAGGATAAATTATGTTTTTAGGGGTGGTTAATTATGATAAGGGTATATTAGGGGATAAAATTAAAAATGGGATAAAGATGGGAAAGTGGGAAATTAGGATGAAATACGTGGGTTCTAGGAGGGGAATAGAAGTTTGAATGGGAAGATAGGTATGTATGTGCAAGATGATGACAAAGGAGAGAGAACTTGGGTTGGGGGACAAGTGTACCAAAAATGGTGTTTGCATTTTCCCCTTTTTGTCGAATGGTTTATGTTGGTCTAGCCGCGAGAAGAAAAACAAAAATTAGTGTAAGATGATGATTAAGGTGTTTCCCCTCAAACTAGGGATCAATGAAAAAAAAGAATAAATCATGAGGTTGAAAGAGATAGATGAAGGATGGAAAGGATGAGAAAAGAGAAGATGAGAGAAGATTCCCTTAGTGGAGAGGGATAACAACTAATAAATAAATAAATAAAAATATGGCGGTGATTTTGGAATCACTATGGTAGGGTAGAAAGTATGATCTAAATGGAGACAAAGGCAATGTCCTAAAAACTTGTGAGTTAGAGAAAACCACTATAATCTAGAGGGAGTATAGTGGGAATCTACTCAGATGGATGTGCAAGCCGTGGGACTAATGGGTCAAAGGCATACATCAAAAATATGCACAAATAAATACAAGGATGGTCGGAGACAATGGTCCGACAAGATGTTGGGGAAAAAGTTGATGTAATATCCTTCATACAAGAGGAATCGATCAAATATGCATCCGAGTGGGACAAGGATAAAATATGGCTAAGATGGTGGGCTTAAGATAAAATATGGAGTCCTAAGAGGGAACACGAGGACGAATGAGAGCGGGATTCTAGATGCAATGAAATATACATGATGTGATAGAAAGAGAAGAAAAAATATATCCGACTGAGCCATGTGAGATAAATAAAGGTGTATTATAAGTAACACATAATCCATAAGTGGAAGAAATGTTAAATTGAAGAATAAATTAGATGAGATGAGAAACAAATGAAAATTAGGGTTGGGTCAACAACAAATGGGTAGGGTTGATCGATTTCTCTTGGGTTGATGGAAAATGGGTCAATGCACCTATATAAGTGGCTAAGTCAAATTGACTAACCTCATTTCCGTGATATAATTTTGATGATCGAGAGATATAAAAGTGTGATATTTGAATGAGATGGATGATATTAGAGGAGGAAGGAAGCACACGAGGTCATGAAGAGTGATAAGTTTGAAAAATTATGTTTAGTTTGGATTTTGGTTTTATTATTTTTCTTTTGATTTTTTTAGAAATTTATAGGTTCTAAGAGCCATTTGGTGGCAAATCCGGTGGGTCTTCGGTGACCAATCCAAATCGACGTTGACTTGGAAAAATTAGACATCAACCTATTAGGATCAAGTGCTTTGAATGGATAAGAGAGGGATTGTTTTGATTAAAAATGATGATTTTTGGATGATAATAGATTATTGTTTGATTGATTTTTTTAGGCTTGAGACATGTTATGCTTAAGAGATGATTCTTGACCCTATTAGGTATGGTGAGGGTTGATGTTATGAATGGAGAGTGGGATCATTTAGATGCAATTGGATTAGGTGGATTTTGTCATTACTAGCGGGTTCGTAGGATACGGGGATCACTATTATAGTGATTGACTAATGTGATCCTATGACCAACACTTTCTAGTTTAGGAAAGTAATTATGAAGATAATGCCGAGGATGTGTATTATATTTTGATACTACCAATTTAAGTAGTTCCAATAGTACTAGTTACAACAGAGGGCGGGATGGTTGTGTTGACCAAATTATTTGGATTAGATGCCCCAGGTGATTGCATTTATATCAAGGGAATTCCACATTTAGACATGGTGTATACATTTTAAATGCGGAATGTTTCGCTCTGCGAGAATAGACTTGCTTCTATCCTATCATTCCTTCGAGAAACATATAAGGGTTAGGCTAGGAGGAATACACATTTGAATGTTGAGATAAGGTGCACGTACCGTAGAGAGAGATTAGATCAACTGCAAAGAACTCCTTTTTGTCTTGGAAAGACTACTGCAAGTAAGAATACAAGACCACAAGATTTTAATTAGACAACAAATGAGGGATCTCGCCTTAGGCCCGGAAATATAAAAACTTCCTTTGAAGGTGGTCAGTTCCCCTTTTAATACGATTCAACACAAATGATAATATAGAAAGCTATTGCAAAATCACGATTTAGGTATCTCGTTACAAAGCAATAGAAACTAAACTATCAATAATAAAGCGTCACGTTGTTTGTTCAGTTACTGGTCGTTGATACGTTGAGGTTGAGTTATAGGGATAAACCAGACTAGATTTGGGGTTGTTAGGTGGCAAATAGGTGAGCAAAAGGGTTTTGGGGTATAAGTCATAGTGACCGATGGCGGTCACTGAGTAACCAACCACGGTTAGAGAACCGCTGCCGGTATATGATAATCGACACTTTGGTAGGGTCGGTGATCTAGGTGCTTACGGTAGAGATTGGTTGCGAGGCGATTGTGGGGTTATTGAGTATGGGGGATGGTGAGGGGAATGATGGGAGGATAGGGAAGACTCGAGTGTGGTAAAATGGCCTTCGGGTAATATCGGGTGTATGGGTGAAGGTTAAGCTACGTAATAGTGGTGGTAGTAGATCTAGGAATAAACTTATGATTACTATTAATCAACAGGCTCAAGAAAATGGTGCTTAGAAACATATAACATACTACTTACTTGCCCCTGATGTAGATGCAAGTTTCAGGACTGTGATGATGAAGACAGGACCCAAGTTGGATGCAGTTTCCTCTTCTGATGCTCGGATGAGTGTTATTGGGCTCTGGTTATTCAGTTGCAATCTTGGGCTTGATGTCCTTCTCTGCAATCTCTTCTTGTTTCTTCACTTGTCTCTGCTCGGCCAAGCAAAATCTGGATTCTCTCGATGATTTCTCCTTCTCTCCGATCAAATGAAAATCCGATCCTTGTTTTTGGTTGGAAGTGGTAATTTACGGGGAACCATGGCGGTTACGTGAACCGACGGTGGTCAAGTAGGAACCGTATCGGTCCGGTCAAAGCGGGCTATTTTTGGTAAAATAGCCGACTTTCCCTCCTTTTCTTCGAGGGATTGGTAGCGGGCTTGGTCAAGTCATTATGAAGTTGGTTTTAGGTGCGGATGAGGAGTAATTAGTCATAGGTGTGGAATTGGACCAAGTTATAGGTCTTAATTAGGTTAGTTTAGGGTTAAGACTAGGTCACGATGAGGTGGCGACATGAGGTGGCGGTATGGTGATGTGGATTTATTAATTATAAGGTAATTAATAAATAATTGTGTAAGGTTTAGGTGGTGAGGTTAGGTTGCGAAATGCGATGCGGGTCACAAGGGTCGTAAGACACAAATTTGGTGTCTACATTAGCCCCTTATTGTCGTGTAGTTTGTTTTGTAAAGTGCACTGGACAATAATAAGAAGTGGTTACTCCTGTTAAGGGTATAGGTAATCCCCCTCAAATCTATCACAGATTGAGGTAGCGTGAAATCAGGGATAGGGTTGATAAAGGGTAAATGGTGTAGAGATGATGGTGAGAGGGTGGGGTAGGTCCAAGGAAGCAGACGCACGTTAAAATGCAATAGTGCGACTAGGGTACATGATTTGACAAGAAAACCAAGAATGCATAGGCAAAGGTCGATAGTTTATCCAAACAAGGGTGATATAATCCTGTATCTAAGGCATAGGAAGTAGCTCGGGGTAGATAACGGTAAGGTGCACGAGAACGTTTTAGGCATGTTCGGTAGTACCAAATGGTTGGTTTGGTTGAGATAAACGTCACAGATCTAGGTCTTAAGCAAAGTTGGTCGACAGATCAAGTCAAGGACCCTAATCATGCTAAAACACTGAACGACAGTGCACTTGGATTGAACAAAAGGCTACCGTGGATAAAAGTGTATGTTGTTGATGTTGGGCGTTAGTTAATGCGGCCTTGGGAGCCTTGGGTCAAAGCTAATTGATGAGTGAGGGCCGTGGGTCGGGCCAAGTTGTTGGGTTGCGGCCGTGGGTCGGGCCAAATGGTTGGGGTGAGGCCTTGGGTCGGGCCAAGTTGTTGGGTTGTGGCCTTGGGTCGGGCCAAATGGTTGGGTTGCGGCCTTGGGTCGGGCCAAATAGGTTGGTTGCGGCCTTGGGTCGGGCCAAATGGTTGGGGTGAGGCCTTGGGTCGGGCCAGATGGTTAGGTGAGGCCTTGGGTCGGGCCGAATGGTTAGGTTGTGAGGCCTTGGGTTGGGCCAATGGTTGGGTGAGGCCTTGGGTGGTTGGGCTGGCCTTGGGGCCAAATTGTTGGCCGTGGGTCGGGCCAAATGGTTAGAATGGTTGCAGCAAAGGTTGATATAGGCGATGTGGGTGAAAAAGGGAAAATAGTAAATAAGGGCAGAAATTGGGGGCAATTTGGAATAAAACCGATGTCGATTCTATATGACCGATATCGGTTATGGTACCGATACCGGTTCCTTAGGGCACAATAAAACCGATATCGGTTATGGGTGAAAAACCTATAAAAAGAAAAATACGGCCTGTCATTGTCACTTTTGCAATTTGGAAATCTATTTGAGTTGTCTGACATGGAGAGTTAAGATTGGAGCATTAGTTGCGTGAGGTGGCGCTATTTGGCTGGAGGAGGTAGTTGTTAGTGGGCCCGAGTGAAGAGGAGGCAGCAGTTGATTGGTGGAGGACCCAGAAGAGGACATTTGGAGCCATGGCACAACCAGGAGGAGTAGGAGGGGCTGGACCAGCTGGACCACCACCACCCATCCCTCCACGACGACGTGTCGTCGTACGGGTAGGTTTGAAACCCCTCATTGTGTGTATTTTATTGCATTATGCTATATTTGGGGTTTGGGTAGGAATGTACATTTTTTAGGAAATAATTAGAAAATGGAAATGATTTGAAAAAGGGAGAGGGTAGATAGGTGAAATAGGTCAAGGCGGTAGGGTGGGTAGGTTTTTAGGGTATTTGGGTGGGTAAATTGGTAAAAAATGAAAAAAATGTAGGTGGGGGGGCCGCGCGGGGTTCGGCTCCGGAAGTTAATGACGGCCCGATGTCGGTCATTAGCATGGCAAACATCGGTCACAAAATTTCGAGGGCGGGTGTTTTTTTTTGTTGGACCGGCGTCGGTGGGAAGGGGACCGCGGTCGGTTATGGGTGACCGGTACCGGTCCTTAGTGATTTTTAGCTATTTTTGTTGGTTTAGGTTATGTTGTTGTTTTTGAGTTTTTGGTGGTGATTTGGGTATGGTTTGGGTTGGGGTGGGGGTGTTGTGGTATTGTTTGGGTGTTTCAGTATAGGTGCGGTCCTGACTTAGGTTTATTTCAATTTGTTGGTGTGGGTTGTGATTTTGTTTTTGAGTTTGTGGATGTGGTTTGGGTATTTGGGCATGGTGTAGGGTGTTTGAGTATGGTTTGGGTTGTGTTGTTGTTTTAAGTTTTTAGATGTGGTTAAGGTATTTGGGCATGGTTTGGGTCGTTTGAGTATGGTGTGGGTTGTTTGTTTGGGTGTGAAGAGGGAGGGGGAATAGCGTAGAAGTTTTTAGGGGAAGATAGATGGGCGTAGACGTGTGGTATGGAGTCGGGTTGTGGTCGGGGGATAAAAAAGGGGTATAGAGGGTATAAGTAGATGTTGTGATAAAGAGTAGGGCTAATACTGTGGGTTGGTTTTGTAGGCACGTCAGCAGCTGACGATGTGGGACAGGATGCCCCCGCTGTTGGTACGGATGCGGCCACACGTATCCGCAGCACACTGGGGTATCATCATGCGAGAGTGGGACTCGGCGGAGTCCAGTCGGTACAAAAAGCGATCGATAGGGATCATAGTTTGATGGTCACCCTCATCGAGAGATGGGATCCGGCGACCAATGTGTTCCATCTCCCGACTGGGGAGATGACTATCACATTGGAGGATGTGTATCGTATCCTTTGACTGCCGAATTGAGAGGCGATCTTTGGTGGGCGAGACTGCCATGGACAACATCCTACAGTTTTGAGGATGCAGCCGCGCTATTGACGTATCACAGCGAGCATCGGGTATGGGGATATGTACCGTGCGCATCGCCATGAGACACGGCTTGCCATGTTGATGATGATCGGGATCACCTGCTTTGCCCTCCCGGACTCAGAGGGAGGCCACTTTCCATGGGCGCTGATGGGGTTCTACACGAGATGGTGGAGGAGCACACCTGTTATGCTTGGGCACCAGTATACTTGGTACAGTTGTATCGAGAGCTATGGGGCTATCGCGAGATGAGGCGATTCGGGATTTGTTCGACGTTTTGCTTGCATTGTTGGGCATATGAGCACATCATATGCCTTAGACCATAGGGCTGCCCGGCGGCCGAGGGCCCACAAGTCATATATAGATACGACTTTCGAGAGGTGGTTGGGGTCGTGGGCCAGGCAGACCACGGCGGTGCTTGCGAGGCGGGGCGTCACTTATTACGAGGCATTTATTAGAGGGCACACAGCGCGGCGAATATCATATGGAGACCTTACGAGAGGTCATCACCACCACGAGAGGAGCCCGATTACGATTGCGCTTGATCCAGTACACTTTACTGGATAGCGGGGCGAGGCCAGGAGAGTATGAGAGGATACCCCTAGAGAGGGTACACAGCGAGATAGATGGCTGCGGCAGAGATGAGCCACCTCCCTTCCCTCGATCTGGAGGGATGATGTAGAGGCTCCACTTGCTGCACCCACAGCCCTTGGACCCAGTTGGGTTCTTGAGAGGCCAACCAGAGATGACACCTTGTAGATGATCTTTGGTTATACGGGAGCATATATATGGTTTGGTGGGCTGGTCGAGAGAAGCGGCGAGATAACACTGCACACACACATCTAGACTTAGGCAGCGGTGGCAGTGAGTGAGATCAGCTCGAGGGCGAGTACGGTTATTATAGGGCAGCTTACTCTTGCACACGAGCACGAATAGGTGTTTTACTGAGGGCAGCTGCTTGAGCTCTGAGTGCAGCACACCACACACCACCACCACCACCCAGACCCCGAGCACCCACAGTACCCACCACCACGGCCCACGCAGCCCACCATACAGTGGTACCACCACAGCCACACGGCACCACCATGCACGCACGACCACGCACGACAGCACGGGGACCTTTGGTAGTAGGTGTCGAGGACCCCAGCACCTACGGTGGCTCGAGAGTGTTACATGGAGGCTAGAGAAGAGGCCCGATACTATCGAGATATTCTTGATGGTACCGGGGGCTGATTATCAGCCCTATGCGGCACATAGAGCGAGAGACCTCTCGGGCCGAGAGGTCTCGGGAGAGTGCAGCCACGGCTGGTGGGTCCGTCACGGGCGGGAGGCGAGAGGTAGGACGAGGACCAGCAGAGCGGGCAGGCGAGCGAGGAGGTGGAGAGAGCTGAGGGGTCCCTGCACATTTTGTATATTGGACATGGGCACCGGTCTGCGAACCGGTTGTGTTGATAGAGGCATGCGTGCCTATTTATTCATTTATTCATTCATTTATTTATTATACCGGCCTGCGAGCCAAGTACGGGTTGTACAGTTGATACCGGCCTGCGAGCCGAGTATATTTTTGATATGAGAGACCGGCCTGCGAGCCGAGTTGAGTTTATTGATGGTTATTGCGGCCTGCGTGCCGGCTTTGTTATATTATGAGATTACGGAGGCCCCGATGCAGGGCACATTGTATTTTTGAAACTTTGTATATATATATAGATATGATGTTTTGACCCACATGCTGTGCGTAAAAAGCGTTAAATGTTTTGTCGATGGTTTGTGATATGTGATATATGATGAGTTTGATTGACATGGTGTTATATATGAATGATGTTGATGTCTTTTGTTGATGGGATGTATATAGATATAAATGATGAGTTTAATTGACATGTTATATTATGAAATGTTGTATGTTTTGGTTTTGTGAAATTGAATGTATGTAGCTGTTAAGTTGGATCCAAATGGTGTATAAATTGATGGTTTTTGATATCGTTTATTGATGGCTTGTGTGTTTTTGTAATGTAGATAGATGATGGTGATGAAATTGTAATGAGATGTGGATTTAATGAAAAATATGGATAATGGTGTTGTTCATGCAGGAAAAAGGGACGGGCGCCACAAAAATTTCAAAAATGAAGAGACGACTTAGGTTTAAGCAACAAGGGTAACTTGACCGATATCGGTTATGTAACCGATGTCGGTAGATATATGACCGGTATCGGTTATGTAACCGATATCGGTTATGCAAGAATTGTTTTCCTAAAAATAGAACTGCTGGGTTGGCAACTTAAGTTCTTATTTTTAGCATTCTTATTTTTAGAGTCATGAAACACGTTAAATATGCAAATGCGATGCTGTTTGACAACTGCTACAGGTAATTGCATGAAAGAATTTGAGTGATAAGGAGGAAAGAGACAGGTGAAGTGAGCATGGGCTGAGATTCAGAAGGCAGAAAGACAAGTTATATTTGAAGAGGGTGGTGAACATGGCTGAACGAGGAGAAGCATCCAGCAGGCAGGGACGAGGGGGAAGACATGTTCCGCCCCAAGCTGCTGCATCCGGAGAGGTAAAGTGTTTGGTTGTAATTTGATTCTTGCATGTGTTTGTAGATAGTATGAAAGAAGTGTAAGTGGGTAAAGATTAGAAGAAAGGTGATAGGCAAGGGTTGGGGATGGTATGAGTGCTACTGGGTAGGTAAATAGGGTGGGCATGTATGTTTTAGGTAGAAATAGGAGTAAACGGGCTTCATAAATATCGAAGGTGTATGTTTGAAGCAGGGTAGGTATATTTTGACAGTGACCGGTATCGTTTATAAGTAACCGGTATCGGTTAGCAACCGGTATCGGTTATGCATAACCGCTATCGGTTACTGTAAGGGTTTCCAGATTTTGAGAAAAAACCCGTAGAGATTTGTTCTTTTGAATAATTATGTGTCGTTTTGATGTATGCAGGCAGAAGCAAGGTTAAGGATGAATGATACTGTGCCAGCGTTGTTGTCACGAATCCGAGCGGATGTAACACCAGCTGAATGGGCATTGATAAATCGGTTGGGGTTAAGTGGAATCCGCTATTATTCAAGAATCGCGCGTAACCATGCTATGTTGCAGGCGTTGATTGAGAGATGGAATCCAGAAAAGAATACCTTCTATCTACCAACAGGGGAGATGACAGTGACTTTGGAAGATGTGTTCCGTATTTTGAGACTCCCAATGATAGGAAAAATAGTGTATCAGGCATTGCCCAGCGCGGGGCGGCAGCGATAACAAGATATTTGGGTCAGCTGCACGAGATTTGACACAGCGAGGTTTATCATTTACGTATGGTACAATGTATGCAACACATCCTGAGGAAACAAGGTTGGCCGTGCTATTAATGATAGCGGTGGGGTATTATGCATTGCCGAGGGCGGAAGGTGGAAGATTTCCCAAAGCATTGATGAGTGTTATTTGGGAAATGATAGAAATGAGCGTGACATTCGCATGGGCACCCGCATATCTGGCAGAGTTATATAGGGGTTTATGGGCATGCAAGCGAAAACACAGGACGACACTGGATTGTTCGTACTTATTACATTGTTGGGCCTATGAGCATATTGTTTGTGTGCGTCAATAGGCCGACCCATTGAGTCGGGAGAGACAAGAGTGCAAAGGTTGGGATTCAGACGATGGGTCCAAACAGAACAAGAAGCGAGATCCCAGGCCGTGATAGATGACATCGAGTATTATAGACAGGTATGGGAGATGGTGATATTGCGGATATTTGTTGGAGGCCGTATGGGAACTATATGGTGACAGAGCACATAGCTGAGGAGTTGAGGGGTGTAGAGCGATTGAGGTGGATCGCAGGGCATAGGCCGGGCGAGTACGAGAGGATTCCTCTAGATCGCGTGCGGCGACAATTTGGGTTCGTTCAGGATATTCCTATGACATATAGACCATACATGAGGATCGACGCCGAGGCAGCATTCTCACCTCCCCGGCCGACACCTCCAAAAGGGCCAGAAGAGATAGCAGCCGATCGTAGGGTTATGGATGCGGGAACGACGGAGGCCTATAGAGTATGGTGGGTAGCAGAGCTGCGAGGTGCACGTGAGTGCCCTGACATAGCTGTGATTACAGTGGAGAGAGATCGTCTGCAGGATTTGGCTCGCCAGCTTCAAACACAGGTGAATGAGACAATGGGAATGTTAGAGGCTTCACAGTTACGAGTGGAGAGACTGGAGGCAAGATTCCTCCACGCGAGAGGACGTATTCGTATGTTACAGGAGATGTTGGCGGATCAATGGGAGGAACCAATGGCAGTGGCACCTTTGAGGATGGAGAGGCCAGCTGAGAGGCATCGACGATCACGATCACCACCTGATTCGGGAGGAGGTGCAAGAGTCTAAGTGGATTTTATAGGAATATTAGAATAAATAAGGATGCCGACCTGCGAGTCGATGATAGAGAAGATGTATTTGGTTAACATCTAAAATAAAACTAAAGATGTATGTCTTTTTGAGTGATGATAATAATAAGAATGGTTGTGTTTTAAATGTTGTTTTTGTTTGTTTTGAAAAAGGATAAAGATGAATGTTGGCAAATAGAAATACACAAAAAATATTTATATTGACAACACATGAGAGGGTATGGTAGGGGATGGTCGAGCTAACCTTGGGAGACCCCATGTCTCCTAAGTGCTGCCTACATAGCCCATTGCACAAAGCAAGGAGGGGCCTCAGACCGATGTAGTTCTCCCTTAGGAGCAGGGAGAGGTGAATTCAGGCAATTTGGTTGTGGTTAGGCAATTTTGTTGGTTAGTAAAAATTTGATGTTGGTAGGGTAATGTTGTTGGTGTTGGTAGGGTAATGTTGTTGGTGTAGGTATGGGTGAAGCGAAAGTTAGCATACCCAAGTAGTAGGGAATCGTGTCCTGATTAAGGTCAACACACAATCCTAGAGCCGAGCAAAAGAGGCAAGAGTGTCCCGTAATTGAGAAGAGCTAAACAAACCACATATTAATGTAGGATGAGCTTGAATCCCTAGGTACCTTGCATAGGCGAGAAGTCGATAGGTGAAAAGAGTGGTATAATCACAATATATCGGATATACGTCACGTCCCTTGAGTTTTGTTGTTTTGACAAATGGTGAGGTGAGGTGGTTGATGTGGGCGAGGGTGCAGAGAACTTATTATAAGATGATGATTCTGACAAAAGAAAACCAAACCTAAATAGACAAGTCCATGACTCAAAAGTGCTTTGAAGTACTGCTTTTATTTTTATTTTTCTGGATATAGACTGATCGATGCGGGAAGTCTACATGGGATATGTATTTTGTTGTTCTTGAGGTCTTCACGAAGCTGATCAATGCGAGAAGCTTCTGATAAAGGCTGACTGTGTATAGCTGTCCTTCAAGGGAGCAGTCTATTTATAGTAGCAGATGCGGTGTTTATGTATAGCTGTCCTTCGGGGGAGCAGTCTATATATAATAAGAGCAATAGTTTGGCATATAGCTGTCCTTCAAGGGAGCAGTCTATTGTATAAGTTAGAGGTCTAGATGTCCATTGGGCATGAAGCATCTAGTTTTTTGTAAGAAGTTTGACTCAAGAAAATCCCATAAGTGTGTAATTAAGAATGTGTCATTTTGATACTTTGAAGTCATGGACTAGACTAAAAAGGGGAAGGCATCTTTTAAGGGGAGGTGATAATCAAACCATGTGAGCTTGATTGGATTTTGAGATGTAAGAAACAAAGTGTATGCGGTGGTAAATGAGCTCAAGGGATGAGCGTAAGGTAGATAAGCAGTGATATAACACTAATTTCAACAGTAGAATGGTCGAAGATGCAAGGCATTAAGGGGCTCAGGCTCAGGTTTACCATTAAGCGAAGCTAAACGATAAGTGCCTGATCCATAAGTGTGAGTGATAATGTAAGGCCCAATCCAATTAGGAGCAAATTTTCCACGTTTACTCTTTTCTAGTTTGGTTACATGTTGATTCTCTTTGAGGACAAGATCGCCAACCTTAAAAGTACGCTCATGAAGCCGTTTATCATAAGCACGCTTGATGCGTTTTTGGTAGATTTGAAGGTGATCAAGAGCCGTAAGACGACGCTCGTCAAGAAGCTCTAATTGGGCTAACCGCTCTTGGCGGAAATCATCGTTGGTGAGAATATCCTGAAGAGATATTCTGAGGGAGGGTATTTGTACTTCGAGAGGCAAGACAGCCTCGGTACCATATACCAAAGAAAATGGTGTGGCATTAGTGGAGGTACGAATGCTAGTACGATAAGCCCAAAGGGCAAAGGGAATGTGATCATGCCAGTTTCTTCCGGACTCATTGACAACTTTCATGAGGATTTTGGTTAGGGTTTTATTAGAAGATTCAGCCTGACCATTGGCCTGCGGATAGTAAGGCGATGAGAAACTAAGTTTGATACCAAAGTTGTCACAAAGGTCTTGTAACAACTTATTTTTAAAAGATTTACCATTATCTGTTATTAGGCGATGAGGAATACCAAAACGACAGATAATGTGATGGTTAACGAATTCGACAATTTTTTCTTTTTTGATTGAAATGAGTGGAATGGCCTCCACCCATTTTGTGTAATATTCGGTTGCTGTGATTATCCAACGGTGACGTTGTGAAGAGGTCGGGTGAATCTCACCAATAAGGTCTAAACCCCATTGTGAGAAAGGCCAAAGATCTCGTGCGACCTGTAGCGGATGGCTAGGAGTATGTTGAAGGTTGGCATGTTGTTGACACATAACACAACGCTTAACATATTCATAGCAGTCATTGTTAAGAGTAGGCCAATAATAACCTAGGCGAAGGATTCGTTTAGCCACGGCAAGGCCACTAAAATGTCCACCACAAATCCCATCATGGACTTGTTGGATGGTATAGGTGACCTCCGCGCCGGTTAGACAGCGAAGGAGGATGCCATCAAAGCCACGTTTATAGAGGAGTCCCCCCATGACAACATAACGAGAAACACTTTTAAGAAAAGCACGTTTTCCGTTACTAGTAAGGTCAGGTGGGAGAACAGAGGTTGTAAGGTAGTCGTGAAATTGGTGGTACCAGGTATCCTGTGAATTAGTAGACACAGTATTTATCATACAAACTACCGGGGCTGAGTAGGATGGGGCAAAAAGTTGTTGGACCAAGACGAATATGTCAGAGTCAGTTGGTGCGGCAGGAATTTGCGAGGCTAAGCAAGCCATAGTATCCGCAAATTTGTTAGTGGAGCGGGGAATGGTCTGGATAGAATAACGAGTAAATGAGGTCAAAAGTGAATCCACGTAATGTTTGTACTTTTGAAGTTCCTCATTCTTACATTGGTAGATGCCCATAACTTGATTGACTACCAATTGAGAGTCGCCAAAAATATTAATAGATTTGACACCTAAGTGTAACGCAACCTGGAGACCCAAAACAAGGGCCTCGTATTCCGCTGTATTATTAGTGCAGGGGAAATCAAGCCGGAATGAAAGAGGCATAGGTTCAGCGTCAAGAGGATGAGAACAACGCCGGCTCCTCCGCCGCGCTGGCATTTAGATCCATCGAAGAAGAGGGTCATTTGATACGACTCTTCCCTGAGTGAAAGAGTGGCGATGAGTTCATCGGGAAATTAAAATTGGTGAATTGTTCCCCAGGTAAAGGGGCCTCCGCAAGTTGGTCTGCAATAGTTTGTCCTTTGATTGACTTCTGTTGTACAAACTCAAGGTCGAGGTCGGCGAGGAGCATAAGCCATCGGGCGATGCGTTGGTTTAGATGTGGTTTGGCATACATATAATGAATGGGGTCCGTGTTGGTGATGACAAAAGTTTTGTGATTCAGGAGGTAATGTCGGAGTTTGGTGGCTACGAATGATAGGGCTAGGCACAATTTTTCTACATGTGTATACCTAGTCTCGTAATCCACGAGAGTACGACTTATATAATAAACGGCTTGTTCTCGACGTGCCGAGTCCCGATGTGCGAGCATAGCTCCTATAGCATGGTCAGTGGCAGAAAGGTAAAGGTAGAAAGGATGATCATCCTGAGGTGGAATAAGCACGGGTGGTTGCAAGAGATAGGATTTAAGAGCTTCAAAGGCTTGGTGACACTCTTCACTCCATTGAAAGGCAATGTCCTTTTTAAGAAGGTGATGAAAAGGGTGACATCGATCCGAGAGTTGGGAGATGAAACGCCGGATGGATTGAAGTTTACCCTGCAAACTACGCAATTGTTTGAGGTTTTTGGGTGGGGGCATTTCTAGGATAGCTTTGACTTTAGATGGATCGACCTCAATGCCACGCAAAGAGACGATAAAGCCAAGAAGTTTTCCCGAAAGAACACCAAAGACACATTTCTTTGGTTGAAGCCGGACTGAATATTGCAACAGG
Organism: Taxus wallichiana var. yunnanensis; assembly: GCA_018340775.1. Classification (NCBI taxonomy): domain Eukaryota; kingdom Viridiplantae; phylum Streptophyta; class Pinopsida; order Cupressales; family Taxaceae; genus Taxus; species Taxus wallichiana. Next base: position 517,554,014 of record CM031235.1, read on the forward strand.
CGATCGAAAATAATGGTTAAAACATCGAGATGTTCACTGCGATGTTTAGATTTTCCAAGAAGATCATCGACATAATCCTCAAGGATAGTGTGCATAATGTCATGAAAAATGTAAGTCATAGCCCGCTGATAGGTAGCACCAGCATTCTTAAGGCCAAATGGCATGACACGATAACAAAAGGTTCCCCAAGGAGTTATGAAAGCAGTTTTATGTTGATCGGCCGGGGCTACCAAAATTTGATTGTATCCCGAAAAACCATCCATGAGAGAAAGCATTTCATGGCCCGCAGTGAGATCAACAAGTTGATCAATACTTGGGAGGGGGAAGTCATCCTTGGGGCAAGCGAGGTTAAGGTCTCGAAAATCCGTGCATATCCGAAGTCCCCCCGTCGCTTTAGTGACAGGTACGATGTTAGAAATCCATTGAGGATAGTCAATAGGCAAGATGAAGGAAACAGAAAGAAGTCGTTGAAGCTCTTCTTTGACCAAGAGGGCGATGCGTGGATGCATCTTTCTCAGTTTTTGTTTGACTGGTTTGGAATCGGGGTTTAGGGTGATGTTATGGACAGCAATGGTAGGATCAATTCCTGGCATGTCAGCGTAGGACCAAGCGAAAGCTTGGTTGCGGGTACGGAGAAAGGTAGTAAAGGCGGCTTGTTCTGATGTGTTAAGGGATTGTCCGATCTTCACAATGTGAGGATCCTCCTCCATGTGGATGTTGATTTCTATAGTCGACTCATTCAACATGGTTTGAGTTTCAGACGGTAAGGCGCGTTGAATATAGGAGTCATCCGCCCCAAGGTAAGTGAGGATGGAGTCGTCATCCTGGCACTCAACAACATTAATCGAAGGCGAATCCTCTTCGATCATGTCTGGATACAGAAGGGGAAGAGAAGATGGATCCTCATTATCGCGTTGATAAGTGAGAGGACCTATGAAGATAGCATTTATGAAAAAAAAAAGTTAGGAGGGATAGATTCAGGGTCTATCGACTCTGTGGGTGATGATGGCAAAGTGGGTGATGATGGTTTGGTAGGGGTGACGTCGTCTTCTTCCAGGATACAGCTGACACGAGGTGTCTCCTGTGTAGGTGTTTCAGGAAAACCGAGACCACTGCGATCATTGTGTTTGCGTGTAGTCACGGGAATGAGTGTATGTCGGCCTTGTTCATAAAGACCAAAACCAAAGCCTTTCCAAGCACAGCGAGTCAAGAAGGTGAGGGCGAAACGACGATTTGTCAAGTATTGAAAATCGGATTGGAAGGGAACCACACCAAGAGGAGGTTCAGGGGTAATGGAGGATGCGTCAACACCCCCATACGTTAGGTTGGTGCGGCAATGGGGTGGTCCGTAAGAGATTACCTCCCCCACGCGACGGTCGTAGGTGGGATGTGCATGTAACTGTCCGTACTCCTGCGGGGTATGGAAAGAACTAACGTTATATAGGCGGTACTCCCCCAGCGTAAGGCGTTGAAAAACATCTACTAAGGGGTCGGAGGTTGGGATGTTATCTGCGGGAAAGGAAGTAATATTTGTAACGGCGGTTTCATTAGTTGAAGGTGTAGGTGCATCGGAAGTGGATGGCTGGGTTGGATGAATGGGTGTCTTGACTGGTACAAGCACATCATTAGGGCGATACAACATATTGCAAGTTTTGAAGGGGGGAGGATCAGCTTTTACGGTGTAGGACTTCCCCTCGTACTCAAATTTTATGCATCTATGTAAGGTGGAGGGAACGCATCCCATAGCCCGGATCCAAGGGCGGCCTAACAACATGTTGTATTGGAACTCTCCCTCAAGGACATAGAAGAGTTCGGGTAAAGTACGTGGTCCTACACGAATGTTAAGGATCACGGTGCCTAAAGTAGAAGTAATAGCATCATTGAATGATCGCAACATGATGGGGTTGGCACACATGCAACTAGAAGGGATATTCATTTGTTGGAAGGCTTTTGAAGAGATGATGTTTAGGCTAGTGCCCCCATCAATCATAACACGACGTACCCGAATATCCCGAACGTATGCTGAGATGAAAAGAGCAGGGTCAGGATCTTCGGCACCAAAGTCGATAATTTCATCTTCGGAGAAACTGACAGCAGCGGCTTGCTGTACAGAGACAGAAGTGGTTGGGGAGATAGATTGTTTGGTGAGCGAAGCAACATGATTGGGTGTTAGAATAGAGGTAACAGGCAAGGTTTCATTAGGTAAAACCTCTATCCCTTGAAGGATCTCAACGAGAGCTTGTCGATGAGATTCAGAAGTCTGAATGAGATCATACAATGTCATTTTTACAGGCGATTGGTGAAGCTGTTTGATCATAGTTCGATGGGCAATGCCATTAGAGACGGGATAGGCGGGTCCGCGAATAACCACTTTAGGTGGTGGTGCAATCGGGATGGTGGACGGAGAAAGAGATGCCGCAGGTGTGTTTTCTTTCACTTTCCCATTGTTTTTCTACCCTCGAGTAGCAACACTAATCATATTGATCTCGTGAATACGAGAGGAGGAAGATGGTAGGGATAGGTCATGGTTTTCGAGAGGTGGGGCTGTAATAATGATAGATCTTGGTGAGGCGGGGACAGGTGGTATAGGAGAGGGAATTGAAGCTAAAGGTCTCTCTCTTCGTAAGTTGTCTTTCTTAACTTTTCTATCTGAGAGAGGTGACGGACGAAGTATGGTTTTCAACGCTTTGCATCCCTCTACGTCATGTCCTGGTGTGCGGTGGTAAGCGCAGATTTTAGACTCATCGTAACCTATAGGTCGAGGTTTAGATGGATCATAAGGTCTAAGTGGGGGTAGGGAAATGGTCGCATTCTCCACCAACATAGCAAGGATTTTGGCGTAAGACCCTTTGAGTGGGTCAAAGTCAGAGGAAAATGAGGCTATTGACTGGGTCGATTCTGGTGATGACGTGGTGTGGTTGGTTTGTATGGGGGGTGGTTTAGCCAAGGAGTTTTGGTAATGGGTTTTAACTAACCGTGGTTTCTTTGACGTAGAGGCTATGTTTAGCTGGTTGGATGATGAGGCCACAGATGATGTGGTATCAGAAAACAACCACGGAGAAATAGGAGTGACCGAAAACAAATCTTTTGATGATGGAATTTGTTTATGGTTGATAGGTGGACAGGATACGCGGGGTGACGGTGTTGCTATACCCTTGGATTTCTGTATGGGTGCAGAAGGCGTAGGTCGCTTTAAAGAAAACGCAGGAGGTATGATATATTGATGTAAGGTAGAGGGATGGGGTCCCAATATGGAAGGTAGGTGTGACGATGAGGGTTTTAGTTGTGTTAACGGCATAGATTGAGGAGATTGAGTCTGTCTCCTAATGGGATGGATGGCTTTATTTTTAGATAAATCAAGCCGCTTAGGTGGGTGTGTTAGACTAGGTATGGGTGAGGTCCCAAGCGTAGGGGAAGATTTGGCTAAGTTAATAGAAGTGGACAAGGTATTTGGTAGAGATGAGGGGGGTGAAGATGAGAACATGGGCATTTTAAGCTTCTGTAAACACTTCGGGTATATGGTGGAGGCATCAGGATCGGTCATTTGCATTTGAGTAGAATATGGCGTACTCAAACGTTCCCATAGGACCTGTCTATCTTCTGGTGGAATGACAGTCCTCACGTGTGAATAGGAACTTTTGTATGGAAGAAAGGTGGGTTGTGATTCCGGTCCACTGTGGGTGTGATACAAGGGGTATATGAGGCACTGTATCAATGGGCGTTAAGAGGTCAACCGGTTGCTGAAAAGATTTAGGTGATGAAGGACTAATAGGTAGGAGGGCGTGTTTGAGAGGATCTGTCATGTTTAAAGAATGTGGTGATGTCGGTTCAAGAGGTTTCTCGTCTAAGGATGACAAAAGAAGTGGCGAGCCTTCCTCTTGTACAACAAGAATGGTAGAAGGAGACGTTTGGGAAATAGATAAATTAGATAACATCCGCTCACAGTCTTGCAAGGATGTGGTATAAGAAGGCTCATTTGTGAGAAGGGAACTCTGGGCAGCTAATTCCTTGATGGGTAAAGGAACGGCAAGGATTTCAGTTTGTCTTGATGGCGAGGAAGGGGGTTCGGTTTCCTGCGTTAGTGAAGAGGCTTGATTGAGAATTTGTTCGATAGAGGTCTTTGGTTGGGAATCGAAGACTGCATGGATCTCATGAACACTCTCCTCGGCTAAGATATCTTGGTTTAGATTACTGTTAGAAGAATGATTCGGAATGGTTTGTTGAATATTTTCAAATTTCGGTTAGCTAGGGGCGTTAGGATTATCGAGGGCTATATCCCCTGTATCAACCATTTCCTGCACTATGTTTTTCAACATCTTGCAGTTCTCATGACTGTGTCCCTTCACGCGGTGGAAGTTACAGAAGTCATTTTCTTTGTACCAGAAGGTATGGCGCGAGTGGAATCAAACCCGAATGAGGTTTAACAGGAGGTAAGGTAATGGCTCCTGCTTTGAGCAATTTTTCCAATATCACACCATATGTTTCTCCCAAGGGAGTGTAGTTGATGGGTTCTGCTTTATACTTATAGGTGGTTTTTGGCGGGGTATTAGACGGTGGTTGGGATTTGACCATCACCGCGTGCACGGCCCCTTTTGATTTCGAAGTGGTCGATGGGTGAGGATTGGTGGTGTTAGGTTTGTTGGTGGAATCTTGGGTTCGAAAGTGGGGTTTTTGTTGCACAACCGCAATTTCTCTTCCTCTAAGGCTCGAATCTCTAGTTTTCGAGCCATAGTAAAGGCCTCGTCAAATGTACGGAAAGTTTGAATTTGGAGGGTAGGAGAGATGTGCTTAGCGCAGGCCCACGTAAACAGTTCGATAAGTTCGGTTTGAGGCAAGGCATACGTAAGTTGGTTGATAAGGCCCCGCCATCGTCCAACGAAATCTGCGATAGATTCGTCCTCAAATTGTCGGATGGCATAGAGGTCGGTGATAGATACTTTCTTGGCAATGTTAATGGAGAAATGATCCAAGAAAGATTGGGCTAGCTGGTTAAAAGAGAAGATTGAGTGCTGGGTTAAAGCACTGTACCACTCCAAGGCGGGTCCTGATAAGGACATGGGAAAGGTGCGGAGTAGTAAAGCGTCGTCGTGAGCAATCAGATAGCAGGCATGTCTAAATGATCGCAAGTGTTGTTGAGGGTCCTCCTTACTATTAAAACGGGTAAATTTTGGTAATTCCCATTGAGGAGGATATGAATGAAGGGGGACTGAAGGGTGGATAGGCTCCCGACAAACTTGCTCGTATGTCAAGGCGCTACGACTTCCTGAAACAGAAGCCTCCAGATTTTGCATTTTGTCCATCATTTGTTTAATTAAATCAGTAGTTGGATGAGATGATGGTGTGGTTGTGGTAAACGGAGGCAAATTGGGCCAAGGGCCACCGCTAGACAATGGTGGGGTTAAATGTTGATAAGGTATGGAGGACGACATGTTGAGGCAACCGAATAGGGATGTCCTATATAAGCCATTGAGGTTACCGGATATGTGTGTGGAAATGAAAAGGTGGGCGGAGCTTGAGAAGGAAAGCTCGTGTGGATAGGTGGCAGAGAGCAAGTCATGAACGGAACAGTCTGCAAGAGAGACGAGGTAGGAGCAGTCGGTGGTAATGACATGTTGGGCCCAAGATTAACCAAAGGAAAGCCAATCTGTGCCGTATGGACCCCTGAAGCTGCTGAGGTAGACGACGGGACTAAGGATGCGGAAGGCAAAGCGGAGTTATCAGTGGCGAGAAGGGGCTAAATGAGCAGCTATACTGATAGGCATGCCAACAAGGAGTTGACCGTCGGGTGTACGGTCAAGGGCATGAGACAAATAGTATTGTACAGCGCTAGGATTAGCATCCAGAAATTTGGCAAATTCTTTATCTCCCACAGGAATTTTAGGAACCTCGCTGGTATCCGTAGGATTCCCCACAAAATGTGAAGGGGGTGATTCAGGCAAAGGAACAGAGCAAGCATGTGAAACCATGGCGGCGGCTTGCTTTCGAGTGATAACAACCATGGACAGGAGTTCACAGGAGGGGTTTCAATCATCGAATGAAACAGACTCAGACTGGTGAAATTGGTAGGTTGCTGGTTTGTCAGGAACTGGAAAAGATAGTAACCGATATCGGTCTGATAACCGATGTCGGTTATACTATAGCCGACGTCGGTCAGTTAACCGATGTCGGTGTAATAAGACTGGTATAAGAAAATATAAGAAGCTGCTGATTTGATTGTTAACAACGCTCAGTATATTTATCAAATTGTTCTAAGGTAATCACAGAAGACAGTGTATAACAGAGAAAACAGAACTGAAAACAAACAAGATGCACACGCAAATCTAGAGACTAACCCTAGGGTTAATTTTAATTATTGTGGGCTTATGCCTTTAGACGCGGAATGATGTCAATCCTAAACAAAAGACTTAGGGGAAATGTCAAGTTTGTTTTGGCTTATAAGGTTACCTCAATCGGGCGGAGGAATACCGCGGAAAAGGGGGGATGTTTTGAGCTGTTGTGTTAATTGTGAAGTGATTCGGTATGTGTTGTGCAGTGAAAGTAAGATTAATTTCCTATCAATACCATGGAAATCACCCCCACGTGTACGACCTGTTACTTAGTCTATGTTCACTAGAATCGAAAACAGCAAGCAAGAATGTAATGCACGTGTTTTAAACCCAAATCGAAAATGATATTCGATGAAGCAAATGAGATGACTTTCACTAATGCGAAACTAGGAAAGCAAGACAAATTCTTTACTAAATATAAAAAAAACAGCAACAGCAAGTATGCTTCCTAAAATGAAAATAAGCAAGAGAAACAGAAACCCGAAATGGGTCCCACCGGGCGTGCCAAAATGTTTCGCACGGAATGTTTCGGCTCTGCAGAATAGACTTGCTTCTATCCTATCATTCCTTTGAGAAACAGATAAGGGTTAGGGCTAGGAGGAATACCTGTTGAATGTTGAGATGGTGTGCGCGTACCGTAGAGAGAAAGATCAGATCGACTGCGAAGAACTCCTTTTTGTCTTGGAAGGACTACCTGCAAGTAAGAATACAAGACCACAAGATTTTAATTAGACAACAAATGAGGGATCTGCCTTAGGCCCAGGAAATATAAAAACTTCCTTTCGAAGGTGGTCAGTTCCCCTTTTAATATGATTTAACACAAATGATAATATAGAAAGCTATTGCAAAATCACGATTTAGGTATCTCGTTACAAAGCAATAGAAACTAAACTATCAATAATAAAGCGTCACGTTGTTTGTTCGGTTACTGGTCGTTGATACGTTCAGGTTGAGTTATAGGGATAAACCAGGCTGGATTTGGGGTTGTTAGGTGGCAAATAGGCGAGCAAAAGGGTTTTGGGGTATAAGTCACAGTGACCGACGCCGGTCACTAGGTAACCGACCACGGTTAGAGAACCGCCACCGGTAGGGGATAAACGATACCGGTAGGGTCAGCAATCTAAGTGCTTCTGGATAGAGGTTGGTTGCAAGGTGATTGTGGGGTTATTAGATTGGGGATGGCTGAGGGGAATGATGGGAGGATAGGGAAGACTCAGAGTGTGGTAAAATGGCCTTCTGGGCAATATCAGGGTGTGTGGGTGAAGGTTAAGTGCAGTAGTGGCTGGTAGTAGATCTAGGAATAAACTTATGATTACTATTAATCAACAGGCTCAAGAAAATGGTGCTTAGAAACATATAACATACTACTTACTTGCCCCTGATGTAGATGCAAGTTTCAGGACTGTGATGATGAAGACAGGACCCAAGTTGGATGCAGTTTCCTCTTCTGATGCTCGGATGAGTGTTACTGGGCTCTGGTTATTCAGTTGCAGTCTTGGGCTTGATGTCCTTCTCTGCAATCTCTTCTTGTTTCTTCACTTGTCTCTGCTCGGCCAAGCAAAATCTGGATTCTCTCGATGATTTCTCCTTCTCCCGATCAAATGAAAATCCGATCCTTGTTTTTGGTTGGAAGTGGTCATTTACGGGGAACCGATGGCGGTTACGCAACCGACGGCGGTCGAGTAGGAACCGGTATCGGTCCGGTCAAAGCGGGCTATTTTTGGTAAAATAGCCAGCTTTCCCTCCTTTTCTTCCGAGGGATTGGTAGCGGGCTTGGTCAAGTCATTATGAAGTTGGTTTTAGGTGCGGATGAGGAGTAATTAGTCATAGGTGTGGAATTGGACCAAGTTATAGGTCTTAATTAGGTTAGTTTAGGGTTAAGACTAGGTCACGATGAGGTGGCGACATGAGGTGGCCTACAAGAACATAGTCATGGTGAGGTCGTCGGGGATGTCATGGATCACCAGAGATCACATATATATTTCATTTGGATTTTTGAGATGGAAAACCAACCAATCTCATGGAGATTAGGGTGAGAGGGGTGATTACTGATAACAAGATAGGTTAGGTATCTTAGAGGTAGATGATGTGATATAGAGGCCATATAGAGGTTTCCATGCATGTTCGGGACAAATATTTAGTTAATAGGGATGAAGAGGGTTAGATGGGTGTATGGCCAAATGAAAAAGATGATAGAGGTTGTGTAGTTTAAATGGGTGATGAGAAATTTTGGACTGGTGTAGATGGTGGCCGGAGCACCTATTAGATACTGATGCCATGATTTGAATATGGACTGGATATCCTGTGATGTCGTAACCATTGGTGGTGGAGGGGGAGCCATGGGATATTGTTGATGATGATGTGGGAGTGAGGGAGGGATATTTGGAGTATTGGAAACATCAGCTTAGCATGTGAGGATATTGTGGAGGCCACACGGTAGGAGGAGAGACAATATTACCTATGGGTGGAGAGGGTGTAGATGGAGGGGCATATTCAAAGATATTCATATTACATTTAGATCTAGATATTACTTTCCAAGAGAGAGATATCACATATTAGGAGCTAGTGTGGATGCGCTAGAGAGAGATATGTCCATATAGTAATGAGATAGGTACTCGAAGACAAGAGAGGTGTATTGGGACACAAATGGAGATCTAGGTACCAAATCTAAGGTAACAGGGGTGAGGTGTAGGGGGCTCACATGGAGGTGGAGAGATGGCTCTAGCTAGTATAATCATCACTAGAGCAAGATCGTGGATTGGGAGAGGAGGCATGTTACTATGAGCACACATTCATTATGAGATTACCTAATGTGTCATGAGAGAGGAGATCAAGGAGATCAGTATGATAGGTGGTGTCAAGGAAAATAAATATCATGGTGCAACCGAGATGTGATGGAGGTATAGATATAGGTTAGGTGCTGGATAATCCCCATGCCAAGAGGATAAGGTGTTGGCTCAAGAATTATGACATCGGATCTCATGTTCACCGAGTAGGGTGAACATTTTATAGAGATTTTGATGTATATACTTGCGATAGATCCCAATTGAGGCCTATCATGGATGTATAGACACTTTTATGATATATATATATATATATATATATATATATATATATATATATATATATCATGTTTTTTTCATGATTTGCATGTTTTGTATTGAGTAAATTAGATGGATGCTATTATTTATATGTTTTGATGTTTGATTAGAATATGGATGTTGATTTATATGTTGGATATGATGTGATATATTGATTGGATGTAGATTATATGTGATGGATTGGATATGATTAGATATAGATGATGATGTAGATATTTGATATGATGTATGGATGAGATGTTGATGCTATGTATATTGATTTGATGGATAAGTTTTAGAAATTGATGTGATGAGGTTAGAGTTTTAGATATGATGATGAAATGGTGTATGAATTTAGATATTTAGAGAAATATGATGGACATAGATCATATTTGATTATGATGGATATAATTAGATATGATTTAGATATGAAGGATAGGATGTAGATGTTATATTAGATTAGATGATGTGATTGATGTAGATTAGGTGTGATTGAAGGTTGATTTAGAAAATTTATATTATTCTTGGATAAACAAAATGAATTTAAATTATAAATGATCGAGATAAGTGATGGACACAATGGATATTATGGAAAATACATAGATGTTAGATTAGATTAGATATGGATGATTAGATGTGATGAAGATTAGATAGATAAAAGATGACCCTAGGTATAATGACCAAAATATAATGAGTACACTCAAACAATAGGAAAAATCACATCTAGAATAGATGCTTTTGGACCAGATTAGGGGTAAAGTGTGAAAGGGAAGACACACAAAGTGATACACTTATGGCCTATGGCTAGATCTAACACCTAACCAATGATAATTAGTCCATTCAGATGGTGAAGGGTAAGATGGAAGGTGATCTTATATACCTACTATCGACATGAAAAGAGGTTTAGATGTAGCTTTTATGGGGGAATTATATCTCCTTAGGTGGTTGTCCTAGGTCTATGCCCTAGCTATGATAAATATTGTGTAAACCGGTCAATGCGAAAGTTTTCAGTAGATAGTAAAGTTGATCGATGCAGAAGCTTTCAAAGTATTATTGATTTTTAATTTTTGACTTTTGATTTTAAGATTTGTAGAAGGTTGATCAATATGGGAAACCTTCACTACCATGATATAAGAAAGTAGCCATCCTTTAAGGGAGTGGTCTACAATTTGGATTTTTTTCTTTGTCCGGAAGGATGGAATGCATGATATCTCTCCTTCAAGGGATTAGTCTATACTTTTGACAATATCTTCTTTACATGAATAGTTTTCCTTCGAGGAGAATTCTATTATTAGATAATAAGGATTTTTATATGACCATCCATGATTTTTTAACTTTTAGGATAGAGCTAAGCACAACCATGTAGACCACTTGGGGATGGAAAATGAGATCTACAAATGACACCTATAGACCCTTATCATGGTTCCAATAGGTAGATAATAAGATGATGGGTGTAATAATCATGGGGATATTACCTAGAAGGAAGAACTTATCTATAAGGAATATGTTATGAGTAGAGTTATGTTTCATAAATAAGGTACTTGACGATAGACCATGTAATTCCAAATCATTATGATGAGATATGGAAAGGTTGGTGATGGAAATGTGATCCTACAATGTGAATATGGTCACATTGGTAGATGTGTTAACAGTAGAAAGGCCATAAGTTTAATGAATTGAGAGGTTCCATTTCTGGTTTACCATCTAGAGAGGCTAAATAATATTCCCTAGACCCATAATTATGCATGATAATATATGGTCCAATCTAGTTGGGAGTAAAATTTCCATGTTGTCTCTTTTCCAGAAGTAATGACATTCCAATTTTCTTTTAGGAAAAGGTAACGATGTTAAAATCACGTTCTTTAAAATGTTTATTATAGGCACTTTTAATACGCTCTTGATATAAATGATGATGTTGAAGATAAATTAAGTGAAACTCATCTAATAACTCAAGTTGTGTTAGACACTCTTAGTGATACTCCTTGTCGAGACAAAGTCGCAAAGAGAAATGTGTAAAAACATGATTTGAACTTTGAGAAGGAGAATGTCTTCAAATCCATAAATGAGAGAGAAATTAGGAATTCTCATAGAGGTGTAGATACTAGTCTAATAATCCCAAATAGTAAAGGGGATATGAAGATGTCGATTTCAACCTGATTTATCAACATTTTTGGAAAGAATATTTCAAATATTATTGTTAGTGGCTTTGGCTTAGCCATTAGCTTGAGGATAATAAGGAGAAGGAAAGATAAGATTAATTTTGAAAGAGTTTAAAATATTCTTAAGATCTCGTTTTGAAGGACTTTCCATTATCCATGATGATTTTATGAGGAATACAAAAAGCGGATGATGATGTGCTTTGATAAACAAAGTTTACAATTTTGTTATATTTGGTTAATGCAAGTGAAGTGGCTTATACTTAGTGAATTTTTCATTAGTGATGATAATAGAATGATGACATTGAGAAGAGCACGAATTAATGAGGCCAATGAGGTAGAGTCCCCATTATGAGAAAGGCCACAGATCTTGAGTGGATGTAAATCCTAACTAGGTATACAGATGACATTGGAATGTTGTTGGCATTTAACACACTTTTGACATAATCATAATAGTCTTGGTTGGGGGTGGGATAATAGTATCCCATCTAAATAATGTGTTTGGTGATAAGAAAACCACTGAAGTGTCCACCACAAATGTTTTCATGGACTTCTTGGATAGCATAGATGAATTCATGAGATTTAAGGCACCAAAGTAGAATGTTTTCAAATTCACATTTTTTTAGCATGTCGTCAAGGATGACATAGTGGTTAGCATGTTGAAGATAATACCTCCTATAATTTTTTTGATAGGTCGAGGGAATTGTAGATTGAGATAGACATTCAAAATTTAAGTGCACCAAATGAAAAACTGATTGGTTTAAACCTGATTAACATGATGAATCTCATGGGTATGAGATGGTTTATCAATGTGATAAACAACAACATATAGTTTCGATTCTTTTGTTATCTAAGGGATGATAGATGTGTGGGTTGTCGTAGTGTCTATGAAATGATTGGATGAATGAGGAATGGTTTGGATGGTATATTGGTTGAAGGCTTCAAGAATAATATCAATGATGTCCTTGTATTTTTGAAGGAATTTGTTTTATAGTGATAGATCCCCTTAATTTAAATAATGATAAGTTAAGAATCACCTTATATGTCGAGGATTTGAAAACTAATCATGATAGTAGTTTAAATACCTAAGATGAGGGCTTCATACTCAGCCATGTTATTAGTGCACTCAAAGTTAAGCTTGTAAGTGATGGGGATAGGGGTTTCTCAAGGATGAATGATGATGACACCAGCACCTACCACTTTCTAACACTTAGATCCATCAAAGAAAAGTATCATTTTGAGGGGGTTTATTCATGATCAATTGTATGGATGGACTAATTAGGAAATTTCTTGTGAGGATTATTACTTTGTCATGAAGAGGGGATTCAAAATTTTTATCAAAAATAACCTCACTCTTGATGGATTTATGAGAGATGAACTCTAGGTCAAACTTAGTCATTCAGTGATGCAATCATTTTGGTAAGGCTTAGAATGTATGGTTTTGATAGGATTGAATATAGTGAAGAAAAAAAAATTATAATTAAAAATATAGTGGTGAAGCTTAGAAGTGGTGAAGAAAATAGTGCAACCCCTATTTTGAGCTTCATTATAGTGGGTTTTATAGTCTTGGAGAGTGTGGATAGTGTAATATATGGTTTTCTCCTACCATTCTCATCGTGGTGTGCTAACATGGAACCTAAAGCATGATTGGTAGTAGATATGTAAATATAAACATAATCCCCCTAATGTGGAGGCATGAGCATAGGTGGCAATAGAATACATTTCTTAAGTTGGTATAAGGATTCTTAGCAATTAGCATCCCACTTGAACTATTTTTATTTATGAAGTAGATGATGAAAATATTGACAACAGGTTTGAAATTTGTAAGATGAAATGGTGAATTGATTGAAGTAAGGCTTGAAGACTATGAAGTTGCTTTTAGATTGGAAGGGGGAGGCATCTCAAGGATGGCTTTGATCTTGGTGGGGTCAAATTTAATACCCATGATAGAAACGATAAAGCCAAGTAGCTTACCAATTAAAACTCCAAACATACACTTGGTGGGATTAATTTGAAGGAAGAAATGGATGATACATAAAAAGAGGCTTTTGAGGAAAAAATATGGTCCTATCTCCGTTTGAATTTTCCCAAAAGGTCATCGACATAATCCTCTACTATTTTATGGATGAGATCGTGGATGATATTGGTCATGACACATTGATAATCCTCTACTATCTACTATTTTATAATGAGGGTAATACAAGGATGCATGCGGCATAGCTTCTCCTTAACTTAGTATTAGGGATAATGACAATATTTTAGACAAATATGTTGGGATTAAGGCCTGACATATTGGTGTACAACCATGTGAATGCTTGGCTATACTTATAAAGGAAGGTGGTGAAGAACTCCATCTCTTGTGGATCAAGAGATTGACCTAATTTGAGGATACATAGCTCTTGGGAGTCCCTATTTTGATGTTAATGGTGGATTATTTAAGAAGGGTGGATGTTTCTAGAGGTATGGACTTATGAAGATGAAAATATTCTTCCCCCATGTAGGAAAGAATGGATTCATCATTTCTACATTGAAGAATGTCAATGGTAAGGGAATATTCTTTACCCATATCAATAAATATAAGAGAAAATGACCTGGATTCACAATCATCCTGATAAGTGACCCATCCCAAAGTGATGGTGGAGATTAAAAAATCTAGAAGAAATGGATATGGTGTCATCCATATCCATAGGGTCATTGGATGGAGAATAATTTGTTGATGGATCGATGTGCATGAGTGATGTAGAAAAAAATATGTGAGTGGATTGATGGGTTTCTCCTTGAAACCAAGTCCAAATTTCTCATGAGGCTTGCAAGATTGATAAACCATAATATGATGCATGCCTTTTTCATAATGTCTAAGACTAAATCCTTTCCACGTGTAATGATGGAGGTAGGTCTAGAAAAAAAAAATATTATATAGGAAATTGAATCCATTATTATATGGTTTAGTGTAAGGTTGATCGTAATATGAGAAGAAGGGATGGTCGATGCCATAATATATTAGATTAGTTTTGAGATGAAATAGACTAAAGGAAATGATTTCCCGGCATTTGGTTGATATATAAGATATTTTTCATGTCTATCGATTTGATTGGGTATGGAGAAATAATTTAGGGCGAGGAGTTGATACTCCCCGGTGAAAGACTTTGCATCATGGTATCAAAATGGATTCCTCATTAGGTAGTTTAGATGATGATAAAAATGATCTAGTGGATGGTTTGGAAGATAATTATAGTTTAAGGATGATCACATCATCTAGCCAATAGGCCATGTGTCATACTTTGAATGGAGGTAGATCTGTGGGGAATGTATGGATTTTCCCCTCATTCTCAAATTTAATGCAATGATAGACAATAGAATGGAGACAACACATGGTGTAGATCCATGTACATCTAAACAAGACATTATATTGAAACCCCCTCTCAACAATGTAAAATGTATCGTGGAGGATATTTTCATCGACTTGGATGGGAAGGATAATTATTCCCAAAGTGGGGGAAACAACATCATTGGAAGAATGAAGAATTGTGGGTGATTGAGAAATAATGGATTTAGGAATTCTGAGTTGATAAAAGGTATGCGATGAGATGATATTGATTCTAGCACCATTTTCAATCATTAATCGGTGGATGAAGGTGTCATTGATATAGACAGTGATGAAAAGAGGAAGGTCATGGACCTCAAGTAAGATGTTGGGAATTTCATAATCATCAAAAGAGATGGTGGTGGAATCTACAAGTGCCAAAAAAAGGTTGAGTTTCATTGTTGGTATTTGGGATATACTAAAAGGATTTGATGAGATATTTTTGATGATTGGGAGATATTTGGATGATCTCGTAGAGGGACATCTTGACAAGAGCCTGATGGAGCTACTTTAAGATACTTTTTCAATGTTAGTAGGCTTCGGAGTGGGAAGAGTGGCTAAAATAAATACTTTGGCCTTAGATAAATATGAATATGTAATAGGCTTAGTAGAAGTAATGGACATAAAAACCTTGGGTTTAGGTTGGGTAGATGATTGAGGATCATACATTTTATAGTGAGTGGTGATATGAATGATGTTGATAAAATGAGGTGGGATTTTTTTAGAAGAGGTAGAGCTAAGTGGAGGGATTATGAAAAAGGATTTGGATGAAGAACCATATTTAGAGGCCTTAGGTGGTGTAGATTTGATCGGAGGATTGTGGTTGGATGTGGATAGAAGAGGGTGGTATTCTTCAATGAGAAGGTCATCCTCTTCTATGAGATTGTTGATGAGGGTTTGAGGGCCCCACAATGTTCACTATCATGTCCAGGGGGTGAAATGATAAGCACACATGGAATTATAGTCAAACCATATGGTTTTTTTCTGCATGATTCAAATTATTTGATAGGAGAAAGAGTGATGGAAGATGATTGGACAAGACATTGAAATATTTCATTATAGGGTCCAATGGGGATTTTGAGGAAGGGGTTTCATGGATTAATAATTGATTGGATTTGGGAGAAGAGGATGAAGGGAAAAGGGGTTACTTGCTTTTGTGATGTTTGATAGGGGTTTTAGATTCTATTTTAGTCTTACAATAAGAGATGGGTAGCTTCAATTTAGATTTATAGTTAAGGGGTTTGGATGAAGGGCCAAGACCCAAATTTGATGGGCATGGTCCTAAGATAGAAAATGAGTTGTTTCATTATTTAGATAGATGGGCCTTCGGAGGGGGAATGTATAGTTTCTTGTGTCGATGAGTGAGATATTTTTGAGTAGGGACACCAAGGTTTTTAATATTTGGGTGTGAAGATTTACCCTACACAAGGATGACAATGATTTTGACTAGGGGATCCTTAGAAGTAGAATCAAATGGTTTAGATGTAGGTCTAGTTCTAGAAATGTGGATTGAATATGTAAGGGGGTTTTGGATATCACGTTTGATTAGATCCGAAAAGTTACAGATTATGTAGGTCTTGGAAGTTTTGGTGTAGAAGTGATTGTATTTATTGATGATAAGGGTATTTAAATCATTTTGGTTGTACTAAGGGGGATGTTTACTTGATATAATTATTAAGGGATGATATAGATGTGGACATAGATTCAAAATTTGATGTGGGTATGGATAAGGTCATAAATGTGGATAAAGGATTGGATGTAGGTGTTGGTATAGATGTAAATATAGATATTGGGGTAGGTATGAGAACAATTACAGTTGTGGATGTGGTAAAGGATAATGAAGTATATGTAGATATAGTGATAGGGATAGGTGTCGAGATATATGTTGACATGGTAGATATAGATGTAATAGATGTGGGTATAGTTTACATGGGTATGATAGATGTGGATGAATGTATGGATGTAGACATGATTATAGATATGAGGGTAGAAATTAGAGTAGATATGGGTAGAATATATGTCGGTAAAGTAGTGAGGGTAATAGATTTTAGTGGTGATTCTAGATCTTGACTCAAGGTATTGATTATATGGGAGTTAGGGGATTAGTATGATTATATGGTGAATGGTTACAAAATTTATGTTTGAATAATTCTAATGGTTAGTTAAAATGAGCATTAGGATTGTCTAATTAAATGATCGATTATCATTTGTATGAGGTATTTGAAAGTATGAAATTTTTCAATATCATGGTCATGGACTTAATGATTCTTGCAATAATGATTTTCGCAGATACCATGTGGGTTTGGTATGTAAATCATCAATGGGTCAAATAGGGGGAAGTTGAATAAGGTTTATTAGCTATAGCTATAATGTTTTCAAAGAAAGACATGTAGCACTCTCAAAGGGGAGTATAGTTAGGAGTTGGTCTAGGTACCCTTTGTGGAGGCTCAACATGAGAAATATATGTGGAGGAGGATTTTATTACGATGGCATTACATGTTTTTTAGATTTTTCATTATGGGTAGATGACTTTGTGAATTCAGTTTTTGGCTTGTTGGAGTGAAGCTTGACACGGCCTTGCTTAAGGGCACCAGTTCTAGTTTATGAGCCATGGTGAAGGTTTCCTAATTTTTTTAAGAGATTTGATCTAAAGAGTGGATGAGATATGCTTCACACATGATCAAGAGAAAATTTTGATAAGTTTGGTTTGGGGAGGGAGAAAGACAACTGATTGATGATGCCACACCAACTAGTGAAAAAATCCATGATGTATTCGTAATAAAAAAATTTAATGGCGTAGAGGTCGGTAATGGTGATTTTTCACAAATATTGATGAGAAATGTTCTAAAATAGTTACACAAGTTGGGTGAATGAGTAGAGATCTGTTGTAGAATGCCATTGTACTAGTCCAAAGTGGGTTCAAACAATGACTGGGAAAGTGTGAAACATGATATCTTGGTTGTGGGTGATAAGAAAGTATGTGTGCATAAAGGCATGAAGGTGTTATTGAGGGTCCTCTTTTTGAAACTTAAAAAATTGGGGAGTTCCCAATGTGGAGGATAATCCTTTACAGAACCGATGAATTGATAGGATAGTTAAAAATTTCTTTGTAGGTGAACCATCCTTTAGGAGGTATATATTATCATCTTCTAAAATTTCCATTTTAGTTAGAAAAGCACTCATGGGGTCATTATATGTGTGAGGATGAGGAATTGATTGGTGAGGTTTTGGATTTTAATAAGTGGATGGGATGAGTTATGGATGAGATTGATACCATTGAGGATAAGTAGGAATTTGTGGAGGTGGTTAATATGGTGGGAGGTAGTTGAATTATTGTGATTAGATAGGTTGCGAGATAGGGTGTTTTTATGATATGGGTAAGTATGTGATTATTTTTTAGAGATGGGGATATTGGATTGATCTTACATAGGATGAGATGGGATGTACGTCTAGGATGGTTGAGATGTTTGGATAGTTTGATTGGGAATAATGTGTTGGAAGGAACCTCAAAGTGGGGGTTGATGGGTTTGAGTATAATCCAAAGGGTGGGGTTGAAAGATGATGACATTTACATGGAATTGGGATGTAGAGATAAGAAATTTTCTTTAAACATGCTAGTTGGGTGGAAGAAGTAAATGGGATTCTACATTGATTTGAATAGGGCCATTAATGACCACAAGTGGATGAAGTAGTGATAGGGATAGAAGATATAAGATTAGTTTTGATGCAAGGTAAGTTGGGTGGAATAAGGACCACCAATTTAGTGGATTGAAGGGATTGATGGATCATGGTGAAAGATTTATGAGGTACATGCTCACTTTTTGCTATTACTAATTTTTTCATGGCTCTTGGAAAGAAAATGCCAACTTGAGAAGTAAGTACTTGGGTAGATTTGGGTTATGAGTGATAAGCATAGAGTTATTGAAGTGGTGGTCCATCAATTGGGATATTAGTAGATTTATGGATGAGATATTCATGAAGGGAAATGGGATTGGAGTCAAAAATATCTTGAAACTCCACACATCCATGGGGGATAGTGAGAGGCCTAAAGGCTATAAAGGATGTGTTAGATGGGAATTTAGCTACATAGAGGGAATAAAATGTTGATAGAGAAAAGGGTTGGTTTCTAGATGGGGATTATTTTGGATGACATGGGTCTCATGAAAAGGGACCATGGAAAAAATAGGCTGGAAAACCAAAGCTCCAGTGATCATAGGTATAGAGGAAATAATGGAAAGTGCGAGAAGTTTGTTGGGAAATATTGTTTGAAGTGGGGATATTGATGAAACAATTTTCTTGGTCCATTTTTTTGTCTTAAGAGTGGGTTATAATGGGAATTAAACAACAAACAATAACTTATGTTGATTTTTAATATAACAAACAAATCAAACAATAAAGTGTTAATTATCTTGTTTATTAGAAAGTGTGAAAAATAAAAGAAAGAAGGGCTGAAAAGGAAACCTAAGAAGTGGCCAATCTAAGGATGGTTTCAGGTTGTTTGGGATGGTTTCCTCGATATACCTGAAGGTATGTAAGGCTCAAATAAGTGATGATAACTAGTACATGGATTGGTATTGGGACTTACCCCCTCACTTCACACATCATTGTGATAAGGATTTCATGTGCTTAGCCTTTATACCAATGATTAAAAAAAATCTTACACAACATAAATGTCATGGCGTATTTCCTATTGGGTGATGAAATCCCAATAGTTCCATCTAGTAGAATATGTTTTAGATGTGTTTATTGATTTATGAGTTTTTGTGTGTGGAAAACATGTGAATGCAACAAATTACCTCCTACTTAGTGTACGTGAGAAAGAAAGTATGGTGATCTTTTTAAGTCTAAAACAAATTGTTATATTCAATGAGTTCATGTAGACAAAGGAAGGAGAGAAATGCAAAAGAATAAAATAGGGATAAAATGAGGAATACTTGGATAACAATGTTTTTTTAAGCTTAAGCACACATTTTGTTGATCCAAGCAAGCAATCTACCATGCACGTAAGAAAGAAAAGTCCTACTTACAAGGTTAGTAGACAGAAATAAACGAAATAAAAAATGAAATAAAAAAAATCACTAAAGAGAAAGGGTGGGTCCCACTAGGCATGCCATAATGTTGATCAAAATTTCCCTATCTTGTTTTAGATTAGTGGAATGATGGAAAAGAAAATCTAAATGATGAGAGGACTTGATGGTACCTCTTGATAAGATGATGATGGTGAAGATACGGGCACAAAATATCCTCCTCACAAGTAAGACAAATGACCTATACAAAAATATATATTAAACAAAAAATGATTAGTAAATAGGATGGTGGATTACTTGAAAACACCAGTCTTGAGAAATAATAACTTCCTAGGGATGGATGCTAACCCACAATGATAAAATAGATGGATAAATGATAATGAATAGGATGGATGAAGTAGATAGAAAAATAAAACAAATATCTAAGATATATGTTAAGATAACATATCAAATAAAAAACATGATGATGAAAATGAGATAAGAAGATTCAAACTTGGTTTGCTTAATGGTGACCTAATACTGACAGGATAGTCAACAGAGAGACTCGAGCAGAGTAGATCATAAAATATAGAAAATAGATCTCAATAGGTTCTCAAACACTACAAAGGTTTTTGGATCTAATGTGGGAATACTGGAAAAATAGAAAGGATACAATAAAATTTAAAGATCTGATAAATGCAGATAGGTTCGATGGATACTTGGGTTGGATCAAGGTGAATAGTGATGCTAAAGATGATACATGGAATGTTAGGTATGTAGATAAAAATATGAGGGTGTCTCGGGATGTTGTAGAGACTAGAAAATTATTGACAAAAGGGTGGAAGGTAGAAACTGTGGTAGATAAAAATCAGGTCGAGGACGAATAGAAATAATATACAACAACCGGGGATAGATTTAGGGTTTTGAAGGGATTAATGGATGTCAAAGAGTTATGGATAAGGATCATGATTGGAGATGAACGAAAAAGCTCCAAGGTAATTATCGACGTGTAGAATTTATGTAAAAAGGATTATAGAAATGTTGATGGAGGTTCTAAGTAAGGAAAGATGGACTTCAAATTCCCAAGATGGTATGAAAAATCTTCAAAGTAGCTCCAATTTGATGGTTGTAGCTCCAAAGAAGAGAAATAAACACAACAAAACTCGCAAGAAGACCTGAATTCTTAAAATTACATCCTCTAAAAAGGAGGGTGTAGGGAAAACTTTTAGGGTTGATGATAACCCGCATGGGTCACCATCGATTACAGTGACTCTTGATTTAGATGGTGAATATGATGATTAAATCAATGCAAAGGGGATTAAATGGGTATAATTAGGGTTTCAGAATATTTAGGTGGGTTAGGTTTACATAGGAAGGATAAAAGGTGGTTGGAGGATAAGAATGCATTGAATGAGGATAAATGGATGTCTAGGGATGATAAATGGAGTGTTTAGGGAAGAGATTAGGATAATGGATGGGTTTAGGGGTAATTAAATATGATTAAGGGTAGATTAGGTGGATAAATTAGATGATGGAAAAATATGGGAGAGTGGAAAATTAAGATGAAATAAATGGGTTTTAGGAGGGGAATAGAAGTTTGAATAGGAAGAGAGATATACATGTGCAAGATGATGATGAAGGGGAGTGAACCCAAGTGGGGACAAGCATACCAAAAATTGGTGTCTACATTGAGTGGTAGAGGATTTTTGAAATAATATATACTTAGAAGATTACTGATAGAGAGGATTTTTCCTTGTCTTGAGATTAGATCATTTTGGGGAATAGATTTGAAATAGTATAAAGTACTGATTTTCATGTAAAAATGATTATACCTTTGTTTAAATAAGATTACAGAAAATTGTGATAGTAATATGTTAGGAGTGTCAATTGATTGTATTTTATCTTGAAAGGGATTATAGAATGATCCTAATTATATGCCCCCTTTCAGTGAAAGGGTGCAATATGGAGAAATGATCATGTAGTTGAAAGCAAGATGTATAAGATATAATAGTAAAGGAAAAATATTATGGGATAGTATTGTCAAAGTATGAGTAGATATTGATTAGTACATGTACCAGATGTGAATATGAGATGTTGAAATTTTTATGGTATGGTGCTAGAGGATATTATGATATGTATGCTTCAAACACTAAGATAAACAAAGTTACGAGGCTCAAGAAATGAGTGAAACCATGTGGTGTGTATTAGTTGTAGTAATAATGGAAAAAAGTAACCATAATATATGGTAAATTGGAATAAATATACATAGTAAAAATAGAAAGGTGAAAGGAAATTTCATTTATCACAAGAGTGTTTAAGACTTAAGCTCGAGCTACAATAATGTTGCATGTTAGAGTAGCTAGTTTGACAAGATTAGAGAGAGTGACAACATGGGATTTGCAGACAACCGAGGAGCCGGTAAGTGTCATTATTTTTGAAAAAAATTGTAAAATATATTCATTTGTATCAATTTTAAGAAAATTTGTGTTTCTTATACTTTGGTCATTTTTGACCAGGATGGAAGTAGATAGGGCATTGCTTTCCCTAGGGACACTAACACCTAGTTCCCGGAGCTAGTGACCTAATTCAATACGCCATGATATGCTCCTAGAACTAGCATCCCATTGTAGAGTTTTGGTACTATTTAATGAAATCCTTGTTTTTTGATTAATTTTATGCTATGATGGGGTATTTTATAGTATGTAGGGTGTACTAATATACTAATTTCATTTTTTTGTTATGCAGAGGGACAGACACTCAAGAGTTGTGTGTGGATCCTCACTTGAGTACATTGCTTACTTTGGGGTTGTTAGATGTTGAGTGGGATATATTGATTATGTCACTGTGGCACATTGCTAGATTGGGGAGATACCCCATAATATTCCTATGTTGACTACTTTGTGCGAGTGATGGTGTGTTGATACTTATACATTCTAGTCGACGACAAGTGAGATGCCAATGAAACTAAATGATGTATATATGATACTAAAATTGCCTATAGTAGGAGAGAGACTACAAATTATGGACATATTGGATGCTTGGAGTTAGATGAGGGTGGAATTGTGGTATTTTATAGGGACACGAGTACAAGATGAGAATTTGGATGTCATTTTGAGATCGAGGTTCTACAATTACAAAAATTTATCACAGTGGCGCTATCATCATCGGTGCCAGTGGAGGGTGGTGGAACTGGGATTTTATAGATGATGTCTAATATTTATTGCAGCATCAAGGAGCATGGTACTATATATTTCTAGGCATGGTGTGTATTGGCCCATTTTTAAGGAGACTTGTATAGGTTTACACAGAGGACCATGGTAGTGGGATAAGATCCACTACTTTGTTACATGTGTGGGCATATGAGCATAGTTCTATATTGAGATGACTCGGTGGGCCACAAAAGTTAATTGGTCTTGAATTGAGATATTCGCAGTAAGGTGGGTGTGCTCCCATAGTAGGAGAGTGGGTAAGACCACATATAGGTTGATTATAAATATGATGGGCCCTAGGGCCATTATATGGAGATCGTATATAGACTATAAAAGATGGGTAGAGGATTGTGTGGAGTCATGCGGTTCATTTAGCACACCATGTGGTTAGAGGATCACTTCTCGGTGGTGACTAAGTTATTCCAAGGTGAGTGAGTATTTATCTAACTTGAAATAGCCAAGGATTTCCCTATGGAGCCATATATATGGTGTCAATCTATGAGAGTGGTGATATAACCAGGGGAAAGTTCAGGCCCGATAAGAGTAGAGATAGTGCATCCAGGACTAGATGAGTTAGATTTGGCCATAGGGCCTATACATATGGATGATGTGGGTTATATGTAGGCATACATTCAGTGGTTGAAAGAACACTAATGGGTGTTCATATTTCCAATAGTGGTAGATGTGGCCGGTGGGTGGGGAATCGAAGATTGAGGGTCGGTGTCCTCCCCGAGATGGATGATGTAGCAATGACGAGAGTGGGTCATAAGTATTTTTATATTGTGTAATTTCTTAATTGTTGGTTGATCAATATAATGTATGAATACTAAGATGTGGAATAAATAGTGTTTTTTGTGTGATTGCAAGAAATTCCTATTGGTCATTGATCGTATATACTTCTATATGCACGTTGATGTGTAACATTCCCCCGATGTGCTCATTGGAGGGGGTGTTAGAGTGGTTAGATGCTATTACAAATAAACATGACCATTTATTTGATCCAATGGATATAATGATAGCAACATGTAAAGTGTTTTTGATTGAGTGCGATGAGGCTCGTGCATAGATAGATCAAGTGAGAGAGGCCATATGAGTGTTAGGGTTTAACCATATAATAGTGTTGCATAGATCTAAAATTAGATAAAGCATATAAGAAATGAATGTGGAAATAAACTAGAAGATAAAATAAACAAGAGAAAGATAACACCAAATTTAATGTGGTTCACCCAAAGTGAGGGCTACATCCACCAATAAATGGCTAAAAATATCATTCAAGGTGTTTTGGCAGAGGAAATACAATGAAGATATTTTTTCTTCCAAAACCTCACAATATTTTCAATATTTTTCCCTCTCTTGGCTACTCTTTCTTTCTCACCAAGAAAAATAACATGTAAACAATTGTTATTTTCTTCTTGCATACCCTCATATAATGCATACATGCACATATATCTATTATGGGCAACTACCTATAATTTTACAATCAAGAAATAATCTTTAAAGTAAAATATTTATTCTAATTCTCTCCCAAGAAACAAATCATGGTCACATAGGTTGATCGATGTTGGTTACTTCCTGACCGATGCCGGTCACTTCTTGACCCATGTTGGTTGATAGATGACCAATATCAGTCACTACCTAACTGATGTTGATCACTTTTTGACTGATGTCACTCTCTTCCCACCAATTTCACTCACCGTTAAATCTAATAACATGTAAAAACAAGCTTTATATGAAGCAGCTTAATCTCAACACTCAACAATCTCCTACTTGGAGATCAATTTTTACACTGTATTGTACATCACCATCCTTGGATATTTTTCCTTGGACCATTTTTTCCTCTTCAAGTCTCAAAATTGAAGACCAATATAAGTGCAAATAAAGCCCCAACTTCTCCTTTACCAATGGATTCATTAGCATATCCATAGGGTTCTCATCTATATGGATTTTCT
Source organism: Taxus wallichiana var. yunnanensis (assembly GCA_018340775.1). Classification (NCBI taxonomy): domain Eukaryota; kingdom Viridiplantae; phylum Streptophyta; class Pinopsida; order Cupressales; family Taxaceae; genus Taxus; species Taxus wallichiana. The sequence goes on from CM031235.1 coordinate 517,579,104, forward strand.
CTAAATTCAGCTTGCCCATCCTCCAACACTGCCATATGAAGTGATCCCTCAACTGAATGTGTTTCGTTCTTGAATGAAATGTTGATTTCTTTTCTAGATGGATCACACTCAAACTATCACTATATAATATGCAATCCTCTTTCTCCTTACCCAAATCTTCCATGAACCTACTCATCCATATCATCTTCTTTCTAGCTTCTGTAGCTACAACATACTTGACCTCTATAGTAGAAAAAGCCACAACCTTATGCAATTTTCAAATTCAACTAACTACCATTCCACCTATTGTGAAAAAATATCCAGTGGTGTTCCTCTTTCCATCCAAATCTCTAGCCATATCTGAATCAACATAGTCACGTAATGAATTATTTGACCCTCCATAGCATAAATCCATGTCGGATGTCCCTCTCAAATACTTGAGAATTCATTGGAATACTTTCCAATGTTATTTACTTGTATTAGCCATAAACCTACTAACAACTCTCACCGCTCGTGCAATGTCTAGTCTAGTACAAATCATGAGATACATAAGACTTCCTACTACCGAGGCATAGGAACACATGCCATATACTCAACCTCCTTGTGTGATGAAGGACACTAAATTTTTCTCAATTTTAAGTGTCCATCCATAGGCATGCTAATAGGTTTTGAATATTGGATGTTAAATCTTGCCAACACCTTATTGATATAAGCCTTCGAGAAAATACAAATTCTTATTTTTTCTATCTCAAAGAATTCAAATGCTAAGGATTTTATTTACAGCTCCCAAATTCTTCATTGCAAATGTGTGAGCTATCCTTTCTTTAAGTTTTCCAATTTCCTACATACTAGATCATACAATCAACATATTATCCACATACGCTTAAAAATAACATAACTTCCATTTTCAAGCTTCTTAGAATAAACACATTGGTCGATTCACATCTCATAAATCCATGCTCATGTATAAAATTGTCAAATTTAAAATATCATTTCCATGAAGCTTTTTTGAGCCCATATAGGCTCTTTTTCAAATTAAACACAAGTTTCTCCTTACCCTTGACTTCATAGCCAAGCAAATGCTGCATATAAATCTCTTCTTCCAAATCACCATGAAGAAAAGTTGTCTTAACATCAATTTTTTCTAAATATAAATCTTCTATTGCAACCAAACTTAGAACAGTTCAAATAGAAGTCATCTTAACTATAGGAGAAAAAATATCATCAAATTCAATACCTTCTTTCTATGCAAATCCCTTTACCACAAGCCTTGCCTTGTATCTTTTTAGTCCATCCTCTTCTTCCTTGATCCTATAAACCCATTTGTTTTGTAGTGCTTTCTTACCAACTGTAACTTGACCAAATCCCATGTCTGATTTTGTTCCAAAGAGTCCATCTCCTCATCCATTCCACTCGCCCACTACTCGTGGGTATCTACTTGCATTGCTTCTTCAAATATTTCGGTTCACCACTATCACCAATAATAAATAAGGAAAGGAATGTGAAAATCTCTCTAGAGTCCTACTTACTCTTTGTGACCTTCTCACCGAGATCCGGGTGTCTAGGGTTCATTCTCATTACACATTTTTGTCAAATCTCTATCGCTGACTAACGACGGTCTCCCGATATCGACCGCAGCTTCTATAACTAATCGTGGTTCCTCTTTCTATGGATCAACTACGCTTTCCTCACACCACCAATTCGAGGAGTTCGACATTGGTTCAATTAGTTTTTAGTTCTAAACCCGATCTTTCCCTGTCGATACCGGTTAGCTTGACCAATACCAGCTTCTATAGAATCGACGCCAATGTGTGTGGATGTCTATTTTAGATCTAAAATTTGATTTTCCTTCAAAATATCATCAACCTATTCATGTTTAGACACAAAAACCTAATCCTTGTACATTCTACCCAAAACTTCAAAGGAAAACCGACATGTATATTCATGCTTCTAGCGCATTCCATGATTGTTTTGTTCATTATTTTTGTAAATATATTCTCCTGTGGAGTTCTAGGAACCATTCTTTCTCTTTATATTTCATTCACTAAACAATAATCATTGAAAGCCTTGCTGCACTACTCACCATCATTGTCGGATCTAAGGAATTTTAATTTTAAGTTTTTTAATTTTCCACAAGGGCTTTCCACCTTGTAAAAGTATCAAAAAAATAAGATTTATGATTAATACGATAAATCCATATCTTCCTTATGACATCATCAATGAAATTCACATAATATTGGGATCCTCTAATAGAAGCTACCCGAGATGGTCCCTATTAGTGCAAATCAATAGCACCCCCTAAATGACCTTCAGATTTGCAGTGAGAATTGGGTCATTTAGTGTGATTGCACAACATGGAATCTTTTCCCCAAGTGTGGGACTTGTAAAAATGGGAAAAAACTCTCCGCATTAAAATGTCTGTTCCTTTACTCCTCTTATCAGATGTATGCATGAAATTTGCAGAGGTTTAACTCAAAATCCTACTCTAATTTTGCCAAGGAGACAAGGATAGAAGAGAGAAAAGAAGGTAAAACTAAACTAACAAGGTGATACACCAAAGGAGTGATGGACATCTAGTTCTCAGTAAATTGACACAGATTATAAAAATGCAACAAACATCATGCACAAATTGCTAAAATGTAATGAAGGATCAGAATGAAGCAAACAACACAAGAAAAGGATTGAAAACTCATTCACAGAGCTTGCATTGTCATTTCCATTTTTAATACAAAGGCATTACAACAACAAGGAGGTAAAAACATATTGCAGTCCTAAAAGAGGTATGATATTCCACAAATTCACTTTCCAAGGTGAAGGATGGAGCCTCAGAAAATAAAAATGTCCAACCCCTACAAAATGAGTCAAATCTAGCTTTTAACAATGAAAACATGAGCTTGGGAAAGAGAAACACGAGAAAATGAAAGGAATAATTTAACCACCAACTAGATCCATCAAGATAGCATGGGTACCCTTAAAAGTTCATTCCCCAAGATTTTTGACCATGTTGGAGAAGAATGGAAGCCATACTACATTAAAAATGGTGGTTGAATGTTGGTTCTACTCTTTTCCCCATGCCAAAGGAATTTTTCTCATTTTTCTCTCACTAAACTCCACCAAAAACAAAATTTAAGATTCCATCATGTAGAGGACTTCAATAGCTTTCTAATGACACCAAAATTGAGAAAAACCAAGCTCTAGATCGAAAGATATGCCCCTCTGAAGATTTAGGGCAAAATAGGGGAAAAAATTAGGTCGGCGGGCCGAAACCCAAAAATTTTCCCCTTTTTTGAATTTGGAAAAATCCCCAAAATCTCCACCCCCGCCGCTCCGATGCCATGTGGTGCATTCCCATTGGTCCATGGGTCCAAATGACCATTCTACACCTTTTTGAATTTTGGAAAAATTCCAAAATCCCCCCGTGCCCCACCGCTCCGATGCCATATGTCATCCTTTGATTTGGCACGGCCTGAAACAAAGTTATTTTCTCTGCGGGCCCGTGGGAATAAATTTCCTTTTGCGTCATTTGCAACACTTTGGAAAAATGTCAAATTCCCCCCGTGCCCCCAACCTCTGATGTGAACAGGACATGTGTCACACTTTGATTATCTACGGGGGGTGCTCCAAATTTTTCTTTCCTCCTTGCGGGCCAGTGGGCCAATTCTCTCCTTTGCACTTTTTACAAATTTTGGGGAAAAAGCCAAAATCACTCCTCCTCCGACTCCCATCGGCTCTTATGGACATGTGGCGGCCTCCTATTGGTTCACGAGCCTTCGAGCCAAAAAAAAATTTACGCCCCCGCCAAACCCTTTGGAAAAATTTCTAACTTGCCTCTGCCGACCTGCCATTCCGCTGCCACGTAGCACATTCTGATTGGTTGTAGACCTTCCCAGGGAATATTTCCCTCAAAAACTATGTCGAGCCATAACTTACAAAATACAAGGAGTTAGAAGGAAAAATTTACCTTTCTGGAAAGGTGAGGAAATTCTCTATCTGATGAAGCTATTTCCAAATAATTTTGAGTTCCTAAAAAGTGGAAAAATTTGACTGAGGCACAAGGAAGGAATGAAAGAAAGTTAGTCAAAAATAAGTAAGGGGCTTATTTTGGATAACAATTTTGGTAACTCAGGGGTCATCTCACTGCTTTGATGAATGATCAGTGGCCTTTGAAGCATCCATTGGGCATGGAGTCATCAACTTAACTGCTTGGTACACTCAACTCATTAGAAAATTTCTAGAAGGAATATTGTGAGAGTAGAACATCACTTGATTTGGAACACAACCTGCAAAATGCATCCTTGGGACAAAAATCTTGTGCCAAAGCACTTAGGGAAATGTGAAACTAAGCTACAACAAAACAATGTGGACAAGCACTTAGAGGAATGAAAATCTAAGCTAATATGTACAAGGTGAGGAGTTTCCCTTCTAGTAGCAGTTCTTTAGATGGATTCCATTAACTAAAATCTGTAGTTCTTCACCATCCAATGTAGGCAATTGGAAGGCATTGTTGTTCTTACATTTTGTGACCATGTAGGGGCCACTCCAAATGGCATCAAACTTTGAATTCCTTCCTGGATTTTCTTGGTCTACATCCCATTTCAACACTAGATCTCCAACTTGGAAGGTTCTAGCCTTAGATTTCCTATCAAAGGTTCTCTTGATCAAGGCTTGGTCCCTCTCCATTGTTTGGGCTGCATGCTCTCTCGATTTCTTGAATTTCCATAAATTCTACATATCTAACCTCCATGGGTTCAAACTCCAACAATTCCAATTGCTTCATGAGTTCCAATGTTGGAAACTCAAGTGACATAGGTAAGATTGCCTCTCTTCCATAAACAAGTATGAATGGAGAGTTACCAAAGGGGATCTCTTAGGAGTTATCCTATCAGCCCATAAGGCTGATTTCAATTTAGTATGCCAATTCCTTCGATTTTCATCAAGAGTCCTCTTGATGATCTTTAATAGTTTCTTGTTGGTAGACTCAGCTTGGCCATTACCTTGGGGGTAATAATTTGATGAAGTGCTTAGATAGATCCCATTCTTAACAGCTCATTCAGCTTACCTTTAATCTTATGAATGCCAATGCATTATCTCGATATTATATTGGTAGGTACACCAAATCTGGTTACTATCTCCTCATAGAAGTTTAGAATGCTAGATTCATTTACCTCTTTGAGTGCTACCACCTCACCCATTTGTGAAGTAGTCTGTTCTGTCGTTAGAATCCACTTGTGTCCTTAGCTTGAGTTTGGGTTAATGAATCCAATGAAGTCCAAACCCCATTGCATGAATGGATGGTCAACTGAAATTGGGTGCAATGGAAGGGCTGTTAATCTTTCCTTTCCTGTGAAGAATGCACAATTTTTGCACCTCTTGATCCATGCATAACAATCACTAAACACCTTGGGCCAATAATATCCATCCTTCATAATCTTGAGGGTTGTCACTCTTGGAGAAAAATGACCCCCAGCTGATCCACCATGGAACTCTTCTAACATTCTCTTAATTTGATTTGTCTCAATGCATCTCAGCAACACTCCATTTATATCCTTTTTGAACAAGATACCATCAACAAGTGCATATGGGATAGCCTGCAATCTGAAGTGTCTTCTCTTGGTTTTGTTCATCTCTAGAGGTCATAGGCCTATTTGTAAAAAGTGCATTATGTCTTGGGTCCAAAAAGGAGTGAGCATACCACCATTATCTTCTTAAACACCTCTTTATTCTTGGTTGTCTTGCAACACCAAAACAACATCTTTCCCATTGCTAGCTTCCATTGATTTTCTCAAGATCGCTTACTCACACAATCCTTTTGCTTGGACCAACTTGGTGACCTTGATCTCAATGTCATACTCCATGACACAAGTAATCCACCCTGCACATTTTTCATTTAGGTCTTTGTTGAGGAGGAAGTCCTTAACTCCCACATGAGAAACCAATAGTTGAACCTTGTTGTTTGAAACTAGATGCTTAAATTTATTCAAGATCCTAATCATTGCAAGAACATGCTTCTCAATGAAGGAATACCTCACCTCATAGTCCTCCAAGCTTTGGCTAAAGAAGGTAATTGGATGCTCTACATTTTCTTTGTTCTACTGTACTAAAATTGTAGAAATTGTGTCATCACCTCCAAATGCATAAAGGATAAAATCCTTAGAGAAATATGGGTTAATGAGAGTTGGAGCTTGTGAGATATCCTCTTTGATTGCCTCAAAACTTGCCTTACCTTCAATCTGTCCATTTGAAAGCCATACTTTTCTTCAACATCATAGTTATTGGCTTGACAAGGGCTGCAAAATTTGGAACAAACCTTTGAACAAAATTGATTCTTCCCAAGAAACTTTGAAGGGCCTTCTTGTGACTTGGTAATGGTAGTAATTTTATTGCTTCAACCCTCTCTGGATCAATTGCTAATCCCTCTTTGGAAACAATGTGGCCTAGGATCTTTCCTTCATGAGCTAGGAAAATACATTTTTTGGGATTCAAGGATACCCCAAATCTTCTACATCTTTGGAACACTTGTCTCAAATGAAAGAGATGATCTGACACTTTTAGAAAATACAATAATATCATCTAGGTATATCAGCACTATTTTGTTGATCAATCCCTTGAATGCCATATCCATTGCCCTTTGGAAGGTAGCTCTAGTGTTAGACAACCCAAATGGCATTTTCCTATATGCATAGGTTCCCCATTTGGTGGTGAAGGTTGTTTTGAACTGATCATCTTCCCTTACCATGATCTAATTATACCATGAATAACCATCTAGCAATGAAAACCTCTCAGAGCCAGCAATAACTTGCAAAATCTTCTCCATAGAAGGAAGTGGGTAATGATCCTTAAGGGATGCTCTATTCAAATCTCTGAAATCTACACACAATCTGATTTCTCCACTCTTCTTTCTAACTAGAACCAATTTTGCAACCCAACTTGAATGGTTGATGGGAAATATGATACTTACCTCTATTAACTTATTCAATTCCTTGTTCATGAGAGGCTCCATGTGGGATTGACCAGTCTTTATTTTTTCCTAATGGGTTTATCACTTGCATCTAATTCAATTATGTGTTGAGCTAGCTTGGGATTAAAACCTCTCAAGTATTCATAGCTCCAAGAAAATATATTTGGGAACTCTTGACAAAGTTGCATGAACTCATACCTTTATTGCTTGGTTGCCACTTTACCAATTTGAAGTGATTTTCCTTCTCCCACCGAGATGGGCATTGAATCTTCTCCCTTGACTTGGATATTTTATTTCTCCTTCCTAAATTGATCATTAGGATTAAAGATGGACTCCAAAGTGACAAGTCCCTTTGGCAGTTTTTTGGTTCTCAGCTATACCACTTGATCACCATACTGCTATTCTAACTTTTCCTAATCTTTTACTGAGAAATCAGCTTCTTCTTGTAAGAAATTGATGATTTGTTAGTCACTTTCAAACACTTGCCAACTTACATTATTTTCTGGCACTGATGGCCTTACAATCACATGAATATTTAGCTACACTTTTTTTTTCCTTGATACTTTCCAAAACATCAAAGGCTTCTCCAACTCGCCGCAAGCCTATCGCAGCTTGGTTTTCTTTCCTAGGGATGGAGTTGATGCCAAAGCCTTCAAAATATTTAATGAGGTCCCACACCCTATTCTTATAACTTTTGAGTAGGTCATTTTTGGCAGCATGCTGCCCTTAACTTGATTAATTAACAATTAGCTCACCGTCATCAAAGACTCGTAAGTTTTTATACCTCTCTTTCTTGAACAATGCAATCCTTGTATCAAAGTTTCATATTAAACAAGTGTTGCTAGAACATGCAAACTAAAATCTAAAAGTTGAATAATACTTAATGCCTTGAGGTGAAACAAGAATGGCTCCCCCGCACCTTGTCTACTTCTTGATCCATCAAAGAATATTTGTCATACCTCATTGTCATATTTATGGTCTGGCTTGGTGATGCTAGGAATAGGCTGATTTTCTTCATGCATGCAATAAAATCCTAGTTCAGATTCCTCTATTTCCTTGTAGGGATCAAAATCATGCACCTTTTTTGCCCATTCATCAAGAGTCAAATCTGGGATGCCCCCAACTTTGGTGTCAGCTTCATCGGTGCCTAGATAATCCTCTTGATCAAATGTTGAATAGTTGGCATTGATTAGGCTTAGAGTATGAGGCTCAATGTGAAAGTTTGCAATAGGTTCAAACCTGATTGTGGCCTTAGTTCCATATCTGGTCTAGAACAACATGTGTGACCAATCACTAGATAAATACCCTCCAATTCTAGTGGTGAAATCCCTTGACAAACATAGGGCAAAAAATGGTTGTAAATCTATCACTAACACATCTTGCAAAATAGTGACATTGGGACATGCATGCAAAGTGAGGCTCAAATATTTAATTACCCCTACTATTGTTACTGCTATCCCATCCAGTTGCACCACCCCTTTGGATATGAATTCATATTGGAGGCCCAACTGATTAGCTATTTGCTTGGGCATCATAGAACTACTTGCCCCAGAATCAATCATACAATTGTGTACTAGTTTATCCCCAATGATAAATGAAACATAGAATGGAGGGGGCTTCAAAACTTTACCTTTTTATCCTCCAAGCTTCCCCTCAGGATGAGAAGCATTTGTGAGTACCTTCTCTTGCATATGAGCTTGTTGATTTGAAGTTGACCAATTCTTCATGGTAGCTTGTAGTAGATCCCTTTGGCCTGGGATGGATAGTGATTCCCACATAGATATATTCACATTTGTCTTATTCATTTGTTCAATGATGCTAAATGGGGATGAAACATCTCTTTGTTTCCCCTTAGCCTACACATTCTTTTCTTGTACATGGGCTGCAACAACTGGTATTTGAGCTGGTCTAGAAGGTGGCTTGGGCTTTCCTTGCACATTTGGAACTGCATTTTTCTTGCCAACACCTTGTGGAGTGATGGAAGGTTGTGGATCACCTGGAGCTAATGATTTCCCTTCACCAATATTCCTCTTCTTTGACCATGTGTTAGCTGCTACATTCTAAGAAATTGTTTGATTCATACCACAAAAATCTTCAGCCTACTAATTCATAAGTGTAGTCTCATTTGGAGTTGTATTTTGTTGATATGTTCCTTGTTGTTGGTTTGTTTCTTAACTCACCTCACTCTCCACACCAAATTTTTTCACCATCAAAGCTTGGTCCAAAGCACCATTGAAGCACATAGACTGGTTGTGAGGTTCATTACATGGGAAACACCAATCATACTCTTGAGCTATATTATTTTACACTGACACTAAGGCTTTAGAGGTAGATGCAACATTAGGGTTATAGGGCTAAAATGGTCTATTGGTAGGAGGCCTTACTTGATTTTGATTTGCAGCTGGATTGGGTGGCCTATTAGGCTGATATGATTGCCTATTAGGCTGAGTTTGAGACCGATAATTAGGTTTAAAACTTTGGGCTTGCTTTGCTTCTTGAGTGTAACCAGCTCATTGCCTAAATTTTTTAATTGTTTCATGAGTTCATCAAGTTCATTTGAGGCACTAGAGGATGAAGTAGAAGTTTCATTTGAACTTTGATTTATAGGAGTGGGAATAGGAGCTAAAGTAGGTGCTTGACTAGTGCTTGGGTTTTCCAAGTTTGGATATAAGGGCATGGGAGGCCTAGGAGCTAGTTTACCAGCTTGGATTAAACAATTCTCAGCCCTAATGGAAATTCTATAAGCTACAGGTATATTTGCACCTCCCATGGATTGGATTAACATAGAAATATTAGAATTTAAAACTCTGAGATAGTATAAGAAAGCACCTTCATTTGTTGGCCTTACTACCACTGGAATTCTATCCCATGTCCTTTGAAATCTGAAATTGAAGTCTGTTAGTTGCTCATTGGGAGCTCTCTTGATAGTTGTCAGTTGTTCCAATAGAGAAAAATTATCTCCCTTTTCTCCAAACTGCTCATGGAGAGCTATACACAGCTGGTTCCAATTTTGGATAGAGCCTGCCCCAAGGCTCCTGAACCATTGCAAGGCTTTCCCTTTGAATGAATATGCCAATGTCTCATGGATTTCACAAACATTAGCAATGTCTTTAACATGATCACCAGGAGTGGTCTGATTTTCCCCAATAAAGTATGGAATGTTCTTCAATGCTACAAAATGGAATTAGGTTTTATGCATTGAGAGCAAGTGGGGTGCTGCCAACGGAAGTTGACATAAGGGTTGTGTTGTGCCATTCTGATTGGCTTGAGAACCCTTGTTGATTGGGTGAAAGGTCTACCAGGTGGAGGAGTTGATAGAGTTCTATTTGGTGGAGATGGAGACCTTTGAATTCTTCTTCCCCTCTCTTCTTCCTGGGGATAATTGCAGATATTTAGACAATCCCTCTTCTCTATCCCTTAACCTTATTTGGATCCTTCTCATGAATTTTTAGACTTGGACTGCTGAAACCAATAGATTTTATCTCTTTGGAGTCGCTAGCTGTGTAAATTAGGGCTCTTTTTAAGAAAAAAAACTTACAACAAATGCACATCAACTTTTTTGTAATGAAGATGAAGACCTCTAAGGTCCCACCGGGCATGCCAAAACTATTAGTTCAAATGGAATTTCTACCAATTTTAATTGATTTATAATAGACCATAAATAATTCAAATAATTATATACAGATCCACCTTCTTGAATCTTAGAATTAAATAATTTTTTCATCAAATAAACCTAATTTGGAAGCACTAGGAGTTTCATACAAATTTGGTTAATATTTCATAAACTCTAATGTGGTTTTTGCATCTATAAAATTTGAAGCCACCGATGCTTCCAGTGCTTAATCTTCCCGATCCTTTATGTCAAGACTTTTCCATTCTTTATCAATCATTGTGTTTAGATGTTCATTCTCATCTAATGGTAAGTATAGATCCTTCTTATACAAATAATCCTCCATCTATATCTTCCACAGTTGATAATCACAACCGTCAAATTTATCTACTCGGTATTTACTATCTTCTTCCATTGTTATGCTCCCACTCAATTAGAAAACCTTCTATGAGTAAATCCTGTCAACACAAAAATCCTTCAAACAAAGCTCTGATACCAATTGTTAGGGTTTAATCATATAACAATGTTGTACATATCTAAAATTAGATAAAGCATACAAGCAATGAATGCAAAAATAAACCAAAAGATAAAATAAACAAGAGAAAGATAACATTAGATTTAATGTGGTTTACCCAGTGTGGGCTACGTCCACCAAGAAACAGACAAAAATATTATTCAGTGCTTTACAGAGGAAATACAATGAATATTTTTTTGTCTTCCAACACCTCACATGATGTTCAATGTTTTTCCCTCACTTAGCTACTCTTTCTTGCTCACCAAGAAAACTAACATGCAAAAAATTGTTATTTTCTTCTCTCATACCCTCATACAATGCATACATGTACATATATCTATTATGGGAAACTAAATATTATTTTACAATAAAGAAATCATCTTTAAATCAAAATATTTATTCTAATTCTTGGCCAAAAACAAAGCACCATCGCACAAGTTGACCAACACTAGTTAGTGGCTGACCGATGTTGGTCACTTCTTAACCCATGTTGGTTGATAACTATCTAATATCAGTCACTTCTTGACCAATTCTCGGTCACTTCCCGACTGATTTTTGTTGCTTCCCCACCAATTACAATCACTCAAATCTAACAACATGTAAAAATAATATTTCGTGAAGCAATTAAGATACACACTCAACACCGAGGAGGTGGCCTAGTACATTATATATTTACATGGTATGTGGTGTTATAGTATTAGTATGTAAAGAAAATGGTGGAGGTTTCTATATTATGGATCCAACTAGAGATAAATAGAGGTTGAGAATAGTGGCATGGAGTTAGAAATGAAGCTTCAAGTTCATGATCTCCCACGATTGTAGATATTGATAGCAATGATGATATATGATGCATTGTATATTATGTATTGATGCATGGGTGCTTACCCCCGAGCGATTTTATATTGTAACTATGATTTTGACAAGATATGTATAAATACATGTTGGTGATATTATATTGATTTTTGATGTGCATTGTATAGGATTTAATGATTATGATTTTTAGTTATTAGGAAGTGTTTAGTTTGTTATATTATGTGTGCATTATGGGAATGATTTATGTAATATACATTTTTTATTATGGAGATTTATGCTGATGCAAAAATAATTTCTAAGTAATGGACTAGATAGGAATTGTATGTGAATAATAGTGAATAGTATAGCATATGGTAAATAGAAATGTATGTATGTGATGTAATGTGGTAGATAAAATAGAAATGGTAATGTGATGTATATGAGTTAAGGGAATGAAAATATGATGCATTGATAGTTTTATAATGAGAAGATGTAATATAATGGTCATAATGGCATGTGAATTAAATGGAGTGGGGGTAGAAGAGTGATTACCCCCAAAGGTGTGAGTATGAGGTTAGTTTATAAATTCCCCAATAGTCAATAATGAACCATAAAATAAGAGGGTGTCATAGGGTAATGAGATGGAAAATGGATGTCATCTACCAGAGATGAAGAGGCCTACAAGGCATGGAGGGAGCATGTGAAGCAACAACTGTGTGAGGATAAGTGTCAAATTGGATGTTAGAGAAAATGGTGCCAATAAAGGGAGGCATGGTGAGAGGAAGTGTAGAAGAAGGTTACTTAGGAATCCAACGAGGTGTGGTAGAAATGTGTCGGGATGATAAGATGTAACTATATGAGGATTATCTTAAAGACATGTATGGATGACGACCTTAGGATTTTGGTGGATGATAACCTTAGGAAGAGGTGAAAGAGATAAGTGAATGGTGGTAGAATATTTCTTAAGTGGGATAGGATAGAGAGAGTGCTCACAAGATCGGGAGTGGAAATAAATGACACCTTTTTCTTCTAATTTTTCTAGTAAATCATGGATACCGTATAAATCATTGTCACACTAGCCATTGATATGGTGAAATTTATAAAAGGGGAAGTCACACTGGTGGTGTAAGCGGTGAGGTGGATTATGCTAGTTAGAAGGTATATGGATTATTTTCTTATCAAGGAAGGTATGCAAGACATCATCTGGTTTAACATTATGTGATATTTATAATTGTTCATGAGTGGGAGATGAAGAATAATTAGGTGAATGTCAATGCATTAGAGGGGGAGGAATATGTTTGTGTGGAGGCGAGATGGGGATCATTCAAGAGGGTTAATATATTGGGAGGAGAATACTTAGTAGGCATATGAGGAATATAATAAGTAAAAGGAGGTGATATGACATTATTCGTAATTAAATCCTTTTCTATGTCAATAACTTTATAACACAAAAGATTTAATGATTCACATGTATCATTTAACAAATTTTCTTTTAAGGGAGGAAATAAGCCACGAAAAAGATAAATTTCATTTCTAAATCAATAAGCTGAAATATTAACTGATGAATTTAAGAATTAAAGTGTAAAATATAATCTAAAATTGGTTCATTCTTTCCTTGATACAAAAAGGCAAACGTTCATATGTAACTTTAGGACCATTTTTAGAAATAAAATGTCTAAGAAAAACATCCTCCATATCATAATAAGTACTAATGGATCCATAAGGAAAATGAGTATACCATTGGAGAGCATGATAAATAAGGATATGATGAAAGGATTTGAGTAACAAGCGATCATTGGAATAAGAAGCCATGGCTAAATGGTAATGTTTTAGATGTAAATAAGGATTTTTGGTGCCATCAAAATAGGAGAAAGTAGGCATGATGAAATCCTTAGCAAGATAATAATTGTGAATATTTTTAGGAATGGGATTTCCATGAAGGGAATTATTGTCAATGGAAGCATAATAGGATTTACTTTCGAGGGTAAGGGTATGAACTTGAGATTGAAAATTACCAACAACATGCATGAGGGATAGGATATCATGTGAAGGAATGGTTGGAGAAGTGAGAGGAACATTGAGGGGTTGGATCTTTCCATTGTGAGTGATCATGGGAACTTGAGAAGGAGGAGTGGATGTGGAAGGAGGAGGGTGTAAGAGGAGGAGAGGAACATGGAGGCTCTATGGGGATGCTAGGTGTAGGATCAGGAGACACAATAAGAGGTGCATTAGGGGTAGAAGTGGAATCATCATGGGAAAAATTGGAAATAACTTTAGAAGTAGAAGAAAGAGGAGTAGTAAATTCACATTCAACAATCTTAATAGAAGCAACATCATCACTAACATGTTCATGATCAGAAGCATAATCAAAGTCACTATCAGTCATATTTTCACAAGCAAGGATTTCATCAAGAGTATCATCAACATATAAAGAAATTATAGGAGTAATAGCATCATATTTATCATGGAAATCATTAGAAACAATTTCAAAATTAGGAAGAGTAGGAGATAAATATTTACATTCATCTTTACTACAATTAGAAACATCATTATGCACATTTACATTGTCATTATCAAAGTAGAATTATTAACATCTATGTCATCATAAGAAATAAACACATCATGAAAATAATCTAATTGATATTATCATGTGTCATAAGAGAAGGAGAGGAAGATAAATCATTAGTGGCAACTATGGTGGATGAGGGAGAGCATGAAGTAATTTTTTGGTTAGGGGATACTATATAAAAATTGGAGGTTTCAATACTAATAGGGAGGGTTTTTTAAAATTCAAGTTGTTAGAGGATTATGGGATCATATTAGTGATTTCTCATGAGGTCACAAAATTCATATTCTTTAGAGGCATTGTAATAAAAGGTTTCATATGAGTATAGGTCATATCATGCTTGGGATATGTGAACCTCATTTTGGACATGAGGGTTTAGGGATCCTAGAGAAAGGATTTTGAATAATATTAAGTTCAAAAATGATTTAAATTAAATATGATTTCAGAGTAACTAACAATGTACAATCTAATAAAATATAGTAAAATACAAATTCTAAGTTCTCAAGAAATGTAAGACTATAAGAGAATGGAAAATATATGTGACTTAGTTGATTTATGTACATCCCGTAGATATTCAGACTTTGTGTGTGTACTTGGATCTAGTAAGGAATTATTTCAATGGAATCTCTCTAAGAGTTCTAGAGCTTTGCAATGATCGAGAGAGGGGCACCCATAGGAGACAAAGACACCTAAACACTAGTTTCCAAGTCTGGGCACTGGTGACTATGTAAATGCTTAGGATTTGCTTCTTTTCTAGGTCTGAAAAATCTCATTTTAATATCTACTTTATTGTGTTACCATCATTTTTTGGGTTTCAATCACACCTATAACCTAAAAGATAAATCCTAGCTATGTGCACAAGCTCACAAACACATCGAATATGAATAAAATATGTAAAATGTGAAGTCATAATGACCTCTGTGGACACTTAAATAGTGAACTTATTATCAAGCACTACACTATATTCCAAAATCCATGTAGTTATGTGTGCTTGTTTGTGAAATAGTGTCCTTAGGTTTCCCTCGTATCAATGACACCAAGATAATGGGTTATAGCTAGATTAGATGCAAATTTTTTGTATGGAATTCAGTACTTACCCTTCATATGAAGTGTATGCGGTTTATTTGATGGTATTGATAGGATGTAGATGTGATTTCCCCTTATAATTATCATCCAGAATAATAATGTATATGTTATGGATAGATATGGATCTCTAGTTTGAATTTTGACACTAGTGACATGAAATTCCATCAAATAAATAAAAAAGGAGAAAATGCCAATCAAAAATTTCAAAATGTGTAAAAATCACAAAGAGGATAGAAGTACCCAAAATGGACACAAGTTCTTGGGCGATATTGTTTAGTGTGGACACTAGTTTTTTGAGATAAATGATGACATATGTGAAGAGAGAGAAAACATATATCCCCGTGACCTAACAAGAAGTGAATATAGAAATGATAGATCCATACGAGAAGTACAAAGAAAAGTAATCAAAATACATATATGGACAAGAGATGCTCACAAGAGAATATTTTTCTTGATTGATATCCATGCATATAAAAACATACAAATGACATATTAAAATATTAATATGTACGTGATAGTTTTTTACACCTATGAGTACTAGAGCCATGAGAGGTAGTTTATAAATCCAAATTCCTATTTGTCTATGCACTAGGAGTAAGGATATAAATTGTAGAAGAATGAATAGGAAAACTAGGATAAGGGCCATCAAACAGAATAGATTGAATTGTGATAGCCTACTAATAATAGATAAACATGACACATTGGTGAATTACCAATTGAATAGCCCTAAGAGTACATAGCCAAGGGATACCTAAATGCAAGGCACTAGAGCTAAGAGCAACAAAAATTAAGAATGAAACCAGTGTAGTAACAAAACTAGTTGTATTAGGTAGAGTTATACATAAAATTCAAGAATTATAATCAAATGTGAGCTTCTTTACGGAAATTATATGAAATTAAAGTAGGATGAGAGAGAAAACATTATATTCACTAAGTGGATCAACCAAAACATTGTGTATATGTACTTGATTAATAAACAAAATAATGGATAGAGTATTCAAATAAGTGTTCCCCTTTTCATTTCCTCTTTGTTACTTGATTAGACTTAACCTTTTTCTATTTCACCCTCTTATTGGATTTTGAACCTTTTTTATAAAGATATTTTGCAGCTTTTTGTTACTATTTACTTTTATTCGAGCACTGTCAAAGATCAGACAACTAGGCTAGGATCGTACCATTTTGTACGGTCCTACCTTATCTTCATGGGCCCATTTGACACTCTTGTATCTTTCATATTATATATTTTAGGTCAGAATTTTCACACCATAAGGTCTTAATTTCAAAGTAATAATTCATATATCTATATATATATATATATATATATATATATATATAATTATAAACTAAGCATTTATCATCTAGCAATCACTGATCTATCTACCACTTATTATTCAAAAGAAGAAAGGACTACATTTACATATTGTATAGATAGTATAGGAGGGTATAATTATGAAGTTATCATATACACACAAGGTTTTATATTGGGATGAAGTATCATATTTTTCTATTATTTTTAAGGCATAAGGACTAACCTAGGTCAAGGGATAATTGCATGCACCTTTGCACAAAACACTAGGAGAACTACATTGAGTCTGAAATGAAGTGTAGCTCTCACTTTGATTAACAAGTGAGGTGACCACTAAGGTCAATCTGACTCAAACATATGCATATTTATTTGTATAGCTAATGTTTGTTTTAGTGTATTAGAGGATTTATATGATTTTTGTAGGTACAAGTGTGAAAGATTGGGTTACACGTGGATCCAAATATACAAAAGTATGAAACAAGTGATAGATAAGGAACACAAAAATATATAATTATAAGGAGTTGATAGTTCAATAAAGAAGTGAATGTTGAAACCAAATATTATGGTCCTAAATCTATTGTATGGTCCTACAATAAGGAGTGTTATTGATAATAGTAGATCTAGGTTTGTATAAAATATTGCATAGTTACCAGCTTCTAGAGGTGACACATCCCAATAGTCTTTTGAATAAGCTAAGTGACATATTTCCATATTTTTGTACTTATAATTGTATGTTATTGATTACATGGTTGATTTTTATTATCTAAGTTGAAAATCTAAGTGCTTTCAGTAGTGTAATTTTTACTATATTGTTGTAATTACAAAACTAATTAAATTGAATGTAGAAATTTAATTTAGGGTTAAATATTTTAGTGAACCATCTTTTGATCAAACCTTTTACCTAATTTAGTATCTTCTTAGTCCTTGTGAATTAGGCCTATTGATTACCAAACCCTAGGGTTGTCTTAGGGCATGTGACATTGTTTCTAGGATCATTTCTTATTCTTTTTGTGGCCATGGATTATTATAGATATTTTCTAAGCCGCAAGGTTTCCCATCCCTCCTAACTAGGTCCATGCTTCTTATGATTTACCAAACTCTAGTGATACTTCTAAGCTCATTCCTCTTCATCATACCCTATTTTATGGTTCTTTTACATGATTTGTGAGAGGAAGTCATCATTATGATCCTAGTCCACTTTTAGAGTTTGTCCCTTTCAATGTTTTCCTTGGTCATGCTAAATCTATTCATCATACCTGTCATGATGTTGTTATTGGTAAAATCTTTTATGGTAAACTCTTTTATGGTAATCCTAATGACCTTGTGTTTAACTATTATCAAGAGGATAATATTATTAATTTTGGAAACCTTCCACCTCAAGATCTTCCTCCTATTCCACCTAGTGTACCACCCAAAGATATTAAAAACTCTTGTAAGTAGTCTTGTACTATTACCCCTATTCTTGAAAGTAATATAGATAATTGGGAAAGTGATGGTAACCAAATATTTTCAAGACAACTAGTGATGTTCCTCTTGAGGATATCGATCATATATATTCTAGTGATGATGAGACTATTTCTATAATTCATGAGGATAATATCCCTTCGATTTATACATTGATTGATGGTATCCTTGTATTTATGGTAGTGATTCGAATATACCCATAATGAATACATTAGTGATGAATTGCATGATGATTCTTCTATTACGCATGACCATAATTGCATTTCTACTCTTCCTCATGAATGTGAATATAATGTTAATGGGTGTGTTCGGATGCATCTTGCAAGTGATTTTGATAATGTTTATATTGCTTCTATCGAATGTGAAAAGAGTACTATTGTTAATACTATTGATATTCATAATTCTATCCTTACATTAACTAATCGTATAATTTATTTTATTCCAATTGCACATAGTATTACTAATTCATACTTTGTATTTTTACTTCTTTAATTAAAATTAAAATTTGTATATCCGATTCATTTATAAATGCTATTGTGCCTATTGTTCGTACTTCTCTTAGCATAAAAAAACATGTCAACGTAAATTTTTTAGTTTTATCTTCTTCGCATAGTGTGGATAATGTGCATATGGATAACACCCATTTAGATCCTACATATGTGGCCAAACCCATAGAACTCCAAGGGTTACCAAATGTAATTTCCCATCGAGACATCACCTCACATTACTTTCAAAAGAGATAATGCTCATATGGCTACCATTAATGGTAAGGTGAAACCTTTGAATGAACCCCTAGAAACTTATGCCACATGTCCTCAAGAGGTCATTTCCCTTATACATGTAGTAGGTGATTTACAACATAAGGTTCAAACCTTGACCCTTGAGATCAAATATTATTATGTTAGCATTGATTCAAATACCATCTATGGAAATCCCATTCTGCACAAGATCTTCCAATATCCATTCCCTAGTAATTTTTTCATGCCTACATTTCCCTTATTTGGTGGCACATCAGATCCTTATTTTCATCTTAAGAATTATACGGTTCTTATGGCCTCAAATAACAATCATCGGTTACTTTTAAGGTTTTCAAACACAACCTCATAGGAGATGCTTCATATTGGTTTACATATTTATCTAGTGGATATTTAAGTACCTTCCTAGAGCTTTAAGATGCTTTCCTATCTTTATTTATTTTCAATAAAGGCCCTAGAGATACATATGAGTAGTTAACCTATCTTCATCAAGGTAAGAATGAGCTTGTATTTGATTATATATTACACTTCATAAATACCATCCACTTGTTATTATACCATTTCATTTATCTAGATATGTAATATATATTATATAGAGGCCTTATTCATCCCCGTAAAACATGTGTATTATACGATACTTGCGATTCTTTCACCGGACCGAGCTATGTCATTGTGTTTTGGACATAGAGAAATATTTTCTTCTACTAAGTCACCCTAAACAAGTGAATGGGAATAAAATAACTACCTCTATTTCAAATGATTGTGATCCACCACTCACATCCTCATTTACTGTTAATCAAGTTAAGTTTTTTGATATTGGTAATAATTCTTATAAACCTCCTCTAAATCCTAAAGTTTGTATTCAAGATCCTCCTCACTCTCAACATAGACTAGTTTACTTTAACATGATTGATCAAACACATGATATCCTAATTTCCCTCATGGGTAAGGGGCTGATTCACCTAATAAGCATGTCGCCCTCCCTATCATCTTATGCAAGAATTTTTATGACCTTTACAACTTTCATCACATTAATGGGCACCACGATAATGATTTTTATGCACTAGATCAAAAGATCAAGTTCTTAGAAGAAAAAGGCATAATTACTTTTGAGACATGAAATTTTGATAGATCTCTTTCACCTCCTCCACATCATCATCCTACAACAAATATAACCATTGATTGTCTTTCTACGATGCAAAAAATGGTGCTCCTCACGATGAAGTTGCTCCTCCACATGATTCTCCACAATGCACACTAGCATGGATTGCCACGAAGAATAGGTTGGTACCAGAAGTTTATAGGTGAATTCCATCTCTTTTTTAACACCATTTATAACACACATTTAATTAAGATGGATAATGGCGTATATTTTACACTAGTGTTCTCTAGGTAGCTCATCATGTCTCTACCATGCCATGATCCAATCTGATATTTACTTCCCATAATACTTATCAATTTTACTATCATTTGTTATTATTATTGAGTATCACATGGAATATATAGGAAATCCCTCCTTATTTCACAATAATATGTTTCCTTGCCATATATTCTCATCGACACTTACGTGGAAGCCAAACACATTATACGATAATACTTCATTGTGTATCATTCACTACATCATCATTTCCTAATTCATAATTACCAAATCAATCCATACCCTAGCATCAATAAATTAAATCGTGGCATAACAATCATATAACAAATAAGTGTCTATCAACTATAATTCACTCATACATACATCCTAATTCAATGCAATCACATAGTCATAATCACATATCAAGTACTTAATACATAATTATGACACCTTAAAACTCATCACATCAACTACAATTGTTATAAATAAATCATGAGGTCGATGCTCTTATATACATATATGAATCAAGATTTTTACATAAATTCCATATATAATATGTCGAGGGTTTAATCCTTCATGTATTCACTCATCCCCTTAATATTATCAACAAAACTAGTCCTTGTGAGCTCACATCTCCTCTCGTGTCCTTGTACTCTCTCAATAACAATCTCACCTGATAATGTGTTGGTCACTCACGTAGTGTGACATTATCTATCAATACCTATGCATATTTTTCTTAAGATTCCAACAATTGTGATGCCAAGTCTTATGCTAGATCAGCCCCGGGACATGACTCAATTTTTTAAACTAGCTATACTCAATTATCATCTTGTTTTCTCTACAAAATAGTTTATGTGGTTACCTTCACTACCATTGGATCAAATAAATAGGCATGCTCACCTATTATATCATCAACATGCTCTAGCATGCCACCAATCACCACATATCCAAACACATTGTGGAGTAATGTCCACATTGATGGATGCATAATCATCATCTAATGGGTGTCACATGCAATCAATACAATATCTATAACAATAACTATCCACTCAACAATATCATCTTTTACAACTCATTACAAATAATCATCAAATACAATACTTATTTTGTGCCAAAATGTTAACCATTGCATCCTCACTAGGGACATCTCCCCTCTCTACCTCTTCACCCATGAGTGGAGGTATGCCCACACCTTCTATATCACCATGTACAACATTTTCCCTTGATCTCCCACTATAACTAGAAATACTAATACCCATAGGGTCTTGGCCCTCCATGCTATGTATGTTTTCATATACACCGCATCATCATAGGAACTCAATATAACCGTTAGATCCCCCTCATCATATTGTGGTGGTAGAAAATATTTTTTTGTTTTCCCCATTCAAGAAGCCTCTTTATGTGTTACATGTGTCAATTTCCTCCACATTTTTGTTGTTTTGGAAACCGCATGCATAATACCAAATTATTGTGTAACACACTGGTACTTGAATAACTCCCTTGGAGGGGAAATCACTCCTCTAACCACATGATCTTGCGTATCTACCACATCTCTACATCATCCTCAAGCCACCCTATATAGCCCATATATGGAGTCCACGTAATATCATGTGGCCCCAATCTATCTAATAATGACTTATATGTGTTTTCCCAAATTTTGAGTTTTCCTATAAATTTTTCATAACCTACCAAATTTTTGTTCTTATGGGTCCTTAGAGTTAATTAATTTTCTACAATAAAGAAGTTTCTAGCCTAAATTGTCTAAACCTAGTGTTTTTACATGAATTTCAGCTTTCCTAACATAAAATTAGACTAAATATTAAATGTATTCTAAACCTTGAAACCCGACACCCATAGTTTTTTGGGATTTTGAGGGATAAAATCATTGGGACATGGAAGGGTAGAATCATGACAATTTTTCAATGTTCCCAAACCTCAAAACCCGAGACACTAGTGTTTTAGGTTTTTCATGGGTATGAGGCATTGAACATGTCAATACAAAACTATGTCTTGTACTAGTCAAGATTTCATTCCCAAAATACATAAAGGCCAAATGTGTCAAGTTTTTAGGACCCAATTACATAACATCATTTCATTTCTAATGTTTTCATTTCCGTGATTTCGAAAGACACGGAAGTCGATTTGTCATGTTTTGGAACCCAACTACATGTTTACATATGGTTTCATTTTTGATCAACTTCCCAATCCCTAGTTGACACAATAATTACCAATTTATATTTGACTCGCATGCAACCAACATGTAATTAAAGTTGACCAATTCTAAAAAGGCATATTTCCACATCATTTTCACCTTATATGAATTTCAATTTATACCGTGATGAAGTTTTTTTATCACCAATTTTTTTTGTACTTTTCTCAATAATTTGGTCATGTTTTCATAGAAATCACTCATACTCATTTTATTTCTTGATGATTTCCATCATTTATCTTGATTTTTTTATTTTTGAGTATTTTATTTATTTTCTCCTTTGGTCTTTTTATCTTGTCATAATGTTGTTGGCTTGGTGTCCTAAAAGGTGTTGTCATTGACGAAAACCACAATAATGACAAATTTAATGTTATATGATTATGTCATGATGTTTTATATGATGTTAACATACTGGTTTAGATGTTTATCAACTATTATAATGGGATTCAGTGATGCATGCTTGCATAAGCAAGCACATACAAGTTCCTAGGAGGTGTTTTTGGTAGTGTGAGATTTTTAGTTGCTTAGGAAGCATGTTGGTATGATTAATAGCATGATTTGAGGGTTCTTTATTACTCACAATAGTGGTATTGTATGTACAGTTTTTCACCATGTTACAGATTCGTATTGGGAGCATGCATAATAGCTTGGAGGTGTATTAGAGCCATTTGAGCTCATGGTGTTGAGAACGGATTTTTACCTTGGGTTTCACTTGATGTGTCAAGGGGATAAAATTTAGCTCAACCTTAGTTTGTAAGATACCCACAGATGTGGATGGATGATGTTCAATGTTGCGTTTCATGGAAGAATAAATCAAGATCGTCTCCTGTGAATGAATTTGTGATCACAAAAATACACAATACGGGATTAAACAAATATATGGAGGATTTCATGGAAAATTATAGTACCCAGAAGTCAATGGACTTCCTTGAAAGGATTTCAATTTGTGTTCAAGAAATTAATCTATTAATGATAAAATAAATGGTAAACAAATGAAATAAAAGAAATGATTTGATCTATCAAATGATGATTTATTAAGACAATGATGTGAATGAAAGGTACTTATCTAAATCCAATTGACTAATAAGACTAAAAATATGATATTACCAAATTTGAGAAGGTTGTGAATGATAGTTTTGTTGATGGTGAGGCTCGAATTTGACAAAAACCAACCTCTGATGTTTTGACGATAACTTGAGAACTGTAGCTCCATTTTGCAAACCAAAAATGAGTTGGAAATATAACTTCAATACATTTCCAGTGGTTTAGATAATCATAGGTGATTATTTGTAAATCACTAGAAATTTAGACAATCTTTGGAGATTTTGGGCAATCGCTAACAATTGCTGTAAAAATATGTAGGTAGAAAGATGGATGAATACAGGACTTGAAATAATTTTTATAAAGGTTGATTTAAGATTATAAATGATTCATAATGATGTAATGAAGTAAGGGAAACCACTTACCTTGCATAATTTGAGAAAATAGGAAAAAAAGGTGATGTTACTTGAGAGAGAAATATTATTGATGCAATAAGACTGGCACGACGTGATTCTACACATTTGAATGACGTTCAAAGATTCTTTGACTATTGTTAGATGATATCTAGCCTTGAGAGAGGTCTATGATGCAAGAATAAATCAATATGAATTAATAGAGTAACATCCACTTGCCATCCAATCTCAAATGGAGGCCTGAAGCTTGTATTTATAGAGTTAATAGGAGAGAATTGTCGATGATTGGGTGAATCACCGATGATTGTAGAAAATTCAAGTTTGGGGATAAAATGAAGTGATTTTCCTACTATTTTGGTCTTGATTTTGAAGGATCTCAAAAGTGGTTAGGATGAGAAGTGGGAGTGACTCGAGCTAAACTAAATTAGTTAGGATGAGGATGGGGGATTTTTTGGAAAGTTGTTTTAGTTATAACTAGTTAAGTGTGGAGAGGTGGTTAGGGATAAGTTAGGGGTAGTTTAGTGATATTTATGGAAAGTTAGTTACAACTAGTCAATTAGGATGAGTCATCTTGAAGATAATTTAGAAGTGGTTAGGATTTAATATTTTTGGAAGGTTAGTAAACTAGTTAGTTACAACTAGTGAGTGTAGGTGAGTTGACATGGTGAGGTGTGAGGGTGAGGTGTGAGGGTATAATTAATTTAATTTAATTAATTTATTTTAGGGATAGGGATGTGGTGATGTAATTATTAAATTAATTAATTAAGGGGTAGAAGTGTGTGACCTAGGTCATGGAGTGTTGTTTAATTAATAAATGGAGGGTTTGGTTTAATTAATGATGGATGTGGACTTATGCAAGTATGGCGACGATGTTAATGTTAATATTTAATAAATATGAAGGGTGTAATGTGATGATGAAGGGTTCTGGTGGACGGCCAACACTATAATTAGCGGTGTTAATTTTAGGTATCTATATTTTCCCCTTTTTGGTGAGTGGTTTTGAAACAAGCTAGAAGACAAAAATAAGATGTGATAGATAAATGTTGCAAAACTATATGATGAGGTTCTTCTCCTCAAACTAGGTATTGATGACCTAAGAGGAAATTGATTACGGTTTTGAAAGAGATAGATGGAAATATTCAAGGAAAAAAAGATGATAAAGTGATGCCCCAGGATGAGGTAAAAAAATATGGGTGTCATCACAAAATCAAATGATAGGGGAACTAAAGGGTTCGTGTCCTATAGACATGATTTTGATGACATAGACAAGATGTTTTGATGAGGTTGAAAGTCCAAGAATTGATGTTACCACAAAGGTGGGCTTACGAAGCCAAGAAGTCAAGTAATAGGGGAACCAAAGGGTTTGTGTCCTATAGACATATGACTTAACAATGAAAAATATGATATAATATTTCAATGAGGTTAAAGGACCAGAAACTAATGTTGCCACAAAGGTGGGCTTATAATACCGGAAGTTAAGTGATAGGGGAACCAAAGGGTTTGTGTCCTATAAACATATGACTTTTAACAATGGACAAGATGTTTTTACGAGGTCAAAGGAAAAAGAATTGATGTTACCACAAAGGTAGGTTTACGAAGCTAAGAAGTCAAGTGATAAGGGAACCAAAGGGTTTGTATCCTATAGACATATGACTTAACGGTGAAAAATATGATATAACTAATGATTTTATGGGGTTAAGGGACCAAAATTTGATGATGTTACAAGGGTAGGATTTCAAAGACTATATGGGGTTTTGAAAGTAATTAGGGGCATAATGCTAGAGGAAACATCCGATTGACAAGTGTTGACTTTTAATGAGTAAATGTGATGTTTTAAACACAATGATGTGATGCTGAGATGTGCTCAGGATTGTGTTAATATTGTGATAGATTTCGGTAGATATTTTAATAAATGTTGATGTGGAATGGTTGAAAACTATTAAAGTTATGTTTTAGGTATAATGTATATTTGATATTGATGTTAAATTGATTTAATGTTTTGTCAAAACCATGGTCAAGGATGAAACGTGGGTTGATTTCTTTATACTAGATTTGATGTATCTATGATGGAAAACAACAAAGTGAAGGCACTTGTTCTTTTGGCCTTTACAGTGAATGTTAATAGATGACTAACAATGGGTAGTCATATTTAGGATCCTGGATAAATTGAAATGATAGTGTGCACCTTTTTAGGACATGATAAGGGTTGACATATGTAGGTTGTGCGGGAGAATATGTTCTCCTTTCAACAATTTCATAGGAAATGCCCTAGGTTTGAATTTTTATTTTGATGCAAACTGATCAATGCAGGAAGCTTGTTATAATGGGAAATCTGATCAATGTGGGAAGATTTCCTAGGATGCTTTTCCCTTTGTATTTTTTTAAGGTTGTTTAAATTAGGAAACCTTTTACAAGGGTACCCATCCTTTAAGGGTATGGTCTACATTTTTAATTTTTTTCAATTTTGATTTTTATAGACACGGTCTTCCTTTGAGGGATCGTTTATAATTTTTAATTTTATTTGTCCTTTAAGGGATCAATTTATAATTTTTAATTTTATTGGTCCTTTGAGGGATCAGTCTACTTTTATTTTTGAGAATATGACATTTGAATAGTTGTCCTTCAAGGGATCAGTCTATTGCTTTTGACTTTGATAGGAAACATCCATAGATATTTTTATTTTATTTTGAGCTGAGGGAAAGACCCTAATAATCTATTTAAAAGGAGGGGAAAATATGTGTAAACAAACTACACATGTGTGCCCCAAGACATGTATTTTGTTGGTAGACAAGGTGGATGGATCTAATGATTGAGAGGTTCATGCTAAAGAGGAACTTACCCATGTGAAAGACACAATGAAACAAGTTTTGGTGCTCATCTTTAAGGTGTATTAAGGATAATGATGGATAACCACATGATTTCAAATCATCACGATGATAAAATGGTTGGTTTATAATGGGATGAATTATTTAGTGTGACTATTGTCATGATGGTCAATGTGTTAATAATAGAAAGGAAGCAAGTGCAAGAGATTCAAAGGTTTCCCCATGTTATATGGAGAAATCCAATTAAGGAAGACCTTCCCACATTTAATCCGAAGTAATGATATTTTGATTAGATTGATAGGATAGGTTTAGTGATGATGTGTAAAAGGGAAGGTATGTAAAGTAAGGCTTTCAAAGTCTTAGTAGATAGGAGCCTTCCCAACATAATACTATGGATAGAAATGACATGTGTTAAAAGGAATGATGTCCTGAGGATGATAGAATTTTGGTCTTGATTAATCGAGTATATGGTAAATAAAGGAGCCCTTGACAAAGGAGTTGTGGGAAATTTGGATGAGGTATGAGAGTAAAGTTGATAAAGAGTGGTAGATGAAGAAGATTTAGTTGTTCCTTTTATTTTTGTATGTTTATTATAGGTTCGTATAGGTGGGTGAATTATATTGGTTTGAGATAAGGTACCTTCTCTAGAAGGTGATGGGAAAACACATGAGGAAGGTTTGTCAAGATTTGGTTGAGGATGACCCCTTGGTTCTACAAATTTTGGTGAAGAAATTGTCAATGGCTTGGGCATAGATGTTAATGAGGTTGAGAAACCTTCAAGGGAAGGTGTGGACATTGATATGGTTGAGATACCTTCAATAAAAGGTGTTGATGAGATTGGGGGACCTTCATTGGAAGGTGTTAACGAGATTGAGGGACCTTTAAGGGAGGGTGCTAATGAGGATAATGGTCCTTCAAAGGAAGGAGTTGATGAGATTGATGGACCATTAAGAAAAGGTGCTAACGAGGATAATGTTCTTTCAAAGGAATGTGCTAACGAGATTAATTGACCTTCAAGGTAAGGTGCTAACGAGGATAATGATCAGTCAAAGAAAGGTACTAACGAGATTGATGGACCTTCTAAATAAGGTGATAACAAGGATAATGGTCCTTCAAAGGAAGGTGCTGACGATATTGATGAACCTTAATAGAAAGGTTCTAACAAGGGTAATGGTCCTTCAAAAAAGGTGTTGAAAATATTGATGGAACTCCAAAGGAAGGTGCTAACCGGATGTCTAACAAAGGGTTTTTAGGATAGAATAAGGATGTATTCCTTTTCCTATAGATTTTGGTGAGGAAATTGACGAGGGTGATGATATCGATGATTTCTTAGGATGGTCCTCTTTTGGGGAAGATCATCAATAAGGAATATTTTTGGATTATGGCTTTAAGTGCTTTACAACTCTCTATGTTATGTCCTGAGCATCTATGGTAGGCACAGTTTTGTCTTGATCCTACTAGGTATGTTTCCAAATATGGGGATGAGATGTTTTTATTGGTGGTAATGTGATAAGAGAGGCATGTATGATTCTATCAAGGATATAAATGTAAGTCCCTTTTAGGGGATTTGGATTAACATATTTTGACCTTGACTTACAAGAGTGCTTAGGAGGACACATCTTATTTTTGGATGGGGGTGGATTCATGGATGTTATATGGTGTTAGAACATCATAGGGATGTTGTGAGGTTGATAAGAGGAAAATATGAGCCAAGAAAGGGATAACATGTGTGATTGATAGGATTGGATGATTGATGAGGTCTGAAAATAGAGGAGTGATAGTTGATGGATGAGCTAGGGTTTCATTGTGTGCCATGATATTTGAGCTAAGGGATGGGGTCCCAAAATTGATGGTAAAGGTGGACCCGTAAAAGGATGAGGTTCCAAAATGGATGGTGAAGTTGAGGCATTAGATGGCGTGTGTTTAGATTTTTAGTATTGATTTTAATGAGGATGAGATGGTGGATGTGACATGTTTTAATTCTATAACATTTTCTTTAGATAAAGAAGAGGGACTCATGTCAAATGAAAAGGGTGAGGCCGTGAGTGTGATGGTATTTGACTGTGTAGTGTTTGATTCAGGGCAATGTTCTAAGATGGAAGGTAAGTGAGTATCTAGGGATATGATTGGGTTTGACTCGGATGAGGGAGGTGTTATTTATAGACATGATTGAGGTGGATTACATGAGTTTTCTAGTTTGTTGATTAATTTAATAAGTGGTTGAATATCAAGATATTCAATTACAAAGGCTTCTTTAGTAATGACTTCCAAAGTGGAATCTAATGGTTGTAAAGGAGTGATGGATGGTTAGACAATGGACATGGGTGATATTGATGTGTGAGGATCATTGAAAAGAGGATCTAGTGATTCTAAGTTTTCAAGAGGAAACATTAGTGATGAACGGGTCTTCTTATAGGGAAGATCACATGTAATATTGTTGATGACATAGCTCGAGGGATGTGTAGCATTTATAGGGACTGAATCTATCAAGGTTTTGGGTAAAGAAGATAAGTAATGTCATCATGCATGGTGGGTTCATCTGAATCATAGAAATATCTTGGGAATTAGATGAAATGTGTGTAGTCTCATCTGAATCATAGAAATACCTAAGGGAATCTGATGGATCATGTGTAGATTAAGGATCATGATGGCTTTCTTTGAGGGCTTGGAAATTCTAATTTCCTATCCATGGTGAAGGATTCATTGAAGGTGTGGAATGTATGGATTTGAAGGGTGGATGATATGTGATGGGAACATGATCGGGTAAATAAATCGATTAATTCTAACTGTGGAAGTGGAAAGGACAATTGATTGATAGTGCTCTGCCATCTAGTGACAAAGTATCCAAGGGATTCATTTTTGGATTGTTTGATGGTAGAAAGGTTTGAAATGGTGATTTTGTGAGTGATATTTATAGTGAAGTGATTGAGGAATAATAGGGATAGCTTAGTGAAAGAGAGTAGAGAGTGTCAAGGAGGGAGTTAAACCAAGGAAAGTTCCTCTAGTGACATAGGGAAGGTTCTAAGAAGGATATCTTGATCATGGATGATAAGATAACACAAATTTCTAAAGGATAGTATGTGTTGTTGAGGATCCTCTTGGCCATAAAACATGGTAAATTCAAGAAATTACCAATGTAGAGGATAGGGCTTATATGGTACTAATAGATGGATGGGTTCTGTTATCCAAAGTGTGCCCCCTGCTCATTTTTGGCTAACTCCCTTTCATCTTTCCCTCTCTTGTTCCTCGGTCATAATTTTTACTTTTCAGCACTCAAAACCTTCTCGAAATGGCACCATTGGATAGATCTCTTTCTCACTTTTCAAAAAGGTAAATTTTTCTCCTAACTCCATGTATTTTTGAAGTTATGGCTCGGTGGAGTTTTTGTGGGAAATTTTCCCTTTCAAGGCCCGCAGCCAATGAGATGCCGCCACATGTCATGGAAGTGGCGGGGGTCGGAGGAAGACTTGTAATTTTTACCAAGTGTTTGGTGAAATTTCAAATGGAAATATTTTCCCCATCGGCCCGCCGACGAATCAGGTAATGCCACGTGTCTAGGGGAGCAATTTGAAAATTTGGGCTAAGTGTTGTGCATGGAAAATGTTGAAGGAAGGGCCCACACCCAATAAAAACTCACCACGTGTCCTAAAGAGCCAGAGGTGGTGGGGGTTGGAGGAAAACTTGGTTTTTTACCAAGTGTTTCGCCAAAAATTTCAAAAGGTAAGTTTCAGCCCACTGCGCCCATAAATGAATCAAGTTGAGCCATGTGTCACTTTGTAGCTTTGCACTAGCGGGCACGGGAGGAATTTGGGAATTTTTCCCATGTATTGGTGCGAAGTAAAAATGCTTGCAGAGGGCCGCGGCGATTATATGTCACCACGTGTCTGGAGTGGTGGATCAAGGAGAGTTTGGGAAATTTTCCCAAGGAAAAATAAAGGAAATGTTATCCAAAATTCACCCCCCAGGGTAATTTTGATAACATGCATCAGATTATTCTGTCCCGAGCAAGTAGATTGATTCAAGGCCCAAAATCATGAAAATCGGCTAAGTCCTAGTCCTCCTGGCAACATAATGGGACGGTTGGGACATCGGGGTGTGAATCGGCCAAGAGCCCCAGGCGGTCCACATAGCAATTGGGACGTCGAGATGTGCGGGACGCGAAAGGGCGAACCGGCCGAAAGTGGAAAAAATCGCCAAGTTTTATGCAGGACATCCGGACAAAAATACGCGGAGGACGCGGATCGCTTGATTTAGCGCAAGTCAGTCCATTTCAGGCGGTTTAGAGACTTTTGTCCCAGGAAGTCTGGGACAGTTGGGATAAAAGTACGCTGAGGACGTGAACCGGCCAGTTCGGCTGAAACAGAGGACTTTCGTTTGGGACATCCGGGCCAAAAGTACGCGCGGGACGTGAAAAGCCCAAAGAGCTAAGAGCGAATGGAATCTTGCCACGTGTCTTCACCGTAAATAGAATACAAGGAGGCCCATGGATGAATATGGAAATGCCACGTGTCAGGGGGAAAATGACTTGAAGAATTTGCTAAGTGTTGGCCGAAAATTTCAAATAGCAAGGTTTGAAGGTCGGCCCGAGCCAATAGACATAGGACACGTGTCCTAAGGCAAGGGAGTTCGAGCTAGGGAAAGACTTAGGAAAATTTGACAAAAGTCTTGGGCCAAAAAATTAAAAGACAAGGATGACCCCGCGCCCCTGTCCTCCAACCAGATCACGCCACGTGTCCCAAGTGGCGGGGCGCGGGGGAAAGTGATTTTTTTAAAATTATAAAACGTCCAAAATTTCAAAGGGAAACCCACGGGAGGTGAAGGAGAGAGAATTTCTCATCTAATCAGCACTTGCCACGTGGCGTCCGACCAGCGGAGCATGGAAATTTTTCGAAAATTTTTCCAAAGACAAAAAAAAGGGTAAAATTTGAAAATTTTCCCGTCAATCCGTTTTGGGCCGTTTTTCCCTAAATCTTCAAACGATCATATCTTTTGATCCAGAACTCAGATTTGCACGTTCTTTATATCATTGGAAAGATGTTGAATTTATCTACATGATTCCATGGTCAATTTATAATTTTGGTTCAGTTTGGAGAGAGAAAATTCAAAAACGGCTCTGGTACGTGTCCATGGCCAGAAATGACATTTCAACAACCAAATTTAATACAGAATGGGTCGCATTCTCCTCCAATTTGGTCAAAAATGATAGGGTATGGGTTTGTAAGGTCCCCCATGCTGATTTAATGCATTTGTAGTCAATGAGGAATGGGCTCCCATGTTTTTGTACGTTTTCTCTCTCATGGGCTCGACCCATGCAATGTAAAAGCCAGATTTGGCTCATTTCTTGGGGAACACTTTTTTGAACATTAGACTTCTTCTTTCACCTGAAAACAAGTGAATTTTGTAAGTATCAGGCCTTTTTCAAGGATTGTAACAGGTTTATACCTCTTTGATGGTGTAATGCAAGGGATTTTACATGGAAATGACAGTGCAAACTCTGTGAATGTTTTCAGTCCTCTGTTTGTATTGTTTTTACTTCATTTTCAGATCTCTTATTGCATCTTATCAGCTTGTGTATGTTTTTGTGTTGCATTTCATGGATTTGTGCCTATTTGTATGAGAAAAAATGTTCACCACTCCTTTGGTGCATCACCATCATTAGGTTAGTTTCATTTTCTGCATTTCTTATCCCTGTCTACTTACAAATTAGGGTAAAATTAGGATTTGAACCTCTGCAATTGTGTAAACACTAGATCTAATCAGAGGAGTTTGAGGAACCAGCCTCTAATCTAGAGATTCTTCTCTCATTTTACAAGTCCCCACACTTGGAGAGAGGTTTCAATGTTGTGCAATCACACTGGATGCCTAAAACATCAGTTTAGAAACCTGATTTACATCCAGGGGTGCTGCTGATTTGCAACAACAGTTTTGGCATGCCCGGTGGGACACTAGAGGTCTCATTTTTATTGCAAAAATTGATGTGCATCTGCTGCAATTTTCTTGCTTGAAAAGAGCTATTATTTTCATATCTGGTGACTCCAAGGGGAAGAACCACCTGGTTTTAGCAGTGCAGGCCTGAAAATTCATGAGAAGAGTCACCACAAGGTCAAGAGTTGGAGAAGAAGAAGTGCTATGTTTGAATACCTGCAATTATCTCCAAGAAGAAGGCAAAGAGGAAGAAGGATTCAAAGGTCTCCATCTCCACCAAACAAAACTCTCTCAACTCCTCCACCTGTAGGCCTTTCATTCATCAACAAGGGTTTTAAGACCAATTAGAATGGCACAAAACAACCCCCATGTCAACTTCACAGCGCCCACTTGCCCTCAATGCACAACATGACATCCAATTCCTATTGCAGCCTTGAATAACATTCCGTACTTCACTGGAGAAAATCATACTACTCCAGGTGATCATGTTAAAGATATTGCTAACCTTTGTGTAATTCATGAAATCAATGAGATGCAAGTGGTTTGTCAAGTTCTGACATCTTCATTCAAGGGTAAAACATTGTAATGGTTTAGGAGCCTTGGAGTTGGTTCTATAAAAAATTGGAATCAAATGTGTATAGAACTTCATGAGAAATTTGGAGAAAAGGGAGACAACTTGTCTCTTTTGGAGCAGTGACAACCATCAAGAGAGCTCCCAATGAGCACAAATGGCCCGATTTCAACTCTAGATTTCAAAAGACTTGGGAGAGAATTCCAGGTGGCGCTTAGGCCAACAAAGAAGGTTCTTTTCTCTACTATCTCAAAGCTCTAAATTTTGATATTTCTATGTTGATTCAGTCCATGGGAGGCATAACTATCCCTATGGCTAATAGCATTGCCATTAGGGCTGAAAATTGTTTGATCCAAGCTGGCAAACTTGCCCCTAGACCTCCCATGCCATTGTTTCCAAGTTTAGAGAGTCCAAACACCAATCAAGCACCTAATTTGGCTTCTTCTCCCACTCCTAGAAATCAGATTTCAAATGAAGCATCCACTTCATCTCCAAGTACCCCAAATGAGCTTCAAGAAGTCCTGAAGCAATTGCAAAACCTAGGCAATGAGTTGGTTACTCTCAAAAGGCAGCAGGCCCAAGGTTTTAGACCTTCTTATCAGCCCCAAGCTCAGCCTAACAGCAGCCATACCAACCACAAAGGCCACCTAATCCTGCTGCAAATATGAATCAAACAAGGCCTCCTACCAATAGACCATTTCAGCCCTATAATCCAAATGCCATATCTGCCTCTAAGGCATTGGTGCCAACACAAAACAACATTGCCCAAGAGTATGATTGGTGTTTTCCATGCAATGAGCCTCATAACCAATCCATGTGCTTCAATGGTGCTTTGAATCAAGCATTAATGGTGACAACTACTGGTGTGGAGGGTGAGGGCAGTCAAGGAAACAGCCAACGACAAGAAACATTCCAACAACAATCAGCCCCAAATGACACTACATTGGTAAATTGGCAAGAAAAGGATTTTGTGGCATGAACCGTAGTAGTTTCTCAAGGTGTTGCAGCCAACACAAGGTCAAAAATGAGGAATTTGGGTGAAGAACAGCCATTAGCCCCAACCAATCCACAACCTTCCATGGCTCCACAAATGGTTGGCAAGTAATATCCAATTTCAAATGCACAAGGGAAGCCAAGAATAGCCCCTAGGCCAACTCAAATACTAGTTGTTGCTGCCCACGTGCAAGGAGTGAATGTGCAAACCAAGGAAAACAAAGAGATCCTTCATCACCATTCAGTATCATTAATTAGATGAAGAAGACAAACGTCAATATATCAATGTGAGAATCCCTATCTATCCCAGGCCAAAGAGACCTGCTGCAAGCTGCCATGAAGGAGTGGCCAACTTTGAATCAGCAAATGCAAGACAAAGTGCTTACAAATGCTACCCAGCCTGAGGGAAATCATGGAGGACAAAGAAGGTAAAATGTTGAAGCCCCTCCTTTCTATGTTTCATTAATCATTGGAAATCAGCTAGTACATGAATTGCATGATAGACTCTGGGGCAAGTAGCTCGGAATGCCTAAACAGATAGTTGATCAACTAGGGCTCCAGTATGAAATAACATCGAAAGGGGTAGTGCAGCTAAATGGGACAACAATAGCAACAGTTGGAGTGATTAGAAATTTGAGTCTTACCTTGCATGCATGTCCAAATGTTGTTGTTTTACAAGATGTATCAGTCATAGACCTCCCACCACTCTTTGCCCTATGCTTGTCAAGGACTTCACAGCCAAGATTGGGGGATATTTGTCTATTGATTGATCACACATGCTTTTCGTAAATGAGGTATGGAACTAAGGCTACAATCAGGTCAGAACCTATTGCAAACTTCCACATTGAGCCTTACACTCCAAGTCAGATCAACGCCAATTGTTCAGCATTTGATCAAGAAGACCACCCAAGCACTGATGAGGCTGACACCAAGGTTGGAAGCATCCCGGATCTAACTCTTGATGAATGGGAAAACAAGATACATGCATTTGATCCTTATCAAGAAGTGGAAGAATTTTAGCTAGGGTTCTATTGCATACATGAAGAAAATCAGCCTATTCCTAGCATCACCAAGCCAAACCACAAAGATGACAATGAGGTATGGTAGCTATTTTTTGATGGATCAAGGAGTAGACAAGGTGTAGGAGGTGGGGCTATGCTTGTTTCACCTCAAGGAATAAATTACTATTCAGCTTTTAGATTTCAGTTTTCATGCTCCAATAACACTACTGAATATGAAGCCTTAGTGCAAGTGATGCATTGGGCAATCAAGAGAGGAATAAAGAACTTGTAAGTCTTTGGTGACAGTGAATTGATTGTAAATTAGGTTAAGGGACAACATGCTACCAAAAATTATCTTCTCAAGTGCTACAAGAATAGGGTGTGGGACCTCATGGAAGATTTTGAGGGTTTTGGCATCAAATCCATTCCTAGGGAAGAGAATCAAGCTGCTGACAGGATTGTAGTAGTAGGGGCAGCCTTTGACATTGTGGAAAGCATTCAACAAGACAAGGTATAACCAAACATCCACGTGATTGTGAGGCCTTCAGTGCCGGATAACAATGTCAGTTGGCAAGTGTTTGAAAATGACCAGCAAATCATCCATTTCTTACAAGAAGAAGTTGAGTTCTCAGCCAAGAATCAAGAAAAATTGGAACAACAGTATGGTGACCAAGTGGTACAGCTGAGAACTAACAAGCTGCCTAAGGGACTTATCACTTTGGAGTCCATTTTTAACCCCAATGATCAGTTTAGAAAGGAGAAAGCAAACATTCAGGTCAAGAGAGAGGATTCA
Organism: Taxus wallichiana var. yunnanensis; assembly: GCA_018340775.1. Classification (NCBI taxonomy): domain Eukaryota; kingdom Viridiplantae; phylum Streptophyta; class Pinopsida; order Cupressales; family Taxaceae; genus Taxus; species Taxus wallichiana. The sequence goes on from CM031235.1 coordinate 517,615,262, forward strand.
GTATCCATCTTGGTAGAAGAGAACAAACCATTGCAAATTGGAAGGATGACAACTGAACAAGAAAGGTATGAGTTCATACAGCTATGTCAAGAGTTCCCTGACATGTTTGCTTGGAGCTATGAAGACTTGAAAGGTTTCAATCCCAACTTAGCTCAGCATACCATCGAATTGGATCCAAATACTAAGCCTATCAAGCAAAAACAAAGACCAGTCAATCCACACATGGAGCCTCTCATGAGGAAAGAATTGGACAAGCTGATTGAGTCAAGGATCATATTCCCAATCAAGCATTCTAGTTGGGTTGCCAACTTAGTTCCAATCAGAAAGAAGAGTGGAGAGATCAGATTATGTGTTGACTTGAGAGACTTGAATGGATCCTCTCTCGAGGACCATTACCCACTCCCTTCCATGGAGCAAATCTTGCAAGTTGTGGCTGGCTCCGAGAAGTTTTCACTACTTGATGGCCACTTAGGCTACAATCGAGATTATGGTGAAGGAAGAAGACCAGCCAAGACAGCCTTCACAACCAAATGGGGAACTTTTATATACAGTAAAATGCCATTTGGGCTGTCGAACGCTGGTGCTACCTTCCAAAGGGCAATGGACATGGAATTCAAAGGTTTGATTAACAACGTGGTGCTGATTTACCTTGATGACATCACTATTTTTTCCAAAAATGCAGCAGACCACCTCTCTCATTTGAGACAAGTCTTCACGAGGTGCAGGAGATTTGGAGTGTCTTTGAATCCTAAGAAGTGTATCTTTCTTGCACATGAAGGAAATCTCCTTGGCCATATTGTCTCCAAAGAAGGATTAGCAATTGATCCAGAAAGGGTTGAAGCCATAAGAGCACTACCATTTCCAAGCCACAAGAAAGCCCTTCAGAGTTTCTTGGGAAGGATAAACTTTGTTCGGAGGTTTGTCCCAGATTTTACAGCCCTTGTGAAGCCCATCACCCAAATGTTAAAGAAGAGCATGGCTTTCAAGTTGATAGCGAGAAAGGCAAGGAGAGTTTTGAAGCAATCAAAGAAGCTATCTCTCAAGCACCAACTCTCATCAACCCAGAGATTTCTCCAAGGATTTCATCCTCTATGCATTTGGAGGTAATGATACTATTTCGCCATTTTGAGTACAAAAAGAGAACAAGGACAATGATGAGCATCCAATTTCCTTCTTCACCGGAGCCTGGATGACTATGAGGTGAGGTACTCTTTTATTGAAAAGCATGTACTTACAAAGAATCGAAGCTTGAAGAAATTCAAGCATTTAATCTCAAACAACAAGGTCCAGTTGCTGGTCTCACATGCCAAGGGTTAAGGACTTCCTCCTCAACAAGGATTTGAATGAGAAAAGGGTAGGTTGGATCACCGTGTCATGGAGTATGACATTGAGATCAAGATCACCAAGCTGGTAAGAGGGAAAGGATTGTGTGAGCAGCTAGTTTTGGGGAAGCAAAAAGAAGTATGCAATGAAGAAGAGGCTGTTTTAACAGTCCAGACAGCCATGAGCAAAGTGGCAATCAAGAAGAAGACAATGTTGCCCCCACTCCTTGTTGGACCCAATGTATTATACACTTCCTAGGCACAAGCCTATGCCCTCCGGAGATGAACAGGACCCAAAGGAGACACTTCAGATTGTAGGTTGTCCCGTATGCCATTGTTGATGGAGTTTTGTTCAAGAAAGATGTGAATGGAGTGCTATTGAGATGCATTAGCACAAATCAGATTCAAAGGGTGTTGGAAGAGTTCCATGGTGGACCAGCTAGTGGTCATTTTGCACCAAGAGTGACAGCTCTAAAAATCATGAAGGCTGGTTATTATTGGCCTAAGATCTTCAGTGATTGCTATGCATGGATCAAGAGGTGTAAGAATTGTGCATTCTTCACGGAAAAGAGAGACTTTCTGCCCTTCCATTACATCCAATCCCGATTGACTGTGCATTCATGCAATGGGGTTTGGACTTCATTAGAGTCATTAATCCCAATTCAAGCCAAGGCCACAAATGGATTTTGATGACCACGGACTACTTCACCAAATGGATAGAAGCGTGCACTCAAAGAGGCAAATGAGTTTAGCATCTTAGACTTTTATGAGGGGATAACAACCAAATTTGGTGTACCTGCTACAATAATCTCTGATAATGCATTGGCATTCATTGGATCTAAGGTGACCGAGTGGGCTGTTAAGAACGGGATCTACCTAAGCACTTCATCAAACTATTACCCTCAAGGTAATGGCGGATCGAGTCTACAAACAAGAACTTGTTGAGGATCATTAGGAGGACTCTTGACGAGAATCAGAGGTCTTGGCATACCAAACTGAAATCAGCCTTATGGGCTGATAGGATAACTCCCAAGAGATCCACAGGTAACTCTCCATTCAGGCTTGTCTATGGAAGAGAAGCAATCTTTCCCATGTCACTTGAGTTGCCAACATTGGAACTCATGAAGCACTGGAGTTCTTTAGAGTTTTAGCCCATGGAGGTGAGGTATGCAGAGTTGATGGAGCTGCAAGAGATCAGAAATCAGGCATCCCAAGCAATGGAAAAGGATTAATCTTTGATCAAAAAGACCTTTGATAGGAAGGCCAAGGATAGATATTTTCAGGTTAGAGATCTAGTGTTGAAATGGGATGTGGATAGAGCAAAACCAAGAAGGCATTCAAAATTTGATGCCATTTGGAGTGGCCCATACATGGTCACGAAGTGCAAGAACAACAATGCTTTCCAATTGGCCTCATTGGATGGTGAAGAACTGCAGATTCCAGTAAATGGAATCTATCTCAAGCATTGCTTCTAGAGGAAAAATTACCACCTTGTAAATATTAGATTAGATTTTCATTCCTCCAAGTGCTTGTGCACATTGTTTTGTTGTAGGTTAGTTTTGTTTTCCCTAAGTGCTTTGACACAACTTGCTGTCCATGGAGATGTTTTGTAGTCCTTGCTCCCATCAGGTGATATTCCATCTTCCTCCTTACACATTCTAAGTCAGTTGGGGTTCTAAACAGAATATTTGATGACTCCATGCCCAATGGACTGCTTCAGGCAACTGGTATCTTCTACCTAGCAGGTAGGTGACCCCGCTGAGTCACCAAATTGTTATCCAAAATTCACCCCCAGGGTAATTTTGATAACATGCATCAGATTATTCTGTCCCGAGCAAGTAGATTGATTCAAGGCCCAAAATCATGAAAATCGGCTAAGTCCTAGTCCTCGCAGCAGCTGGGACAGTTGGGACATCGGGGCGCGAATCAGCTGAAAAGCCGCCAGGCGGTCCATACAGCAATTGGGACATCGGGATGCGCGGGACGCGAAAAGGGGGAACCGGCCGAAAGTGGAAAAAATTGCCAAGTTTTGTCTGGGACATCCGGGACAAAAGTACGCGGAGGACGCGGATCGGCCGGTTTGGCGCAAGTCAGTCCATTTCGGGCGGTTCAGAGACTTTTTCCCGAAAAGTTTGGGATAGTTGGGACAAAAGTACGCTGAGGACGTGAACCGGCCGGTTCAGTCGAAACAGAGGACTTTCGTTTGGGACATTCGGGCCAAAAATGCACGCGCTGGACGCCGAAAAGCCGAAAGAGCCGAGAGTGAATGGAATATTTCCACGTGTCTAAGTTTAGAGAGCCAAAGTACTAGCCAAGTGCCTAATTTAGCTTCTATTCCCACTCCTAGAAATCAAAATTCAAGTGAAGCTTCCACTTCATCTTCTAGTGCCTCAAATGAACTTCAAGAAGTCATGAAGCAATTGCAAAATCTAGGTAATGAGCTAGTTACACTCAAAATGCAGCAAGCTCAAGGTTTCAGACCTTCTTTCCAGCCCCAAGCTCAGCCTAACATGTAGCCATATCAACCCCAAAGACCACCCAATCCAACTGCAAATCTAAATCAAGCAAGGCCTCCTGCCAATAGACCATTTCAGCCCTATAATCCCAATGCTACATCTGCATCTAAAGCATTAGTGCTAGTACAAAACAATATGGCTCAAGAGTATGATTGGTGTTTCCCATGCAATGAACCTCATAACCAATCCATGTGCTTCAACAGTGCCTTGAATCAAGCATTAATGGTGACAACAACTGGTGTGGAGGGTGAAGGTAGTCAAAGAAATGACCAACAACAAGAAACATTCCTGCAGCAATCAGTTCCAAATGATACCACACTTGTAAACCGACAGCGTAAGATTTTGTGGCATGAACTGATAGCTTTCCCAAAGTGTTGCAGCTAACACAAGGTCAAAGAGGAGAAATTTGGGTGAAGAACAGCCATTGGCCCCAAGTAATTCATGACCTTCTGTCACTCCACAAACTATTGGCAAGCAAAATGCAATCCCAAGCACACAAGGACTACCTAAAATAGTTCCTAGGCCAACTCAAATGCCAGTTGTTGCTGCCCATGTACAAGGGATGAATGTGTAGGCCAAGGGATAGCAAAAGGATACTTCATCCCCATTCAATATCATTGATCAGATGAAGAAGACAAATGTAAGCATATCAATGTAGGAATCACTATCTATCCCAGGCCAAAGAGATTTGCTACAAGCTGCTATGAAGGAATGGTCAACTTCAAATCAACAAGTCTAAATGTAAGAGAAGGTGCTCACAAATGCGACCCAGCCTGAGGGGAATCATGGAGGAAAACAAGGTAAGATGTTGAAGCCCCCTCCATTCTATGTTTCATTGATCATTGGGAGCTAATTAGTACACAATTGCATGATTGATTCTGGGGCAAGTAGTTCAATAATGCCCAAGCAAAGAGCTGATCAATTGGGAATTCAGTATGAAACCATATCCAAAGGGGTGGTAAAATTGGATGGGACAGTAGTAACAATAGTTGGAGTGATTAAAAACTTGAGTCTTACTTTGCATGCTTGTCCCAACGTGGTTGTTTTGCAATATGTCTCAGTAATAGACCTTCCACCACTCTTTGCCCTATGTTTTTCAAGGGATTTCACAGCTAAGATTGGAGGTTACTTATCTGCTGATTGGTCACACATGTTGTTCAGAACAAGATATGGAACCAAAGCCACAATCAGGTCTGAACCTATTGCAAACTTTCACATTGAGCCTTACACCCCAAGTCAGATAAATGCCAATTGTTCAACATTTGACCAAGAAGATCACCCAAGCACTGATGAAGCTGACACCAAGGTTGGAAGTATCCCAGATCTAACTCTTGATGAATGGGCAAACAAGGTGCATGCTTTTGATCCTTATCAAGAAATAGAAGAATCTGAGTTAGGAGTCTATTGCATGCATGAAGAAAATCAGCCTATCCCTAGCATCACCAAGCTAGACCACAAGGATGACAATGAGGTATGGCAGTTGTTTTTTGATGGATCAAGGAGTAGACAAGGTGCAGGAGGGGGAGCCATGCTGGTTTCACCTCAAGGAGTTAAGTATTATTCAGCTTTTAGATTTCAGTTTGCATGCTCTAATAACACTGCTGAATATGAAGCCTTGGTGTAAGGACTACATTGGGTAATCAAGAGAGGAATAAAGAACTTGCAAGTCTTTGGTGATAGTGAGTTGATTGTCAACCAAGTCAAGGGGCAACATGCTATCAAGAATGATCTACTCAAGTGCTACAAGAACAGGGTGTGGGACCTCATTGAAGATTTTGAGGGTTTTGGCATCAAATCCATTCCTAGGAAAGAGAACCAAGCTGTTGATAGGCTTGCAGTAGTTGGGGCAGCCTTTGACGTTGTGGAGAGCATTCAAAAGGACAACATACAACCAAACATCCATGAGATTGTAAGGCCTTTAGTGCCGATACAACAATGTAAGTTGACAAGTGTTTGAAAATGATCACCAAATCATCCATTTCTCGCAAGAAGAGGTTGAATTCTCAGCTAAAAATCAGGAAAAGTTGGAACAGCAGTATGGTGACCAAGTGGTGCAGCTGAGAACCAATAAACTACCAAAAGGGCTTATTACTTTGGAGTCCATTTTCAATCCTAATGATCAGTTTAGGAAGGAGAAAGCAAACATCCAAGTGAAGAGAGAAGATTCAATGTCCATCTCGGTGGAAGAAGGAAAATCACTCCAAGTTGGCAAGATGACAACTGAGCAAGAAAGGTATGAGTTTATACAACTTTGTCAAGAATTCCCTGATGTGTTTGCTTGGAGCTATGAAGATTTGAAAGGTTTCAATCCCGAGTTAGCTCAACACACCATTGAATTGGATCCAAATACTAAGCCCATCAGGCAAAAACAAAGACCAGTCAATCCACACATGGAGCCCCTCATGAGAAAAGAATTGAATAAGTTGATAGAATCAAGAATCATATTCCCTATCAAGCATTCTAGTTGGGTTGCCAACTTGGTTCCAGTCAGAAAGAAGAGTGGGGAAATCAGATTGTGTGTTGACTTCAGAGATTTGAATAGAGCATCTCTCAAGGATCATTACCCACTACCTTCCATGGAGCAGATTTTGCAAGTTGTTGCTGGCTCCGAAAGGTTTTCACTACTTGATGGCTATTCAGGGTACAATCAGATTATGGTGAAGGAAGAGGATCAGTTCAAGACAACCTTTACAACCAAATGGGGAACTTATGCATACAGGAAAATGCCATTTGGGTTGTCCAACACCAGAGCTACCTTCCAAAGAGCAATGGACATGGCATTCAAAGGTTTGATTAACAACACAAGATGCGATATATCTTGATGATATCACTATTTTTCCAAAAAATGCAGCAGACCACCTCTCTCATTTGAGACAAGTGTTCCAAAGGTGCAGAAGATTTGGAGTCTCCTTGAATCCTAAAAAATGTATTTTCTTAGCTCATGAAGGAAAGCTTCTTGGTCACATTGTCTCAAAAGAGGGATTATCAATTGATCCAGAAAGAGTTGAAGCCATAAGAGCACTACCATTGCCAAGCCACAAGAAGGCCCTTCAAAGTTTCTTGGGGAGAATAAATTTTGTTCAGAGGTTTGTCCCAGATTTTACAGCCCTTGTCAAACCTATCACCAAGATGTTAAAGAAAAGCATGGCTTTCAAATGGACAGTAGAAGGCAAGGAGAGTTTTGAAGCAATCAAAGAAGCCATCTCCTAAGCACAAACTCTCATCAACCCTGATTTCTCCAAGGATTTCACCCTCTATGCATTTGGGGGTGATGACACTATCTCTGTAATTTTGGTACAATAGAACAAGGACAATGATGAGCAGCCAATTACTTTCTTCAGCCAAATCCTGGAGGACTATGAGGTGAGATATTCTTTCATTGAGAAGCATGTTCTTGCAGTAAATCGAAGCTTGAAGAAGTTCAAGCATTTAGTCTCAAACAATAAGGTCCAATTGCTTGTTTCTCATGTGGGAGTTAAAGACTTCCTCCTCAACAAAGACTTGAATGAAAAGAGGGAAGGTTGGATTACTCATGTCATGGAGTATGACATTGAGATTAAAGTCACCAAGCTGGTAAGAGGGAAAGGATTGTGTGAGCAGCTGATTTTGGGCAAACAAAAGAAAACATGCAATGAGAAGGAAGCTGTTTTGGCATTGCAAAGACAACCATGAGCAAAGAAGCACTCAAGAAGAAAATAATGGTGTCCCCACTCCTTTTTGTACCCAAGACATAATGCACTTCCTAAGCATAGGCCTATGCCCTCTAGAGATGAACAAGACCCAAAGAAGGCATTTTAGATTACAGGTTGTCCCATATGCCCTTGTTGATGGTGTTCTATTCAAAAGAGATGTGAATGGAGTACTGCTGAGATGCATTGGCACAGATCAGATTCATAGGGTGTTGGAAGATTTCCATGGTGGACCAGCTGGTGGTCATTTTGCACCAAGAGTGACAGCCCTAAAGATCATGAGGGCTGGGTATTATTGGCCAAATATTTTTCAGTGATTGTTATGCATGGATCAAGAGGTGCAAGAATTGTGCATTCTTCACAGGTAAAGAGAGGCTAGTTGCCCTTCCATTGCATCCAATGTCAACTCGACCAGCCATTCATGCAATGGGGTCTAGACTTCATTGAGTCATTAATCCCAATTCAAGCCAAGGGCATAAGTGGATTTTAACAACCACAGATTACTTCACTAAGTGGACTAGGCAAGAGCACTCAAGGAAGCAAATGAAGCTAGTATCCTAGACTTCTATGAGGGAATAAGAACTAGGTTTGGCATACCAGCTACAATAATATCGATAATGCATTAGCATTCATTGGATCTAAGGTGACCGAATGGGTCTGTCAAGAATGGGATCTACCTAAGTACTTCATCAAACTATTACCCTCATGGTAATGGCCGGGCTGATTCTATAAACAACTTGTTGAGAATCATTAGAAGGACTCTTGATGAAAATCGAGGTCTTGGCATACTAAATCCAAATCAGCTTTATGGGCTGATAGGATAACTCCTAAGAGATCTACAGGTAACTCTACGTTTAAGCTTTTATGGGAGAAAGGCATTTTGCCCATGTCTGCTCCCATGATCAGGAAATGAACTCATGAAACAAGAGAAGAACTCTTTTAGCTTGTTTATGGGAAAGGCAATTTGCCCATGTCTCTTGAGTTGCCAACATTGGAACTCATGAAGCAGTTGGAGTTGTTGGAGTTTGAGCACATGGAGGTTCGATATACAGAATTGATGGAGCTCCAAGAGATTAGAAATCAGGCATCCCAAGCAATGGAGAATGATCAGGCTTTGATAAAGAAGACCTTTGATAGAAAGGTCAAGAATAGATCCTTCCAAGTTTGAGATCTAGTGCTAAAATGGGATGCAGATAGAGAAAACCGGGAGGCATTCAAAATTTGACGCTATTTGGAGTGGCCCATACATGGTCACAAAGTGTAAGGACAACAATACCTTCCAATTGTCTTCATTAGATGGTGAAGAACTATAGATTCCAGTCAATGGAATCCATCTAAAGAATTGCTACTAAGGGGAAATTCTCCACCTTGTAAATATTAGCTTAGGTTTTCATTCCTCCAAGTGCTTATGCACATTTTTCTGATGTAGGTTAGTTTTCTTTCCCTAAGTGCTTTGGCACAAGCTTGCTGTTCCTGGGAATGTGTTGTAGGCCTTGCTCCATCAGGTGATATTCCATCTTCCTCCTTGCAACATTCTAGTCAGTTGGGGTATCAAATAGAGGAAATGATGACTCCATGCCCAATGGATTGCTTCAGAAACTGGTAACTTCATCCAGCAGGCAGATGATCCCTCTGAGTCACCAAAATTGTTATCCAAAATGTGCCCCGTACTCATTATTTGGCTAACTCCCTTTCATATTTCCCTTTCTTGTGCCTCGGTCATAAGTTTTTACTTTTCGAGCACTCAAAACCTTCTGAAATGGCACCAATGGATAGAGCTCTTTCTCATCTTTCCGTAAAGGTAAATTTTTTCTCTAACTCATGTATTTTTGAAGTTATGGCTCGGCGGAGTTTTTGTGGGAAATTTTCCCTTTCAAGGCCCACAACCAATGAGATGTCGCCACGTGTCATGGAAGTGGCAGGGGTTGGAGGAAGACTTGTAATTTTTACCAAGTGTTTGGCAAAATTTCAAATGGAAATATTTTCCATATCGGCCCGACGATGAATCAGGTAATGCCACGTGTCCAGGGGAGTAATTTAAAAATTTGGGCTAAGTGTTGTGCATGGAAAATGTTGAAGGAAGGGCTCGCTCCCAGTAAAAACTCACCATGTGTCCTAAGGAGCTGGAGGTGGCGGGGGTTGGAGGAAAACTTGGTTTTTTACCGAGTGTTTCGCCAAAAATTTCAAAAGGCAAGTTTCGGCCCGCTGCGCCCACCAACGAATCAAGTCGAGCCATGTGTCACCGGATCCTGCACTAGCGGGGCGCGGGAGGAATTTGGGAATTTTTCCCATGTATTGGTGTAGAAGTAAAAATGCTTGCGGAGGGCCCACGGCTAGTTATATGTCGCCACGTGTCCTAGAGTGGTGGAGCAAGGGGAGAGTTTGGGAAATTTTCCCAAGGAAAAAATAAAGGAAAATTTTGAGAGGAAAGCCCGCCCCTTTATTGCGAGCCAATAGAATCTCGCCACATGTCCAGATGGCACCAAAATCAAGGAAATGCCCGTAAAGAAAATTAGAAGAGGAAAACCCACACACAATGGGGTTGTGCCATGTGTCCCAATCTTATCGGCCTATGGCAGAAATTTTGGAAAAATTCTCCAAGGGAAAAATGAAGGAAAATAGAGCAAGATGGGCCCGCGCCTAATAGAAATGTGCCATGTGGCACCTGGAGTGGCGGAGTGTGGGAAATTTTGAATTTTTTTCCAAAATGACCAAAAAGGTAAAAATTCAATTTTTTTGCCCGCCGCCTGATTTGGCCTGTTTGCCCTAAAATTTCAAATCGCCATATCTTTCGATCCAGAGCTCTGTTTTTCACGTTATTTATATCAATGGAAATTTGGTGAAATTCTCTACAAGATTCCAGGGTCAATTTTGTATTTTGATGGAGTTTGGAGAGAGAAAATTGAAAAACATCTCTAACACGTGGTGATGAGCATAAATGACATTTCAAACACCGTTTTTAATGAAGAATGGCTCACATTCTTTCCCAACATGGTTAAAAATGTCAAGGAATGGGTCTGTAAGGATGCCCATGCTGTTTTGAATGCATTTTGGTCAATGATTGAACCTCTCCCATGGTTTCCCATGTTTCCCTTTCCTGGCTCGTCCCTTGCACTATAAAAAGCTAGATTTGGCTCATTTTCAAAGGGTTGAACAGATTTTTTGTGTATTGCAGTCCCCTTTCTCACCTTGAAAGTGATTTTGGTGGAATACCAGACCTTGTTTAAGAACTCGTAACTCATTTTTCCTTCCAGTGTTGTAATGCAAGTGAATTTGATGTTAAAATAACAATACGAGACCTTATGATTAGTTTTCATCCTCTGCTAGTGTTGTTTGACTAATTTATGGTTCTTCATTACAACTATTAGTTTGTGCATGTTTTCTTTGTTGCATTCTATGAATCTGTGTCAATCTACGAAGTGAAAAATGCTTACCACTCCTTTGGTGTATCACCTATTAGCATTAGTTTCATTTCCTTTTATGAATTTTCTACCCTTGTTTCTTTGGAATTTAGAGTAGAATTAGGAAACTTCAAACCTCTGTAATTGTGCAAGTGATATAACCGATCGGAGGAGTTGAGGAACTAGCCTCTAAACCGGAAATTCCTTTCTCATTTTGTAAGTCCCACACTTGGGGAAAGGATTCAATGTTGTGCAATCACACTGGATGTTTAGTATGATCAAACTAGAAATCGATCAACATCCGTGGGGTGCTACTAATTTGCAACAACAGGTTCATTACAAACCTAATCATAAGTGAGGATTTTTTTGGATCCTTTGGTATTGGTTTCTAAATTCTCTAATCTATTTGATAGATCTTGTATGGAATCATTTGTAAGATTAAATGTGAAAGAATTGACGAGAGGACGTGATTTATTTGACTAATGAAACTATGAAGTAGTATACTTTTGTAATAGATGGGTTTGATGTGGAGAATAATGAGGGGTAGCTAGAGAGGATATTGTTTTTGAAGTGGGTTGTGATAAAGGGATGTTAAGAGAAGTAGAAAATGTTGAGTATGTTGTTGTTTTCGGATGAAAGGAGTTGATTGGGCCTCGGTAGGGGATATGTTTATGGATTTGGGATGTTTACAGATCGACAAATGGGATTGAAGAAGAGATGGATTGATTAGATGAAGGATTAGGGATATTGAGATTTTGATGATATTGTGATGAAGAAGGGGATGTTGGAAAGACTATTTGATGAGATACATTGGACATAGACTAAGAAGCAATAGTTTAGAAATAATTTGGTTATGAAGAATAGTCATAGGTTTGTTGGATGGGGTTATTGTAGGATGTTGAATTAGACAAGAGGTAGAAGTTCCACAAGATGGCCTAGATGACACTAGAAACATGTCAGAGCTAAAATAAGTTGAGTGAGATGTGATAGGTTGATAAAATGGGTTATAATGTTGTATTGGTGTAGATAATGATGCATACATATTTTCTGAGCTTAAATCACAGAATTGCTAGAAAACAAACACAATTTCCAAATCAAATAAAAAGAAACTAAATGGATGGATTTACAAACAAAAATAAGAAAGAAGAATACATTTTAGATTTTCTTGATTTAATTAAGAAAAGTGAAATGTGAAAAATGGATGATGGGTCCTAGGAAATGGAAAACTATGGCTAGTTTTAGGTATGTTTATAGGTGGAATCCTTGATATACCCGAAGGTACGTGAGGCACAACTCTTTAATATTTTGGGTATGGGCATGTATATTGGGGCATAACCCCTCACTTCATGGTGCCACTGTGATAAGGGAGTCGGGTGCTTAGCCAATATATACCCGGCATTTGCGGGTGTTTATACTTGGCAAAAACACCGAGTTGGATTCCCTATTGGGTGATGAAATCCCAATCATTTTCACTTGGGTGGGAGTTGTTTGAATGTGTTTTTGATTTGATAGTGGTTTGGTTGTGTGTGAGGGAAAAATGAGTGAATGAAATGATTTTACCTCCTAATTAAAACTAGATGATCAAGAAGTGTGAAATGGTTCATTTTAAGACCCAAAATGAAATGTTGAGTTTTGATGAAAAAAAAGAAACAAGAATTCCAAATGAAAATCATAAAGATGGTTTTTATGACATACCATGAGAGTGATCCTATTTTTTTATATTTTAGCAATTTTCCAAAGTGCACAATCAAATAAACAAACCTCTCGAGAAAAAAATATCCTACAACTAAATTATAGAAAGGAGAAAATAGAAAGCAATAAGTGGAAACAAACTATGATGTTTTATGTAAGAAAAAAACACGGTAAAATTACATGTGACTCGACTTTGATCATAGGTGATTAAGCTTATCATGGTCGATTATTACACAATGAAACAGGAAAAAAATATGTCAAAAACACAGGGGAAGCATGAAGAACTAATATTGTTTTATTGATGAAATAAAGGAAAGAAAAAAGGGATAAGGGTCCCACTAGGCATGCCATAATGTTGAACACATTTTTTACCTCGGTTTTCTTGATTTCTCAAGGTTATAACAACCTAACTCAACCTTAGTATGGTGGGGTTTCGGGATACCTGCATATGTGGATGGATGTTGTGTGATATTGTGCTCCATGAATAAAATGAACAAGGATTATTCCCCTAAGAAATCCTACAAATTAAATTATTTAAATAAGATGATGTTAGTAAAATATAAGGGAAAGTTTCTCGAAAAATACATCCTCGAGAATCCCAAACATTTCCTTCAAATGATTTCAACATGCTCAAGAACAATTAAGTTTTTTATTGATGGTAAAAAATTGCGTTATAATATAGTAAAGTGAAAGTATGGACAGTTAATGTCAATTATTTAGGTGGATATATACATAAGAAGATTAATGAAAGTATTAGAATAAAAGATTAGATTCTTGATCCGTATACAAGTTTTTCAGAGAATTTGGACCCTACAAAACAAGCTAGGTCCTCCTCCTCTATGAAATAAGACTCGGTTTAGAAATAAAATCCTCAATAAATAATTTTGACACTTCTTCCGATTATCGTAGAGATGTGCAAGTGTGGTGTTGGTATTAGGGACACCGATATAACTATTGGTGTCAAAATTTGATGCAAAGATATAGTAGTCCTCTTGTATGTATAAACTAGATTCATAGTTGTGTTCATATTGTGCAAGGTCTTCTTGAAGCCTTTGAGCCTCATAGTATGCATCCCAAAATGCCTCATTTGTTTCTCAAATACATTTTGTTGATACAAAAATGGCTTCTAGACGGTCAAAAGGTGCATCCTAATTTGCATAAAGTGTAAGTCATGAAGTAACTCATCTTGCTCCCAATCTGAAAGGTTGAAAAATAATGGGAAAATAGCCAATGTCAACAACAAGGTAATTATTACCACCTAAGGTCATATAAAAACCACCATGTTGGGCAACATGTTAGAAAATGAAAGAAAGAAACAAAAAAGGTTATGAATATTATAAGAAATAAATAATAAAGGGATATTGGACAAGAATTTTGGGGGAATCAAGTCAATTCTTGGCAATTACTGGTAATATTAATCCTATCTGAAAAAAGAGACAATAACTAAATTAAGCTCGATTTAAAGAAATTCTCGTAGAACACATGACAATATAATTTAAATGGGAAATGGTGAAACTACATAAACCTTAAATGGAAAAGAAGGAAGCCATTGTTATAAGAAATCTTGTCATGATGGAGGCGTAGGTAGATCTCCTTCTTCCATTCCTTGAGATGTTGATGTTGGTGGCGGCACACAGGGAAGAACATGTGCTATCATGGATTGACCAAGATTTTGGTGGCGTTAAGGCTGCCTCCTTGAATCCTAACCCTGCTAGATACTTTCATGGGGATGGATATCAAAGGATTCCTATACTGAAAGACTCCATCACCCTCTGCTAAGAAAATTCCTACTATTAGTGGTTATAACAAAGTGTTAAAACTCTAGGCGGAGGTGATTCTATTAAAAGTGGACCAAATCTAGGACACACTCTTGTGTATGACGGTGCAAGAGGAAAACCCGGTGCTCACTTGGGGCTACCATGGGTGTTCTCCCTCACATTCCATTGGTGGTGATTCCTCTAAGAAGGGAAAACAACCCCTTGTTTCTATGCTTCAAACTAGAGAACCATTTTTCTCTAGTAGATTTACACCCAGAGAGATCACTATGCTAGGATTTTTGAGACTAGGGTTGGTGTGGATCATGTCTCAAACAACAACTTGAACATATCGGCTACATTTAAGGATATTTTACAAGGTAGGAGTATTTTACAAGGGAGGAGTCCACCCAAACCTATGACCTGTGAGGTTCTTGTTATCCAAAATTCACCCCGCAGTAAATTTTGATAACATGCATTGAATTCTCAAGCCCCGGAAAATTGATTGATTCGGGGTAAAAATCATGTTTCTAGGGTCCCCTCGATTTTTTCTAACTCCCCGGCAAGAAGAAAAAAGCAAGTTCTGAGAAAATGTGAAAAGTTGCAGAAAACAAGCTTGGGCTAGGAAAAATCATGAAAAATGGCTAAGTCCTAGTCCTCACAACGGTCGGGACGTGAGGGACATCAGGGCGCGAATCGGCCGAAAGGCCGCCAGGCACTCTGCAGAGCAAAGGAACATCTGGGCTGTCGTGGGACGCATGGGGACGCAGAATCTGTTCGGCCGAAGGAGAAGAAAATCGACTAACTGCTCTGGGACATTTGGGACAAGAAGATGCGAAGGACGCGAACCGGCAGAAAAGGGACAGGGAAGCCCATTTCGGGTGGATCGGAAGTTTTTATCCTAGACAGTACTGGGACATTTGGGACAATAAGACGTGAAGGACGTGAACCGGCCAGTTCGGCCTAAACAGGGAACACTTGCACAGGGGACGTGGAAGACGCGGATAGCCGAAAAGCGAGAGCCAATCGAGATCACGGCACGTGTCATTGGCGAAAAGGGACAGGAAGCCCATTTTGGGCGGATCAGAAATTTTTATCCCAAACAAAGACTAGAAATCCGGGAAAAATGGACACGGTGGATGCGAAAAGAGCCGGTAGACCCGCGGACCAACCAAATCATGACACGTGTCACAAGGAGAAAAGTCCAAAATTCAAAGGGCGAGGTTTGAGGGGTCAGCCCGAGCAAATCAAAAGAAGACACGTGTCCTATGGAACAAGGAATGCGGAGATCGGGAGGAGTTAGAGAATTTGGAAAGAAGTTTGCCCAAAAGCTAAAAGTAAAGGTTTGTCCGTGCCCCGATGACCAATCAATGCATGCCACGTGTCATCCAGTGGCAGACAGCAGGAAGAAATTTAAAAATCTGTTTCCCTGCTTTGTGCCCTAAATCTTCGATCTCCATATCTTTTGATCCAAAGCTCGAATTTGCACGTTCTTTATACCAACGGAAAGCTTATAAAATTATCTACATGATTCTAGGGTTAATCTTGAATTTTGGTGTAGTATGGAGAGAGAAAATTGAGAAAGGGCTCTAACGCATGTTCATGGCCAGAAGTGACATTTTAATGACTATATTTAATGCGAATGGGTCGCATTCTCCTGTAATTCATCAAAATGGTAGGGTATGGGTTTGTAAGGTCCCCCATGCCATTTTAATGCACCCGCAATCAGAAGGAATGGGCTCTCACATTTTTTTTATGTTTCTGTCTCCTAGGCTCGACCCATGTAATGTAAAAGGCGATTTGGCTCACAACCAAAATGGGGAACATTTTTGGGCATAGTAGACTTCTTCTTTCACCTCCAAAGTGATTGAGGCAAGGATCGACCTCTCCAAAGATTGTAACAATTTTCCTTTACCTCTCTCGAGGGTGTAATGTGTGTTTTCGACACTTTGAAATCATAATGCAAGCTCTGTGAATGGGTTTCATCCTCTATTTGTATTATTTGCTTCATTTGAGACCCTAAATTATACCTTATCGATCCAATGTATGTTTTATGTTGTGAACTTTGGTCTCGTGTCCATTTTCATGACAAATATGTTTCACCACTCTTTTTGGTGCATCACCATCTTTAGTTAGTTTCAATTTCTTGCACTTCTACCCCTGTCTCCTTGCAAGTTAGAGTAGGATTAGGATCTGAACCTCTGTAGTTGTGCAAGCATTAGATCTAAATCAGAGGAGTTTGAGGAACAAGCCTCTAATGTAGATTCCTCTCTCGCCACAAGTCCCACGCTTGGAGAGAGGTTTCCATGTTGTGCAATCACACTGGATGCTAGAGTGATCAACCTAGAAACCTGATCTCGCATCCAAGGGTGTCGTGTGCCTCGCAACAACGCTTTTGGCACGCCCGGTGGGACACTAGAGGTCTCATTTTTATTGCAGAAAAGTTGATGTGAATTTTCTACAATTCTCTTGCTTAAAAGAGCTATTATTTGCATATCTGGTGACTCCCAGGGGAAGAATCGATTGGTTCCAAGTGCAGGCCTGAAAACTCATGAGAAGAATCACCACAAGGTCAAGAGTTGGAGAAGAAGAAGTGCTGTTTGAATACCTGCAATTATCTCCAAGAAGAAGGCAAAGAGGAAGAAGGATTCAAAGGTATCCATCTCCTCCAAACAACTCTCTCAACTCCTCCACCCTGGTAGGCCTTTCATTTAGTCAACAAGGGTTTTAAGACCAATTAGAATGGCTTAGAACAATCCCTACGTCAAATTCACAGCAGCAGCCCACTTGCTCTCAATGCACAACATCCAGCCTCCTATTGCAGCCTTGAAGAACATTCCCTACTTCACTAGATAAAATCGACTACTCCAAGTGATGATGTTAAAGATATTGCTAACCTTTGTGTAATTCATGAAATCAATGAAATGCAAGTGGTCATCAAGTTCTTACGGCATCTTCCTTCAAGGGTAAAGCATTATAGTGGTTTAGGAGCCTTGGAGCTGGTTCTATCACAAACTGGAATCAGCTGTGTATTGCACTTCATGAGCAATTTGTAGAGAAGGGATACAACTTGTCTCTTTTGGAGCAGCTAACAACCATCAAGAGGGCTCCCAATGAGCAGCTGACCGATTTCAACTTCAGATTTCAAAAAACTTGGGAGAGGATTCTAGTGGCAGTCAGGCCAATAGCAGAAGGTGCTTTTCTATACTATCTCAAAGCTTTAAATTCTGATATTTCTATGTTGATTCAGTCCATGGGAGGCATAACTATCCCTATGGCTTATAGCATTGCCATTAGGGCTGAAAATTGTTTAATCCAAGCTGGCAAACTTGCCCCTAGACCTCCCATGCCATTGTTTCCAAGTTTAGAGAGCCCAAACACCCATCAAGCACCTAATTTGACTCCTTCTCCCACTCCTAGAAATCAGAGTTCAAATGAATCTTCCACTTCATCTCCAAGTGCCCCAAATGAGCTTCAAGAGGTCATGAAGCAATTGCAAAACCTAGGCAATGAACTAGTTACTCTCAAGAGGCAAAAAGCCCAAGGTTTCAGACCTTCTTATCAACCCCAAGCTCAGTCTAATAGACAGCCATACCAACCACAAAGACCACCTAATCCAGCTGCAAATATGAATCAAACAAGGCCTCCTACCAATAGACCATTCCAGCCCTATAATCCAAATGCCATATCTGCCTCTAAGGCATTAGTGCCAACACAGAACAACATTGCTCAGGAATATGATTGGTGTTTTCCATGCAACGAGCCTCATAACCAATCCATGTGTTTTAATGGTGCTATCAATCAAGCACTAATGGTGATAACTACTGGTGTGGAGGGCGAGGGCAGTCAAGGAAACAGTCAACAACAAGAAACATTCCAACAGCAATCAGCCCCAAATGACACCACATTGGTGAACTGGCAAGCAGAAGATTTCTGTGGCATGAATCAAGCAGTTTCTCAAAGTGTTGCAGCCAACACAAGGTCAAAGAGGAGAAATTTGGGTGAAGAACAGCCATTAGCCCCAGCCAATCCACAACCTTCCACGGCTCCACAAATGATTGGCAAGAAAAGTATAGTTTCAAATGCACAAGGGTAGCCAAGAACAGCCCCTAGGCTAACTCAAATACCAGTTGTCGCTGCCCACGTGCAAGGAGTAAATGTGCAAACCAAGGGACAGCAGAGAGATCCTTCATCACCATTCAATATCATTGATCAGATGAAGAAGACAAACGTCAACATATCAATGTGGGAATCCCTATCTATCCCAGGCCAAAGAGATCTGCTGCAAGCTGCCATGAAGGATTGGCCAACTTTGAATCAGCAGGTTCAGATGCAAGACAAAGTGCTTACAAATGCTGCCTAGCCTGAAGGAAGTCATGGAGGACAACAAGGTAAAATTTTGAAGCCCCCTCCTTTCTATGTTTCATTAATCATTGGAAATCAGCTAGTACATAATTGCATGATAGACTCCGGGGCAAGTAGCTCAGTAATGCCTAAACAGATAGCTGATCAACTAGGGCTCCAGTATGAAATAACATCTAAAGGGGTAGTGTAGCTAGATGGGACAATAATAGCAACAGTTGGAGTGATTAGAAATTTGAGTCTTACCTTGCACGCATGTCCAAATGTTGTTGTTTTACAAGATGTATCAATCATAGACCTTCCACCACTCTTTGCCCTTTGCTTGTCAAGGGACTTCATAGCCAAGATTGGGGGGTATTTGTCTGCTGATTGGTCACACATGCTATTCAGAACAAGATATGGAACTAAGGCCACAATCAGATCCGAACCTATTGCAAACTTCCATATTGAGCCTTACACTCCAAGTTAGATTAATGCCAATTTCTCAGCATTTGATCAAGAAGATCACCCTAGCACTGATGAGGCTGACACCAAGGTTGGAAGTATCCTAGATCTAACTCTTGATGAATGGGCAAACAAGATACATGCTTTTGATCCCTATCAAGAAGTAGAAGAATCTGCGCTAGGAGTTTATTGTTTACATGAAGAGAATCAACCTCTCCCCAACATCACCAAGCCGGATCATAAAGACAAGAATGAAGTATGGAAATTGTTCTTTGATGGATCAAGGAGTAGACAAGGTGCAGGAGGAGGATCTATGCTCATTTCACCGCAAGGTATAAGGTATTACTCAACCTTCCATTTCCAGTTTTCCTGTTCAAACAACACGGCTGAGTATGCACCTTAGTTCATGGATCGCACCTTTGGGCAATGGAGGAAGGCATCGAGGAATTTACAAGTATTTGGTGATAGTGAGCTGATTGTAAACCAAGTCAAAGGAAAAAATCTTGCCAAAAATGATCTGTTGAAGAACTACAAAAATCGGGTATGGGATCTTATTGAATATTTTGAAGCTTTTAGCATCAATTCCATCCCAAGAAAAAAGAATGAAGCCGCTGACAAACTGGCAGGAATTGGGGCTTCATTTGACATTGTAGAAAATATCAAAAGTGAAAAACCTCATCCTCATATCAAAGTGGTTATGAGACCAGCTATTCCAGATAACAATACAAGTTGGCAAGTCTTCGAGAATGATCGAAATTATTAATTTCCTACAAGAAGAAGCTGAGTTCTCCGCCAGGAATCAAGACAAGCTGCATCAGCAGTATGGTGACCAAGTGGTGCAGCTGAGAACTAACAAATTACCAAAAGGCCTCATAACCTTGGATTCAATATTCAACCCAAATGATCAGTTCCGGAAGGAGAAAGTGAACATTCAAGTAAGGGGTGAAGATTCAGAGCCTATTTTAGTGGAAGAAGGCAAAACATTGAAGATTGGCAAAGTAAGTACCTCACAAGAGAAATCTGATTTTGTTTAGCTTTTTCAAGAGTTCCTAGATGTCTTTGCTTGGACTTACAAAGATCTAAGAGGTTTCAACCCACAGTTGGCACAACATACTATTGAGTTGGATCTGGAATCCAAGCCTGTCAGGAAAAAGCAAAGGCGAGTGAATCCCCATATTGAATCTCTCATGAGAAAAGAATTAAGCAAGCTTATTGAGGCGATATCATCTTCCCCATCAAACACTCAAGTTGGGTCGCCAACTTAGTCCCAGTCAGAAAGAAGAATGGAGAGATCAGGTTGTGTGTCAACTTCAGAGATTTAAATAGAGCCTCTCTCAAGGATCATTATCCACTCCCTTCCATGGAGAAAATATTGCAGGTTGTAGCTAGTTTAGAAAGGTTCTCACTACTTGATGGCTACTCAGGCTACAATCAAATTATGGTGAGGGAGGAAGATCAGTTCAAGATAGCCTTCACAACCAAATGGGGAACATATGCCTCCAAGAAGATGCCATTTGGCCTATCGAATGCTGGAGCCACTTTCCAAAGGGAAATGGATATGGCATTCAAGGGGTTGATCAATAAAATAGTTTTGGTATATCTTGATGACATCACTATATTCTCCAAAAATGTAGTGGATCACCTTTTTCATCTGAGGCAGGTATTTCAGAGGTGTAGAAGATTTGGGGTATCATTGAATCCCAAAAAATGCATATTCCTGGCTCATGAGGGGAAACTTCTAGGCCATATTGTCTCGAAAGAGGGACTGGAAATTGATCCAGATAGGGTCGAAGCCATAAGAGCACTACCATTTCCAAGTCACAAGAAGGCTCTTCAAAGCTTCTTGGGAAGGATCAATTTTGTCCGCAGTTTGTCCCAGCATTTTACAGACCCTTGTCAAGCCCATCACCAAAATGTTAAAGAAGAGCACGACTTCTCCAAGGATTTCATCCTCTATGCATTTGGAGGTGATGACACTATTTCTACCATTCTAGTACAACAAAACAAAGATAATGATGAGCAGCCGGTTGCCTTCTTCAGCCAGAGCCTAGATGACTATGAGGTGAGGTACTCTTTTATTGAGAAGCATGTGCTTGCAGTAATTAGAAGCTTGAAGAAATTCAAGCATTTAATCTCAAACAACAAGGTCCAGTTGCTGGTCTCACATGCTGGAGTTAAGGACTTCCTCCTCAACAAGGATTTGAATGAGAAAAGGGCAGGTTGGATCACCCGTGTCATGGAATATGACATTGATATCAAGATCACCAAGCTGGTAAGAGGAAAAGGACTGTGTGAGCAGCTAGTTTTGGGGAAGCAAAAAGAAGTATGTAATAAAGAAGAGGCTATTTTGACACTCTAGGACATCCATGAGCCAAATGGCAATCAAGAAGAAGATAATACTTCCCCACTCCTTGCTGGACCCAAGGTATTATGCACTTCCTAGGCACAGCCTATGCCCTCCGTAAATGAACAAGACCCAAAGGAGACACTTCAGGTTGCGGCTGTACATCCGTATGCCATTGTTGATGGAGTTTTGTTCAAGAAAGATGTGAATGGAGTGCTACTGAGATGCATTAGCACAAATCAGATTCAAAGGGTGTTGGAAGAGTTCCATGGTGGACCAGCTGGTGGCCATTTTGCACCAAGAGTGATAGCTCTAAAAATCATGAAGGCTGGTTATTATTGGCCTAAAATCTTCAGTGATTGCTATGCATGGATCAAGAGGTGTAAGAATTGTGCATTCTTCACAGGAAAAGAGAGACTTGCTACCCTCCCATTACATCCAATCTTAGTTGACCAACCATTCATGCAATGGGGTTTGGACTTCATCGGAGTCATTAATCCCATTTCAAGCCAAGGGCACAAATGGATTTTGATAGCCACAGACTACTTCACCAAATGGACAGAAGTAGTAGCACTCAAAGAGGCAAATGAGTCTAGCATCTTAGAATTTTATGAGGGAATAACGACTAGATTCGGTGTACCTGCTACAATAATCTCTGATAATGCATTGGCATTCATTGGATCTAGGGTGACTGAGTGGGCTGTCAAGAACGGTATTTACCTAAGCACTTCATCGAACTATTACCCTCAGGGTAATGGCCAGGCCGAGTCTACAAACAAGAACTTGTTGAGGATCATTAGGAGGACTCTTGATGAGAATCAGAGGTCTTGGCATACCAAACTGAAATCAGCCTTATGGGCTGATAGGATAACTCCCAAAAGATCCACAGGTAACTCTCCATTTAGGCTTGTCTATGGAAGAGAGGCAATCTTGCCCATGTCACTTGAGTTGCCAACATTGGAACTCATGAAGCAGCTGGAGTTGCTAGAGTTTGAGCCCATGGAGGTGAGGTATGCAGAGTTGATGGAGCTGCAAGAGATTAGAAACCAGTATCCCAAGTAATGGAAAAGGATCAAGCTTTGATCAAGAAGACCTTTGATAGGAAGGCCAAAGATAGATCTTTTCAGGTTGGAGATCTAGTGTTAAAATGGGATGTGGATAGAGAAAAACCGGGAAGGCATTCAAAATTTGATGCCATTTGGAGTGGCCCATACATGGTCACAAAGTGCAAGAACAACAATGCTTTCCAATTGGCCTCATTGGATGGTGAAGAACTGCAGATTCCAGTCAATGGAATCTATCTCAAGCGTTGCTTCTAGAGGGAAGTTCACTACCTCTGTAAATATTAGATTAGATTTTCTTTCCTCCAAGTGCTTGTGCACATTGTTTTGTTGTAGGTTAGTTTTGTTTTCCCTAAGTGCTTTGGCACAGCTTGTTGTCCATGGAGATGTTTTGCAGTCTTTTGCTTTCATCAGGTGATATTCCATCTTCCTCCTTACACATTCTTAGTCAGTTGGGATTCTAAACTGAATGTTTGATAACTCCATGCCCAATGGACTGCTTCTGGCTACTGGTCTTTTCACCTAGCAGGCAGGTACCCCCGCTGAGTCACCAATTGTTATCCAAAATTCACCCCCAGAGTAAATTTTGATAACATGCATTGAATTCTCAAGCCCTAGGCAAATTGATTGATTCAGGCAAAAAATCATGTTTCTAGGGTCCCCTCAGATTTTTTCTAACTCCCCTGGCCGAAGAAGAAAAGAGCAAGTTCTAAGAAAATGTGAAAAGTTGTAGAAAACAAGCTTGGGCCAGGAAAAATCATGAAAAATGGCTAAGTCCTAGTCCTCGCAACAGTCGGGACGTGAGGGACATCGGGGTGCGAATCGGCCGAAAGGCTGCCAGGCAGTCTGCAAAGCAAAGGAACATCCAGGCCGTCGGGACGCGTGGGACATGGGAAGCTGGTTTGGCCGAAGGAGAAGAAAATCGACTAACTGCTCTGGGACATTTGGGACAAGAAGACGCGAAGGACGCGAACCGGCAGAAAAGGGACAGGGAAGCCCATTTTGGACGGATCGGAAGTTTTTGTCCTAGACAGTACTAGGACATTTGGGACAAGAAGACGCAAAGGATACGAACCGGCCGGTTCTGCCAAAATGGGGAAATCTTGTACTGGGACATCCAGGACAAAGGGACGCGGAAGACACGGATAGCTGAAATGCCGAGAGCCAATCAGATCATGCCACGTGTCACCGGCAGAAAAGGGACAGGGAAGCCCATTTCAGGCGGATCGGAAGTTTTTATCCCAGACAGCACTGGGACATCTGGGAAAAATGGACGTGGTGGATGTGAAAGAGCTGGAAGACCCATGGACCAACCAAATCATGACACGTGTCACAAGCAGAAAAGTCCAAAATTCAAAGGGCGAGGTTTGAGGGGTTAGCCTAAGCCAATCAAAAGAAGACACGTGTCCTATGGAGCAAGGAATGCGGAGCTCAGGGAGGAGTTAGAGAATTTGGAAAGAAGTTCACCCAAAAGCTAAAAGTAAAGGTCTGCCTCGCGCCCCTGACGACCAATCAATGCATGCCACGTGTCATCCAGGGTGGCGAGTGTAGGAAGAAATTTAAAAATCCGTTTCACTTGTTTTGCCCTAAATATTCGAGATCTCCATATCTTTTGATCCAAAGCTCAGATTTGCACGTTCTTTATATCAACGGAAAGATTATGAAATTCTCTACGTGATTCTAGGGTTAATCTTGAATTTTGGTGTAGTCTAGAGAGAGAAAATTGAGAAACAGATCTGACACGTGTTCATGGCCAGAAGTGACATTTCAGCGACCAGATTTAATGCAGAATGGGTCACATTCTCCTGTAATTCAGTCAAAATGATAGGGTATGGGTTTGTAAGGTCCCCCATGCCATTTTAATGCACCTACAGTCAAGAAGGAATGGGCTCTCACGTTTTTGTACGTTTCTGTCTCCTAGGCTCGACCCATGTAATGTAAAAGGCAGATTTGGCTCACAACCAAAATGGGGAACATTTTTTGGGCATAGCAGACTTCTTCTTTCACCTCCAGCAAGTGATTGATGCAAGGATTAGACCTCTCCAAAGATTGTAACAGTTTTCTTTTACCTCTCTGAGGGTGTAATGCGTGTTTTTGACACTGAAATGATAATGCAAGCTCTGTGAATGGGTTTCAGTCCTCTGTTTGTATTATTTGCTTCATTTCATATCCTAAATTATACCTTATCGATCTGTATGTTTTATGTTGTGAACTTTGGTCATGTCCATTTGCATGACAAATATGTTTCACCACTCCTTTTGGTGCATCACCATCTTTAGTTAGTTTTAATTTCTTGCACTTCTACCCCTGTCTCCTTGTAAGTTAGAGTAGGATTAGGATCTGAACCTCTGTAGTTGTGCAAGCATTAGATCTAAATCAGAGGAGTTTGAGGAACCAGCCTCTAATCTGGAGATTCCTCTCTCTCGCCACAAGTCCCATGCTTGGAGAGAGGTTTCCATGTTGTGCAATCACACTGGATGCTAGAGTGATCAACCTAGAAGCCTGATCTCGCATCCAGGGCCGTGTGAGCCTACAACAACAGCTTACCAACCTTAGTGTTTATTTTGGGGAAGAAGTCCTCGATTTAGAATGATTCTACCAACATCATGCCCTAATTGAGAGATTCAGCAGGATCTAACCCAACCTAGCTACCCTTCATGACTGGATTATGAAGCACTGGATCCCGATTCTATCAGGTAGGTTAGATCTTTATCCATGTGCTAAAGGCACGTTTATTGTTGCTTTTTCCTCAATTAAGGATAAGGAAGTCATAGCTAAAAAACTTTGGGCTTATCAATCCCACTACCTGGTTTTGAAACCCCGGTTCCCATCTTTTAACCCACTCACTAAATCCTTTGCCTAAAAACTATTTTGAATTAGACTACCCCATTTACTTCTCCAATTATAGGACCACACTTGTCTTGCCTCTATTGTAAATGCTTTGGGTCATATCCTATTCATTGAACCCCAAACCACTGATTTCACGCAAACAACCTTCACCAAAATCCTTGTTGAGCTTGACACACATCCAAAAATCTCCCGATAATATAGATCTTAAAGTCCAAAACATAACTTAGAAACAACCATTAGATTATGAAGGCATGCCCTTTAGGTGCGTAAAGTGTTTTGACACCGACACACTACTAATGTTTGCAAGATGGAAAAGTGAAAAAATGGAAAAAAAACATCGGGTCGAAAAATGCCTTGCTAGAAAACCTGGTTTTTAAAGCCAAAGAGGATATAGACTCAAATGTAGATACTGAAGATGATTCTAATTTTGTCCTAGAAACCCCTCTTTTGGTAATTCCAGTTGTTGACAATGCCAAATAATCTCATTCAATTGGTGACAAAAAGGAAAATACAAAAGAAGATAATAATTTCATTGTCCCAGTTGGAATTATGGAGGATAAGGAAAATATTCTTCCTTTATTTAATCATCCAATTGCAAAGGATTCAGTAGGGCTAGATAATGATGCGTAAAAAGAAAAAAATTATCTCCAAGGATACTACTTCTGCGCCTAGTTAGTTTTCCATTCATTGTTCACTACTCATTATTGATTCACTTTTCTTTGCCGAGTAACAACCGTTTGGTCACTATAAATCAGCTATTTTTTTTATGTTTTGTTGGTTTTAGTTTTATTCTCGAGCGTGTTGTTTTCTTCTGCTAGGCATTCACGTTTTACCTTGATTTTGATCATTTTTTGTGCCTTAATTGTTCACATCTAGATTTTTGAGCCTTCTTTATAAGGGTATAGTCCCTTTTAAAAACTATTTACCCGTAGTAAAAAATACATGATAATTTTAATAAGAACAAAATTACCTGCAATTAGTGACAAAAAAATAAGAAAAAATGAAACGATTACCTTGAGTGAGTGATCAAATAGATATCAAATGAACAAAGTGATTAGAAAATGAGAACGGACGATATGACGATCAAGTTGACAATTTTGGAGCAGCATGATGATGATGGAGCTTTATTGAAGATGATTAGACTTTGAAATTCCTAAGAAAGAAAATTTTACTTGTAACACACCAAAACTCCTCCCCCAAAAGAGGTCTGGAAAAAAGTTTATATATATCACCAACGATCAGGAAAATCATCGGCGATTGTGGGAAATCTTAGTCGTGTGTCCAAAAGGAGCGATTTTACTTCTATTTCCATCTTGATTTTAGAGGATTTCAAGTGGTTAAAATAAGAGATGGGAGAGACTCAAACTTGGGAAAAGTTATTTAGGATGAGGATGTGAGTGATTTTATAAGGTTTTTATTTTTAAGTTAGTCCTAACTAGTTAAATGTGAAGAGGTGGTTAGGGATAAGTAATGGGTGGTTGAGCGGTATTTTTGGAAGGTTTAGTAAACTAATTAATTAGTTAATTAGTTACAACTAGTGAAGGTGTATGAGTTAGCATGGTGATGTGTGAGGGTGAGGTGTGAGGTTACTTATCTATTTTAATTTAGATTAATTAATTAGTTAATTAGACTTAGGGGTGTGGTGATATTTATTTAATTAATTTAATTAAAAGGGACCAATGAGTGTTTTAACATTGTGGGATTTTGTAAATAACTCATTTTTGGTCATAAATGAGCTTGAGACATGGAGTGGAGAATATTGGTGTCTACATTTAAATGTCAAGCATGATTTTTTACTTTATATTTTTTTGATTTCTCAAGGGGGTAACAACCTAACTCAACACCATTATGGTGGGGTTTCTAGGATACCGGCGGATGTGGATGGATGTTGTGTGATATTGCACTCCGTGATGAAAATGAAAAAGGATTATTCCCTACAAGAAAAGCCTAAAATTCAAAGTATTTAAAGAAGATGATGTTAATAAAATATGTGGGTAGGTTTCTTGGAAAAACCCAACCCCGAGAATCCCAAAGAATTCCTTCAAAGGATATCAACCTTCTTAAGAACAATTAAGTTTTTTATTGACAATAAAAAAGTTGTGATACAATATAGTACAACAAAAGTATGACCAACTAATGTCACTTATTTAGGTGGACATATACATAAGAAGATTAATGATAGAATTATAACCAAAGATCATATTCTTGATATGTATACAAATTTTCAGAGAAGTTAGACCCTACAGAACCAGCTAGGTCGTCCTCCACCGTGAAATAAGACTCGGTTCATAAATGAATCCTCGGTAAATAATTTTGACACTTCGAGATGTGTAAGTGTGGCATTGGTATCAGGGATGTTGATATAACTGTTGGTGTCAAACTATGATGTAGTATGGTAGTCCTCTGGTATGTCTAAACCAGATTCATAGTTATGTTCATATTGTGTAAGGTCTTCCTAGAGCCTTTGAGCCTCATAATATATGTCCCAAAATGCCTTAGTTGCTTCTCGGATACAATGTGTTGATGTAAAAATGGCTTCTAGATGATCAAAAGTTGCAGTCTAAATTGCATAAAGCTCTAAGTCATGAAGCAACTCATATTGCTTTGAGTACGAAGGATGACAGATAACAAGAAAAGATCCAATGTCAGCAACATGGTAATTATTACCACCTAAGGCCATCTAAAATCACCATGTTGGGAAACATGTTAGAAAATGATAGAAACAAACAAAAAATGTTAGGCAGATTATAATAAATAAGTAATAAATGGATATTGGATAGGAATTATCGGTGATCAAGTTGATTGCTAGTGATTGATTTTAATTTTAATAGTCTACAAAAACAAGTACAAAAACTGAATTAATCTATTATTCAAAGTGATTCCCAGAACACATATGACATGATAATTGTAATACGAACAAAATTACCTATAATTAGTGACCAAAAACAAGCAAAAATGAAATGATTACTTTGCATGAGTGATAAAATGGATAGCAGATGAACAAAGATGATTGGAAAATGAGAGCGGATGATATGATGGTCAAGTTGATGATTTTGGAGTAGCGTAACGATGATGGAGCTTGATTGAAGATGATTGGAATATGAAATGCCTAAGAAAGAGAAAATTTTACCTACAACACTCCAAAATCCTCCCCTAAAAGTGGTCTAGAAATAAGTTTATATAAATCATCAGTGATCGGGAAAATTGTTGGTTATGGCAAGAAATCTTAGTTTGGTGTCCAAAAGGAATGATTTTACTTCTATTTCTAACTTGATTTTGGAGGATTTCGAAGTGGTTAAGATAAGAGATGGGAGAGACTTGAACTTGGGCCAAGTTAGTTAGGATGAGGATGTGAGTGATTTTAGAAGGTATTTATTTTTAAGTTATTCATAACTATTTAATTGTCAAGAGGTGTTTATGGATAAGTTAGGGGTGGTTGAACGTTATTTTTGGAAGGTTTAGTAAACTAGTTAATTAGTTACAACTAGTGAAGGTGTCCAAGTTAGCATGGTGAGGTGTGAGGTTACTTATCTATTTTAATTTAGATTAATTAATTAATTAATTAACCTTATGGTGTGGTGATAGGTATTAAATTAATTTAATTAAAAGGGACCAATATGTGTTTTAACATTGCAGAGTGTCGTAAATGGGTCATTTTTGGTCATATATGAGCTTGAGACAGAGAGTGTAGAATTTTGGTGTTTACATTTTCCCCTTTTTGTTTGGCAATTTTAGGGAAATAATTAGATAAAAATGATGAGAAATGTTGTGTTGCCATGGGTGATTCTACTATAGCGCAATATAGTGAACACCAGTGTATTTTGTTTCAAAAGGATGTCCCAATAAAAAGGGGGTAAAATGATGGGTACTGGAGAATCAATATACAGGGTGGCCAAAGGGCTCAATTCCTGTGGGCATATGACTATTACCAGGTAAAATTGTTGAGTGGAAAACCAAGTGATGGGGGCCAAAGGGATCGTCACCAATGCATTTAATGGTAAATCTTGATGTTTGACTATGTTTTTTTGGTCAAAGGTTTTGAAGGCTAAAACCATTTTGAAAACATGACACACTTGTTGGAAGAGTGAAAATAAAATGGTTTTAAGTAATGTAGAAAAAGGCCCAAAACTAATAAATCCTCGGCAATCGTGTCAATCATCGGTGATTAAAGAAATCACTAGTGATTGCATTACGTCAAAAAGGGGTTTAAATAACCCAAAGTTATTTTTTTACCACATTTCATTTAAATTTTATCTTGATATCAACTTGTCGAGTATGAGAAAACCTATTTTTAAGGCAAAATGAGTGTGGAAATGGCATCATCGAGTTGGAAGTAGAAGCCCGTCGTAGTTGAGGCAAGTTTGTAACCCTTTTCATTTTTATTTTTGTGATTTTTTTTTATTTTGGTGCCCTGATGCCATATTAGTGCACGCGGAATCCATAAGTTGGTTTTAGCATGGATCGTCAGTGATTTATCCAATCGTTAGTGATTTTGGTGAATTACCGATGATTCATATAAAAATGGTTTGTATTTTGAAGGGAAGGTTTAAACTTTTGGTAAAAAAAAATTAATTCAAGATTTGTTTTCGTGCATGATGTATGTTATTATTTGATGTTTGTAAGATGCTTTTTTTTTTTTGAATATTTTGACATTTGTTTTGCATGTTTGCATTTTACAGTGGATGCAAAGTTGACTATCTAAGATCATATTCCTCCGATGTTGGAAAAGGTATAGGATAATCTATCTAATGATGACTAGGAGCACTTGGAGGTAGTGGGGTTTAGTGGCATGAGGTTTTATAGGCGGATCCATAGATGCCATAGTTTGATACTAGCATTGTTAGAGAGGTGGAACCCTTCCACTAATACTTTATGGCTTCCTAAAGGGAGATCACTATTACCCTAGAGGATGTTCATTGGATTATGATGTCTCACGGTTAGGGGATAGGATATCTATTATATCTCAAAGGTGGAGAGGACCGACACTAAGCGTAGGTTATATGGAGGGGATGCCTAGGATGTGAGATACTCATTGTGAGATTTTGATTACCAAGAACTATATGATGTTGGGAGAGATGGTTTTCAATGGATGACCATGATTATTTTGGGTATTTCATGTTTTGCATTACCAAATTAGGAAGGTGGTAGGTTTCATCGGATGATGACAGGTATAGTTTTTGAGATGATGGAGCACCATATAATTTTTGAGTGGGATCCTACCTTACTAGCTCAAAATTTCAAAGAGATATGGGCTCGGACTCCCCATAAGAGTTATAAAATTGATGTTGGATTTTTACTACAATGTTGGGCACACGAGCATATTCTTATTGTTCATACATTGAAGTTTCCTAGTGTTATTGATGTGAGGCACCCGGGTTTCATGAGGTGGAGTCAGAGTCTTGGTTAGGCTAGGAAGGCCAAGGGGCATACTTATTATAGGGACTTGATATCAGGAATTCATGTGGGTGATGTGATCTGGAGGCCATATGTGGATTTTCATGATTGGCCTGAGTTCCCTAAGGATTTATCGTGTTAACAACATGATATATTTATTCAGGATCATAGGATCAAGGAGGATTAGTTCTTACATTTTATTTGGGAGAGGATACAATTTGGTCTTATTCAAAGTATACCCGCATATCCATTATTGTAAAAACAAGAGGATGGGGAAATTGATACCTCATAGGTTATCAGTAGTGAGGCTTGTAGTCATTGATGAGCAGCTAGGTGCCATGGGTCTAGATGAGGATGGATAGATGGTTCTTATTGATGATGGGGTGACCCCAAATTTTTCTATATGGTGATTTCAATCATTGAGGAGTTTTGAGAGGATGAGGGTAGAAGAGAGGGATGCGCAAGCATTTATAGGAGTATGTTCTTAGGGGACAGGAGGATCACGGGAGGTAAAAGAGGTGAGAGATGAGGGGATGATTCTATAGCCACGGTTGTTGCGGTAGTGATGGCCGAAAAGGCCGTAGTGGATACAGAGAGGGATACCACTCGGAGAGAGCAAGATGATCTAGTAGGAGTTTGGGATAGCCTCATTGCAAAGTTGGATGGTCTAATAGTTGAGTGCGATGGATTACGTATACAACTTGTACAAGTTTTTTTTTATAGAGACAATTACAGAGGGACATAGGGATAAATTAAGGAAGGCCTTGTGGATCACAGGGACTTCCATTTCAGTGCGGAGTTATCATGATGGCTCAATAGGGTAGAAAAATAGGAGCATCCAAAACACCTACTCTTAGCATGGTTTCAACAACATAGTATGATATTGTGCGGGCAGAGAGAGTCTATTATGTTAATATGCTCATCAAGAACTACCCCGATGCATTTTTATGTAGACCACTTGGTCTGACAAAGGGGCAGCTCCAAAGAAGAGCTAGACCTAGTGTGAGCATAGTGAGCATGGGGCATTCACCTCGGAGGCTGGAGGGTGGTGATGGAGGATCTAGAGGCACACCTACTCCTAGAGGAGAGGGTGGTGGTAGTACAATACTAGGAGGTGTTTATTTTACCACATGATTATATATGATGTCATAGGCTCATAGAAGCCCATTTTCTTTATATGATGTGATTATTATGAGACTTTGATATATATGTATATGATGATGATGGTTTTTAGGATTATATTGGTGTTTGTAGGCTCATAGAAGCCCATGATGTTATTTTGATTATGTAGACATTTGTATACATGACTTTTTATATGTGATGATGATTATGATGATGATGATATTGCTTATGGTATTTTTTTTCATTAATTTATGTTGATAAATGGATTTAGAATGTTTTGATTAAATGTGTTTTGAAAATGTGACAAGTTTAAATCAAAGAATACAATTAAATTAAGTAAAAGTGGAAAGAATGCCCCACTATAAATCTGATATGCATACACAATGGGTTTAAGATAATACTTTGCACTAATAAATTTTCAAGATGCTAAATAAGATCGTAAATGGATGTAGTTCATGCAAATCAAAATGGATTTGGGTGAAAGGTATTTTTCTATGATAATGGATAAAAGAAGGCCTTGCATGGGTGTATATCGTTATGGGGAAAACGATTCTCCTCTTTAATGGGTTTATAGAGAATTGATGCCCCAACTTTTGTAATTTTTATTTGAAGCAAACTGATCAATGCGGGAAGTTTACTTATGGTGGGAAATATAATTGATGTGGGAAGATTTCTTGGATGCTCCCGATTTTCTTGTATATGAGTAGCCATCCTTTGAGGGTATGGTCTACGATTTTCTTAATTTTTGACTCTTTTGTTTTGAATGTTCATCCTTTGTGGGATAGGTCCATGATTTTTACATGTAGTCATATTTTGAGAGAGTATTCTACTCTTTGATAATTCATATTTTATAAATAGTTGTCCTTTGAGGGATCAGTCTATTTAAGCATCCAACAAGTTTATTTTATTTTGTTAAGTCGAGGAAAAAAACCGATAAACCATTTCGAGGAGGGGGTATATGTATACTTTACCTACACCCACATGCCCTAGGTTATAATACTGATAAATAAGTGTAGTGATTTTGAGGAATTTGTGTGAAGGAGGTTGTTATTTAATGATAGAAGGATAGGATTTGATTAAAATTGGCATCATGATTGTCAATCATTTAGCAAGAGAAAGGTTGTAAGTACAAATCATTTAAGGTTTCCACCTCTTACTTCGCCATCGAGAGAAAAGATGATATACTCTTGAACTATATATGTGTGTGATAACATAGGGACCAATCCAATTGGGGGAAAATTCCATGTTTACTCCGCTCTAATGTAGTAACATTTTGATTTTCTTTAAGTACAAGATCACTAATTTTAAAATCACACTCTTTGAAATGCTTATTATATGCTCTACTAATACATTGTTGATAAACTTGATGATGTTCAAGGGCTTCTAGATGTTTCTCATCTAACAATTCTAGTTGTGTTAAGTGGTCTTGGTGATATTCGTCATCTGGGATAAAATATTTGAGAGATACTTGAAGTGATGAAATTTTAATTTCAAGAGGCACAATGGCTTCAGATTTGTAGACAAGTGAATAGGTCATAACAACCATAGGTGTTTGGATGCTCGTTCGATAAGCCCGGAGAGAAAATGGGATCTGGAGATGTCAATTCTTACTTGCATCATCTACTATTTTCATGAAAATTTTGTTAAGTGTTTTTTTATAGGCCTCATCCTGTCCATTTTCTTGAGGATAGTATGGTGATGAAAAAATAAATTTTATTTTAAATGTGTCACAGCATTGTTTAACTTCTTTATTTTTAAAGGATTTATCATTATTTGTGACAAGCTTGTGCGGGATGCCAAAATGACATATGATATTTTGATATATGAAGTTGATGATAGTTCCGGATTTTTTTGAGTTCAAAGGAATAAATTCAACCCACTTAGTGAAGTATTCAGTTGTTGTGATTATGGAATGATTTTGTTGAGATGATTTTGGATTAATTACACCAATGAGTTCCAACCCCCATTGAGAGAAAGGCCATAAGACTTGGGCAAGTTATAATGATTGACTAGGGAAGTGAATAAGATCTGAATGGATTTGACATTTAACACACTTTTTTACGTATGCATAGTAGTAGTTAGTGATAGTAGGCCAAGAATACCCTATCTCATGATGATGTGTTTAGTAATGGAATTACCACTGAAGTGACAGCTAAAAATGCCATCGTGGACCTCTTTGATTGCTTTGGTTGATTCATCTGCTTTTAAGAAATCATAATAATATACCGTCAAAATTGTATTTGTAAAGGATACCACCTATGATAACAAAGAGGGTGGCACGTTGAAGAAATGATCACTTAACATATTGTGAAATATCTGATGGGATTTTACACTCAGAGAGATATTCATATATCTATGTGTACCATAGGTCCGATGGATTGTTGTTAATGGTATTGATGGAAGGCAACTCATTTTGATGTGAAGGATGATCTAAGCGTTGAATTACTACGGACATTTTAGTGTTATCTTTCAATTTTTCTATTTCAAAAGGGAAAAGGGACCCAAGGGATGCCATGGTGTCTACAAATCTATTGGAATATCATGGGATGGCTTGGATGGTGTAATGATCGAATGTGCCAAGGAGAAAGTTAACAAAAGTTTTATATTTTTAAAGGATTTCATTTTTACATTGATATTCTCCCTTGACTTGACTGATGACAAGTTATGAATCTCTATAGATTTCTAGGATGTGGACACCTAAGAGAATGGTGGTATTCAGACCCATGATTAAGGCATCATATTCTGCTATGTTATTAGTGCACTCAAATTTAAGTTTAAATGATAGCGGAAGTGGAACGTTCTAGGGTGGTATAATGACAACTCTGGCTCCTCCTCCTTTTTAGAGCTTAGTACCGTTAAATAAGAGGGTCATTTTAATAGATATGAAATAAAAATCACCATTATTGGACTCAACTATGTTGTTGATGGATTCGTCAGGAAAATTTTAATGAGGTTTTTTATTATCTTGGAGGGGTGCATTAATGAGCTAATTAGTAATGGCTTGAACTTTGACAGATTTCTAAGATATGATTTCAAGATCAAATTCACTCATGATCATAAGCCATCAAGTTATGCGATCATTTTGATAAGGTTTTGCATGCATGGATTTGAGTGGATTAAAACTGGTGATAACATGTCTTATGATTAAGGAGGTAATGTCGAAGTTTAGAGGTGGAAAAATATAATGCACAACATAGATTTTCTACTTCAGTGTAACATTGTTAATATTCATAGAGTGTATGAATAATGTAATATATAACTTGTTCACAAACTTGATTATCAAAATGGGCAAGAATTTCTCCTAGAGCATGCTCAAGTGGATATATAAAGAAAAATGGTCTTCCTTCACAAGGTGGAGTAAGCACAGTGCAAATAATAATAGGTATCATTTGATTTTGTTAAGGGATTTCTAGAAATCAAAATCCTAATAAAGTTATATATCTTTATGAAGAATATGGTGAAATGGTTGGAAATGATTAGAGAGCTATGATATTAAATCTTGAATGGATTTAAATTTACCTTGAAGGCTATATAGTTGCTTATTATTGAATGGAGGAGGCATTTCAATAATTTCTCTAAATTTCTCCGATCAACCTCAATACCTCGATGGATATGATGAACCCCAAAATATTTCCAATGAGAACACCAAAAACACATTTTATGGGATCAAGATGAAGACAAAATTGGATGAGATGAGAGAAGATTGATTCAAGGATGTCAAGGTGGTCTTTTCATGATATGGATTTTTCTAGGAGGTCATTAATGTAGTCTTCAACTATTTTTGGATGAGATCATGGAAAATGTATGTCATGGCTTGTTGGTAATTAGTCCTCACATTCTTAAGACCGTATGGCATGACATGGTAATAAAAGGTTCCCAAGGGTGATAAACGCAGTCTTATGTTGATCATTGGTAGTGATGAAAATTTGGTTATAACTAGAAAATCCATCCATAAGGGAAAGCATTTTGGGGTCGGATGTTAGGTCAATAAGTTGATCTATGTTTGGAAGAGGGAAGTCATCCTTTGGATAAGCAAGATTGAGATCCCTGAATTCTATGTAGATGCATATTTTTCCTGAGGCTTTGGTTATGAGGACAACGTTGGAAACCCATTGTGGATAATCAATGGGTATGATAAAGTTAGTAGATAAAAGGTGTTGTAACTATTCCTTAACAAGGAGATCTATATGAGGATGCATCTTACGAATTTTTTGTTGTTTAACTAGATTAGCATTGGGGTATGTGACTATGTTGTGTACGACAATGTTAGGGTCAATCCTGGCATATCACTATATGACCAGTGAAATCTTGATGATATTTTGTTAAGAATGTTGTGAAATCATTCAATTCTTATGGACTCAAAGACTGACCAACCTTAACAACATGGGGATCCTATGGGGTTCCTAAGTTAACATCGATGGTTGATTCGTTGAGAAGAGTTGGTGTATCGGAGGGTAGGGATTTTTGAAGAAAATGATCCTCAACTCCCATATGAGAAAGAATATCCTAGTCATCCTGACACTAAAGGATATCTATAGTGGGTGAATCTTCATCAACCATCTCTAGCCAAATAAGGGAGTGACCAAATTGATAATTAAACGGTCCTATAAATACGGTATTGATTAAAAAAATTAGGCGGGAGGAGTACAATTTTGTTTGTGTCTATGGGATATTCTGTGGTTTGTTGATGGTAATATTTTTGGTTCGAAATAGTTAAAGATGTAGCAAGTTTGGATGTAGTGGCTTCACACATATCGGAGGTGATTCTTTTATAGCCTAGTTTTCTCCTCTCATGAGCTTTAAGGGAACGTAGAATGGGTTGATCATGGGTTCCTTATTCATAGCTTTTGAGGCCAAAACCTCTCCATGTGCAGCGATAAAACTTCAAAGGATTATCAAGAGATTCAAAGTTTGATGTGAATATCGTGGTGTGTATTTACGACATGGGATGGAGGATTATCAAATCCCCCATAAATGAGACTTTTTTTGAGATAAGCGGGACCATAGGAAATCACATCTCCTACGTTTGGGTCATACATGGGTTGCTTATTGGGGCGACCATATGTTTTGGGTGAAGGGATAGAATTAAGCATGAGGAGATGATATTCCCGAGCGTAAGACACTTTACAACCTCACTAAGAGAAGAATCATCTGGTAATCCGGAAGAGGGGATAAACATACTAGTATATGCTTGGTCAAATGATTCAGGTGTAGATTTTGGCAAAAGGACATCATTTACATGATACATCATATAGCATTCAAAGAAATGGATTTGGTTCGGTGAGAATAGTATAAGTTCATCCTTCATGTTTGTATTTAAGACATCGGTGGAAGGTGGAAGGAACACAATGTAAGGTATGTATCTAGGGGCATCCTAACAACATATTTTATTGAAATTCTCCTTCGATAATGTAGAAGAGTTTTGGTAAGGTTTTGACGCCTACTTTGAGTGGGAGTATAACAATGCCTAGTGTGGGTGTGATAGTGTCATTAAAGGATCAAAAAGAACTCGGCGTTTGTGTAAAAATGATGTTGGGAAACTTGAGTTGGTTAAAAGTGAGGGATGATATGATATTGATGGCGGTGTCACTGTCAATCATGACTCTTTGATGGAGATATCATTGATTTGAGTAGTGATGAAGAGTGACAAGTCGTGGTCTTCGGTCCGAGAGAAGGAATTTCATATGGTTCAAATGATATGGAGGTAGATGCTTTAAGAGCCCCTACAAATTTTGTAAATGGGATCAGGTCATTAGTTGGTATAGTGATAGATTGAAGGGCTTCTATCATGGCCTGTTTATGACTAGGTGATGTTTGGACAAGCTCATAAAGTGACATCTGGATAGGAGATTGATGCATTTGTTTGACGACCAATTTTTGAATTGCAATGGAAGGTGATGTTACTATTTGTATATAATTTTTTTCTTTTGATAATGATGTTTGATTGGATTCTTTAAGAGCTAAGGAAATGGACACCTTAGGCTTATTAGGTGGAGCCGATAGTGGCTTAGGCTTATTACGTGGAGTCGATAGTGGAATGGAAATGGAATCCTTATCTTTCTTAGACTCAGATGATCCTTTATATTATATTTATCTAAATAACTCTCCTAGTGATTTGCATAACTTTTATACGTATTCTAGATTTGAGTTATTCATTGGAAGGTTGCACGCACTCAAGTTTCCTTGGCACATTACCTTATTTTCCTCACACCCCCTTACATGCTTCCCCTTCTTCCCTTGCTTTCCTTTTCTTCTTTGTTCCATATTCCCCTTATGTGTGTCTTCTACGCATTGGCCTTCTTTCTGGTAGATGCTCACCCTCACCTGCACCCGCACATCATCTTGTAATGGTTGTGCCTTGACCATGTGTTCTTTGGTCACCATTTTTCCTCATTTCCCCATGCACATCACACATGTATTCCTCTATGCCTTCCTCTATTTTCTTCCACGTGCCCTCCCTCACACCCTCTTTTGCACCCTTCGTGTTGGGTCATCTTCTGACATGCTTGAGTGTGCCACATGTAACCACCAAAGTGCACCAACAGGGCGTCGAATCATTGTGATATATCAGTAAGTGAAACGTGGTAGAAATGATAAAAAAATTCATAGTTGGCCATCCTTTCAGCCAATTCATGAGTGCCACATTTCTTGTGTGTGCGGATGGCTCGACGATAGTCATATATTTTTCCATAGAAATCTTATTGGCACATGCCTAGATTTTTCAAAGAGATGCTAACATCATACATAGTGTTAGACATTCAAAATTAAATTTTAGCAAACTTGGTAGGTGAGAAATGGAAACCATCTTTCTAGGAATCAATGAACAAATTCATTTACTTCACTACCCGATTCGATATGATCAACCCTTCATCCTTCTCCAACATGCAAAATAAACCTAGGGAAGTGCA
Source organism: Taxus wallichiana var. yunnanensis (assembly GCA_018340775.1). Lineage (NCBI taxonomy): Eukaryota > Viridiplantae > Streptophyta > Pinopsida > Cupressales > Taxaceae > Taxus > Taxus wallichiana. The sequence goes on from CM031235.1 coordinate 517,654,121, forward strand.
TTTGATAGATTTGCGGAGTGGATTTGCAGGCATTGAATGCTTCTTATTAGTGGTTGTTTTTTAAATTCAATTTTCCCTCCTTCTCTTCTTCTTCCATAGATTCATCTATAAATGTAAGATTTGGGCTCATTATTAACGTTGGATACTTTGGATCCTTACGCATTTTGCTAAGGACTTCATTTTTTTATTCTTAGTTATAGACCTCTAGATTTGGCTCATGCATGTGGATATCGACCTCTTTCACCATTATAACAGCTCTTTGCATTTCGGAAGTAGTAGAAGCATCGTTTTATGACTATTCTCATAACGTGTTTTCATTTCTTCTTCTTGCCTCTCTTACACATTTCCTATTCGTTGTGCCACTTCATGTCCCATGAATTTCCTTATTTAGTTGTGTTCCATGAGAATGATATGGTAAATGTGTTTTCAGTTGTGCTACTCATGCCTAGCCTCCTTTTATGCGTCCACTTTTCATTCTCACTCAAAATGCAGATAGTGTTCACCCATATTTTTCTAGTGCTATTTCCCTTTAGTGTAGTTTATTTTCACATCATCCTTCTATCCCTGGTCCATTGGTATGTATTATCTTAGTTTCCCCTTTCATCACTAGGAGTAGCAGTAGCAGTAGAAATAGATAGAGGAACCGAACTTCTTTGGAGATCCGTCTCAAGTATGCAAGGTCCCACAACTTGGAGATGGTTCCATTTTGATCTCAAACAACTCAACTCTTCCAGATTCGAGATCCGGGTGTAAGTTTGAAGACCAAAAATTTCTAGCACGCCTAGTGGTACCAACAATGAAATCTTAAATTTCATATTGCTAAGTTCTTATGTGTGGACTTAGTATTTCAGCCTTTAGAGGCTCATTTCAAAAAATCTGGTGACTCCTAACATTTCTATATCTCTATTTTAGTAGTCCTAAGCTCCTTTCATGAGAAGAGTGCATACAAGAAGTGCAGCAACTGAAGACTCTTTCAAGTACCTACATCTATCCCTGAGATGAGTTCATTCCAGAAGGCCCATGCATGCATCTCTATCTCTTGCATGCCACACCCATTCAATTCCTCCTCAAAAAATACAACCAAGTACACCTTGTGATGACACATCAACCACCTCCTCTAGTGAGGAACTTTACCAACTCCACAGGAGGGAGTACCTTGGTGGTGGTTGTGCAAAATTACATGCCAAATGGCACACTCAAAAGTATTCCATACTTTACTGGTGAGAATCAATTCACCCCTCACAAGCATATCTATGTTGTAACAAATGTGTGTTCACTCTATTTGATCACACATGATGATGTAGTAGTTAGGCTACTTGTAACATCTTTCAAAGGTAAAGCACTTCAATGGTATAGAGGCTTGAGACTTGGATCTATTACCATCTGGGATGAGATGGGAATAGCTCTTTATAATTACTTCAAAGATAATTCAGATCACCTATCTCTAGTGGAGAAACTTACACTAACAATTAGAGCGCCCACTAATCGGATGACCTGATTTCAACATCAAATTTCAGAAAACTTAGGACAAAATTCTTCTTGTGGTGAGACCTAAAGCCCAACATGTTTTTTTGGTATTATCTAAAGGTGTTGAATAGTGGTATCTCAGTCATGATTCAATCCATGGGAGGTAGGAGCTTACCATCTACTTATAATATTGTAGTTAGGGAAGAAAATAGTCTTATTTAGGTGGGAAAGATAGATCCTAGACCACCTATGCCCTTGTTCCTAGAAATGTCACTAGTGCCTCAACCTTATGTGGACCCTCTTCATATTCCTAAAAAAAGTGCGCAACCAGTTACATCTACATCCTACTCTCGACACAAAAAAAGGAGGATGAAGAATTAAAGGCTCTAATCATAAATTTATCAAACAAAGTCATATCATTAGAAAAGTAATAGGCACAAGCCTATAGAGGTAGTTCTAATCAAGCACATAGCCAAAAAAATTAGCCTTGGTAGAATCAATATGGAAACCAAAGATACGCGCCCAAAAAAAAAAAATGATAGATGACATGTTAATGTGCATCTGCCCTTGCAATTTGTTCCTCCCATGCCTTCTCTTCTAATACCTAGTACAAGTCATTCGCTCGTTCTAGTTCAGAACAATTTGGTGCAAGAGTCAGAATGGTGCTTACCTTGTAATATGCCTCACATTCAATATAATTGTGCTAATGATGTACATGCATAAGCCTACATAATCCAAAATGCTTCATCTTGTGAGCCTTCAAAAAGTTCCTTTGAAATAGACCAAGGAATATCAAAAGCTCGTCTAGAGGTAAATTTGATGTTCTTTGGCGCTGAGGACTTCTATGCAATCAACCAAGAAATGGATGATACAAATAGACCACATGCCCATGTTGTGGACAACACGAGATATAAAAAGAGAATGTTGGAGTTAGACGCACAAGTCACACTCCCAAGAATACAAAACCGACCCTCAAAATAAAAAAGAAATAGCCAAGCCATCTAGTAGTAAGAGTGTTCAAGTCCCTACACAATAGGCCTCATGCAAGGCTCCCGAAGTGGTGCATGCCCCTCCTCTAGTAGTTCAAGCTCCTACTTATTCTAAAACTCTAACTTCTATGCTTGAACAATTAAAAAGGTATGTTGTTCCTCAAATGCACAAGTCGGGGTCTTTCATTCAAATTGTTAATCAAATGAAGAAGACAAATATAAATGTCACAATGCGGGATGCCCGACCATACCATCTCAACGGATTTATTACATGAATCTCTAGCCCAACTTTCACGCACTAATCCAACCATAAATAAGCGACATGCTTCTATCAACATCTTCCAAGACGAGGAGAAGTAATCAAGTAAGGTCATTAAAACCCTCCCCTTCAATATGTCCTTGATTGTAGGTGAACATCTTATCCATAATTACATGATAGACTCGGGCGCTAGTACCTCTGTTATGCCCAAGAGAATAGTTGATGTCCTAGGTCTTAGGTATAGCCCCTTGTCTAAAGGATTCCTACAACTCGATAACTCAACTTTCACCACCTTAGGAGTGAATAAGGATCTTAAGTTGACCCTTCATGCATGTCCAAGTTTAACAATTACTCAAGATGTGTCAATCATTGACTTACCTCATTTGTTTTCCCTATGTCTATCAAGAGATTTCATTGCTCAAGTGGGTGGTTACTTGTCTTATGATTGGTCTCATATGTTACTCAAGACAAGGTATGGTACCTAGTCTACCATACAAGCTGAGCCTATATTTTCCTATCATGTAGATCCATATGTCCCATCCCCTCTCCAAGAAAATTGTCTAATATGGGTGGAGAGGCACCATAGATTTGATCCATATCTTTGAAGAACTGGAAGCTTATGAAATTGGGCTTAGTACTTACTACATTCTTGAAGAGGAAATTGTTTTGTCATGCGTGTTCAAGTTAAACCTAGCCTATGGAAGTTATTTTTCTATGGTTCCAGAAGCAGAAATGGCGCAGGAGCAGGAGTGATTCTCATTTCCCCTAGGTATGATAAATTCTTCTTCATGTATAGTTTTCAGTTTACATGCTCTAACAATGTGGCAAAATATGAGGCGCTGGTACATGGTTTACTAATTACTGATAAGAAGAAGATTAAGGCACAACAAATATCTTGGGATAAAGAGTTGGTCATCCAAAAGGTTACAAAAAGTGCTTAGCAAATAATAAGCTTCTCAAAGCTTAAAAACATAGAGTTTAGGACCTCCTTGTGAGCTTTAATGCTCTAAAATTGTAGGTGGTGTCGTGTAAAATGAACAAGGAATATTATCAAATGGTTGCTCATGGTTTGTAGTTCTCTCTTGCTGAGGACTTGGTCACATGAAACACTTAGCACATTAATATGGTGGTTGACCATCCATCCCGAGAAATAATACCAAATGTGGCAAGTGTTTTACGATGACGTGTAAATCATTCACCGTCAAAAATGAAGTTGATTTCACATCAAACATGCCAGATGGCTTGCATGACAACTATGGTGACCAAGTAATACAACTGAAAACAAACAAGTTTCCTAAAGGATTGGTCACATTAGAGAATTTTCAGCCACGATGATAAGTTCAAAGTTGAAGAAAAGTATATGCATGTTGTGCAAGAAGACTACTTTCCAGTCACTATTGCACATAGAAAAGAATTGCTTATTAGTAATGCTTGCACGCATGATGAAAAGTAGACCTTCATCTCTCTCTTTTAAAAATACAGTGATATATTCTCATGGGAGTATGAAGACCTCAAAGGTTTTGATCCATTTTTTTCTCAACAATCCATTTACCTTGATCCTGGTATCAAGCCCATCGTATGTATAGTGGCCATTCAATCTAAAGATAGAGCCCCTCATGAGAAAGAATTTATCTAAACTCATTGAGGTGAAAATTATTTTTCCCATAAAATACTCTGCTTAGGTCGTGAATTTTGTTCTAGTGCGCAAGAATACTTTGGGTGAAATAAGACTCTGTGTTGATTTCGAGATATTTTAACAAGCCATCTCTAAAGGATCACTATCATTTTCCTTCAATGGAGAAGATTCTAGAGACAGAGCTGGTGCACAAATATTTTTAATGTTAGATGGATGTACAGTGTTTCAATCGATCCTGGTCAAGGAATATGATCAATTCAAAACATTGTTTACAACTAAGTGGGGAACATATGTGTATCAGAAAATTCCCTTTGGTTTTTCAAACATAGGTGCAACATTTCAACACACCATGGATATTTCCTTCAAAGGTTACATCAATAAGTTCATCTTGGTTTACCTTGATGACATAACAATATTCTCAAAATAGGGCGCAGATCATATGGCGCACCTAGAGAAATTCTTTGAGAGATGCAGAAAGTATGGGGTGTCTCTTAACCCCAAGAAGTGCAATTTTACAGTGGTGCAGGGAAAGCTCTTGGGCCATGTGGTTTCAAAGGATGGTATCACAATTGATCTTGAGCATGTTTTAGCCATCCTAGTTCTTTCCCTACTAGTGCACAAAAAGTCCTTACATTCCTTCCTTGGTAAGATCAACTTTGTTAGGTGTTTTATCCCTAACTTTGTACGACTAGTTCAGCCCATCACCTTGATGCTTAAAAAGGACATAGCCTTTAGATGGACACCATAAGGAAGAGAGAGCTTCAAAAAAATCAAGCAGAAAATTACTTACGCACTAACACTCATCAACTGGATTATTCCAATGATTTCATCATTTATGCTTATGGTGCTGATACTAGTGTTGTTATTATCCTAACACAAGAAAATGAACAAGAAATGGAACAACCAGTGGCTTTCTTTAGCCAAACACTGAAGGATTATGAATTAAGATACAATCACATAGAGAATCAAGTCTTCTTCATCATGCATGTGCTCAAGAAATTCAAAAGTATGCTCACCAAAAATCATATCAAGGTGTTAGTCTCCCACTCTTCTATTAGAGACTTCATCATGGGAGCAAAGATCAGTGAAAAGAGAGCATGATGGGTGACCAAAATCATGGAGTATGATGTGAATATCAAAGCCACAAAACTAGTAAGAGGTAGTAAGTTTTAAAGGAATATTGCTTTGAGGATGGGAAAAATGAATATGAGACTTCATTTTTTCTAGATGAAGGTCTTCCGCATGCAGAGCCTGAGAAGAATAAATATCCTGGTGCATGACTGGATGAAGGATATGGTCACATTCCTTTCTAAGGGTGTATACCCTCCTAGTTTGAACAAGGAAAGGAAAAGATATCTGAGGTTATAATCTACCCCTTATGTTTTTATTGATGGAATTCTCTTCAGAATAACCTTGACGATGTGCTATTAAGATGTATCAATGACATGTAGATTTGAAAAAGTGTTAGTAAAATTTCACAATGGATTCTCCGTGGACATTTTTCTACCAAAAATGCAACAATGAAAATCATAATGGTAGGTATCTTTTGGCCTACCCAATCGTCTCTCAGTAAATGCACATAAGTGGGTCACAAAATGTTAAGAGTGTGCTTTCTTTGTAGGAAAGAAAAATTAGCAGTGCTTCCCTCCAGACCAATCCAAGTGTATCAATCTTTTTGCAGAATGGGGTCTTGAATTCATATGTATGATTAATTTGCTTTCAAGCACTGGAAAAAGTGGGTGGTAATAGCTACGTATATTTCACAAGATGGAAAAAGTTGTCGCGCTCAAGGAATCAACGATTTAGTCATCCTTGAATTTATTAAAGGTATAGTAACAAGGTTTGATGTCCCTCAAACCATTATCTCTGATAATGCAAAATCCTTCCTTAGTACTAAATTCACTGATTGGGTGCTAAATATAAGAATTTTATCTAAATAATTAATCCAAATATTAACCTTAGGGAAACAGTTTGGCGAGTCAACAAATAAGAACTGATCGGACTCATGAAGCACACAATGAACATCAGCCAAAGATAGTGGCATACAAAGGTCTCGTGCGCACTCTGGGAAGATAGAATTATAGTTAAAAAGGAAATATGAACTTCACCTTACAAGCTTGTCTATGGAAAGGAGGCTACCCTTCCTTTGATACTAGAGTTAAACCCATCGGTGCTTTCCCAACAAATAGAATTCGAAGGTGTAGACCGTAGAGAAATTACAATGGAAGAGCTGGTCAATCTTGAAAAATCGAGAAACTATGTCATAATCAAGCAAGAACAACATCATCAAGTAACAAAGAAATGGTTTGACAGAAATGTTAGCCCCAATATTTCAAAGTTGGGGGTTTAGTTATAAAATGTGATGCTAACAGAGCTAAACCGGGGCATCATTCAAAGTTTGATATTTGGAGTGGCCCATACATCATCAGTTCATGCAAAGAGGCTAACTCTTTTGAGTTAACTCATCTTGATGGAAGTGCACTATAGATCCCAGTAAATGGGATCTATCTCAAACCCTTCCATTAAGTTTTCTACATCATTTTGTATATATTATAGTAGTTTCAATTCCTCCAAGTGCGTTGCATGTACATTGTTTATTTATACATAGTTCTTTCTTCTCGTGTGCTTCCTGCGCACACTCTTTTTTTTTTCCAGGATACCAAAAATTTTCAACAACTTACAAGATTAAATATAGAGTTAAGGAATGATCCTTTAGGAGACTTTGGTATAAGTTCTTCAAATAATTACATAGTAGACTCCATGCCCAACGGATGCTTTAGGCTACTAATCTCCTTCATCTAGCAGGAAGATGGCCCTAAAAGTTGCCAAAACTGTTATCCAAATAACTCTCCTAATGATTTGAAAGACTGGTATACATCTTTTGTCTCTAAGTTAGTAATTACAAGGCTGCATGCACTCAAGTTTCCTTGGCACATTCCCTTATTTTCCTTACACACCCTTGTGTGCTTCCCCTTATTCCCTTCATTTCATTTTCTTCTTTGTTCCATCTTCCCCTTGTGCATGTCTTCTATACATTCACCTTCTTTACCGCGCAGATGTTTACCCTCACACGCACCCACACATCATCTTGTAATGGTTGTGTCTTGACCATGCATTATTTTCTCACCATTTTACCTCATTTCCCCACACATGTCACACACATGTTCCTATGCGCCTTTCTTTGTTTTATTCTGTGTGACCTCCCTTGTGCCCTCCTTTGTGCCCCTCTATGTTGGTAATATTTTGACATGCTTGAGTGTTCCACATGCAACTAGTCAAATCATGCCAATAGGGAGCCGAATTGTTGCAAAAGATCAAGAAGTGACATGTGGCGAAATAACAAAAGTTTTGCATAGTTGACCATCCTTTTGGCCAATTAGTGCATGCCATGTGTCTTGTATGTGTGGATGGATCTGGACATCCTCTGAAAACTGTATTTTTTTCTACGAGAGGTCTAATCTGTGCACGCCTAGAATTTTCAAAGAGCTGCTAACATCAGTCATAGTGTAGGACATTTAAATTCAAATTTTGGCAGACCTAGTAGGTGAGAAATGGAAAACATATTTATGTGAATTAATGAATAGATTGGATTGCTTCAACTACCTGATTCAATATGATCCACCCTCCTTCCTTCTCCAACATGCAAAATAAACTTGGGGAAGTGCATTTGATAAATTTGTAGGCATTGAATGCTTCTTATTGGTGGTTGTTTTTCAAATTCGAGTTTTTTTCCTTCTCTTCTTCTTCCACAAATTCATCTATAAATGTAAGAGTTGGGATCATTATTAACATTGGATTCTTTGGATCCTTACACATTTTTCTAAGGACTTCATATTTTCTATATTATGATTTACTGAGACCTCTAGATCTGGTTCATGCATGTAGATATCACCTCTTTAACCATTGTAACAACTCTATGCATTTATGGAAGTAATATAAGTGTCATTTTGTGACTATTCTCTATTGTAATGTGTTTTCATTTCTTATGCATGCATCTCTTTTACATTGCCTATTCTTTTTGCCACTTCATGTCCCATGGGGTTCCTTATTTAGTTGGGTTCTATGAGAATGATATGGTAAATATGTTTTCACTGTGTGCTACTCATGCCTATCCTCCTTTCACATGTCCCCTTTTCTTTCCCACTTAGAATAGATAGTGTTCATCCCTCTTTTCTAGTGCTATCTCCCCTTTAGTGTATTTTTTTACATGTTATCCTTCTATCCTGGTCCCTTAGCATTTATCACTTAGTTTACCCATTCAAGCACTAGGAGTAGAAGTAATAGTAGAAATAGAAAGAGGAACCGACCTTCTCCAAATATTTGTCTCAAGTGCACAAGGTCCCACAACTTGGAGATGGTTACAATGTGATCTCAAAAAACTAAAATCTTCTAGATCTGAGACATGGGTGCAAGTTTGAAGACCAAAAAGTATTCCTATGAGTGAGTTGTGATGTGGATGACATCAACTTGTTGAATTAATGTTTCAGGGATGTATTCTTTTGGTGATGTTGATGTTGATGTTAATATCGTACTTGACTAAGAAGGAAGGAAGAGTGAACTCGCCAATCTTATAAATTTTTTGATGAAAGGCTCTGGAATCTTCTATGGAATGGCCTCATGTTCTATGGTAATAAAAAGGGTAGTAAATTCATAGCAAACAGTGTTTCCATTGATTATGGTCGATGAATTGGGGGTGGCAGTGTGATGAATGAATTTTGTACTAAGTCATCCAAGATGTTGGCGTAATTCTCCTTACACCCGAACATGGATGATAATAATGTTGATCTTTCATCCTTCCTTGTAAGAGGTGAGACAAGTTGTTTAGCAATAGGTCAGTAGAGGATTTCTAGTTGTTACAAATGAAAAGGTGGAGGATGAGGATACTTGTATGGGTGATGGCTACGAGAGAATAGAAGGATTGTGTAGGAAACGAAGGGTGAGGGTCTGGTGTGGATACCCTTTGCAAAATGATAAATGTAGAGTATAGACTTATTGTAGGAGCTTAATAGATGATATTTTCCCTGTAATAATAAGGTGAGTAATCGGTATGAGAGAGAGATGACCATGTGGGGAATTTTAAATAGGATGGACATAATAAGGACCCTCAAATTCTTGAATAGTTTCTTGTTTGGAAGGTCTCATTGGCCTCGGTCTTGGCATGACAAGAGGGTCTCCAAAATTGGGAATGCCCCTCATAGGAGGATGCCCACAGTATGATATGTTTCATCACAATAAGGAATTTTAAATACCTGAATAACACCTCGTTTGTTAAGCCACTTTGAGGTTTTGGATGAACTAGGTGTATTCGTTGAATTTGATGCTAGTGAAGGAAGAGGATTTTGGATAATGTGATTAATGTAGTCTAAATGATCTACAGGTTTTAGATCATTTTTTTTTGTGGATTTGCGATGAATAAAGTCTACGGTAATCTTAGGTAGAGGCGGTTGTGCTAAGAATGTTTCAAGAGGTATCATAGCTATATATGCAAAGCTAGATGTAGGTGTATGTATAGTTTGTTGGTCCGAAAATCATGCTGGATAGATCTATGGATAGACTAGCCAACAGTGTGCAAGGCTTAGCCCCTCTTTGAGTCAGCAAAGTGAAACTGGTTTATTGCTATTCTACCAAAGTAGGAACCTATGCAAGTCTCACAGATTCTACCTTCGGGGTTTGGGATCTCATCCCATAGATTGTTTCAGTGCGAAAAGAAAGGAATGAAAGAGGGAAAAGAGAAAGAACAGATCCGAAGGAAGAAAAGAAATGAATTCCAAAGCGAGAAGGTCGAAGATTTATGTTTTTGGGTTGGTAGTAAACAAAGCCAAACCTACTTGCATAAATAAACAAAGAATTACCGATGAGCAAATGACAGAAAAGTAGATATGAATCCAACAGATTAAACACATACAGATCTAACGTAAGGAAGATCTAATACATAACACAGCTATTGAGCACAAAGTCTTAATATTTGTATTATTGTTTTCTTCTGTTACAAGAAAGCTCAAAGTCTTTCTCTCCTCACTTCTATTTTCATCTAAAAAATGTTCACCCCAAATACAACAAGTATTCCAGTATTTATAGAAGAGAGGAGAAGGAAAGCAAAAAGGAGCCAACAAATATTTACAAAGATATTTACAAAATATCTAAAAGTCATGTTGACTTTTGACAACTTGATGGATGACATCATCCCATGATGCAACATGGATGATGTCATCATTTGTGCCAACACACTTTAGACATTTCAACAAGAAAGTCGAGAATAGAGAGAAGAAGAAGAAGAAGAGAAGAAGAAGAAGAAGAAGCGACTACTTGTCATCGTCATCCCGCGGCCGAAAGGGGTTGCACTGCTTCGATGCTTGCTCAGAGATGATATGTGAACCGAGCACGTATTCCAAAACTTGTTAGTCATGGGCCCAAATTGATCTGTGATGGATCCTCTGTGCCGCCGTCACGATTGCTTCGCCGCAAGTCTCCCGCTTGCTTATGAGCTTTTCGGGAGTTTAGAATAATCTTTCTCCACCTCGATGAGGAACTGTGAAGTCCCTACAGCCAACAAAGTTGTTGATAGATTCAAGATGTCAAATGTGACCTCTAGCCCCGTTCCTCGAGAAGCGATCTCCTCAAGATCCGGATAGTTTCATCACCAACTCATGGTAAAGGAAGGAGTGAGCAGCCCTCGGAGACATGTTAAGAACAATTCGCTCCATTTGATGCATCACATCTAGGGCCTCTTCCTTCACCTTGTCTATCTTTTCCGAAACAAATTCCAGCTGATCTATCCGATAGTCCAGAGTGGACATGGTTTTGTTGAGGGCCTTGGATGGCCGAAAACTCGAACTTGACTGATCTTCGACTCAATAAATAACATTTGTTGAAAGGTCTCATGTTGGAGTCTAGCATGATCTAGCTCTTCTGATATGGGACTTGCTAATACTTGGAGTTCCTTGTTCGCCTTTTTGATGTTTAGATATGAATTGACATATTCGGCGATCACTCTTTCACTGTCCTTGAGGATCTGGCTCCTCCAAGCAGAAACGGCCATACCCTGCTCGCCGATCTTTGAATATTCATTGATTTTCTCCTGGCTGAGAAGCTCAGAAGTCTCGGCGGAAGTCATGGGAGGTGCACTACCCATCTTCTGTAAGGCTTGAAGCAGATATTTGTTCTGCTCCTTCAGTAGCCTTTTCTCTTCTTTTGTTTCCTGAAGCTTTTGACAAAGGGCGTCGACCGCGGAAAGAGCTTCCCCCTGGAGACTTTCAGAAGATGTCCCCATTGTGACTTGGGTCACAGTAAAATCTGCCGGAGACAGATCCTTTTTCTCCTTGAGGGGATCGGGGTATGCAATTTCCATGATCCTCTCACCTGCAGCACTTTTAGAGAAGCGTACAACAGGCTTCAGCTTCTTTGCCCCTTTGGCCGGAATCACTGAAAAGTCCATCGGAGCGATGGGAACTTTCCTCTTTTGTTGGCTCAACTGCTGAGAGATCCAGGCTGGCCCCATAGAAGAAGGACCAGAGACAGAGGAGGAGGGAGCAACAGTAGAAGAGGGGAAAAATGTGGAGACACGCGGCGCGGCATCGAAAGAATAGGCAAGAAGTGTCCACGGGAGGAAGGAAACCAGTAGCTGCAGAGGACATAGGAAGGGAAGGAGCCCGGAAATGAGGGAAGAAATGGAAGAAGATAAATCAGTGAGGGAGGAGAAGATAGACGAAGAGGCAGGGGAAAGAGTAGAAGAAGGGGCGGAGGACACGACCAAAGGGGTGGTCATTTGAGTCACTCGAGGAGGGGAAGAAAGAGAAGAAGAAGGGACAGAAGGGACCTCTGTGGTTGGAGCAATGCCGACATCCTGAGTGGATGGGCGTATGGGACTATCCTCCGCTGCTTCTTTCTCTGGTGAATCCAGAGTTATTACCTGTTCTGGCGCTGTGGAAGGAGGACTTCCAGGGGCTTCTTCCTGAATGGTGCTAGGTTCACCTTCTGTACCTTTGCCTTTTAGCTGCTTCTTGGACCTTGGAGGCGCATTGCCCAATGGGGAGGTGGTGAAATCTACCCCGAGGTAGATCAGCCCGTTCATACGGCACCAAAGGCTCTATCTCGCGCATAGTCTCCTTGACCCTCTCCTCAATTGTTTGAGGAGCTTTGCTTCTGTCAATGGCCGGGAAGGGCCAATCATCCCCTTCCGTGTCATTATACACCTTGTCTACTTCATCTTCCGTAGTTTGGAAGCCTTTGGGGACAATGGCCACTCCGTATTGGATAATTTCTGCCAATGCTAAGCGAGAATGATCCTTTCTTCTGAGTTCCACCTCGTGGATGACGTCAATGTAAATATCCTCAATTTGAGGGACATGGATCGGATCAAGCTTAGCCCTCGGCAGCAGCTCCTGGGTCAAAGGTAGGCCTGGCTGGGAAGTCATGTTTCAAATTGAGCAACTCCAGCTCTGCGAACATTTCCTTCGCCTTGTGATGGGAGGAGCATGTGTACCGGCCCACTGTGAGGGGGAAAGGAGTTCCGCCCTTCTTTCTTTTGAGGCATTTCTCATGGTATGTGACCAGCTGCCTTGATAACTCTAGTAGAATCAGCTTAGGTCCAGCATACCTCGGTAGCCTGGTTGGCTCGCCCAAGAAGTTGACCGCCCTCAGATAGGTAAATGTGGGAAACTGGGTGAACAGGGCCCCCCACTTCTCCACAGTTGACACAATGTTTTTGGTCGTGCGACCATGAGTTAGATTTGGCCTTAACAGGCAAATGATGTGATAGAAGAAAGCATCATTAATTTTGGTGAATTGAGGGATGCTATTCTCCAAGTTCGCCTGGATAATATTCATATATTTTGACCTGAGGCCAAATTCCACTTCGGTTTAGCCCTGGATAATCCCTCTCCGACGCTGCAGCGTAGACTACGTAGGAGTTCATATGGAACACTCCCGTTGTGGTGAATTGTTGTAGCTGCTCGGAGATGGTGCCACTTATTATTTCTCCCAAAGAAAAGCGCTGCTCGCCGTGCACATTCTTATTCATTGTTTCCAAGTACCTCAACATCCATTTATGGAAGTAGTGGGCGTCGAGAAAAACCCAAGACCCCGCTCAGAAAGTAATAGTATCGCCGAGCTCTTCCGAGAAGTCACCGTGGTGGATGATTTGGGGCCACCGGGTTACCACCTTCTTGTTTTTCAAGTAGACTTCGTTCATTAGTTGCATGCATTGGTCTTCGTTGTCTTCCCAGGCCTTGATGCACTCTTCTTGGCTGATGGCCACAAAGTGCCGGTGGTGAGGGATGCCGAGCATTATCTCAAAATGATGAGCAGTGAGGTTTATGATTACCTCGCCCTTGCTGTTTTTGACACATCTTGTGTCCTTGTTGTAAGACTGTGCAATCACCATCATGAATTCATTGTTGACGGCACTGATGGGGATTCCTCCGGTGAAATGCAGGGCACTGCCTATTAATTTTTCCATCCACGGACTTCTTGTAACCTTCTGAGTCCTAACCTAGAATTCTTCCATGTCAATGTGACCCAACTCTGAGTCCCTGACATCCATATTGCATTCAGCACTCGTGATTCGGCATCCCGACCGTTGATATTTTTACTTCATCTCTTCCTCTGTAAGCTTAGCCTTTCCTCTTGGTTTGGTGGGTCTCTTGCTGGATGTAGACATATGTTCTTTTGAACTCAGTTGCTGATCTGCATGAAGAAGAAGCGAGACCCAATCCAAAAAGGTTGAATTAGCCATTTGATCTTCCATCGGAATGTTAGCAGAAGAAAGAGTTAGAGATTTTAAGGCTCAGGGCATGGGGCGCATGAAAACTGCAGCTAACAGGGCTAAATAGATAGGGCGCATAGAAAAGGAGTGCTGCAGAGGTTAAATTGGTGCCAAAGGCGCATGGCGCATGGATACTGCATATTGCATTTGATATAGGGCGCATGAGAAGCGCATGTTACATTGGGACAGGATGTGCCCAAGGGAATATGGCACGGCGCACGAAAAACTCACACAACATGGTGTTATTGCAATCGGGGATGCACCTGCGTCTTTATAGCTTCATACTTAGCGCGGAAAAAACTTTTGTTGCATGGAAGCTGGGTGCGCCATGGGCGCATGGAAAAAGGATGCAACATGGACGGATGGTGCGCCATTGGGGCGTAGTTTCAGCACTTGTAGCACGTGGAAAAGGTGCGCCTTGAGGGCGCATGAGCTCATGATGCAGCAGGCCGAAAGGGTGCGCCATTGGCGCGGATTTTGCTCTTTGTAACAGGGCGGGTAGGTGCGCCATGGGGCGCAACTATTCTTAGTGTTGCAGGGGTGACAGACGCGCCAAGGAGAAAAACAGAAAACTAAACTCTTAAAAGGGGTTTTTTTACATGATTCTTAGATTTCTTCTCCTCTTTTTTTTAACATGCTCAGTGGGCAAACGAAACGGTTAAAACCAAGAGGATTACAACCATGGTTTCAAGAAAATGACCTTCTCCAGCAGATCTGGAAAGAGGAAGGATAGCATGGGGGGCAGACAACAAACGGAGGAGGCTAGGCCAATCACATTTATATAAACAACCACCCAACAAGCAAGAACCAAACCAGGAACACACCAGGAACTGAAAGCACAAAACGCACAAGAGAGAAATAACACCTCTTACCTGGATATGTAGTAAAAGTTGCAACGGGTCCACAGACGATGAAAACGACGACGAGCAGGCCGACAAGTTCGTAACGATCACGTGCTCAACAAAAGTGAAAATGACATTTGGGCGCGCAAACCATATATATATATAAAATCGACATAAATGCGCCAACCACTTTTTCAAAGGCGCATGAGATTTGTTGTCGACACGGGAAGGGATGCGCCCTTTGGCGCATCAAAGCATCTGCCAACATGAGATAAAGCACGCCCTTGGCGCACCAAATCTATTGTCGACATGGGATTATGTGCGCCCTTTGGCGCACCAAAGAGCGGCGCAACACAAGTTGTACCAACACAAGCGCATGCGCCTTGGCGCACGCAAAAGAGACTCAACATCCTTTGGCGCACTGAAAGATGTGTTAACATGGAAAACCATGCACCAAAGGCTTTTAAGGGGGCGCATCAAAAGCTAGTGTTACAAGGATATTTCATGCGCCCAGCCAAAAAAGGCTCAGAAAGACTAAGTTCGAAAACTAGATTTCCCGGGAAGGGATTTTACAACGTTTCGAACGCGAGGGATCCCTAACGAGGGATCGAAACAAAATTTTCCGTATGGTTATCGGTAAAATTGCCCTTGTCAATTTTACGGATAACAACTGGCTCTTTCTGGGACTATCCTCGAGTAAAATCAGGGTAGAATCCCGATCACTTGTGCCTATCCATTGGGTAACAGAGTCAAAAACAAGGGGGACCGGAGGGAGAACAAAAGAAACACACGACGAAAGCAAACACACAACTTAAAGCAAATTGTACAAGGAAGAGAGCAAGCTCTACTTCCTGAAGATCTTCAGATGCTGCCCGCTATAGGGAAGCGGGAGCTCAGTTCCATCCAGATACGAGAGATAGAAACTATTCTCTCCGTTGAGTTGCTTGATTTTGAAGGGCCCTCTCCATAGGGAATCAAACTTTCCGTGCATGCCCTTTGGCTCTCTTCGCTTGTCCCACAAAAGGACGAGATCTCCCACTTGAAAATCTCTCTGCTTGGCCTTCTTATCGAAAAGCCTCTTAACTTGATTCTGATGTTCAGTGATCCTGTCGACCACTCTCACTCTCTTTTCTTCAAGTTCTGCCGATACATGATTCTCTTTTCTAGAGAATTCTGGAAAGTTTCATCTTCAATCGCTCGTGCCAAGCGCAGAGCAGGAAGTTCCGCGGAAATGGGAAGTTCGGCATCAGTGCCATATAACACTTGAAAAGGTGACATGCCGAGAGATCTCTTGGGAGTAATGCGGTCCGCCCACAAAGCATCGTACAAAGACTTGTGCCACATCCGCTGATTTGATTCCACCAGTTTTCGTATGATGGCCACCAAGTTCTTGTTGCTGGATTCCGCTTGACCATTTCCCTGAGGATAATAGTCGATGCGTGAGCCAAGGTTATCCCATATTCATAGCAAAAACTAATAACTTCTCGTGAGGAGAAGTTAGAAGCATTATCAGCAACGATTTTGTTTGGAACGCCGAACCTGACAATGATATTTTCTTTAATGAAATTGCAAACCACCTCAGAAGTGGCATGCTTGACAGGTATGGCTTCCACCCACTTGGTGAAGTAATCCGTTGCTGTAAGGACATAGCTATGTCCAGCACTCGATTGAGGATTGAGTGCGCCAATAAAATCAATTCCCCATTGTCTGAATGGTTCATTGATAATGATCGGCCTTAGGGGAAGGGCAGCCAGCTTGGGCTTGCCAACAAATTGTTGGCAGGGTTCACATTTCG
This sequence comes from Taxus wallichiana var. yunnanensis, assembly GCA_018340775.1. Taxonomy (NCBI): domain Eukaryota; kingdom Viridiplantae; phylum Streptophyta; class Pinopsida; order Cupressales; family Taxaceae; genus Taxus; species Taxus wallichiana. Next base: position 517,670,872 of record CM031235.1, read on the forward strand.
CCACCCAGGTGGCTGTATCTTGAAAGAGCGTCGGCCAATAATACCTGGCTCGAATGATCTTGTGTGCAGTTACGGATGAAGAGAAATGCCCTCCACAAGCTGAATTGTGAAAACTTTCCAGTATTTTTACTTGCTAGGGCTTGTCAACACATCGCAGGAAGATGCCATCTATCCCGCGCTTATATAAGCCGTCATCCCAGATGACATATTTAGCCACCCTGAGCTTTATAGTGCGCTTCTCCTTTGCAGTTAGGTACATCGGGCATTCGCCGTAGGTAAGGAAGAAAGCGATGTCGGAGTACCACTCATCACTGGTTGCAACAAATAGAACTAGAGGCAGAGAATCAGGCCCTTCTTGCCGGTCCTGCGCTTCTTCGATGTAGTCACCCCTCTCATCAGGATTTTCTGAATCTTTGTTTTCAGCCATTAGCTGACACAGGCCCTTACCCCTTACCAGCTTGGTTGGTTTAATATCCAGGTCATACTCCTGGACCTTTGCGATCCAATTTCCTCGCAAGCTTCCTAACTCCTGCTGAGTTAGAATTGATTTCACCACCGTGTCAGGGACCAGCACCACCGTATGTGAGTTTAGAATGTAATACCTGAAATTCTTCACTGCTTTGACAATGGCAAAGGCATGCTTTTCCAGCTGAGTCATCTTCAGTTCGTGAGGTTTGAGAGGAGAACTCATGAATGCAATCGGGGATTCAATGTCTTCTGAATTCTTTTGCATTAAGATGGCAGACACAGTATGCTCAGATGCATAACTATACATGATGAAGTCCTTGGAGAAATCTGGACATACCAGGACTGGTGCATGGGCAACGGAAGCTTTTATTTCTTCAAATGACCTTTTCCCCTCTTCACTCCATCTGAAAGTTGGTGACCCCTTCATCATGTTCAATATGTGACGGGTCTTCTCGGCAAAGTCAGGAACAAAACGCCTGAGAAAGTTCACCTTTCCAAAGAAAGAATGAACACCAGTCTTGCTTGTAGGCAGAGTAAGGCTTTGAATAGCCTTAACTCTTTCAGTATCTATCTTTGTTCCTTCTTTGCTGACCACATGGCCTAGCAACTTCCCTTCCGTGACTCCAAAAACAGACTTTTTTGGGTTTAGGGAAATCCCATGTTCTCGGCACCTGGCCAACACTTGCTCCAAATGATCACAATGATCATTTCACTATTTAGAGAACACGGTTAAGTCATCTAGGTAAACCACGATGACTTTTCCCATCATACCTTTGAATGCAAAGTCCATGGCCCGCTGAAAAGTGGCACCAGCATTAGTTAGGCCGAAAGGCATCCTGCTGTAGGCAAATGTACCCCAGGGAGTAGTGAATGTTGTTTTGAATTGATCTTCAGGTGAAACCTCAATCTGATTGTAACCTGAAAAACCGTCAAGCATGGACAGCATCTCTGATCTAGTTACTGCTTGCAGAACTTGATCCATTATCGGAAGAGGGTAGTTGTCTTTCAGCGAAGCTTGATTCAAATTTTGAAAGTCTACGCAGATGCGTATTTCACCGTTTTTCTTGCGCACTGGCACAATATTTGCTACCCAAGTACTGTGATGGATAGGGAAGATGATTCTTGCATCTAGCATCTTCTGAATTTCGGCCTGGATGGTACCCGAAATCTTGGGATTATAGTGCCTCTGCTTCTGGCGGAAGGCTTTGGCATCGTCTTTCAACGGAATATCGTGCTGAACGTCCTTTGCCTGAAGGACTTTAAATCGGCATAAGACCATGCGAATACATCCATATATTTTTTCAGCAACTTGACAAATTTCTCTTCAGGCGTGCAACATTTGCCAATGTTCACAAATTGCGGATGTGCCTCCGAACCTAAATTGACCGGTTCGGTCTCTGGGGATGAGTCAGGATCATCCCGCCTCTTCTTTCTTACAAAACGGTCATGCCTGTCGAACAGCATTCCCAGAGAAACCAGGCCCTTCGGAATTTTATTTCCTTTGAGCTGACATACGCCGTCGTTCTCCTTTGATTCGTGGTTTTGACCGTCGATTGATTCACGGCATGTAGAGGTGGATCCTTCGAAATACAATTCTTTAAAATTTTCTGCCTTCTCCAGAAAGGCAATGAGTTGATTATCATCATTGAACACCTGCCAATGCTGAGAATTGTCTGCTACGCTCAGCGGAAAACCACCTCAATGGTGTACTTGTTCATTTTCAAACCTGGATGTGGGAGCATGAGAGATGCTGAGACAGCCAATGAATCAGCCATGTCATTTTGGGCTCTTGGAATTGATTCAATTGAAAAGGCATCAAACTCCTCAATGCTGTCCCATACCGCATTACGGTAGTGCCTGAGTCTTTCATTCTTTACTTGATAAATCCTTTTGACTTGATTTACAACCAGCTCAGCATCACCTTGCACTTTTAGATTTTTAATTCCTCTTTCTTTTGCGGCCTGCATACCGAGTAAGAGAGACTCATACTCAGCAGTATTGTTAGTGTTGAAAAACTGCAATTTGAAAGAGAGAGGAATGACTTCTTCCTCAGGAGATATCAACACGACCCCAGTGCCACATCCACTAGTTGCACAGCTTCCATCGAATTGCAATGTCCGATCTTATTAAGATCTCCTTCCCGAACGAGAACAGCCCTGCTTTTATCCATCTCAAGAGATAAGAAGTAATTCCCATCCCCGATGATTCAAAAAGGATTTGAGCTTTGGGGTCTTCGAGTTGGTAACCAAGTATTTCTTTTGTGATTCTGGCTCCAAAGTCTCGCATTACGCCTTTGATCGAATTCTAGCTTTGGACCACCCATATGAATTTCTCCACCAACTTCGCTGGAAAAACTTCTTCCCAAAGAATATTCCATATGCTTTGCCGAATGTCAAAGAATGAGGACTGCTCATTTTTACTCTTTTATCCGGGAAAGCCGCAAATGCAAATTACGCGTCTTTGATTTGGCCAACCAACGGAACTTGCTTAGTTTCCAAAGAGTAACATCTGCCGAAAGGCTTGGTAAGAGTGAGGCCCAAAGCATGGGTGACTTTAGCCAGCATGACGTTATCAGAAGCCCCGGAATCAATTATGCAATTACTCAGCTTGTGACCATTGATCAGCAGAGAGAGATAGAAAGGCTCTATCTTGCCTGACGCAGATGTTGAAGCAACATTTATATGGGATTCAGGGGGAGTGGAAAGGATTCCTTTTGGGGAAGCCTGATTAGGTATAACAACTTGACTTTGGATATACTTAGTCAATCTTACAAGCTATTCGGGGTTTGACTGAAGATACTCAGCTTCAGACATTTGGATCTTGGTCTTTTTTGCATGATCTATAATATCAAACGCGGCCAAGGGTTGCGTTGGTAAAGGAATGAGTCCCTCACCTCGCGATGATGGAATAGGATTGGTGGTCTTAGTAGGAATGTGAGAGGACTGATTTGGAGGAGAGATAGGGGGAAAAGATCTCTTTGCAAAAGATTTTCCAGGGAGTTGAGTAGGAAGAGGATTACCTCTTTTAGCAATGATCGGAGGCGCGTTTGACACGGCCTTCTCCTGCTAGACATGGGCAGCAACTTCCGCTTCTTTTCCTTGCGAACGAGTAAAAACAGCATATGACTGCCCGCTTGCGTACCCCTGGGTACCCTCTTCTTCATCAGATTCTTCCTCATCAAATTCCATATACCCGATAGTAGAGTCGCCAGTCGGTTCACCGACATCTTGATCATCTTCACCTTGAGATGAAGGTTCTTCATAATACTGCTCTTCTTCTTCAATCTCGGCCAGAGCATTGACCGGAGGGGCCTCAAGTGCCAACCGCGGAGCAGCTGTAGGTAAGCGCGGTCTTTGTGAAACATTGTTAGGAATGAAATTCCTCCGCCGGTATCCCGATGAGGAACTCGGGAGAGGCATGGGCCAATCGCTTCTTCAATGCAAGCAAATCGCTTGCCATCTTTTTTGGAATGCTTTGGATCGAAGAAGTGGTGGGCGAAGGGCCCAAAGATTTAGGCTTGGGCTGATTCCTTTTTTAATTCGCCGGATATTATCAGATTATCTTCTATGCGAATGGCAGTGGCTTGGGCGAGAACCAAGGTGGCAACTCGTTCCTGAAGGAGCAAGAAACTAACTTTCGAGCTCATAGCGTTTACGAAGAAACACTTTTGATTTTCCGGCGTTGGAAGCATGGCAACAGGGACACGGTTGATTAGTGCATCAACCGGCAAAAATCGCGCATGGTCTCATTCGCCTCCTTTTTCAGGTGAGTGATTCGTGATAATAATGCAAATGCATCCTCTGAAGGCTTGTACCTATCTTCAAAAGCATCCCGCAAGGTGGCCCAACTGGTGATAGATCCGGCCGGCAAATGCTGAAACCATTCAGCTGCAGGTCCTTGTAGGGTTTCCAGAAAAAGGCAAACCGACACATCTTCGTGGGTCACATCCAAAATACTGCATGACATGATGAATGTAGATATGTGGGAATCCGTGCTTTGATTTCCACTCCCGTCGAATTTGGGAAAATTCTTTCGATTTCCGTGAGGGAGCGCGTGAACTGGATGTGGTAAAGCCAAAGGACCCATCGCATTTCCCCATGGTACCGCCATTTGAAAAGCCGGAAAGAGAACACGAGCTGGAATTGTAGTTCCACTGAGTAGCAAGGCACTACAAAGGGATGTGGATGCCTTCTGCAAAAGACTTTTTCTTCGCGAAGGTGAGACACTCCTGGATGACCGGCTAGCCGAGCTTAGTGCTGAAAAACACGCCGGTGTTACGCTGAAATTGTGCCTTTGAAGCAGATCGAAAGTAGGATCAGCTTCTCCACGGGCTCGCCTGCTGCGCGTAAAAGGTTCACTCGCCAGTGTTCCTTCCAGATCTGCAATGTTATGGCACAGATTTAAACTTTCTTTTTGGTTGTACTTGCTGATTTTCTGGTTTTTCTGTCAAAAACCAGCAGCAGGCACTTTTCTAGATATTTAAAAACTATCCTCTTCAGAAAACCGATTGCGGTTAAATGACAAATTACAACGAGGATAAGACGGCAGGGAAGATTAGTAAGCTGATTTTCTGATCTGATTTTAACTTTTTTAGAGGGTTTCAAACTTTTTTTCAAACAGCCAAAAACTCAGATCTACGGCAAAATACTAATTTTTTCAAAAACTCAGCGAACTAAAGATCTTTAACTGGACCAGATCTATGACTCTCAGAAGAAAATTTTTCAATTTGAGCACTTTTGCAAATTTTTGGATTTTTAACAAAAAGTTCAGATTTGCAAACAGGCAGCAATCTTTTGATTTTTTCTGATTTTTATATCTTACTACCCTCATAGATCTGACAGATCTATTCGATCCCCAGCGGAGTCGCCAAAAACTGTTGGTCCGAAAATCTGTCGCCTGGACAGATCTATGGATAGACGAGCCAACAAGCAGGGTGCGTGGCTTAGCCCTCTTTGAGTCAAGAAAGCGAAACTCAAGGTTTATTGCTATTCTACCAAAAGAGAACCTACGCAAGTCTCACAGATTCTCGCCTTCGAGAGTTTGGGATCTCATCCCAAAGAGAGTGTTTCAGCCGCGAAAAGAAAGGAATGAAAGAGGGAAAAGAGAAAGAACAGATCCGAAGGAAGAAAAGAAATGAATTCCAAAGCAGAAAGGTCAGAAGATTTATGTTTTTGGGTTGGTAGTAAACAGAGCCAAACCTACTTGCATAAATAAACAAAGCAATACTGATGAGCAAATGACAGAAAAGTAGATATGAATCCAACAGATTAAACACATACAGATCTAACGTAAGGAAGATCTAATACATAACACAACTATTGAGCACAAAGTCTTAATATTTGTATTACTGTTTTCTTCTGTTACAAGAAAGCTCAAAGTCTTTCTCTCCTCACTTCTATTTTCATCTAAAAAATGTTCACCCCGAATACAACAAGTATTCCAGTATTTATAGAAGAGAGGAGAAGGAAAGCAAAAAAGGAGCCAACAAATATTTACAAAGATATTTACAAAATATCTAAAAGTCATGTTGACTTTTGACAACTTGATGGATGACATCATCCCATGATGCAACATGGATGATGTCATCATTTGTGCCAACACACTTTAGACATTTCAACAAGAAAGTCGAGAATAGAGAGAAGAAGAAGAAGAGGAAGAAGAAGAAGAAGTAGCTACTCGTCATCGTCATCCTGCGGCCGAAAGGGGGTTGCCTGCTTCTGATGCTGCTCAGGAGATGATATGTGGAACTGAGCGCGGTATTCCAAAACTTGTTAATCATGGGCCCAAATTGATCCTGTGATGGATCCTTGTGTCGCTCACTGATTGCTTCGCAAGTCTCCCGCCGCTTATGAGCTTTTCTCGGGAGTTTAGAATAATATTTCTCCGCCTCGATGAGGAACTCCGACGAAGTCCCTACAGCCAAGAGTTTGTTGATAGATTCAAGTGTCAAATGTGACCTCCGCCCCTTCCTTGAGAGAAGCGATCTCCTCAAGATCCGGATAGTTTCATCACCGATCTCATGGTAAAGGAAGGAGTGAGCAGCCCCGAGACATGCTTAAGAACAATTTGCTCCATTTGATGCATCGCATCCAGGCCTCTTCCTTCACCTTGTCTATCTTTTCCGTAACAAATTCTAGCTGATCTATCCGATAGTCCAGTGGACATGGTTTTGTTGAGGGCCCTCGATGGCCGAAAACTCCGAACTTGACCGCATCTTTGATCAATAAATCGAACATTTGTCAAAGGTCTCATGTTGGAGTCTAGCATGATCTAGCTCTTCCGATATGGGACCCGCTAATACTTGGAGTTCCTTGTTCACCTTTTTGATGTTTAGATATGAATTGACATATTCGGTGATCACTCTTTCACCTGCCCTGAGGATCCGGCTCCTCCAAGCGAAACGGCCATACCCCTCGCCGCCGATCTTTGAATATTCATTGATTTTCTCCCGCCGAGAAGCTCGAAGTCTCGCGGCAATGGGAGGTGCACTACCCATCTTCTCGTAAGGCTTGAAGCGATATTTGTTCTGCTCCTTCAAAGCAGCCTTTTCTCTTCTTTTGTTTCCTCAAGCTTTTGACAAAGGGCGTCGACCGCGGAAAGAGCTTCCCCCTGGAGACTTTCAGAAGATGTCCCCATTGTGACTTGGGTCACAATAAAATCTGCCGAGATAGATCTTTTTTCTCCTTGAGGGGATCAGGGTATGCAATTTCCATGATCCTCTCACCCGCAAAGACTTTGAGAGAAGCGTGCAACAGTTGCTTTTGCTTCTTTGCCCCTTTGGCCTGAATCACTGAAAAGTCCATCGGAGTGATGGGAACTTTCCTCTTTTGTTGGCTCAACTGCTGAGAGATCTAGGCTGGCCCCATAGAAGAAGGACCAGAGACAAAGGAGGAGGGAGCAACAGTAGAAGAGGGGAAAAACGTGGAGACACGCGGCGGCAAAGATCGAAAGAATAGCTGAAGAAGTGTCCATGGGAGGAAGGGAAACTGTAGCTGCAGAGGACATAGGAAGGGAAGGGAGCCCGGAAATGAGGGAAGAAATGGAAGAAGATAAATCAGCGAGGGAGGAGAAGATAGACGAAGAGGCAGGGGAAAGAGTAGAAGAAGGGGCGGAGGACACGACCAAAGGGGTGGTCGTTTGAGTCACTCGAGGAGGGGAAGAAAGAGAAGAAGAAGGGACAGAAGGGACCTCTGTGGTTGTAGCAATGCCGACATCCTGAGTGGATGGGCATATGGGACTATCCTCCGCTGCTTCTTTCTCTGGCGAATCCAGAGTTATTACCTGTTCTGGCGCTGTGGAAGGAGGACTTCCAGGGGCTTCTTCCTGAATGGTGCTAGGTTCACCTTCTGCACCTTTTCCTTTTAGCTGCTTCTTGGACCTTGGAGGTGCATTGCCCAATGGGGAGGTGGTGAAATATACCCCGAGGTATATCAGCCCGTCATTCGGCACCAAAGGCTCGTCTCGCGCATAGTCTCCTTGACCCTCTCCTCAATTGTTTGAGGAGATTTGCTTCGCAATGGCCGGAAGGGCCAATCATCCCCTTCCGTGTCATTATACACCTTGTCTACTTCATCTTCCATAGTTTGGAAGCCTTTGGGGACAATGGCCACTCCGTATTGGATAATTTCCGCCAATGCTAAGCGAGAATGATCCTTTATTCTGAGTTCCACCTCGTGGATGACGTCAATGTAAATATCCTCAATTTGAGGGACATGGATCGGATCAAGCTTAGCCCTTGGCAGGCAGCTCCTTGGGTCAAAGGTAGGCCTGGCTGGGAAGTCATGTTTCAAATTGAGCAACTCCAGCTCTGCGAACATTTCCTTCGCCTTGTGATGGGAGGAGCATGTGTACCGGCCCACTGTGAGGGGGAAAGGAGTTCCGCCCTTCTTTCTTTTGAGGCATTTCTCATGGTATGTGACCAGCTGCCTTGATAACTCTAGTAGAATCAGCTTAGGTCCAACATACCTCGGTAGCCTGGTTGGCTCACCCAAGAAGTTGACCGCCCTCAGATAGGTAAATGTGGGAAACTGGGTGAACAGGGCCCCCCACTTCTCCACGGTTGACACAATGTTTTTGGTCGTGCGACCATGAGTTAGATTTGGCCTTAACAGGCAAATGATGTGATAGAAGAAAGCATCATTAATTTTGGCGAATTGAGGGATGCTATTCTCCAGCCTTCTGGATAATATTCATATATTTTGACCTGAGGCCAAATTCCACTTCGGTTTAGCCCTGGATAATCCCTCTCCGACGCTGCAGCGTAGACTACGTAGGAGTTCATATGGAACACTCCCGTTGTGGCGAATTGTTGTAGCTGCTCGGAGATGGTGCTGCTTATTATTTCTCCCCAGCAAAAGCGCTGCTCAGGCACATTCTTATTCATTGTTTCCAAGTACCTCAGCATCCATTTATGGAAGTAGTGGGCGTCAGAAAGCCCGAAGACCCTGCTCAGGAAAGTAATAGTATCGCTGAGCTCTTCTGAGAAGTCACTGCGGTGGATGATTTGGGGCCACCGGGTTACCACCTTCTTGTTTTTCAAGTAGACTTCGTTCATTAGTTGCATGCATTGGTCTTCGTTGTCTTCCCAGGCCTTGATGCACTCTTCTTGGCTGACGGCCACAAAGTGCCGGTGGTGAGGGATGCCGAGCATTATCTCAAAATGACGAGCAGTGAGGTTTATGATTACCTCGCCCTTGCTGTTTTTGACACATATTGTGTCCTTGTTGTAAGACTATGCAATCACCATCATGAATTCATTGTTGACGGCACTGACGGGGATTCCTCCGATGAAATGCAGGGCACTGCCTATTAATTTTTCCATCCACGGACTTCAGAACCTTCTCGATCCTAACCTGCAATTCTTCCATGTCAATGTGACCCAACTCGAGTCCCCGACATCCATATTGCATTCACCTCGTGATTCGCATCCCGACCCGTGATATTTTTACTTCATCTCTTCCTCCGTAAGCTTAGCCTTTCCTCTTGGTTTGGTGGGTCTCTTGCTGGATGTAGACATATGTTCTTTTGAACACAGTTGCTGATCTGCATAAAGAAGAAGTGAGACCCAATCCAAAAAGGTTGAATTAGCCATTTGATCTTCCATCGGAATGTTAGCAGAAGAAAGAGTTAGAGATTTTAAGGCTCAGGGCGCGGCGCATGAAAACTGCAGCTAACAGGGCTAAATAGATAGGGCGCACAGAAAAGGAGTGCTGCAGAGGTTAAATTGGCGCCAAAGGCGCATGGCGCATGGATACTGCATATTGCATTTGATATAGGGCGCATGAGAAGCGCGTGTTACATTGGGACAGGATGCGCCCAAGGGAATATGGCACGGCACACAAAAAACTCACACAACATGGTGTTATTGCAATCGGGATGCGCCGCGTTTTATAGCTTCATACTTAGCGTGGAAAAAACTTTTGTTGCATGGAAGCTGGGTGCGCCATGGGCGCATGGAAAAAGGATGCAACATGGACGGATGGTGCGCCATTGGGGCGTAGTTTCAGCACTTGTAGCACGCGGAAAAGGCGCGCCTTGAGGGCGCATGAGCTCATGATGCAGCAGGCCGAAAGGGTGCGCCATTGGCGCGAGATGTTGCTCTTTGTAACAGGGCGGGTAGGTGCGCCATGGGGGCGCAACTATTCTTAGTGTTGCAGGGGTGACAGACGCGCCAAGGAGAAAAACAGAAAACTAAACTCTTAAAAGGGGGTTTTTTACATGATTCTTAGATTTCTTCTCCTCTTTTCTTTTTAACATGCTCAAAGGCAAATGAAATGGTTAAAACCAAGAGGATTACAACCACGGTTTCAAGAAAATGACCTTCTCCAAAGAGATCCGGAAAGAGGAAGGATATCATGGGGGCAGATAAAGAAACGAGAGGAGGCTAGGCCAATCACATTTATATAAACAACCACCCAACAAGCAAGAACCAAACCAGAACACACCAGAACAGAAAGCACAAAACGCACAAGAGAGAAATAACACACTTACCCGGATATATAGCAAAAGTTGCAACGGGTCCACAGGACGATGAAAACGATGGAGCAGAGGCTGACAAGTTCAGAACGATCACGTGCTCAACAAAAGTGAAAATGACATTTGGGCGCGCAAACCATATATATATAAAAAATCGGACATAAATGCGCCAACCACTTTTTCAAAGGCGCATGAGATTTGTTGTCGACACGGGAAGGGATGCGCCCTTTGGCGCATCAAAGCATCTGCCAACATGAGATAAAGCGCGCCCTTGGCGCACCAAATCTATTGTCGACACGGGATTATGTGCGCCCTTTGGCGCACTAAAGAGCAAAAGTAACACAAGTTTTACCAACACAAGCGCATGTGCCTTGGCGCACGCAAAAGAGACTCAACATCCTTTGGCGCACCGAAAGATGTGTTAACATGGAAAACCATGCGCCAAAGGCTTTTAAGGGGGCGCATCAAAAGCTAGTGTTACAAGGATATTTCATGCGCCCAGCCAAAAAAGGCTCAAAAAGACTAAGTTCGAAAACTAGATTTCCCGGGAAGGGATTTTACAACGTTTCGAACGCGAGGGATCCCTAACGAGGGATCGAAACAAAATTTTCCGTATGGTTATCGGTAAAATTTCCCTTGTCAATTTTACGGGATAACATAGTTACACTAGAGGATGTGGGTATAGGTTTGGTAGTGGTGTGTGACGAGAGCATAGGAATGGTTTTAGTAATAAGTGGTGGTTCAAAACTTTAAGTTTGTTGAATTCTAGTGTTGATTCTGTGGGTGTTGATTCATTAAGTGGCAAGGATGTAGGAAGGGTTTGAGAAATGGTTTCAATATAAGGAGGCTCTGTAGTAGTAATTTTAGGCTCATTGGTTACTGGTGTTGATTATGCGGATTTTTTCATTAGGTGCAAGGGTGGACTGAGGAATAGGCTCAATTTTTGTTATTGCATTAATGATATGGACAACATTAGTTTGTGGTTGGTTGGAAGATGAAGGATGGTTCGGGAAAGGTTACTTAAATATGTCGAGGTTTTGATTTGGAGGTGCGTTTGGATTGTCCAAATGAAGGTCACCTTTTTGATTAAATCTTGGAGCATGTTACAGAATGTATGACATCTTTCGATGTCATGACCATTTACCCTATAGTACTTATAATAGTCATCATCCTAGTACCAAATAGGTGTCGATACTGATATGTCAATAGGTCGAATGGGAGGGAGAGATATCATGTTGGAAGTAAACGTAGTTTCTCAAAAACTACACTATAAGTCTCTCTTATAGTTGTGTAGCTACGTTGTTGATGGGGACACTCGATGGTATATTTTTACTTGGGAGAAGATCTAACTATGATGGCATTGGCAGATGTTTTTGAATTGTCATTGTTGGATGGTGATTTAGGTGGGAATTCAAATTTTGGTTTCTTGGGATGAAGCTTTACCCATCCATCTTCTAGAGCTCACAATTCTAGTTTACGGGCCATGGTAAAAGCTTCATCAAAATTTTGAAATGACTAGATTTGTAATGTGGATGAGATGTGTTTAGTGCTTGTACAATAGAAAACCTTGATTAAATCTATTTACGGTAATGTAAACAACAATTTATTGGTGATAGCCCTCCAACGGGTGACAAAATCAGTGATGGACTCATCTTCAAATTGTCTAATGGCATACAGGTCATTGATGGTGACTTTACAAGTGATGTTGATAGAAAATTGGACTAGGAAAAGTTGTGCGAAATAAAATAGGAGTGTTGAAGATTTTTTTGTACCGGTATAAGGCGAGACCAGCGAGGACATCGGAAGGTCCTCAACATCAAATATTAATGATGAGCTATTAAATAACATGCATGACGGAAGGAATAAATGTGTTGTTGGGGATATTATTTTCTATAAAATTTGATAAGTTTAGGAAGTTCCCAGTGAGGTGGATATAGTTTGTATGGTACTGATGGGTGAATGGGCTCGTTGTAAATTTGATCATAAGAGAGCGTATTCTTAGATGAGGATGAAGCAACTTCAAGACTGGATATGTAGCTTAAAATGTCCTAGAGGGAATCCAATTGTGTTTGTTTCTGTGAGGATGAGCCATGTTGGAAATAGGATGAGTGTGCTTGGTATTGCTGAGGGATGTTTTGTTGGTAGAGAGTGTTTTGTTGATATGAAGAATTATGCTGATAAGAGTTATTCTATTGAGGGATATGGTATTGTGGAATGTTTTGTTGAGGTACTCCATATTGAGGAATGTTTTGTTGTGATACATTATGTTGATAAGGAACATTTTGTTGAGGGATGTTATGCTTTGACAAGGGATGTTTTTATAGGATGGGAAGCTATGTTGTGAAGTTGTAGGCTATGAGGTTTGAATATAATGATATTTCAATGAAATTTTTGTATACGTGAGTTCCCGTGAATACATGGGTGTTTATGAGAGTACGTTATAGAGGTGGTAGAGGATGTTGCCTCTTATGGAATTATTTGTTGTGGGATACTATATTATGGAATGTTTTGTTCATGTGATGATTGTGGCATGGAAATCAATGGTTGTGAGAGTTGTGGTATGTATTGTGTAACACGATGTGTATTGGCAATGGCACTGGTATTGACCAATGGCATGGTTGTGGGAATGGACATAGTGATATTCTAAATGGGACTAGTAACCTGTTGGGAAGATATAACAGCAGTAAAATCCACATAACTCAATGGAGATGTCTATGTCTATGAGGAAATGGGAGGAGTTGATGAGGAAGCAAAAGTACTACTTAGAGGAGGTTTAGATCCTATAGAAGGAATCAATGAAGATGTGGGTTGCTGAGAAGATGTGTTTTGTGATGAGATCATGTGAAGGTAATAAATGAGGGATGAGTAGATGTTGAGTGTTTTGGGTTGACTGGTGAAAGATTGTTCATTCGATGTTTCAAAGGGGTTGGTATATCTAGTAGAGATCTGGGGTTGACTATTATTTGGTATTTCAAGTTGATTTGAAGTGTATGGATATAATTGTTGGACAACAAGGTCTTGGTTTTGATCAATGAATTTTGTAATGGAAGATGAAGGTTTGTGAGTGTATAGAATAGATTGGGGTTTGAATGGTTGCATTTGGACATTTCTCGCTGCCAAATATGTATTGGGAGTAATGGGATTTGAGTATAGAATTTCTTCAAAAACATGGTCTCCCCTATTATATAAAGGAGGCTCGAGATGATCTAGGAGAGAATGGATGTTTTGATTCTAGTGTATGAGGAATTTGGACATGCTAGTGTTATGGAGAATAGAAATATTGTTGTTCTATTTCATTGTTATAGTTGACTCTTGATTCATTCCAAGTTTTCTGTGTGTTAGAAAAGGGATTGGATGTGTTTGTTTGATAATAAGGGATGTTTTGTTATATTGGTGTTGAAAGTACTATTGTGTAAAATGGAGCATATTGTTAGAATGTAGGGGGTCGAGAAGACATGTATTCAAAAGTATGGTTGTAAAGTTTTTGTCTAGTAAATACCATGATAAGAAAACATACAAACACCTAAGAAATAAAAATTAACTAGATGGGTTGATTTACAAACTATAAGCACAAAAATAAAAATGTTGTTTAATATTAATCTTGATTAATTATATAAAAGTGAAATATGTAAGATGGTTAACAAGGGTCCTAGTAAATGGTAAGCTATGGATAGTTTTGGGTATGTTAAGGGAATAATCCTTGATATACCCGAAGGCACGTGAGGTCAAAATCTATATTGATTTCAGTAAAGACATGGTATTGGGTCTTACCATGTTGTGATAAGGGAGTCGGGTGCTAAGATAATATATACCATGACAGATAGGATATTATACTTGGATAGAACACTAAGTCGACTTCCTTGTTTGGTGATGAAAACTAATTAGTTTCACCTGGGTGGGAGTTGTTTGAATGCATTTTTTATTTTAAAGTGATTTGGTTGTGTGTGAGGGAGGAGAAGTGAAATGCAATGAATTTACTTCCCTAATTAGAACTAGATGATCAAGAAGTATGAAAGAGTTTGTTTTAAAACTCCAAAATGAAATATTGACTTTGATGAGGACCAATGAACAAGAATGCAAGATGGAAATTTAAAATACGGTTTTCAAAACTTACCATGAGTGCGATCCTATTTTATTTTTTTATTCCAATTTTCTAGACCATGTGTTTAGCAAATCCATAAAGTGAAACTCCCAGGAGAAATTTGTAATTAGATTTATAGAAGCGAGAAAATAGAAAACAAGAAAAATAAAACTGATTATGAGATGATAAGAAAAAAACACAGAAAATCCTTGGCGATTGTAAGTCGGTGAAAAAAATAATAATTATAATAATAGAATGAAGAAGTAAAAGGGAGAAGGGGTCCCACTAGGCATGCCAGAATGTGGAGCACAATTTTTTACCTTGGGTTTTTCTTGATGTGTCAAAGGGGTAAAAATTATCTTAAGATCGGTATGGCGGGGTTTATAAGATGCCCGCAGATGTGGATGGATGATGTTCAAAGTTGTACTCAGGGAAGAAGAGATCAAGATCCTCTCTTGCGAATGAATCTGCAATCACAATTAGAAAAATATATGGTAGATTTCTAGCAAAGGCCAGTCCCTTAAAGTCAAGGGACTTCCTTGAAAGGATTTCAATCAACGTTAAAGAAATTAATCATCAATAATAAAATAAATGGTAAACAAATGAAATTAAAAAGGATTTGATCTATCAAATAATGATTTGTTAAGACAATTATGTGAATGAAAGGTATTTATCTTAATCCAATTGAGTAATAAGATTGAAAATATGATATTACCAAATTTGAGAAGGTTTTGAATGATATTTTTGTTGATGGTGAGGCTATGGATCTAACGAAAAACCAACCTCTGATGTTTTGACGATAACTTGAGAACCATAGCTATGTTTGCAAAATGAAAGATTATTTGGAAAGATGACTTCAAGACCTTTTCATTGGTTTAGAGAATTGTAGGTGATTTTCTATAAATCACTAGAAATTCAACCAATCGCTTGGTGATTTTGGGCAATCACCAAGTGATTTCTATAAAAATGTACAAGGCTGAAAAATGGATGAATATGAGACTTGAAATAAATGTTAGAAAGGTTGATTTAAGCTTATAAATGATGCATAATGATGTAATGAAGTAAGGGAAACCACTTACCTTGCATAATTTGATAAAAGAGGAACAAAACATGATGTTACCCAAGAGAGAAATATTGTTGATGCAAGAAGATTGTTGACATGATTCTAGACATTTGAATGGCGTTCGAAGATGCTTTGACTATTGTTGGATGATCTCTGGCTCTATGAGAGGTCTATGATGCAAGAAGAAAACAATATGAAGTCCTAGAGTCACATCCACTTTCCATCCAATCTCAAATAGAGGCCTAAATCTTGTATTTATAGATTTAATAGGAGAGAATTGTTAGCGATTGGGTGAATTTTCGATGATTCCAGATAATTTGAGTTTGGCGATCAAATGAAGTGATTTTCCTACTATTTTGGTCTTGATTTTGGAGGATTTCAAAAGTGGTTAGGATGAGAAGTGGGAGTGACTCGAACTAAAATAAATTAGTTAGGATGAGGATGGGGGATTTTGGAAAGTTGTTTTAGTTATAACTAGTTAAGTGTGGAGAGATGGTTAGGGATACATTAGGGGTAGTTTAACGATATTTCGGAAAGTTAGTAAACTAGTGAGTTAGGATGAGTCTTCATGGGTATAATTTAGAAGTGGTTAGGATTTAAAATTTATGGAAGGTTATTAAACTAGTTAGTTACAACTAGTGAGTGTAGGTGAGTTGACATGGTGAGGTGTGAGGGTATAATTAATTTTATTTTATTTATTTATTTTTGGGATAGGGATTTGTTGATGAAATTATTAAATTAATTAATTAATGTGTAGAAGCTCATGACATAGGTCATAGTGTGTTGTTTAATTAATAAATGGAGGGTTTGGTTTAATTAATGGTGGATGTGAACTTATGTAAGTATGGTGACAATGTTAATGTTAATATTTAATAAATATAAAGGGTGTAATGTGATGATGAAGGGTTCCCACAGACACGAGAATTAGATTTTTGGGTGCTAATTTTAGGTTTCTACACAAGGATGCATGATATTAGGTTTATCATGGAATATGAGGTATGTTTGTGTCATTTGCAGAGGTTTCATGTTGAGTTCTTGCATTATTTCAGTTGGCCCTATTTTTTACTATGATGATCTAGCATGAAAGCATAGGCAAGTCTTAATGAATGGAGAGATTGAGACATGGAATTGGTATTATAATTATTGGATATGTTATAGAGGTGAGTGATGAATCTCGAGAAAAAAACTTTAGGTGCCCATGTTATGTATTTTTCAAGATATGACTGATTTTTTGAGGCAAGATCAATAATAGGCGAAAATCAAACTTGATTTTGAACTTCTGATGCTCATTGTTTACAACATGATTTTCATGGGAAATTTTGGCTTTCAGGTATGATTCTAAGGTAATTTTAGAATTTTTCACAAAAATAATGATGTCATTTGATCGTCATGGTTGTATGAATGAATGTTAATAAGGTAAAGAGGTCTAAAACCCTAGTTAAACCCTAAGTAAGAGTAGTTGACAGAACATGAAGTTTTGTGACCCATTTTTTATTGATTCATAAAAAATTATGATTTTATGTTGTATAGGACTCCTTAGGATTTCCAGAAATGTATGGTTGAGGTCATGGTGATGTGTGGACCCCACCTAACAATAGAAATTTATGGAGAAGAAGTTTTTAAGACAAGATGGTCCTAGTGAGTAGCATGAAAAGGTAATGGTGCATGATTATTGGTATTTTTATTTATTTCCATGAAGGTTTTAGGACATTTTCATGATGTTTTTGGATCCAAACATGTTGACTAGTCAAAGGGTATTTTTGGGATCTTAAATAGTAGGGTTCAGTAAAATTTTCATAAGTTGAGTTAGAGGTGGATTTTGAGATGATTAAATTTGTGTTGGAAATTAGATTTATATATATTTCCATTTATATATTAATTTACTTATGAGGAGGTCATTTGACAAGGTTTCTAGGTCATTCTTTAAGCAAGAATAATTTTGGCAGTTCAAGACAAAATCTGTTCTGGTGTAAGTTTGATGTTGTTTGAAGCATGATATGGATTGGGTGATTTTTCCTATCACATGTAATATGAAGAGGGATTCATTTGAAATCAAATTAATCCATTTGGATCTATTTATTTTATGTATAAATTATTGTATGATCTAACCTTTGGAAACATAGTTTTTGGCAGGTTGATCTGGTGAAGGAAAATGTTGTTTTGGTTTGAGATGAAGGATGTTTCATGAATTAAAACTTTCTTATAATGTTTCTAAATTTTCATCCATTTATTTTTAGTATTCATATGGAATAATTTTGTTTAGTACAAGTTATTTCATGATCGATGAAGTTTCTAAGGTCTTTGAAGGGTACAAGTAACAACTGTTTTGAGAATTGTAAAGGGAACTAGGCCTAGTAAATGAAATAATTTGATTGGTTGATATTAATTTCGACCATGTATAAATTTTTTATTATATTTTATCCATATGTATATTGTTTTGGTTTGTTAAAAATTATGTTACTAATTTTAGGGCATTTTTAAGAATGTGCCTATGGGGTTTTGAGCCATTTTTGGCACATGTAATGAGGTTTTTGATAGGCCAACCTAATTGGGTTACTTGTGACTTTTTTATTTAAAATTTTAAATGTTTCCTTAATGTATGGGTTGAAACAAATTGAGGGAAAAGGTTTTTCTTAATTTTGAAAGGTGAAGAAGCATATAAAAGCATGATTTTGGGTGCTTTTTGAAAATAGTTGTGTGTGTGCAAGTGGAGCGACCCACGTGAAGCGTGATTATAGGTATATGATAATGATTTGGAGATGAATTAATTTTGTTTCAGGTGAAGAAAAATTACATAATATGAAAGAAATAGTTTGATGATTTTGGAAGGTTTTGATGAGCTTGTTTTGTAAAGATTGATCACATAGGGTTTGAGTGAAGAAGTGTGAGCTGAATATTAGATCTCCATCAATTATGGTAGAAAAAAATATGATATATACACATAATAAGTATTTTTATTGGGTTCTTGATCATCTTCAGTGGTTTTATCCTCCTTTTGGATTTGGTGCTTTAAAAAATTAGGGTGCTCTACAAAACTAGGGGTTGGTGCTCCTTGTGGGGTTGGTACCTCAATAAATTCATAAAGATATCAATATAATATAGTTTTTCACTAGGATTTCTTCCCCTTAAGGGTTTCCCACTTATATATTGTGTTCTTATGGTTTTTCTTTGTTTTCATGCTTATATGCTTTATTGATGGTTTATAGTGTGCGAGACATTAAGAGTTGAATAAGTGGTTATTGTGATTGAATGATTATGTTAGTTTGAGTTTCATAAATAAAATATAACTTGAAATTTTTATAAGGAATGATTCACCACCCATCACAGTCCATTTTTCTTCTAACAATTGGTATTAGAGTAGGTCCTTTTACAGATGTTTCATAGCTTCAAAGGAGATCCTTGAATCATAATATGGTAAGGAGCGTTATGATTGGAAAGCCACCAATGTTTGATGGTATGAACTATATTTTTGGAGAATGAGAATGAGGGCCTATATCATGGCTCTAGGGTTTGATGTCTGAACACCATTGCAAGTGGTTATACTGCTCCTACTTCTTCCACTCTTATTGATGAAGAGAAGAAGGACTATACCAACAAATCAAAGGCTTTCAGTGCTATCTTAAGTGGTCTTGGAGAATCTGAAATGGGAAAGGTGATGCATTACAAGTCAGCAACTTTTAGAAATTAGTTTGAATCTCTTAAGATGAATGATGATGAGAACATTGCAGCCTATCTCCTTAGAGTTGACAAGATAGTTAATAGTATGAAAGGGCTAGGAGAAGATCTAAAAGAGGAATTTATTGTTCAAAAGGTATTAAGATCTTTGACTCCTAAGTTTGATTCAAAAGTATCAGCTATAGAGGAAGCTAAGGATCTTACTAAGCTAAACATGGATGAGTTACATGACACCCTAACAACCTATGAGATGAGGGTGATGGATTCCAAGCCTACTAAGAAGGAGATAGCCTTCAAGTTGGAGAAAGTGGCTAAAGAAAATAAAGAGAAATATGAAGATTCTACTCTAGAGCTTGATGATGAGGAGCTATTTTCTATGGTTTCCAGAATAATAACACTTAGGAGTGGTAAGTAAAAGGTAAGTTGCCTTTTAAATTATTTTCATGTGGTAAAATTGGTCATTTTTATGCCAAGTGTCCTCATAGACATGTTAAAAAATGGATGATGATCATGATAGTGATAATGCGAATAATAAGAATAAATTTGATAAGAATATGAAAGGTTTCAAGAAGAATAAATTCATGAAAAAGAATAAGAAGAGTCTCTACACTAAAAAGGAAGAATCTAAGAGTGAAGAAGAGAGATCTGATTCAGAGGTTGAATCTGATCATAATGATGTTGGAGATGAAGTTCTCTTTATGAAAAAAGAGGTTATGAGATCCTCTAGTGGTGGATCTATTCCTTGGGGTGATATTTCACTTGATTCTTGCAAAGTGGAGGAAGGAGAAGATGATGTTCTAAGGATTGAATTAACATGTGTGCAATCTGAACTTGAACATGTTGAGAAGAACAACAAAAGGTTGGCTTCTCAAGTCAAGGAATATGAGACAAAGATACAAGAACTTGAAGGGAAACATTGGGAAATATCTAAGAAACTAGAAGAATTAGTAAGAAGACTAGAATTTTATATGAGTAACATGAATCTAAGCCTTCAATCTAAGGAAGAGGAAGTGAAGGTTCTTAAGAAGGAACTTACAGATGCTACAATAAGGGCTAAGACCTATCAAAAGTTTGAAGAAAGTAGCAAATCTCTTGATGATATCTTGAGAAATCAAAAGGATGCTTGTGATAGGACTGGTTTAGGATTCAAATATAAATTCAAGGATAAAAATAAGTGAAAGAAGCTCTAATTTCATGCAAGGAAGTGGGAGAATAAAGTACCAAGGGAAGAAGGATTATCAAGTCAAGGACATGGAGAAAAGAAAGCAAGTTAGGTAACCTAATTCCTCAAGGTATGAAATAAATTTTAATGGTTTTTTTATACATGTAATGCTTTTGGTCATAGGGCTAAGGAATTTAGAATATCCCCTAGAGACACTCAATCATGGTGAAACACTAGAAGTGATCATGACAAAAACATTTTGTGCTTCAAATGCAATCAAGTAGGTCACATTGCCAATGAATGTATGAATGAAAAATCTAGAAACTTTTATGGGAAAGATAAAATAAATATAGTAGTGTGTTACAACTGTAACAAGTTTGAGCATGTGGCTAAGAAATGTTTTGAAGACTTCCTAGGTCAAATGAGAATATATTCAGATCCTAGAGTGAAAGGCTATGATGTTCAAAGCACTAGAATGCATGAAAATGTCCCTAGAAGATATTAGGGACCTAGAAGAGAGCATAATGTGACCTCAAGTGTAGTAGTTGGTGGAATAAGAAGTGAACCTCAATTTTCAAAGTAGAGAAGGGAAGATGATGGTGTATTACAAGTACCCAAGAAGGCTTAGGACCTCTTCAAGACCTTCTTTTAGGTCTCCTTAGATCAAATATACCTTCACTATACTTCTTGAAGGTATACCATTGAAAATGAAGCATCTAGGTGAGGGTGAGAATTCTATTTCATTGTGAGTCATCTCTACAAGTTCAAGGTATGTTAATGTTTTCTCCTCACAGTCTTGTTTTGGTTCATGATGTTAGTTCTTGTGCAAATATCTTGTCAAATTGTCTTGCATCTCTATGTTTTGCTTGTAAGTTGTCTATGTGGTATGTGCATGAGTTCTCAAAGTATGAAATTATTCAATAGCAAGTCTTTAGTGGTTAGATTTCATATTGACATGTTTCTTTATGATTCTTAATCATTTAGTGGTCTTGAACATCATGATCATGTCATTTATGTCCTATTATGGTCGTATTGTATCATTGGGTTTGTGATGGTCTTCATTGTCATGTCTGAGTCATAAGATGTTTACAATGAGTTTTCATGGGATATAAGTTTTTTTGACAGATGTACAATAGGTTCATTGATGTATATGAAGTCACAAGTTGTGTCATTGCATTGAAAAAGGTGTCTAGCATTCATATTAAGTGTGTAGTCAGTCCTTAGAGGTTTGTGTCTATGTCTAGGATTGTGAACGTCTTTTGTTCTTCTCTAATGTGTTCCTTTAGCTTCTACATAAATCTAACAATATGGAGTATCATAATGAAGATCATTAAAGTGATCAAAATCCAACTTGATTAGTACTTATGGAGTATAGGGATCACAATGACTAAAGTTGCTCAAAATCATGTTTCTACAAACAAGATGGAGTGCTACAGGCATGAGATATGGGTGTTCATGATTTATAATCAATTGAGGAGGTGTTATTTATGTTTGAAGATGTTTTTTCAAGGATATTTTTGTAGTTTGAGAAGAAAATAGAAAATTATATCAAAAATTATACTTCATTGTCCTTGACTGGGTTTTTAGAGTCCATAAAAGAGGTAGGTGGGGAAACTCACTTTGTAAGGCTAAAATGATTAAATTTTTGTCAAAAAAATTTGGAAAATCATTTAGGTTCATGGCGATATAGGAGGTAAAATTTTTAAGCTTCAGGTATGCATACATTTTTATGTTATGCATGACAGAGCTGGAGTGATCTTACATGGGGCACAGTGATGGGGATTTAACTGTCTAAATCCTATGTCTTGGTTTCATCGAGATTATACATGATAATCAAGATGTTGTATTATTCTAAGAAGTGGTAAAATGATGAATTATGTGTCCCTTATTCTTATGCATGGTTGTGAAGAAGGTTCGGTTGTGGTGTTCCATGGTTCATGCCTAAATAGTGCATTCTACAAGATGAAGTAGTAGAGTTGATCAGGTTAGGGTATGAATGATGGTTATCCTAATTTTGACATGTTTCTTGAGGTATACATAATTGTTAAAATATTTCATGATTTTGGACTTCTTTGGTTGATGATATCAGCTAATATATACTTGTATAAGCCTAATGTTGCTCTTAGTGGAAGATGAATACCTACAGTACAAAAAGAGGCTTTCATATATATATATATTGGTTGCAAATGGTATGCATTATATATATATATATATATATATATATATATATATATATATATATATATATATATATATTGGTTGCAAGTAATTACGGTTGTTGTTATATTGACATGTTCTTGTGAAGATCTCTTAAGTGTTCCTTGAAGAAAGAAGGTCACCTACAGTCTAAGAGGCATAGTTGATGTGTCTCAAAGGTATGCAAAGTTATAAAAGGCCTAATTTCATTTGAAAGATATGTTTTATTCACATACTCATGTTTTGAAAAGTGATGGTGAAAGGGTAAAGGTCTAGGGACTGGTCAAGTCTTGTAAACTTTCATTTAGCTTAAAGTTAGCACTCTACAAGCTCCAAGAGGATTGTTCTTGCATGGTGTAAGTTGGAATGAAGTGGAAAGATGATTTATAAGTCCTTATTTGAGTTCTACATGATGTACATGTATTTATTAGGATGCATATGAGATAAAATGATCATATTTATGCCTAAATTGATGGTTCTCACCCTTTATGAGATGACCGAGACAGTGTTAAAGTGTTATGGAACAATGCTTTGACTGATAAGAAGGTCTATGTATACTGATCATAGTAGGGAAGTACTTGTTTATTTAAGTAAGGGAGGGATATGTTGTTCTCAAGGCTAGCCAAGGTGAGAAAATAGTGATTTTTGGTGTTCATGCTTGTAAAGGTATGTGATGACACCCGAAACTTTATAAAGAAAATTACATGACTAAACAACGGAAGCTAATATCATTTCCATCCATCTCGCCAAGGGTTCTAAGTCTAGGAATGTAACATTAAGATAGAAGCTTATAATAATTCTTAAATACTATGAAAACAATACAAAATCTAACTAAACATTCCTATTAATATGCTTTAATTACCTAACATGGCCCTAAATAGACGTAAGAGGGAAATCAAATGGTTATGGTTGCTACTCCAAACAAAGTGAAATGGCCTCTCCCTATGACTATTTGGTCATTTTGGATATCCATCTACTAACCCCATTGAAGGATTTAAGCAAGGATTGAACTTGGTTGTATATCATATTTATTATATGAGATGCAAATCAAATCATGGTGTGTAATATAAAGGAATGAGGTGCACCCTTTTTATAGTTTTCATTTTGGGGAAACTTGTATTTTGGTGCATGTGGGACTAAAATCCCAAAATTAGATTAGAATTTCTAATCATGATTAGGCCTTGATAATCAAAATTAGTGAATTAGCAAGTGATTAAGAGGTGTGAAGCCTTAATCAACCATTTAGGGTCAACTAGGAGGGTAGGATAAGCATTTGAAGCTTTACGAGACGATGTAGAGGTGAATGGTGGTATTTTGAGTGGTTGGAAGAGGGGTTTGAGTTAATATACTGGGGTATATTGACCAAAACAAGGGGAAAATAGGCTTAATTAGCTAAAAATGCCAATTATTTGTTTTGAAAAGGATTTTGACTTAGTATTTGCTGTAAAGTGGCATCTTGAATATGAAAGGGGTTTGGTGATCAACGAAATGCTTGTTAACCAACCAAAGTGGTAAGAAAAGTTAGTTAATTAGAAAAATGCACTAATTATAAGAAATTTGGCAAGAATGAGAGTGATTTGCATGAATTTTGGCAATAAGATTGCAAAAGTGGAATTTAGGTGTCTACATTTTCCCCTGCTTGAGGTGAAGTTAGTGAGTTCACTTCAAAAATAGTAGACAAGTGTAAAACAGGTAAATTTTTGAAGAAAAATTAGTAGGATGAAGAATGCCCCCTCAAGTGTCAATGGGGTGATAGAAGAAGTCAATCGAAGATCAAAAATATGATCAAAATGGATAGAATAAAATAGGTCAGAATGGGCATGAAACCCTTAGGTATTGAGAAGGAATAAGAATAGGGATAAACATGGTTGTTTATTTCCCCGGGTGAGTTGTAGGAGAAACATTAGTAATGGAAATAAATGATAATGGAGAATAAATAATTAATGGAGAAATATAGGACAAGCCCAATATTTGCATCCAACATTTCAATAAGCAACCTATTTATATCATTTTACCCCTAGGTCTACATCATCGGCCTTTATTTAAAACAAACAAAAGTGTAAGATAAAAAGAAAATATATTTACTAACAATTGTTTATCTTTAAAAATACGTAACTTCATGCAACATATATTATGCAATGCGATACGAGAAAGTAAATTGATATTTAGCTCCATGAAACATACAAAATGCAATGCAATACAAGAAATTAAACCAACTAATCTAACCAAGAAACTAGTGCAATCACATGTACTCAAACAAACAACGTTTAAGATAGTTACACCAATGTTTTTGTTATCAAGTTGTAGTTCCCGAATGTTTGTGTTGTAACAATAAGGGTTAAAAATGATGCCCCAAACAATAACACATGCAAGGGAAAAATGGAGGACACAAGTAGTCCCATGGAAAATATTTTATGCATTATGACACATTCCCCGCAACTCGCTATCGCACGGGAGGACTGACATAACATGTAGCATAGATTTTGTTATTGGATGTAGATCACGATGATCTATAAGTCATTTGAGACTAGAACAAACAAGAACCTTAGAAAGATATTTTTGTAGGAAAATTTTCAATGTTTAAGGATAATGCAAGTGACACAAGCCTCGCTTATATGCACATTTTTACCGTTTGTTTTGGGTTTTTCTTAAACATATTTGAATGTTTTGATTTGTAAAACATATGTGAATGTTTTTTTATTTTCTAGATTTTTTTGAAGCTATGTGAAGGAAATGAAGAAAAGTGGATGCCCCTAGTGACAAATGGGATGTATAAGGGTAGAATGCCACATGCATGAGCAAGAAAGTGAAGATGTGAAATTGCCCCAAGATTAGATGGGAATATTCAAAGGAAAAATCTTCACTCATAGAATATGGATCAAGGAAATTATACATAGGTTCAATCATGATGATGAACGTAGCCCAATGACATGCTAGGAAGGAGAAAGTATGCCCCAACATAAGCTAGCCAAGAAGCACATGATAGAAAGAAGTGGAAGTTTGTTTTGAGAAAGGGTACAAAGGTTCCCACAAACATGTTGAAAATCCAATACTATACACATGGATGTTCTGAACAAAGTAGAAGAACAACTTGTATGTTGTGAACATAGCTTAGAAGCCTCGTGATGAAGAAGTGATTAGCCAAAGGCATGAATCGTGAGACAAGATACATACTAGAGTAAGAGTCTGAAAAAGGTCCAAAAAAGGTTAATTAGTAACATAATAATCCTATTTTCTCATAGAGATACAAAGTGTGTGTACATGGAAATTTATAGCCTCTTATAGGGAAGATTTGATAGACAACAAGTGAAGACACCCTATCCAATGTGTAGGAATGATTTTTTTCAAAGTTCATTT
Organism: Taxus wallichiana var. yunnanensis; assembly: GCA_018340775.1. Taxonomy (NCBI): domain Eukaryota; kingdom Viridiplantae; phylum Streptophyta; class Pinopsida; order Cupressales; family Taxaceae; genus Taxus; species Taxus wallichiana. The sequence continues at coordinate 517,696,849 of CM031235.1, forward strand.
TTATGGATGGATTGTTGAAGGTGAGTCGTACATTGCTCTACTTCCAAATGTCAGTGTCCATAGCCCTGAAAAGATGCATTTGATTCTAATTTCAACATTTCTCTACTACCCAGTCAGACATCCATATCCCCAATAAGGATTATTGGAAATACCCCAAGAGAGAGTCATATATCAATTTGCTTTTTCTTTTAGCATTTTCTTTCGATTTATGCTTTTGATTTGATTGATTCTTTTGCTTTCTCAAAACTAATTTCAGATCTCTTGTTTGACAAGGGGTTAAGAACCATTGATAGCTTGATGGAAGGATTCAGAAGTGATTATGATGACGACATTTCCTAGTGTCAACAAATATGTCCAAAATTTCTTCGCAACAATTTTTTTTTTTTTAGATGTCGATTGTGATAGGATCTCTATAAGGTCAGTCGTTCTTTAATTTACCAAGGTGATAAAAGACCAAGGTCAAATAAATACCATAGAAATAAATGTCACAATATGCGTGTGAATTGGCTAACCAAAATATCACCAAAGGGATGAAAATGGTAGGAAGACTTGCAGAAGGATAACAAGGAAGGGAAGAAAGAACATCCATGTGTATGCAATACCTGATTGTAATGTGTGTTCATTTACCTTTGATTTTTTGAACTTTTTTCTTTTTTTTGTATTTTTGTAATTTTTGAAAGGTGGGACCGAAAAGGTCACTTGGTATGATAAGATCCAATAATAATGTTAGAGATTTACTTGATAAGGAAGACTAGGCATGTTTTCTTATCAAGATTCATATTATCCCCAACCTCAATGATCGTGGTGAGATCATACTCAATAGATGACTACATTTTATCATGAAACATGGATTTTTTTATGGGAGATAGAGGTTCCTATCCGAGGTTTTTGCACTTTATGCCATACTTGATGGGTGTGTTGATGTTCATTTTTGAATCGTGGTTAATTCTGAAATTTAAGATTCTTTAAATTGTTGTGAGATTTGGAGCTCTTGGAATTTTTCATCCGATCCTAATGAAAGAACCATTTTGGTTTCATATAATATTTTACATAACTTGTTTGATCCCAAGAAGTGGGAGAATAAAGTGGATGAATATAATTAATATGAGGAATGACAAAGGGGTTGCCACAATCATTGATAGAAGAAAAAGGTGACGGATGTGAAGGGTACGGTCCAAGAAATAAAGAGGATGGGATACCGGGAGGTGTCCCATAGACTAAAGATAAAGGAATACAAGGATGTGGCCCAAGAATCGAAGATGAGGGACTTCTAAGATGTGCCCCAAGTATAGAAAAAGATAGGTTATTAGGAGGTGAGCTACATATAGAGGATGTGGGGATACTTGGAGGTGGCCCACACATAGAAGAATATGATAGGCTACTAGGTGGTGAACCAAGGTAAGATTGTGATGGAGGAATCTTGATAGAAAAAAATGATTCGGTAACAAGAAGATAGGTTGTGGATAAATGCTAGACTCAGAATTTCATCACCTAATGAAAAGAATGAGAACATGGAAAAATAAGAGGAGGATTATGTTTGACGGTCCTAGAATTATGATCTCTTGAAAAGAGCTTTAGGGTCCCTCTATTTAACAATGTATTTTTAATTTGACTCCCTTTTTCTATTACCTCTTCAAATGTGTTGCCACAATGCATTTGCAAGTAGAATGTAATGTCTGGATGGAGGTTGGGAAAAAATATGCCTATCATCTATTTTTTGGGTATGGAGAAAGGAAAGTAGCTAGCTAATCCTCTCCATCGTTGTAAAAACATAGAAAAAATTTCATTGTTTTGTTGCTTGGCATTACAGAGATCTAGCGTCGTAACATCATTTTCTATATTGAAAGAGAAGTGTTGTATAAAACTCTCTGCTATTTTTGGCCATGTTGATATGGATTCCTTAGGGATATACACAAACCAATCTAGCATCATTGCTCCTAAACTTTGTGGAAACAAGTGCATAAGATAATTATCACTGAATACCACCTCTTGAAATGCCATATAGAATTCCTTTATATGATCACAATGGTCACCTTTTCCCTTATATTTATCAAATTTTGGAAAATTAAAATGTCTTGGGAAAGGTACCTGCAGCATGGCTTTGTCAAATGGGTAAGGACATAACTCATCAAACCGATACTTCTTGTTATTACGACCGGTTCGGTCCTCTTGTAACACTTGAAGGGAATTTTTCATTATCAACCATTCTTGATTAAAAAGTGGATCTTGCGTGGGTAGCAACCTAGGTATATATAAAGGGTTAAGACTAGGTGTATGATCACCTTGACTTGTTGCAAGAAGCTCTTCATAAGGATCTCTTTGTGCCTCCCGTTGAGGAGTATTTATTGGGAATTTATAAACGAAGATTTAGGTTTTGTCTTTGGTATAGTTTTTTTCACAACTTTTGGTTGTTATTTTTGTATATGTGAAGCCAAAATTTCCAATTGATGAGTGAGGGATTAGACCTATTTTTAGCGTAACCTCTTTAATAGGTATTGCATGATGATCTTAATTAGGAGGTTGTGCATGATGAACATGTTCTTCATGGTCTTTGCAAAAAAAATTAATAGGAGGAAAATGATAGTCTCCATAGTTTTAAAATGATATCTCCTAATTCTTCTATCATGTAGAAGTAGAGGCACGACACGGATTTAAATTTTCATTAATAGTGTGATGAGGGAGGTCCACTTCTTCTTCCCCTAAATAATGTTAGTGATAAGAAAAGGGTCTACTATGGAAGGAAAATTGGCTCCTAGTTCCACAACCCGCATAAGAAATTCATGTTTGTTATGAAAAATGTAGTCGTCAAAATGGGTGAAATGAAGCTCTACATCCACATGAGGAGACTCTTCCTCTCCACCAATATGGTAAATCATGAGATTATCCTCTAAAAGAGGGTTTTCACCTCCAAATATATTGGCTACCAACTTTCATGACCCTATTCTTGTAGTATGCCTTACTTAGAATAGAAGGTACAACACGAAAGATTTCCACTAAGGTTTTTTAACAAGGGACCCTAGTCAAATTTGTGCAGCATAACAACCCTAAGTTGTTAAAACAAGGTGACTATAGAATAGCCACAAAAGTGATAGGTCAAAGTGAACGTATAAACTAAATAATAACGAACAAGCTACCCTAGCAAGGTAATATATGACACAATTTTTCCTTAGAATAATAAAATAACGTACAATGCTCAAAATTTATTTTACACCAAATAGTTTATTCTCTAAGATTCCATCTAGATAGGTTTGTAACCAAATAATGACAACACAACATCACTAGTTAGGTCAAGTTTGCAACAAACAAGGCCTAAATGAGAGATAATGTTGACGTAACCTTCTAACAAGATAGACAAAAAACTAGTTTCTAAACACTAACAAAGTCCAAGTCTCATAAAATGGATGATAAAAATGTGAGCAACATAATGACACTATTTGGACACGTGAACCAAGATTTCAGGAAAGCAACATTTCTAGTGTCAAAATGATGTTATCGCTATCCTAAAAATGTATCCTCAACACTCACAAAACTCAAGACAAAGTTAGGATGTAAAAACTATGTCTAAGTATAACAAGTAATTACTATGTGTGTGAACATCGTAACTCTATAATATAGAGATCTAAGCATAATTTCACAATGGAAACAAGACGTAAATATCTCAATTATATGGCTACAATGTGGGTAGCGTAACAAATCAAAAGAAGACACGGAGGAAATCACATAACTATGATGATAATAAGTATCAAATATGGATTATTGAGACAAGTGGGCCTATTAGATCATGAGTACATACCATGCATAGTTTCAAAACTTGCACTCCAACATTGTAACCTAGTCGCACAAGTAGAATACAAAAGTGGTGGACATGCAATATCTAACGGTATTTGTATATGTTGTTTCCTTTTTCCAAAAATGGGAAACAAGAAAACAAGGTTGTAGACCAAGTGGTATTGAAATAAACTTGGTGTTATTTAGGTAGAGTTTCTCCTTGTCTTAAGACAAGTGAAAAACTAGGAAAAAATGACAATAGGTAGATTTCGTGATGAAATGTCACGCAGCTTCAACTTTAAGAGATTATTTCCCTTGTTCAAAAACAAGAGTTTGAATCTAAAAAAGTTGTCCCTTTGTGATATCTCTCAAGTATACTATATAAGTAAAAATAATGGCTTGAAATCAGAAATCTTCCTAGGTGGTTCTCTCTCTGTGTGTCACAAGATATCTAGGAACAAGCTCGATTTAACCAAAAATTGCACTAACTAATTTAGGAGTATCTCAGCTTTACTTTACCCCCTTCAATATATTGAGCATTGAAGTTCATTTAGTTATAATTTCACTAGGGTCGCGATACGGATATATTTGATGCTAATCTCACCAAGGCGTACTAGACAAGTCGGTAGTGTGGAACACTTTCCTATTTTGCTCACAAGGTTCCCTCTTGCGTGAACTACTTTAGGGTTCTTAGACCACCCCCATTGTTGTCGCTTGAAGCTTATGCCAAAGGGGTTATGTCCTACTTAAGTGGATGAGTTATAGCTCTTAACCGAAACCCGTAAATACAATGTGATGACTATGGTGTATTTTTATCTTTTATAATTAATGTGGTTTTGGTCGTACTCCTTTTGAAACCTACAATCACACGTGTAGTTGGAAAAATTATTTAGGTCCTCATTTCATTGACTAGCATTAGGTCCTTCACAAAATGGTTAGTAGTTTCAAAATAGATTCACAATATCATAATAAAATAACCATGAAAAATTCTTGTAAATCAACTAACTACCATAAAATTTTGTAAAAACAAGGTTTATTCCCAATTCATCCAAGTGATTTTTAACAAAAAGAATAAAATTGCTTTTGATTCCAAAGATCACACTAGGTGCAAGGGAAAAGCATACACAAATTCTAGCCTTGGTTATTTAGTAAGTGAAAAATAATTTAAACTAAAATATGATTAACAAAGTTTCCTACTTACTCTAATGATAGCAAAAGAAGGTTTAAGAGTGCTTTTGATTCTCTAGATCACACGAAGTGCAAGAGAAGAGCATACACACCTTAACCTAAACTCATAAAAATCATGGAAATAAGATTAATTACTTCAAACCCTAAGTGATTTTATAAGAAAAATTACTCTAAATCTATGAAATTGACAAAAATGGCATCTAAAAACCTCTGAAAAGTAACAGAAATCCTAAAAACTAAAAATGGAAACTTTGAGTTTGTAGGAAAAATTTATACAGACACACCTTTGTGCCCCTATTAATGTGTGTGTACTTGTTTCAAAACCTATGCTTCCCTATCGATGTGTGTGCTCCCTTTGTAAAAATGACATATAGTTGAAAAATACAAGCTGACATGTGTGCTTCCAAAGTGAGTGTGTGCTCACAGTTCGACACCTACGCTCATAGTTCAATGCATGTGTTCCCCTTTGTAAAAATAAAAGAGTTGAAAAATACAAGCTAACATGTGTTCTTCTGCTTCTATTCCTATGCTCACAATTTGATGCATGTGCTCACAGTTCAACACCTATGATACCCTTTGTAAATATGACAGACAGTTGAAAAATACAAGTTGACGTGTGTGCTCATAATTTGATGCTTGTGCTCACAGTTCAACGCTTGCGCTCCTGGTTTAACACCTATGTGCCCCTTCATAGGAAGTGGCCAAAATCATGGAGGTATGAAGCTGAATAAAGTGAATACGGTGTGTTACAAGTATGGATTTTTCATTAATGTAAAAAGGGGAGAATTTTAGGGTGTTTTCCATCAATGACAAAGGGGGAGATTGTTGGCATGGTGTCCTAATAGGTGTTGTCATTGATGCAAAACCACATTAATGATAAAGTGAATGTTGTATGATGATTTCATGATGTTGTATATGATGTTAACATACTAGTTCAAATGTTTATCAACTACTACAGTGGGATTCAATGATGCATGCTTTCTCTAACAAGCCCATATAGGTGCCTAGGAGGTGTTTCTTAACAATTTGAACTTATTGGTTGCTTTAGCATAATGTTGGCATGATTACTATCATGATTTGAGGGTGCTTGATCAATCACAATAGTCATATGGTACATATACATGTGGTTTACCATGTTACAAGTGCTCATTGGGAGCAGGTATAGTAGCTTGGAGGTGTGACAAAGTGTATTGGAGCCATTTGAGCTCATGGATGCATGTTATCAGGTGTATCATGGCATATGAGGTATGTTTGGGTCATTTTCAGAGGTTTCATGTTGAGTTATTGCATTATTTCAGTTGGCCCTAGTTGTTATTATGAGGATCTAATATGCAAACATAGGTAATTCTTAATGACTGGAGATATTGATCCATGGTTATTACATTATATTGATTTTATATGCTATAGGGATGAGTGATAATGCTCTTAGAAAAATACAGTGCCCATGTTGTGTATTTCACTAGATATGACTGATTTATTGAGATAGAACAAGAACAATTTGAAAATCAAGCTTGAATTTGAACTTCGATGCTTTTTGTATACAAATATGCTTTACATGGGACCTCATGGCTTGTAGGGATTCTTATAAGGTTAGTTTATAAGGTTTCACAAAAATAATGAGGTCATTTTATCTTCACATTTTTATAAACAAATGTTAAGAAGGTAAAGAGGTCTAAAACCCTAGTTAAACCCTAGCTAGGAGAAGTTGACAAAAGTGGAGTTTTGTGAAAAAAATTTATTGATTCATAGACATTTTTTATTGTATATTCTATAGGACTCATCATGATTTCCAAAAATGTATGGTTGATGTCATGGTGATATACGGACCCCACCTAAAAATAGTAGTTTCTAGAGAAGAAGGTTTAAGGACAAGATGGTCCGAGGAAGTAACATGAAAAATTAATGGTTTTTGATTGTTGGGATTTTTTTCTTGATTTACATGAATTTTTCAAGACATTTTCATGATGTTTTGAGATCCAAATAGGTTGACTGTCAAAGGGTAGTTTTGGGATCTCAAATAGCAGGGTTTAGTAAAATGATCATAACTTGAGCTACAAGTAGATTTTTGAGATGATTCAGATTGTCTTGGAAATTATGTTCATATGTATTTCCATTTATATATTTTTTTCCTTATGATGAATTCATTTGACATAGTTTCCGTGGATATTCTTATCGCAAGAATTATTTTGGCAATTCAAGATAGAATCTATTTTGGTGCAATTTTGATGTTGTTTTAAGCATGAGATGGATTGGTTGATGCTTCATATCACTTGAAATGTTAATAAGGATTAATTTTTAATCTAATGAATCCATTTGGAGGTCTTTAATGTATGTAGAAATGATTTTATGAGCTAACCTTTCAAAACAAGTTTTTCACAAATTAATCTGTGAAGGAAAATGTTGTTGTGGTTTGAAGTGAAGGATGTTTCATGACTTATAACATGCTTATAATTTTTCTACAGATTTTTAAATTTATTTTTAGTGGTCTCATGGAATTGTTTTTTAGTACAATTTATTTGGTGATCACATGAAGTTTTCAGGGTGTTGAAAGGTGCAAGAAACAACTATTTTAAGAATTGTAAAGGGAATTGGGCCCAGTAAATGAAATAATTTGATTATTTGATATTAATTGCAACCATGTATGAAGGTTTTATGATATTTTATTCATATATAAATGGTTTTGGGTCATGAAATAGTATGTCACTAATGTTAGGGCATTTTTAAGAATGTGTCTATGGGGTTTTGAGCCATTTTGGCACATATAATGAGGTTTTTGGATAGTCGACATAATTAGGTCACTTATGACTATTTTATTTCAAATTTGAAATGTTTCACTGATTTATGGGTCTAAAAAAATGGAGGTAAAATTTATTTCCTAAGTTTGAAAGGTGGAGAAGCATATAAAAGCATGATTTTGGGTGCTTTTTGGAACTAGTTGTGTGGTTGAAGTGGAGCAACCTAGTTGAAGTGTGATTACAGGTATAAGAGCATGATTTAGATATGGATGAATTTTCTTACAAGTGAAGAAAAATTAGAGAATATGAAAGTAATAGTTTTATGATTTTTAGAAGGTTTTGATGAGCTTATTTTGTGAAGATTGATCACCTAGGGTTTGAGTGAAGAAGCACGAGTTGAATATTAGATCTCCGTAGTTGTGGCATAAAAAAATTAGATATACATATAATAAGGTGGTTGAGTGGGTGATTTTATAATCTTGGGTGGTTGTACCCTCTTTATGGAGTTGGTGTTTCAAACAATTAGGGGTTGGTACTCCTTGTAGGGTTGGTGCTCCTCGTGGGGTTGGTGCCTCACTAAATTTAGAAACATATCAATATAAGATAGTGTTTCAGTGGGTTTTCTTCCCATTAAGTTTTTCCCACTTATATCTTTTGTTCTTATGGTGTTTCTTTGCTTTCATGGTTATATGCTTTATTGATGGTTTATGGTGTGCACACATTAAGAGTTGAATAAGTGGTTATTTTTATTGAATGCTTAAGGTATTTTTATTTTCAGATTTGAAGTATAATTTGAAATTTTTATGAGGACTGATTTACCCCCTGCTCAGGTCCATTTTTATTCTAAAAAATGTAAGTTCTCTCCTTCCCTATTCATCTTTCTATAATCAATATTTCTTTAGGTTTTTTCTTCATCTTCTTGTTTTCGTCAAGGGGAAGAAGTAAAATTTCAAATAAGAATCAATAATTTAAAACCATTTAGTATTTTCATCTTGAAATATATGTTTCACCTAAAAGTAATGTGATAAAAAGATAAGGGTTACGGGCATAGGTGGAATTCTTGTGTTATGTACATGGAAGAAGGTGTTAAGCGCGCATTCTAGATTTCGATCAAACCGAATGCGAGAGCTTCCTATTAGATAGGAGGAATTTCCAATAAATCAAAACAAGACCACAAGATAATATTAAATAATATATGGCAGTGGACTTCCTAGAAAATGATAGTTCTGGAAAGTATGGTACTTCCTAGATGGTTGTCAATCCACTTTTTAATAAAACTTAATGCAAGAATAAATGAAAAAGCACTGATTTGTCTTCAATTAACAAGATTTAGGTGTCTCTTATTAAAGACAATAAACAAATTTAACTTAAAAGGAAAGGTTATGCTTGGTATGGAGGGTTGATGAGCTAGTTTGGATCTCAGTAGGTGTGGTAAGGGCTATAGGTGAAGTCTAGGTGACATTATGCAAGGATTTGGATTGTTTTGGGAAAGTTGTGAGATTTCTAGTTTATGGAAAATTTCCAGTCTCACGACCAATTTTGGTTAGGTGATTGATGTCGATTATAGGGATAGACCAATGTGAGTTGGGTAACCAATATGGGTAGGGAAATTTGGTGGTAATGTAAAAAATGAGAATTGGGCACTCTTTGTGATTGCACAGAGAGTGATGGGGCTTTGGATAGGTTTGTGGGATTTTTGTTAAGACTCAAAGATGTTGATATGAAGGTTTAGGAAAGGTGTGGGAGGTTAAATGGATAGGGTTTGCCAAAAGTAATGGGGATTAGATCCGGGTAAGGTAGAAGGGTGGTGTCTAAAGTAGATAGCTTAATAAAACAATATGAGCTATTAGAAATGACAACAGAGAGATAACACTTACTTGTTGAATGTAACCTAGAGGTGGATGGTGGTGGTGGTTATAGAAGGTGGTGATATGGAGTGAATACAATAATTCGGTGGCATGATGATTCTTAGTGCATATCTTTGGAGCTCTAGAATAACATGTGGATGAACCAAATGATGTCTAAATGCTGAGAGGGGCTCTGGTTGGTCACAAGGTCACAGGAGTGCTTGAACATGTGAATGTAAGAAGCGTAAGCCAAGGAAGTCAGATTCGTAGAACCTAAAAAAGAGTTAGAAACTCTTATTTAACTTAACGATAGCAGTTAGGGTGACCAAAGGTGTCGGCGAGGATAATCGACATCGGTTAAGGGGAATAAGTCCATGTTTCTAAAACTAGCCTGATATTTACTATTTTTGGCATGATTTGAATCCTCATTTTGGGTCTCAAGTGGAGAATGACACTTAGATAAGTAGGAGTGTTGTTGGAGAAGAAATAGGGAATTAATGTTAGGGCTAGAATAAGTCCTAGTTGGTTGGGATAAGTAGGGACTTAGTCTTAGTTAATCAATAGGCTAGGAATAGGTCTTGGGATGAGGTGGAGGGATGATGTGGATATTAATGAGGTGGATATTAATATAATTAAAGTAATTAAATTAATAATAGTATGAGGATGAGGATTAATTTAATTATAGGTGATTAAATTAATACTAATGTGGTGAATGGGACCATAGCTAGGTATATGTGTTGAATTAATGAATCGAAAGGGGTTAAAGGGATGTGTCCCTAATATGGGTCTTTACATTTACCTCTTTTTCTCGTGTAGCTTGTATTAATGAGTGACGTTGATAAAAATAGGAGTGATTGCCCTAGGTATGTGTTAAAGTCCAGTTTCCCTAGGTATGGGTGGAGATGACCCCCCTCAAACCCAAAATTGATAAAGTAGTAAGCTAAATAGGTGAGGGGTTTGATAAAATGTTAGGTGATGAAAAATAAGGTAGGGTACGGGTGCATGTAATGGTAATTTTGGGTGTAGTTAATAGGTGGGGGCATTAAAATACACGCACATGTGTAGAATATGACAAAGCACTAGGTTGAAGAGCTCACAAAATATACATCGTCAAAGTTTGATAGGTTTGTCTAAACAAGTTTGATGTGATATATTTATCCAAGGTATCGGATATGGTGCTAAAATAAAACTATTCTAGGTGCAGGAAAAGGCATTAGGTGGGTTCCATAGCACCAATAGGTTTGGGCTGGTCAAGATAAACATCACGGCATCTAGAAAGGTAAGGTTGGTAGGTTAAAAAACATGAGTAGAATCATCACAAGGTACATCGAGTGAGTGAATTTGAGTGTCAAATGGGTGAGGTCAGGTTGGGTTGATAGGTAAGGTCATAGGTAAGGTTGTGGTATAGGAAAAAAATTCCCCAAATGAAACGAAGGTCGTAGGTTAGGTTATAAGGTGATATGGTGAGCCACAAGGGCTTGGGTAAGGGTGGGGTAGCAAGAAAAAATGGCTTTTTGGTATTCAAATGTGGTGAATTTAGGAAAAATGGGATTAGATAGGTTGATTGATACTAGTCAAAGGTAAACCAATACCAGTCATGAGAAACCGATGCCGGTCAACTAGGGATCTTGATCAATGTCGATCTAGCAAATTTGGTAATAAAATTCAAAACATGCACTTGGAAAATTTCATTAGGACTTTTCTATTTGTGGAAAATGATGGATTTTGGTGTTTTACGTGGAGGAAACAATAGAGGTATTATCGAGGCTGAGTTATAATGAGTTGAGAGGTGGGTGGAGGAGTTTGTTAACCCACAGGATCAATTGGCATGACAAGATTAGTTGAGTGCGGTGAGAGTGATTGAGCCATGTCATAGGCAGGAGAGGGAGCTAGAGGTCCGCCAAGATAGAGACCGCAGAGATTCCACCACAGTTTCGGCATCGAGTAGTGGTAGGATTTGAAATCTATTTGATTTGTTTTTTTTTAAAGGAAGGTAAGAGAATGAAAAATTGAGGTTTTGAAATTAAATTTATATGTGGTTAAAAATGAATGAAATTGGATATGGGGAGGGTGAAATGTAGGATAATTAGGTGATAAAATGAATATGGGTGGAATTGAGGTGGGTTGGGGTAGATTTTAGGTAAATTTAGTTAATTTTTCGTAAAAAAAAGGGATGTCGGGGTTCGACCCTAGGGCCTAACCAATGACTGATGTCAGTCAAATTTTAGTCATCATTGGTGGGCTTACTAACGTCGGTAGGGTGAAAGGGTGACCGATATCTTTTCAAGGTGATCAATGCCAATCACTATAGTCAGCTACCAAGTATGAAAAAATGGGTTTGAGGAAGGCAGAAAGGCAAGGAAGGTTTGTGTTATGGTAAAGTAAGTAAGAAAGGGTAGTGTAGGGGAAAGTGAAGTATTATGGGGTGGGTGAGATGTGTGAAAATGAGTAAAATGGTCAAGGATATAGGGTAATAATGTGAAATTAGGAACACGGTGGATGAAGTAGTTTAGGTTGAATAGGTGAAGGGTAGATGTGAAGGCTAGGTAAGAGTGATGTTTAAGTAGCAATGTGGGTGAAAGTGGGTAGACAATTAAATTCATAGGTATGTTTTGGGTGAGGTCGGTTAGGGTCAAATAGACAATCAAAAGATTCAATTGATTAACTTGGTGTATTGGTGGTGATGTAGGTGAGGCAACAACTTATGATGCAAGACAGGGTGCCACCTCTATTAGTACAGATGTGGCCTAGTGTTATGGATGAGGAGTGGATGCATGTGTAGGATATTGGTCTTGGTGGTGTGAGACAATACAAATGGATTGTATGAGATCATAGTTTGATGGTCACTCTCATCAATAAATGGGATTCAACAACCATTACCTTTCATTTTCCTACTGGTGAGATGAGGATTACACTAGAGGATGTCTACAAGATTTTACAGCTTTCCATTTGTTGGGGAGCCAATCTATCATATTTCATTAAATGTATTACTCGAGCCCATAGTTGTTTTGTTTGGAGAGGTGATGGGTGAGTTGAGAGATCATAATGTTAGCATTAGTTATGGGGATATGTATGTAGCCTATCCTCAGGAGACCAGATTAGCAGTGCTGATGATGGTGGTAGTTGGGTGCTATGCACTTCCTAATTCAGAGGGTGGGAGATATCCCTAGGCATTGATGGGGTTTTGCAGGATATGATTGAGGACCGAGTCTTCTTTGCTTGGGAACCAACTTTTTTAGTTCAGATGTAAAGAGAGTTATGGGCATATCGGAGGATTTAAAGATTCGGTGTATGTTACACCTATATACTTTGCATTATTGGGGTTATTAGCATGTAGTTTGTCTATGTCTAGTAGGCCTTCCCTAATAAGACTGGTATGAGGAGTATATAAGGTTGGTTTCAGGAGATAGGTGATAGTACGAGCACATCCGAGGGGCGGTGAGGCTGCAAGAGATGTTTTATACTACATGCGTGTATTAGAGGGCCTTACATGATTTGATATTATATGGAAGCCATATGTTGATTTTCCATCTTATATAGGTATGGAAGAGGAGTTGGAAATGTTACAATTGGTTAGGTGGATACAAGGATGGAGGCCTAGGGAGCACGAGATGATACGGTGGACCGGCTTAGACAGAAATTTGGGCTGAAATAGGATATGCCTCCACCATTTCCATAATACTATAGGGATGATGTGGAGAGACCATTGTCTCCACCACATCCAGTAGATCCTATAGAGCAGGAGGAGTAGGTGGTTGATAGGTGTATTGATGATGCAGGTGTTACCGATGGGTACAAGCACTTGGTAGAAATCCAAGCTATAGGCATCACCACCAAGGCTAGGCCATCTATACTTGGCCATAGTCATAGTGCAGAGGGATGCATTGTAGGGAAGTGTGAATACCTTACAGCTGCATATCATGCAAACACAAGTGGCCACTCTTGTGAAAGGGTTATAGAGATAGTTGGCACAAGAACAAGTAGCCACATAGGCACCCACACAAGAACTAGCAACGGATAGGGTCCCCTTGGATAAGTACACACACTAGCTCAGGGGCCCACTTGCATTAGGGTAGAGTCCATAGAAGGGGGCGAGAGTGATGGATCCTCCCCATGTTATAGCGATGGAAAGGTATAGAGATGTTATTGCCAAGGCAAGGTACTATTAGGATAAGTTATTAGATGTTGGTATTCAAGTGATGACATATGTCGAGCACAAGGCCCAATAGGCATCTAGCTAGAGGAATCATAATAACAAGATGACAGAGATATTCACTGATCTCATGGGCATGATCAGAGGGAGGTGACTAGTTCACGAAGACTAAGGTCAGATGAGGGTACTGGAGAGATGATGAGCGGGTGGAGACTAGGACCAGATGAGGGTACTAGTGAGAGTAGCAGAGGTATCGGCCCCTCACATGGGTGAGATAAAGATGATATTGTATTTTGATATTTAACACATATAACGTCATGTGTGCCAAAGAGGTGAGATTGTATATGATATTTTTGAGATACTTATGTTTATATCTATGTATTCAGTGTATCGATATACAAACATTCCGATGTGTAGATGGATGATGATATTTATAGATATGATGTTATTTTATTTCCATTGTATTGTTATCATGGAAATTAGATGTAGGCATGGTTTGGTTCCATTTCCAAGTTAATGTTGTTATGGAAACTAGGTGATTTAGGCATGGTTGAGTCATATGTAGGCATGTTTAAATTTTTTGTGTGTTTAATTTTCACTGTATTGATTGTGTGAAAATAAGATGTTTAGGCATGGTTAAATTTGATGTGTTTCAATTTAATTTCCAAGTTATTGGTATTATGGAAAATAAATGATAATGTGCTTATGTAGTGTTTGGTTTTGTTTGTGAGTTAACTTCCAAATTATTGTTTTTATGGAAACTAACTATTTTATGGGGAAATTATGATGGGTAAAAGAGTGGTCAAGCTAACCTCAAAGGGCCCCATGCCCTAAGAGTGTTGCCTACATAACCCTTGTGAAAGGGGCCTCAGGCTAATGTAGTTCTCCCATAGGATAAGGAAGAATAAGATGAGGTAGGTGAGTAGGTTGGTGATTTTATATATGGTCAAATGGGTAAGGTAAGTTAGGCATGGTTTTTAGGTTGATTAGGCATGGTTATGTCTAGGTTTTAGGATGTGTAAGATGAGTTGATTGAAGTAGATGATGAATGTAAATGTAGGTGAAAGGAGAATAAATCCCAGAAACTAAGTGTCAAAGGTCTTATCATGTGTAGAAGAATCAATAAGTAAACAAAGAAGTGAGGGAACTGAATAGAAGTGAAATGCCCCAAGTTGGCAAAGACCCTAAATTTCATATCCTTAGACTCATTGAATGTAAGTCCCTAGATACGTTGCATGATGCGATAGGTATATGTGTGATCATAATGTGTGATCATAATGTAAAGTACACGCTATGTTCCTTGAGTTGGTTTAGAAGATAATAAAACAATAGGTAAGGTGGAAGGGTTCATTTTTAGCATAACCTTGTTGTGAGACAACATGCCCCTTCTGCAAGATACCCAAAACCAAAATAGGAAAGTCCATGACCAAAAGTTTGTATTTTTCTTGAATTTTTATTTTATTTTCTTTTTGTATATATAGACTGATCAATGCAAGAAGTCTATAATAGGATAAATAAGTTCTCCTTGAGGTCTTCTTGAAGTTGATCGATGCGGGAAGCTCCAAAATTATTTTATTTGAGAAGTACAGATTAGTCTTCTTTTTGGATAGACTAAATACAATATGAGGCTAGACTTTTATAGTTGTCCTTTGAGGGAGAAGTCTACTTATAGCAATAAGAAAGAGAAGTAGATGTCCTTTTGAGGGATTCATCTATTTGTGAGAAGTTTGAATCAAGGAGTTGAGTTTTTGGTTATCCCATGTATATTTTTTCTTTTTATTTTGAACTTGAAGTCATGGACAAGACTATAAAGGAGTATAGGCTTCTTTTGTGAAGGAAATATCATATCATGCCTAGGTTAACTATGAAAGAGAGGTTTTAAGTGACGAATGACCATGGGATTCCATCCTAAAAATAATGAAAAGTATCCATGAGAATCATGCCATGAGTAGAGTCATGGTACTCATATTAAAGACAAGGTTGAAAGGTGACGGATAATCACACAATCCTGGTTTAGTCATTGGTCCTTAAAATAGGTAAATGGAGGAGAGGTTCTCTCAAGGGATAAGCATATAGGTGACATAAAGTGATGTAGTACTTTATTCAATAGTAGAATAGTCAAAGATGCAAGGCATTAAGGGGCTCAAGTTTGGGTTTACCTTCAAGAGAAGATAAATGATAAGCGCCTGATCCATAGGCATGGGTAACAATATAGGGTCCAAGCCAATTAGGAGAAAATTTTCCCCATTTGATTTTCTCTTCTTTGGTTACGTGTTGATTTTCCTTTAGAAAAATATCGTCAACCTTGAAAGTGTGTTCATGAACACATTTTTCATAGGCATGTTTGATACATTTTTGGTATATTTGAAGATGGTTGAGAGAAATTAAACGGTGTTCATATAATAGCTCAAGTTGTGCTAAAAGTTCTTAGAAAATGTCACCGTAAGATAGCATATATTTTAGTGAGATACGAAGAGATGGAATTTGGACTTCAAGAGGTAGGATGACCTCTGTGCCATAAACCAAATAAAAAGGTGTAGCATTGGTAGAGGTATGAATGCTAGTACAATAAGCCCATAAAGTGAAAGGAATGTGTGTATGCCAATCCTTTCCAATATCATTGATGACTTTCATAAGAATTTTGTTTAGGGTTTTTTGGAAGATTCATCTTGGCCATTGGTCTGTGGGTAATAGGGTGATGAAAAACTTATTTGAATGCAAAATTTATCACATAGTTTGCGTAGGGTTTTGTTTTTGAATTTTTTTCCATTTTCAATGATAAGGTGACGAGGAAAACCAAAGAAACAAATGATGTGGTGATTGATGAATTCACATATTTTCTCGGCTTTAGCTGAAATGAGAGGGATGGATTCTACCCATTTAGTATAATATTTAGTCGTGGTGATGATCCATTGATGACATTGATAGGAATGATGGTTAATCTCTCTGATGAGATCTAAACCCCATTGAGAGAAAGGCTAAAGGAAGGCATGAATAGGAGTATGGTGAAGGTTAGCTTGCTGCTGACATTTTACAAAACATTTGACACATTCACAATAGTCCTTGTGAAGGGTTGTCCAATAATAGCCAAAGTGAAGGATGCGTTTGGAAAAAATGTGACAATTAAAATGTCCACCACAAATCCCATCATGGAATTCTTTAATGGTGTACAGAACTTCAAAACTAGTGAGGCACCCGAACAAGATACTATCAAAGCCACATTTATAGAGAAGACTCCCATAACAATGTAACATAATACCTTATGGAGGAAGGCACGCTAACCATTAAGAGTGAGGTTTGGAGCTATCATTGAAAGGGAAAGGTAGTTGGTGTACTTCTTATATCAAATTTTTCAAAATTAACATCAGGGAATGATGTAGAAATGTAATTGCAATCATTTTATAATGACAAATATTTTTGAGTCGAAGGTGAGGCCAATATTTGTGAGGCAAGATAAGACATGGCATCTATGAATTTTTGGTGGATCACGGAGTGGTTTGAAGGAGGAAATGGTCAAAGGTGGTCGAAAGTAAGTTGACATGGAAATTATATTTTGAAGGACCTTATTATGACACTTTGGTATGTTGACTTGGTTCACAACCAGTTAAGAATCACCAAAGATACGAATGGATTTAACATCTAAGGCTATGGATATTTGAAGACCTAAGAAAAGTACTTCATACTTGATGATGTTATTAGTGCATTCAAAGTATAATTGGATGATAAAGGCATAGGTTTTCCAAATGAGAGGAATGAGGATGACTCCTGCACCACCCCCACATTGACATTTAGAACCATCAAAGAATAAGGTCATTTGGTAAATGGTAGGGTCAACAAGAAAATCATCGATGGAAAGGGTAGTGATATATTCATCCAGAAATTGAAGTTATAATATTGGTGTTCGGGAAGCGGAGCGTCTCTACAATGTTTGTCCTTGACATACTTTTAATGAATGAACTCTAGGTCTAAGTCTGTAAGGAGCATGAACCAACGCAAGGTACATGTATGTTGGTAAGTTTTCACATACATGTAATACAAAGGGTTAGTGTTAGTGATAAAAAGGTTTTATCGTTAAGTAGATAGTGGCGAAGTTTAGTGGTGAAAATTACTAAGGTTAGGAAAATCTTTTCAAAGCATGGGTATACTTAGTCTCATAGTATAAAAGAGTATGTATTATGTAATAAACTTCTTGTTCCTTGTGTTGCTTGTCGTGATGATCGAGCATAGCACCCAAGGAATGGCCAATGGTAGAGAAAGGTTTTTCATATTTAGGTGGGATGATCATAGATGGTTGAAGAAGGTATTTCTTTAACGCTTCAAAGGCTTTGTGGAATTCATCATTCTAATGGAATGAGATGTCCTTTTTAAGAAGTTGATCAAAAGGGTGGCATTGGTTGGAAAGTTAGGAAATAAAGCATCAAATGGATTTCAATTTTCCTTGCAAACTATGAATCTTTGTGAGTTTATCGGCTAGGGGCATCTCTAAAATGGCCTTGATTTTGGAGGGATCAACTTCGATGACTTGTAAAGAGACAATAAAACCAAGGATATTTTCAAAGAGGACTACAAAGACACAATTCTTTAGTTGAAGGTGAACATAATATTTGATGAGGTGGTCGAAGATGATTTTGAGAATGGGGAGGTGTTCGGCATGACTTTTGGACTTACCAAGAAGGTCATCGACATAATCTTCCAATATTTCATGCATGATGTCGTGGAAGATATAGGTCATAGCGTGCTGATAAGTGACACCAATTTTTTCAAGCCAAAGGGCATGACACGATAACAGAAATTCCCCCAAGGGGTGATGAAGGTGGTTTTATGTTGATCTTCCGATGTGAGTAATATTTGGTTATAACTTGAGAACCCATCCATGAGAGATAGCATCTCATGGTTGGCTGTAAGATCAACAAGTTGGTCTATGCTAGGTAAAGGAAATTCATCCTTAGGGAAAGTGAGGTTAAGGTCATGGAAGTATGTGCAGATGTGGAGTCCCCCTGTTGCCTTGGTGATAGGTACAATGTTAGATATCCATTGTGGATAGTCAATGGGTAGAATGAAAGAAATAGAAAGGAGGCACTGGAGTTCTTCTTTCACAAGAAGAAAAATGTCTAGATGTATTTTTCGAGCTTCATTTCATAGGTTTAGCATTGGTGATAGTAACAATATTTTTCACCATGATATTTGGGTTGATACCGGGCATATCGGCATAATACCAAGAAAAATCATTGCTATGATCTCGAAGGAAAGAGGCGAAGGCTTCCTCTTCAGTGGAATCTAAATATTGACATATCTTTAGCATGTGAGGGTCATCCTAAGTGTGAATGTTTATCTCTATGGTTGATTCATTCAACATGGTTTGTGTCTCAAAAGGTAACAATCGGTGAATGTAAGAATATTCTACACCTAGATAGGTGAGAATGGAATAATCATCCTGACATTGAACAATGTTGATAGAAGGTGTTTCTTCTTCCAACATGTTAGGATAAAGAAGAGGAAGGGAAGAGGATGCCTCATCATCATGATGATAGGTCAGAGGTCCCAAGGAAATGGTATTCATGAAAAAAATTTACGAGGTATGGATTCTGGATCCATTGACTCTGTAGGTGATGGTAGTGAGATAGGTGAAGATGGTTAATAAGGTGAAGAAGATGAAGAAGGTTGATCTTCCTCTATGAGGCCAACTCTTACCTTCTTAGGATTAGGTGCTTCAACAAATCCAATACCATGACGGTCCTTATGTTTATGGGTAGTACAAGGAATAATTGTGTGATGACCTTGTTCGTAAAGACCAAAGCCAAAGCCTTTCCAAGCATAACCATAGAGAAAGGTGTGGGTGGAACGATGGTTGGTGAGGTAATAAAAGGTAGTGGAACAAGGTCATGTTGGAGTAGGTGGTTCGGGAAAATAGGAAGAAGTATTAAGTCCCCCAAATGTTAGGTTGGTATGCAGGTTAGGGGTATCATATGGAAAGGTTTCTCCTAAATAATGACCATAATGTGGGTGTTGATGAAGGTTTCCATACTCTTGAGAAGTTTGGAAGGTATCGATATTGTACAGTGATACTCCCCCAATGTAAGGCATTGAAAAACAACTTCCTAAGGGTTAGAAGTAGGTAATTGGGTTGCAAGAATGGAAGAATAAGAAGAATAAGGGTTAACTTTGGAAGTTATAGCCACAGTGGGGAAAGGTATACTAGTTGAAGAAGGCACAATAGTAGAAGTGGTAGAGGAAGCAAAGTGACGTAAGATGAAGAGGTTGTGGTAGTAGAAAAGGGCAGTGAAAGTGGTAGTAGAAGATGAAGTAATAACAGAAGTAGGTGAGGTAGTAGCAGTGGTAGATGCCTTAACTAGAATAAGGACATCATTAGGTCGATACAACATGTTACAGGTTTTGAAAGGTGAAGGGTCTACTTGAATAGTATAAGGGTGTCCTTCATATTCAAACTTGATGTAGCGATGTAAATTCAAAGGTACACACCCCATGACACAAATCCACGTTAGCCTAACAACATGTTGTATTAGAATTCCCCTCAAGAACACATAAAAATTCAAGAATGGTGAAGGGGCCCACGCAGATGTGGAGAATGATAGTGCCTAGTGTAGTGATTATGGGATCATTGAATGAATGCAACATAATTGGGTTATTATGCATGTAATGGGAAGGTATGTGCATTTTTTTATGCACGGAAGAAATGATATTGATGCTCGCACCTCCATCGATCATAATGCATCAGACATGAGTATCATCAATGTAGATAGAGATGAAGAGGGTGGGGTCAGGATCCTCTGAATGGAAAGGAGTAATTTCCGAGTTAGAGAAACTGACAGTGGAAATCTGATGAGTGGTAGTGGGAATATAAGTCTTGGGTGGAGTAGTGAGAGTGGCTACATGATGAGAGGTGAAGATAGTAGCAACGGGTGAAGGGTCATTTGGTAGTACCTTGATAGTTTGTAGGATCTCTAGGAGGGCCTGGTGATGAGATTTAGAGGTTTGGATGAGGTCATACAAAGACATTTTAAAAGGGGACTGATGCAATTATTTGATCATTTTGCGATGTGTGATGCCATCAAAATTCCATAAGCTATCCCGTGAATGATTACCTTGGGAGCCAAAGCAGATGGGATATTGGGTAAAGGTGTAGTGGATGGATTTCATGTCTTCTCTTTTCCTTTTTCCTTTTTGTGTGAGTGGAAACTTGAACCATATTTATCTAAGGAAAAGGGGAGATGAATCATGAAAGGTATAATGATAGAAGGAAAAAACCTAATGTAGGATAAGAGCCTTGTTAAATGAGTATGGCATAGTTACATTTTAGAGGGGGTTGGGTTATCTCTCTAATACTGAGACCATATTCATCTCAAAATTTTGAGGAGGAAAAGAGGGTTAGGAAGATGTTGGTGAGGACCACTGGATGGTTAGTGGTTTAGGTCATGCAATGATAGGGGAAGTGAATTCCTCATCTAATAGGTCATCTTCTTCAGTAACAAATTCCTCCTCTAATAGGTCATTTTCTTATGCATGAGGTTCAAGAGGAAAAAGCTAGAGGAGAAAATTCTTAAGGGCTTTACAACCCTCAACATCATGTCCTAGAGAGTGATGATAAGCACAAATATTTGTGTCGTCAAACCCTGTTGGCTTGGGTTTGAGAGGGTCATAAGGTTTAAGGGGTGGCAATGTGATAGTCAAAGTTTCTAACAACATAGCAAGAAAATTAGCATAGGATCTCGCCATTGAATCACAATGTGATGTCAAAGTGGGTTTGGGTGAAGGCATGAGTGATGGCTATGAAACAGGTGTTGATTGAGGTGGTGTATGTGGAGTTACCTTTTTAGTAGGTAATGAATATTTTTTTAGTTTGTATTTAGGTTTCACCTTCTTAGGTAAAGGTACATGTGGGGCATGTGACGTAGAAGGGGATACAAAAGGAAATTTGAAGAGAAAGGGTGAAAACGATTGTGTTAGCAAAGTGACGTGGCAATAGGTGACATAGATGATGTATGCAAAAAGGGAAATGAAGATGAGGGTGTAGGTGCGGGATGAAAATGTATTATAGGTAAAGGTATGGATGTGGGATGAAGTGGTGATGAAGGTACGGGCATAGGTATAGATTGAGAGTGTGATGATGGTAAAGGCATGGGTGCAAGTTTCTACATGTGGGGTTTGATTCAGGGAAGAGGTAAGGGCATAGGTAAAGGGGCTAGTGAAGGTGCAGGTTTAGGTTGTAGTACCTTAGACCTACCTTGGTGAAGTGGTTGTTTAACCAAGGTTGATGGATGTGGACCTAAGATTGATGGAAGAGGTGAGGATGAATATGGCCTAGGAGAATGTGGCTTCTTCTTAGCCACAAAATTTCACTTCATGATAGATAGTTTTGTAGTAGTTGGGTCTAATTTCATGGTGGGATACACTAGACTATGCATAGAGTAGATACGCATTATAGTGGTGGGTTTAGTTGAAGATTTGGATGTTGATGAGGATTTAGGTGTAGGTGAAGGTTGGGGTGAAGGTGAAGCTAATGAAGAAGGAATGGATATGACTGGTTTAGGTTTTTTAGTCTTGGTTGACTGGAATACCTTCGATAAATGGTGGAGGTATCTATGGGAAAAATTTACATTTGAGTAGATACGGGAGTCGCAGGTGCCCCCAGAGTGTGGTGTGATTGACATACTCCACTGGTCTACCAAACATGAGAATTTATTTGGTTTAGAAAGTGATGAACAAGTTGTGACACTTGTCCAAAACTCTGAGTTAAGTGACACAGGGAAGGCTTCTGCCTCATATTTAGTTGGTAAGAGTGACACTAGAAGATCAATAGGATCCTAGAAGACCCTCGGTGAAGCATCACTTACAGGAAGAAGAGATACGATTGGATCCTCAATGGGGCGAGGATACAAAAAAAATCATGATACAAAATCTTCTTTAGGTAGAAAGGTTGATAGGGTCAACCTCTTATTGGATTGAGGAGCAAGTGAAATGGGTTCCTCCTTGGGTAGAGTCATAGGAAAGGTAGTTTCAATGGTAGGAGAAGATGTAGATGTAGTTGGTTCTTCCATGGGTAGAGAAACAAGTGTGATGGAATCTACAATTAGTTGGGACATAGATGAGGTAATCTCTTATATAGATGAAGGGCTAGATGTGAGGAGTAAAATCATTAGACTCTTCCGTGGGTAGGGGAGCTTAATTAAGGATTTCCTCAATAGAGGGGATGAGAGGTAACAGAGCAGAAGAGATAGGTACAATGTCAAAGATGGCATGGACCTCACAAACATTGGTGTTATCAGTCTCACCTATTTGGTTTGATGACTGATTGTGGTTTGAAATATTTTCAAGTTTTAGTTTTCCTGAGATTTAGGATTTTCAAAGATGATATCTCCATTATCTGACATCTACTGGACAAAATTATTGATTGTTTATCAATTTCCATCACTATGACGCCTAACACAATGGTAGTTGCAATAGTAATTTTCTTTTTACCATGTAGGAAAAGAATGGGAAGGATCAAAACTAGTATGTGGTTTAATCGGCAGAAGGATGATAGCCCCTTATTTCAATAATTTCTCTAGCACAGATGAGTAAGGCTTCCTTATGGGAGTCTATCATCGATGTTCATACTTATGTTTAAATTTTTGAATAGGAGAAAGAGTTAAAGGTGGTTTTGGTTATCTGGATGGATGAGATGGACCAGCTTTCATGACCAACGCATTGGTGGATCCCTTAGGCTTTGAATGATTGGTTTGTGGTTTGGAAGAAGAAGAAGAAGAAGAAGAGTCATTTGGTTTTAAGGGAGCACTCTTGTTGCACAATTGTAATTTATTCTCTTTGATAGCATGGGTTTCAAGTTTTCAAGCCATTGTGAATGCCTCATCAAATGTTTAGAAGGTTTGGACTTAGAGAGTTGGGGAGATATGTCTAACACAAGCCCTAGTAAACAACTCTATTAGTTCAGTTTGAGGCAATTGGAAAGTGATTTGGTTGATAAGGCTCCACCAACGTGTGAAAAAATATGCGATAGACTCATCTTCATATTGGCATATCAAATACAATTTGGTCATGGTAACCTTCTTGACAATGTTGATGGAGAAATGATTGAGAAAGGCCTAGGATAGTTGGTTGAATGAAAAGATAGAGTGCCTAGGTAAGGTACTATACCAGTCTAAGGCAGGTCCTGTCAAGGACATTGGGAAATTTTGAAGAAGTAGGGTGTCATCATGGGAAATCAGATAACATACATGTTTAAAAGATCACAAATGTTGTTGTGGATCCTCCTTGCTATTAAATTGGTTAAACTTTGGCATTTCCCAATGTGTGGGGTATGGATGAATTAGAATAGAAGGTTGAATAGGCTCATTACAAATTCCATCATAAGTCAGAGAATTATGGGAGCCAAAAACATATGCTTCTAGGGTATGCATCTTTTCCATCATCATCTTGATCAAATATGTGGTTGGATTTGATTGAGGTACACCTCCAGTGGTATAAGGAGGTGGATACAATGAGTAGGATGTAGGTGGCATACTAGTATATGGAGGTGTTGAGTAAGTGAATTGAGAAGGGGACATATAGGTAGTGGCAGATGATGATGGCATATACCCTGAATGGGAGGTGTAGGTGATAGGTGGTGGCTGAGACATGGTATAGGTGGGAGGAATGTATGTCAAGACCCTCATAGTAATAGGTGGAAAAGTGGTAGGGATAAACATGACTAGAATATGAAAAGGGGTCGACGTAACTGGAGGTTACAAAGTGGGGATCCCTACACTAAGATCTATAGATGATGGTGGTATAGAAGTCACATGGGTGACAGACATAAAATTTTGGATAGATGTCATAGGTGTAGAAAATATAATTTATATAGGGTCAATATGATAAATGATGGGTGATGAGGTTGGAGCGGGTAACACTACACTTGGTACTAGTTGATACAAAATTGGGAGCAAGAGTGGGAGACATGGAGGTAGGAATCCCAAACAAAGCCTGACTGATGAATCATGAGTGGAAGAATGGGCTAAGTAATACTATAGGGTGGTGGTATTATGATCAAGGAATTTTGTGAATTCCTCATCACCTATAGGTACAACAGAGATACGTTGGGGTCCATAGGTGAAGAAATAGAAGGTGATGATGGGATAGGGAGTCATAGTTGATGGCTGGTATGAAAGACTAGGGTGTTGACTTATCTGTAAGTCAAAACCATGTGAATAGTGGTAAGATAGGTGAACTCATCTATGTTGATGGTACAAAAACATAGAAAAAGATAGCATAAGAAATCTATAAAGTGAAACTTGATCACGGTTTTGACAGAAAAATCAAAACACGAGACCAACATCGGTTGGCGAACTGATGCTAGTACAAGGTAACCAATTCTAGTCACTAGATCGATGTCGGTTACTATGAATAAATGGAAAATTTGAAAAACTGGTGATGAAGGTTGAAAATCAGGTGGAGCTCGTTGATGGTAACAGAGACTCAGAACTGTGATAAATTATAGAAATAATTCATAGAAGATATTTGTGTGTAAATTGAATACTATTTTGGGAAAAATAACCAAAACAGTGAGAACGATGGCGGTCGGCAGGCCAACTAACCGGTGTTAGTCAATTAACCGATGCCGGTATGAAGAGGTAACTAATTATGGTCGATGGACCGATCTCAAGTTCTTGTGAAATTTGAGAAGATGATGAAAATTTGAATTTTAAAGTGATTAAGTCCAAATAAACACCAACCTAGAAATTGAGTATGGAAATGATAAGTCCTAACACACTCAAAAAGAGTTAGAATACACCAACTATGATTACGGAGTATGTAGGGAAAGAAAAAGAGGTGAAACGATCTCACAACTCAAAACACAAATCAAGAAAAAGCTAGCAAACACGCCAAATCCTAGGTAATATATTTTTATGTTGTGTGGCTTATGCCATTTAGAATTGACTATGATTGTAATAGAATTTTTGGTCAAAGAGGGTGCCCTATAAGCAATCTATGGCTAGTTTCAGGTTTTTTTGATAATGTGACCCAATATACCTTTCTCTACATGTGGTATAACTCTGATATGATGACTAGATAGAATACCATTGGATCCTCCGTTAATCGATTATTAGTTGGTAACGGTAATTTTTGGGAAGGAATATGTTTAAGAAATGAGTGATTTTTTTCAGTGATTTGGTTTGGGGTGTGTGTGCACAAAGTGTGAACTACGGTTCATTCTCTCCAACCATCAACTGGTCATAACCTCCAATATATAGGTTACAAATAAATTTAAGTGAGCTAAATACAATAATTAGAAATGAGATGTACAAATTTTTAAGTCCAAATTGACAATGAAATTTGATGAGAGAAATAATTAAAAGGAAGAGAGTATGTCTTTAACTAGTACAATAAAAAATAGGAAGAAATATTCTTTTGAAGCCAAAACATGAATTTTTTTTAAATAAGTAAAAGAAGGAGAACATTCCTAGGGAAAAATTTTAGTGTGAACTGTTCACAGTATATATCTACCCCGGGTAAATATAGATAATGAAAAAGGAAAATATGTCGGAGAAGTTCAAAAACCCGACACAAAGGAAAATATGTCGGAGAGGTCAAAAACCCGACACAAGGAATTTCGGGTTTCGGGTTTTGGGAAACATGAGACATGAAGCATGTAGATCGCAAAGGATGTCCCGATGCTTGAGAGTTCTGCAAACCTGAAACACTACCTAGGAAAATTGGGTCTTGGAGTCGGGGAAACAAGTTGGGAAAGCATGGGGCGAAAACATGTCGAGGCATCCTCCAAACCCGATGCATATGCAAGTCCAATTTCCAAACCCGAAACAAAGGAAATCTTGGAAATACTGGCGGAAGTGGGTTTCAGGAAAACACAAGCATCAAACACATGTCGAGGCATCCTCCAAACCTGATGCAAATGTAGAGGAGAACCCTAAACCCGACAGGAAGAAGACCCTGACATAAGAAATATTCAGATCGCCATAACTTTTCACAGGGAGCTCGGATTCACACAAGGTTGGACTTTTTGGAAAGCTTACAAGGTCCTCTGCCCAACTACAACTAGATATATTTAATTGGGTGAGAAAAATTTCTTCAAAAATGTAAAATACAGTTCGCCATTTTTTGGGTTTGTTAGGGTTCTCACCTACCACCATAATGAGATGAATTAAGTGCAGTCTGGAGGTGGTTGGGGCAGATTTCGAATTCCTCTCTTCTCCCTCTCTTTTTCCTCCTATAAATTGTAAGGAGGGGATTCTTTCTAAAGGTTGGACATTCTTGTTTTTCCCTCCCTTCTTCTCTTTGGCAGGTGAATTTGTGGAGTTCAAACCTCCCATTTAAAACTGTAGTGCAACTTTTCCTCTTGCATTTTTGTAGTGTGTTGTATCATTCTTTGGAGCAAATAATGCATGTCTGTGGATGATTCTCAACCCTCTCTGTGTTCATTTGCATCCCCTTGATCTTTCACTATGAATTTGGTTATCTGTGCATGATCTTGCATTGCATTTTAATGGTTTGTGTTTATTGGCAAGACAAGTGTTCATCATTCCTTGGTGCATCACCTTTTTAGTTTAGGTTTTATTTTATGCATCTTCTTACCCTGTCACCTCGGTAAGCTAGATTAGGTTTTTGAGTAAACCCTCTACATTTTTACGTGTGCATCTGAACAGAGGAATAGGAACCGGCCTTCATCTAGAGAGCTTTTTCCATTTTCGCAAGGTCCCACACTTGGGAAAAGCTCCATATTATGAAATCACACTGAGAGTCTCAACCCATCAAGTTACAGGCATTCAGGGGTGATGTGATTCGACACCAACATGAAATTTTCAGAAAGAAATAAAAACACAAGGATTCCCTAAAAATGAACAAATGCAAAGAACCCAAAAATATAGGGTCCCACCGAGTGTGCCAAAATGTTTCACCTCAAATTAATACGATAAAACAAATAAGGGTAACAGGCGTAGGAGGAATACTTTTGTTATGTAGACAAGAAGGCATTATGTGCATCGTATATTTTTGATCAAACTAAATGTGAGAGATTCCTTTTGGCTAGGAGGAACTACCTATAAATCACAACAAGACCATAAGAGAATATTAAATAATATATAATAGTGGATTACCTAGAAAATTTTTGTTTCAAAGTATGGTACTTCCTAGATGGTTGTCAATCCATTGTTTAATACAACTTAATGCAAGAAGAAATGAAAAAGCAATGATTCCTATTGTAATTAACAAGATTTAGGTGTCTCTTATTAAAAATAATAAACAAATTTAACTTAAAAGGAAAGGTTAGGCTTGGTCTGGAGGGTTGATGGGTTGGTTTGGATCTGTAGGTGTGGTAGGGACTATAGGTGAAGTCTGGGTGAAGTTAGGCAAGGTTTTGGGTTGTTTTGGGAAAGTTGTGAGCTTGCTGGTTTAGGGAAAATTGCTAGTCTCAAAGACTGACATCGAGTTAGGCAACCAATACCGGCTATGGGAATAGAATGATACCGGTTGGGTGACCGGTGTCGGTAGGGGAAATTTGGTGGTAATGTAAAAATCGAGAATTGGGCACTCTCTGTGATTGCACAAAGAGTGATGGGGATTTGGATAGGTTTGTGGGATTTTTGTTAAGACTCAGAGATGTTGATATGAGGGTTTAGGCAAGGTGTGGGAGGTTAAACAGACAGAAGGTTGGCTGGAGGCACTAGGGATTAGATCCGGGTAAGGTAGAAGGGTGGTATCTAAAGTAGATAGCTTAATAAAATAATCTGAGCTATTAGAAATGAAAATGGAGAGATAACAATTACTTGTTGAATGTAACCTAGAGGTGGATGGTGGTGGTGGTTAAAGAATGTGGTGATTTGGAGTGAATACGGTAGCAGGGCAACACGATGCTTCTTGGTGCATATGTTGGATCAATGGAAGATATTGTTGATGAACCAAATGACGTTTGAATGCTAAGAGGGGCTCTAGTTGGTCACAAGGTCAAATGATTTCTTAAATATGTGAATGTAAGAAGTGTAAGCCACGGAAGTAAGATTCAAAACCTAAAAAAAGAGTTATAAACTCTTATTTAACCTAACTGATGGTGGTTAGGTGACCGGTGCCACCGAGGGATAACCAGCGTCGGTTAAGGTGAATAAGTCCAAGTTGCCAAAAATAGCCTGATATTTACTATTTTTGGCGTGATTTGAATCCTCATTTTGGGTCTCAAGTGGAGAATGACACTTAGATAAGTAGGAGTGTTGTTGGAGAAGAAATAGGGAATTAATGTTAGGGCTAGATTAAGTCCTAGTTGATTGGGATAAGTAGGGACTTGGTCTTATTTAATCAATAAGCTAGGAATAGGTCTTGGGATGAGGTGGAGAGCTGATTTGGATAATTATGAGTTGGATATTAATCTAATTAAAGTAATTAAATTAGTAATAGTATGAGAATGAGGATTAATATAATTATAGATTATTGAATTTATACCAATGTGGTGAAGTGGACCATATCTAGGTATATGTTTTGAATCAATGAATCAAAAGGGGTTAAAGGGATGTGTCCCAAATTTGGGTGTCTACAAGACAGTCAAAAACCCTTACATGAACTTTTCAGGATTTTTTCATGCCTGTAAAGGTGAACACCATTACTTGTTATTTTAGACTATTGGGGATGATAAACATTTTTAGTTCCTAATAAGTATTCTTTCATGATATTTGAGGTGTTAAACATGTATTTATTTATAATTTCATCTTATTGGGATTTTCAAAATTTTGAACCAAACTTGAATTCCTAACCGCTTTATATCGTAGTTTTAAAGTTTCTCATCATATCAGAATATCCTACTAGTGTGTTGAGTTTTATAAGGTTCATATCAAGGAAAGAAACTAGATAAAAGTCATTTAAAGTTTTCAAACCTGTAAATCAAGGATAAATTTTCAAATTTTGTTTTAGGGTGCTCGAGAAGAATTTCTTGGCAAATTTTTCATACCTTTTCCTCATTCTAATGTTTATATCAACAAAATCAAAAGAAAAGTTTGATATTTATAAAGGAAAATAAAGAGAAATTAAGTATAGATATCAATTGGTGATACCCCCTTCAAACATTGACTACAATACTGACATTGGGGATACCAATTTGAATGATTTCTAGAAAATAATAAATAGCTCTCTCAAGAGACCCTGTATATAATGCATTTATGCATTTATTTTTGCATAGCTTCTAGAATTTATTCTTGCAACTACTAACCATTATGGTGGTCACTCTAGGTCAGTTAGGAACCAATAAGGGGAAGTAGTAATCCACCAGGATAAAAATTACTTTGATGAATTGTTGAGGATTCCACTCCTTAATTAATGTGGATACTAATATTAAAAAGACTCAACATGCTTAGGATGAAAATTTAACAACCTGCATCAATCATCTAAATAATAAATTACCTTAAGAAGATTAAGCCCGAATTAAGTCAGTTTTCCACAACCCTACCTAGAAGTGACTTCATTTATAAATTCAATGATATCATAACATCACTGAGTAGAGTGGCTGGTCTTCCTAGGGTCAAAAAGTTTCAAAAGTGGATTTTTAAATTCATCCACATCATGAGGAAGAATAAACAATATTTCAGGTGGGGAGAACTTATTAGTGATTCCTTGCACAAACAATAAAAGGAATTCCATACCACAAGAAAATTATACATCGCAACCTACTTGAATTTTGTGGAAGAAGAGATGAGACTATATCATGGATTGAACACATGGGGATCAAGAAACTCAACCCATGTATATGATATCTATCCTTGGCTTAATTTTCAAGAAAGTCTCGAACATTTCGAATGGTAAATAGTGTTGTTTTTCTATAGCATCATATGTGGGCTAGATAAGGATCTGTCCAAGTGTCAGTGAAATTATTTATCTTGGAATATAGTATCACATTGGGGTTAAGTTTCTTATAAATCCCAACC
The DNA here is from genome assembly GCA_018340775.1 of Taxus wallichiana var. yunnanensis. Taxonomy (NCBI): domain Eukaryota; kingdom Viridiplantae; phylum Streptophyta; class Pinopsida; order Cupressales; family Taxaceae; genus Taxus; species Taxus wallichiana. The sequence goes on from CM031235.1 coordinate 517,727,453, forward strand.
TTAACATACATATGAGTAGGATTATTTTATGGTTCTCCATAACTATTTCCAAGGTACCCAAGAAACAAAGGGGTCTTAATAGAATTGGTAAGGCGGTTGTTAGATCTTCATAAGTTTCAACAAAGAAAGCACAAGGTAGGAGTTCATTTCCCTATCTTAATTGGTTAGCATACCTACCCATCTATTTTCAAGGTGAATAATATTACCATATAGGTGTAGGGAGTCACTCTTAAATCCTTTCATTCAAGACTTAGTTTTGATTATGTAGGAGTAATGAAAAGCCTCAAAAATATACATTTTCATGTGCCTGAAGTTAAAGATTTATGAATTGATATTAGATATGAGGTGGCCATAAGGAAGAAGGATTATATTTATATGAATTTGGAATAAGTGATAAAATATAATATTTCGAGATATTCCGTAATGCACGATGATGATGAATATGTCCTAAACTATATCTACAATATGATGAATTTGGGTAGTTTGGTATTTCCTCCAATCAATTTTTCTTTCAAAGATCTTACATCTATCAATGAATGTGAAGAAAAAATTCTAAATCGAATCGGACATTATCTCTATTCATTGAAAATCTAACCCAAAAGGGAGGCATTCCCATAAAATCAACTACTTCATCAAAAGTGAGACCCTCCATTGACCCCAAATATAAGAGCAAGGAACCTATAAAGGTAGTTATATTCAAATTTGTAAGGATAGGAGATAATTCTTCCACTTCTATAACTCCAACCTCAATTATAAACATGGATTCTCCTTTACCTTAGAAGGAGCAAGGGGTTTCAGTAGGAAGCATGGTTGTTCTACACTTACCTATTTATTTTCCTCTAATCACCCACGTTTTACCACTTGTAACCCTAGATCTACATGTTTCACCTCCTCCTCCTCCCCTTCACATTCCTTATCCTCCTCCTTCCCCTCCTCATGTTCCATACCCTCCATCCTTTTCATAGATGTGGGTCTTTGTGGATTCCACATCATCCATTCTTGTTTCCTCTTCACCATATTCATCCCCACATGTGTCACTCATGGAATAAGTATTTCCATCCCTTTCCCCTCTTTCCACATGATTTAGTCTCTTCTTTGGATCTCATAAAGTGACTTGGACCTCTCCATCCTCCAATCCCTATCCTTTTGTGAGCTTTGCTCTCATTTCTTTGTTTCTCCTCCAACCACTCTTCCCACATATATTTTCTCTACTCATCATCTCTTTTTTTTTTACATTCTTTTCTTATCCTAGTACTTTCCCTATGAGCACATCTCCACATCATTAGTTGATTCCATCCACCACTTTATCTTGGCCTATAAGCTAAACCACCAAGAAGAGGAAGAAATCAGTGTCCTTGAAAGATTTTGATTTCAAAATGTTGAACCAATTCCTTCCCGCATAGTAAAAAAAACTAATATGATTTATCACATCACAATTGATCAATATTGAGAGAGGTCTTTTGATATTGATGTGCTTATTACAGATAAAAGAAAATAAAATATAATATATTTTTACTATCAAATCACTAAAGTGGTATTGGGGAAAGTTACTATAGGAGTGTAACAATACCCTCAAGTCACCTTAGACAATTTTTTTGGAAATCTCAAGAAAACCAAAGCTATTAAGGATGAGCTTGAAGAAAAGGTTAAGTATTTGACTACCTTGTTGATTAAGATCACTCAAAAAAAAAAATTCACCTATCTCACACCAACTATCTTTTATGCCTCCTACATCTCATCATTCGAGAAGATAGGAAAAAAATTCCAAGTAGTTAACGATTGGATCGATAGTAGCCTATTTGATGGTCAAAATCTGTTCGAAGATTCTATTAATGTCTACATTGACATCGAGTGAGAAAAGATAGTTTTCGAGAAATTAAATAAGGAGTTTGAAGAGGAACACAACAACTAGGAACTCACTTTAGAGGCCCTAAACAAGCTTTAAAATGTATATTCTAATAACCTATCATAAGAAAAGGTAACTAAAATAAGGGGGAGGCACTATGAATTCTGTGAAGCCATTGACTTATGAGTGAAGATTTTTCAAGAAGCCAACAAACATTTTCACAAGGAAATAGAAGAAGGAATATATACCACCAATGATATTGGTGATGACTTTTCTAAGATAACTTTCCATTTCCTTGATGATGACCTAAACATGTTAACAAAAAGTGAAATATTCATTGATTTCATGGAAATCGTTTAACATTGTTCTAAAGTAGAGTAAAATTTTGGTTTAAGATCAATTGATAAGTTGATTGTATATCAAAATGTTTTGAATAATTTGGAAAAGGTCCTCAAGAAGCTTCAAATAATTCTTATAAATTTGATCAGTTTCATTGACACATGTGATATACTAAACTTATATTTATGTGGACTAGAAAAGAAATAAGCACAAGAAATGATTCAAACATTCCACAAATATCAAGACAAGGAATCTGATCAAGAGGCCAAAAAGGATGAGTCTAGTTAAAGTATTATATGTTTCTCCATTTTTCTCTCTAACATGTGAATATATTGGATGTTTTGACGTCATTTGATTTATCATGTGTGTTGACCAGGTTATTTTTCATAAGAACTTATCAAAGGGTTCTAACAAGTATTTACTATTATTAAACTAGGATGTAACCGCTTCCCTCTTTCTCTCCCCTTCTTCTCTATAAATTTAATAATTCTCAATGCATTCAATAGATGGATTTTTATTGAATAGGAGAAAAATCTTTCACAACTTTTAAGGAAAATTATTTTCTATAAATTTGGAGTGAAAAGGAAAATCTTTGTATTTTCACTCTCTCTTAAAAGGAATAAAGAAACACGTTTCAAAGTTTGTGTTGAATGTTTCTATTATGTTGATGTTAATGTTCTTAAGTTTAATGCAATACATTATTATTGTAATTCTAGTTTACTTGTGATATCCCATATTTAATTAAATTCATTTATTAAATTAATAAGATCGTTTTGATTTGTGTTATTCTTGGTTTGAGTAAAAGAATGTTTGTTGATGATTTAATAAATTTAATTGTGTGTGTGTGTGTGTGTTTTATTTGATGGTACATTAATTGGTCATGAGACCACTTATGTTATGTTTTTATGGAGTTTAGTTTGGTTTTTTTGGCATTGATTATTGTAAAATTTAATTGGGTGAGGTGGAGATTAGATCCCACCCTACCATAGGATTATGTGGCTTTGGAAAGTTTATTAAACTTAAGTTGTATGGAAAATTTAACAAATATTTAATGAGGTTTATGGTTTAACACTTGTGTGATAAGCCACTAAGTGACATGAGCATTCAAGGAGTTTTAGTGGTAAATTAATGTGGGAAGAAAATATGTTTTGGGAAACGAAATCTTCCTTCACAAGCTAAGGCATGCAAATAACTCATTTTTTTAGTTTTATTCAATTTCTTTTGGAACTCTTTTTAGGGTTGTGCATGGATTTTTTAGGCAATATTTGTTTGGTAACTATGTTTGTAATTTCATTAATGTTATCTCCATATATTATGGAATTTTTTGGGTTAAATATGTTGCTAAAAAAATTTAGCGAAAAATGTATTGTTTGGAGTTTTCAAGTATAAAAATTACATAGAAGTTTAAAGGCAAAATATAGGCATGTGTTTTTCTACTCTTACTCTTGCTATTATTTTACTAATGTATCTTAATACAATTTTGGTTATCATTATGAATATGTTTTTGGTTTTGGTTGTCATGTGAAATATAGAAAATGAAAGAGAGTTAATAAATAACTCTTTCTCGAGATTTGTTGTTATCATTTTAAATATATTTTTGGTTTTGGTCATTATATGAAAATTGGATAAGAAATATGTTTTATATCTAGGTCATTAAGTGAAAAATGGAAAATGAATACATTTTTGAATTAGTGTTATTATGTGAAAACTAGAAAAGGAATAAATTTTGTTTGTAGGTCAAGTATGTGAAAATTGGAAAATGAATAAGTTTTTGGATTAGGGTTACTTGTGTGGAAAATGGAAAATAAATATGTTTTGATTTTGGGTTATTATGTGAAATATGGAAAATGAATACATTTTTGTATTTGGGTTATTATGATCTAGAAAATGGAATGAGTTAGTTTTTCAACTCTTTCTATAGTTTTTTTATTATTCTAAATAAATCTTTGGTTTTGGTTATCATGTGGGATCTGGAAAATGAGATAAGAAGTTTGTTACATCTCTTTCTAGATAATTGTTCGTATCATTTTTCTTTGTTAGGTTTTATAAAATTTTCAATTGTTTGGTTTTTTCATGGGACCCTCTCCCTCATGGTTGTATTGGAGTTAATTTACTTAGTTTTTGTTGGGTTATTGTTGTTGATATATATGTATAATGGCTCAATTATGAGCATGGATGTTTTTGAGCTAGTTGGAAAACATCTTAGGAAGGGAATAAAGGTTTATGTCTCTTTATATTATTTATTTCTTATGTGTAATTTAAATGATTCTTATTTTTTTATTATTTCTAAACTATCTCTCTCTTCTTAGGACTAGAAATTTTGGTTAACTTTAGTTATGATTAAATGAGTCCTTGCATGGAATTGTTGATTTTATAGTAAACAATGATTATATAGTCAACTCAAAATGGTATCTAAATTAGAATTACTTCATTATTTTTTAGTAAATTAAGGTTCTATTTAGGCTAAGATTTATTTTTGTAATCTTGTCAAATATAACTCTATTGAAATAAGAAAAGGAAGGTGAAAATATCTCTGGAGGTCTACTTACTCTTTATGACCTTCTCACTGAGATCTAGGGTGTTTGGGGCTCATTCTCTACCTATTACACATTCATGTAAATCTCTTTGATGGATGACACTAGTAACCTATAATTGACCATGGTTTTGTAACAAACCATAGTTCCTCTATCTGCTAACCAACTACGGTTGTCTTATTGACATCATTTCAAGGAGTACTGATCTCAGTTCCACTGGCTGTCTATTATGAACCTGATCCTATCTTTTGATGTTGGTTAGTCTAACCGACATCCATTCATGTAGAACCGACATTGGTGTCTGTGGATGTCTGCTTTAGGTCTAAAATTGATTTTCCTTCAAAATCTCATTAACTTGTTCCTATTTAGGAACTAAAACTTGATCCCTCTACATTATTTTTTCATTCCAATCAACATCATGACTCCTATAAATCTTAGAATCTTCTAAATCCAAAAATCGACATCCGAAATCACCAGATTCATATCTAATGAAAATGCATCTCTTAGATTTAGCATCTAGCTTCTTCCTATTTTCCCTATTTACATACACAAAAGCTTCGAACCAAAAAATCTAAGAAAATAAAAATCTACCTCTTTTCCGAACCAATATTATTCTATTATTCACCCATCTAGTGTTGTTGAAGGCCCAAGATTGATCAAGTAAATTGTTGTATCCAATGCTTCTACCCAAAACATCAAAGGCAAGCCAACATGTATCCTCATACTTCTAGCACATTCCATGATTGTCCTATTCATTCTTTCTGCAACTTCATTATCTTATGGAGTTCTAGGAACTGTTCTTTCTCTTCATATTCCATTCACTAAACAATAATCATTAAAATCATTGTTGCAGCACTCACCACCATTTTCAGATCTAAGGCACTTTAATTTAAAGTTTGTTTCATTTTCCATAAGGTCTTTCTACCTTTTAAAAGTCTCAAAAACATCATATTTACGCTTAATACAATAAATCCATACCTTCCTTATGTCATCATCAATGAAAGTCACATAATATTGGGATCCTCTAATAGAAGCTACCCGAACTAGTTCCCACACATATGAGATTACAAGCTCCAATTTCTTCTTCTTTTTGTTGACCCAACCTTGAGAAATATCACTCTCTTATGCTTTCCATATATGCAATGCTCAAAAAAATTCAAGATCTAATTGTTTCAAACCCGATAGCTTACCATTTGCGTTTAACATTTACATTCCATTTTCACTCATATAGCCTAGCCAATTATGCCATATGGTTGCATATGAAACTATAGTAGATAAAACATAAAAAGAATCAGTAACATAGGTAGAAAAATATAAATTTCCTACCTTCTTACCTCTTTCCACAACAATATATCCCTTGGTAACCTTCGAGAGATTTGGTTGTGAATGTAACCACGCATCCAGATTCACCTATTTGCCCCTGCAGATATTAGCTTTCTCTTGAGGCTTAGTACATGCATCACATATTTCAATACCTATGGATTTCCATTCTGCAACTTTAGATGAACATCACCTTTACCAAGTAATATTGCATGGCTCATCATCTCCTAAATAAACCTTTCGAAAATCACCACAGAACATAAATTTTGAAATAACCCTTATTAGGGGTAGCATGGAAAGAAGCTCTAGAATCTAAAACCTGAGATTCTAATTTATTTTCTAAGGAGAGAATAAGGGCATCTTTCTTTACCTCACTTGTAACATTTTCCTCTTTACCTTTTTCTTTACCTTTTCTAATGTATTCTCTTTGTTTTCCTTGGACCAACACTCCTTTACATGTCCTCTCTTTCCACAATTCTAGCAAAGTAAATCTTTGTACTTGGATCTAGATCTGCCATGTCTTGACTTTGATCTCCCATTATTCTTGCTCTTTGATGATATCTCCTTATATCTTCCCCTGATTTCTACAATTAAAGTGTTTCCAGATGATGCTTCTCCTAATATTTTCCTACGTATTTCCTCATTAAGGATTACACTAACCACATCATCAAATTTCAAACCTTTAGAAGCAGTTGTATTACTAAAAACCATTACCAAGTTATCCCAACTATCTAGAAAAGAGAATAAGAATAAAAGTTATTTCACTTCATCATCAAATGAAATTTCTACCAATTTTAATTGATTTACAATAGACCAAAAATCATTCAAATGATTAGATACAAATCCATGTTCTTGCATTTTCGAATTAAACAATTTTTTTATCAAATAAAACTTATTCAAGCACTAGGAGTTTCATACAAATTTTCTAAAGATTTCATCAAATCTACCATGGTTTTTTCATTTGTAAAATTCAAAGCCACCAATGCTTTGCCAAGCTCAATCTTATAGATCCCATAGCCTTTCTATCAAGAACCTTCCATTCTTCATCAATCATCATGTCATTGTCCATGCTCATCCAACGGTAAGTATAGATCCTTCGATAAAATAATCTTCCACCGCATCTTACATAGTTGATGATTACGACCTTCATATTTCTCTACTTGGTATTTACTTTATTTTTCCATTGCTCTACTCCCACTCAATCAAAAAAACCCTCTGTGAGTAAATCCTATCAACACACAAAACCTCCAAACAAATATTTGATACTAGTTGTTGGGGTTAAACCATATAACAATGTTGCACATATCTAATATCAGATAAATCATACAAGCAATGAATGTAGAAATAAACCGGATGATAAATTTAAACAAAAGAAAGATAACACCGCATTTAACTGGTTCACTCAATGTGGGCTACGTCCACCAAGAAATGACCAATATTATTATTCAATGGCTTTATAGAGGAAATAAAATGAAGATATGTTGTCTTCCAACACCTCATAGGATGTTCAATGCTTTTCCCTCACTCAGCTACTCTTTCTTTCTCACTAAGAAAACTAACATGCAAAATAATTGTTATTTTCTTCTCACATACCCTCATACAATGCATACATGCATATATAACTATTTTGGGAAACTAACTATGCTTTTACAATCAATAAATCATCTTTAAAGTAAGATATTTATTCTAATTATTTTTAAATAATAAAGCACCGTCAGCAGAGGTGACTAATTCCGATTCTTTCATAACCGATGCCGGTCACTTCTTAACTAATGTTAATTACCTCCGACCGATTCTAAGTCACTTTGTGAAAACAAAGAACATGTAAAATCAAGCTTCTTGTGAAGCAATTAAGCTCCACACTCAACAATTCCATTGGTTGAATTTAGTAATTGACAACTAGAAGGATGACAGAATAAAATAAGAATTCCAAAAGATGTAAAAATCCCAAAAAGAGTGAATAATGTAGAAAGAGGTTAGGGGTTCCCAAAGGGGACAAGGAAACTCAGGCACTTTGGATTCAAGGCTACGTCTTGGTGTCTAAAGTTATAAAATATAAGAAATTAAAGTATAGAATAGGTTGTAGGGTGTAATAGACCATTAAAAAGATAAGAAACAAAGCAAAGAGGCCAAAGATAGTTGTCGATAACTAGTTTTCTCACTTAGGAATCATATGAATGCAAGTATGCTTTTAGGACTTATAAATGTACCCGAGTGTTTTATTTTGTGTCTACATTTTCCCATAATTTATGTTTTTGATTGAATACTTAATAACATAAAGTAGATAAGAGATGCGTACCTAAGAACCATGTAGAACATGATGGCAATATTGTGCCGAAGAGACAAGTGAAATTGTGGAGTGATAAAAAATGAAGAGTGGAATCTAAAAAATAGGAAGTGACCTAATAGGGGTGAATTGTATTGTGTTATACCATCTTGTACTAATCCATAGGGATCCAAAGAAACACCACTTCATCGAACAACCAAATCCATAAGGAAAATTGAGTAAAATGAAGAGAAAACTATGAATTTACGTAATCCCCTCTGTGTAGGGTGACAATTATGTAACCGCCCTCTGCAAAAACCAACGGTTGTGTAACCTCCATTCTGCATGCATGAGAAATCCTATCTCTAATGGATGAAAAATAAAATGAATCCACAAATGGTCACGTATTTCAAGCGTCCCGACCATGTCTCTTTGTTGAACGATGTTTCTCATTCTCTAGTATATGAGAGGACATGGGAAGTATGCTATTTAAGGAGGATCATAGGAAAGAATTGATCATCAAAGTTTGAATGCAAGAGAGTGAGAAGAAACCATTGGAGCTAGAAGTGTTTTGTAAAAGTAAGGTGTAGAAACAGAGTAGCCAAGTATAGAAGGTAGGTGTCATACATTGTGTACCTTCTTTACTCTTGTTGTAATTTGTAATTCTTTTACAATTGGCCAATATAAAATTAGGAAGAAAGAGAAATTTCCCTTCCCACTGGTTTTCCCTCAACTTGGGGTTTCAAGATATATCTTGTATTGAATTGTTATTTTCCTTTGTTGTAAAGTAGTTATAAGTTTTAGTTTTCTCACTAATAATTAAAAGATTGCCATTTTTGAAAGTTGAAAGTAGAACAATAAATTGTTTGTGGTCTCATAAATTTCCAAAGCTAGAGGTTTACAGATCATTTTGGTATCAGAGTTGATAATTATCTAGGACTGTGGTATTCATTCTTTTGATTTGTATGATAGTGATAAGGTCTAAAGGCAAAGAAGTTTTACCTTGCGATCTAGACATATCTATGAAGAAGTGGAAACAAAGAATTTGAGATCAAATGGAAGAAGAGAACTTAGTCCGTAGAATTGAGATACTATAAACCATGATGGATATGTTGTATAGACACTAATAAGAACTATGAGATCTTCAAAAGACAGATTCATTAAAACAAAATTCCATGAACTCGAAGTGGTTTGGGCCTTGGCCAAAATGTTTGGCATAGGAAAGACCCATTAAGAGGAAGAAGATATGGAAGAGCATTAAGAAGAAACTCCAATTGAGAAGGTAAAATCTGATCATACTTCTTTTAAAGATGAAACTAAGGTTTAAATGAAGAGATTTGAAGGATAAGTAGATGCAAAACTATTAGATAAATGATTGAAAGAACTAGAAGTTTACTTTATCATGTGCATAATGTCATGAAATCACAAAGGATTACCTTTGTATGTTTCAAAATGGAAGGACATGCTATGGTTTGTCTAGAAACCCATTTAGCCACTTGTGAGGTTAAAAGCCATCCTATTGTCAATTTGGAGGGTTTTAAAGAATTTCTTAGAGATAACTTTTATCATATTGGCCATAAGACTGACCAGATGATTAAATGGAAGTATTTTAGACAAGGTAGTGGTCAAAGTGTGCAGGATTATACTATAGAGTTTCAAAGACAATCCATGTTGCTTAATATGGACTTGGAGGATGAGGATATTCTGACCAAGTATTTGGGAGGACTTCACACTCACCTTCAAAGGAAGGTCATCTCCATGAATCCCAAGGATATCAATGAAGCATGTGTGTAAGCATATTACATTGATGATGAAAGGAAGCAAGGAGAAGAAAAGTCAAGAGAAAATAATTCAAGAAGTTAGCCAAAGAAAGAGAAGGGAAAAATAAGTAAAAAGGTAAATATAAGGGGAAAGGTAAAAAAACCACCACTACTTTTAATACTTGTAAAGATCCCAAGAATTTTTGTAAGAATTGTGATATCAATATTCATACGAACGCTACATATTGGAAGTTACATCTTGAATTACATCCAAAGAACCAAACCGAGGATTCCAAGAAACTCATGATATTTGTAAAGACAGGTTGGGATGTGGAAATAGAAGATGATTTTGATGTAGATGAGAGGCTTGGATGCACGGCCACCAACATGGAAAACCAAGAACAAGAGGAAGATATGAGTAAGCTATTTCATATCAAAATCTAAATCAAGAGAACTAAGGTAAATTCTTTGGTTGATACTAGTTCTCAATATAATTTTATTTCTAATGTATTTTCAAGAAGCTTGGTATTGAAACTTATGAACATCCACATCCTTATCTTTTTAGGATGGGTGAAAAAGGGTATAGAGATTCGGGTAACAAAAAGATGTAAGTTCAAGTTTGGGATGAATTATCAGTATATATAGATGAATTGGAGGCTATTGTAACTCCACTTGATGTATTTGATGTTGTTTTTGGGAGTCCTTAATTATATATCGGGATATGATATTCATAAGAAGAGAGAACCAATATAGATGGGTTAAGGACGGGATCAATTACCACATCTGGGCACACAAGTGTAAGTCAAAAATTACTTGGTAAGTATTAACCAAGAAAAGAGACTAATTCGGACAAATCATAATAAATTTTTTTACTTTTATTAATGGATAAACAAGATGGGGTATAAATTTTAGATATTTATAACCAAGGGATGAAGGATTTGGATAGCATTATTCAAGATTTTCAGAATAATCCTAGTGGGTTACCACCAAAATGGGAGGTAGACCATGAGATTCAACTACTACCGCAGATTCTCCTCTACCAAACATTGGGTTGTATAGGCAATCCGTGTTAGAGAGTACAGAGGTAAAGAGATAATTATAGAAGCTACTAGACAAAGGGGTGATATGCCCGAGCACCTCATCATGTAGTTATCCTATTGTGATGGTGATGAAGTAGGATGGTTCTAAGATAATATGCATTGACTACCGTTCCTTGAATAAGATAAACATAAATAACATATTTACAATCCCACGCATAGATGACCTCTTGGACCAACTTCAGCATGTTGGGTTCTTCACAAAGTTAAATCTCAATTCGGGCTATCACCAAGTCAGAATTAAAGAGGATATATGGAAGATTTCCTTCAAAACAAAACAGGGTTTGTATGAGTGGTTAACACTTCCATTTGGTTTATGCAATGCACTGCTACATTTATGATATTGATGAATGATGTATTACGGTAATTCATAGATTCATGTATCATTATTTATCTAGACAATATTATGATTTTTAGTGCCACAAGGGAGGAACATCTAACACATTTGCAACAAGTCTTGCAAGTTCTCAAGGAGAAACACTTGTTATGTAATATGAAGAAGTGTGAATTTTCTAAGAAGTCACTTGTATATCTTGGGCGGTGGTTAGAGGAGATGAGCTATGAGTGGATCATAATAAGATGGAAGCCATCACCAACTAGCCAAAACCAATGGGAGCCATAGAGACTAGATGCTTTGTGGGAGTAGTAAAATACATGAGGAAGTTCATTCTAGAATTCTCTATTATTACAAAGCACCTCTACACATAGTGGCCGCAAATAGTAATGGTTTTGATTGGGGTAAGGAATAAGATAAGGATTTTGAGTTATTAAAATAAAAAAATATTCATGCTCCAATTCTTGGTCTTCCTAATTTGCAACATCCCTTTGAAGTAAAGACAAATGTCGAGTGATTATGCTATAGGAGAATTTTTCTACAAGAAGGTAAGCCAATATACTATCATTATGAAACTTTCACTTCAGCAGTTAGAGGATATTCAGTCATGATACAAAGATGTATGTACTATTTCAGAAATAAATGAATGCAAACATTATTTATTTGTTAAAGAAAGTATTGTGCACACGACCACAAACCTCTCTAGTATTTGCAAGCACAAATCTAAATTGCAACATGTAAGGCATTGCAAGTTGATGGGATTCCATCAAAAATTCCATTTGGTGATCAAGTAACAGAAAATTTACACACACTTTGTGTAAAATATGTTGTCTTGGCCTCTCACACATGAGAAAATCTCTATTTTGGCCACCATCTCTAATATTGATCCCTTCACGAAGGAATCTTATGGTGAAGAATATGCTCGATATAAATATTTTGGGGTGATATATCAGCAGCTATAGTACCAAGGGGCTGAAACAAATGGGTATTGAATATTGTTCACTCAAATATGGGTTTCTCTACCGATGAGGGAAGATTTTTTTACTGAACGAAGAAAGGATTTTATTGATGAGGGATGCACGTGCCTTAAAAGTAGCAAGACATTTTGGTGTTTGTAAAACCATGGCCCACTTGTAAAGGTATGTTTACTCACCCAATATACAAGAAGAAGTGTCTAAATTCATAACAAGATGTAAACTTTATTGTACAAGTAGACACCAAATTTGAGTCACACCTCCCATTATCCCCTTTAATTAATTAATGTAAGATATTCACCTAACCATAACCCCTTACCCTACATTCATATTAATTTAATTACTTACAATTTAATTAAAACTCATCCTCACATTATTAGTTAATTTAATTACTTTAATTAAATTAATTTACACCTCACCTAGACACCTCATCATGGACTTATTCTTAGTCTATTAATTAACTAAGACTGAGTCTCCACTTATCTTAACCAACTAGGACTTAGTCTAACCCTAAAATTAAAGTCTTATTCCTTCTCCAACAATATTCCCACTTATCTAAATGCTAACCTTCACTTGAGACTCGGACTGACAATCAGAGAATGCCAACAATAGCAAGGATTTTCCTATTTTTGAAAATCTAGGATTTCCCACCTTAACCGATGTTGGTTAACCCTCAACCAACATCAGTCAGCCTAACCATCATTAGTTACCCTATATACAATTTGGTAACCTTTTACCCAAGTTGTTCATTATGATTTTTGAGAGATATCTTGTATTCAAGCACAAACCAAAGACTTCTCAACATCCAAACGACAAAATACACTCAATCATAGGCTCAAGCAAACACCCGATACTCATACAAAGGAACTAACATTCATGGGAGCACTTCGGGAAGTAATACCACAACATTGACCACTGAATTCTTCACGGATAAAAGACTATCATCCTTCACCAACAATACCTACAAATACAAGTGTATTTGATTTGCATCATTCAATACTCACTTAAATTAATAAGTTATTTATCTTTTTTTATTAGATATTATTTCTTTTTTGCATTCCTCCATCCCACCCTTTACCAATCTACCCAACTTACCACCCACAACCTTTTGGCTCTTTGTACTTGATCTTTAGGCATCCCTGAGTCTTCTTGACTTTATTATAAACCCAACCATCCTAACTCCATTCTCTATGCAATTAAAGAGAAGTCCAAAAACTAGGTTTATTTAATTACTACCATTTTTCTGCTATTGACATAGGTTACCTTAATCATCATCAATTTCTCCTCTTCACTGGCATCGGTCACCAGACTGACATCGGTTATTGTGTCTCCTATCAAATTTCACTAAACCTCCCCTAATAGCCTCCAAAACTCACAAAACCTCACCCAAACCTGATACCCCACCTACAACCTCACCACAGACATTCCCAACTCTTTGTGTAGACACAAATAGAGCTTAAACACCTAATTTTGGCATTCGTCACTATCCACAAAGAACCAATATAGGTCATCCTAAACCATCATCAGTCACACCCTGACCAACATTGGTCTTTGTGCCTAGTAAACTACCTTAAACCAACAAGCTTCCTAATCATCCAAAATCAACCCAAATTACACCAGATCTTACCTAGACCTAGTTTATGACCCTCATACCACCTACCCAACCTATAAACTTACATGGGACCTTCACCAGTTTAATTACTAAGCATTTAATTAGATTAACATTGATAGTAATATGAGATACCTAAATAAGAACACTAGCATTATATTATTTTATTTGCATGTTTAGTTATTTTATATTGAGTTATATATCAGTGGATTAGTAACCATCGAGTAGGTATCGAGCTTCCTGGATCCAACTCACACTAGGAAATCCACTAACCTTTGTTATTAACTATATCTTTTGGTCTTTCTTTGCATTACAAGTAGTTCCTCCTAGCCAAAAGAAAGCTCACATAATTAGTTTGGATCAGAAATCAGAAAAATGCACACTCAACCTTCAACCACGTGACAACAGTATTCCTCCTTGGCCTATTTACCCTTATCTATTTCATTATCTACAACAATTCAGTGAAACAGTACAAGTAAGCCTAAAACCAGGAAGGAAGGTTTATATATGACTTTGGTCCCTACTCATCTGTGAGAGGATATTTTAATGGATTTTTTAGGAGGAGTACCTATGTCTAAACATGGCCATGACTATATATATGTTGTTGTTGATAGATTTATCAAAATGTGTATTCTTATGGCATGTAAAAAGATAATAAAATCAAGTGAGGAAGCTGGAATTTTCTTTTCTAATGTATGGGTGCATTTTGGCTTGCCAAATTCTATTGTTTCGATAGAGATTCCGGGTTTTGGGGACTTTTTGGACTACCTTGTGGGACAAGATGGACACCAAGTTATAGAGGAACACATCCTTCAATCTAGAGAAATGGGATGGGAAGACAGAGGTGGTGAACAAGACTTTGGTGCAACTAATCAAAGGAGATAGTAGAAAATATCCTTGCACTGGATGAGTCCTTATCCTACATTCAACATTCCTATAACTGGGAAATACACACACAGCCACTATGCGATCATCATTTGAAGCATGCTTGGGATATCTATATTGTAATCTACTAGACATAGTAGTTTGGAAGTAGGAAGAAGGGGAGATACATGATTCAGAGGTGATTAGAGCAATAAAATTCATTGAGAGTATCCGAAAAATCTATCTCAAGGTGAAAGAACAATTGGAAAAATTTCAAACCAAGTATAAGGCTAGACATGATCAACATAGGAGGGAGAAACAAATTCATGTTAGAGACAAATTTTTCTTTACTTGAGAAATGAGAGAATACAAGGCCAAGTAAAGAAACTCAAGCCACTACAAAGATGGACCCTTCACTATACTGAGTAGGTTGGAGAAAAATATTTCCAGATTGATTTTCCACCATTCATGTAGATGTACTTAGTAGTATATTTTGATAAATTACACATAAATGAGACATTCATGCTTGACAAAGAAGAAGGGTGTCACTACTAGCTTCCATAGAGGATTGTGTCTTAGATTCACAAGGTGAATTGGAGGAGGATGTAGTGCTGCAGAAAAATATTAGAGAGACAAGGAGAGGTCCATAGGAGTCTTGGTAGGTTGGAATCAAGGGGAAGACACCAAAGTAGTCCCAGTGGTACTCAAAGGAGAAAATGAGGGAATTATTTCCTCATCTAATCCCCCACTAATAGTTTTGGCACCAAAATCCTCCTAATCAAGGGAGGTGTGATCCATAGGGATCTAAAGAAACACCACTTCATTAGAACAACTAGATCCGTAAGGAAAATTTAACGAGAATGAAGAATAGATTGTGAAGTTACAAAATTTCCCCTCTGTGCGGGTGGTGGTTGTGTAACCTACCCTTTGCACAGACCGGAGGTTATGTAACCACACTGATGGTTGCATAACTACCAATCTCTATACACCAAAATTCATTTCACTAATGGATGGAAAAATAAAATGAAGCCATAAACAGATTGCGGATTTCAAGAATCTTTGACGTGTCTCTTCCTTGGAGGACATTTCTCATTCTCTAGTTCACAAGAGGACATGGAAAGTATGTCAAATAAGGAGGAGCATAGGCAAGAATTGATCATCGAAGTTAGAATACATCAAAGTGAGAAGAAACCATTGGAGATGGAAGTGTTTTTATAAGGTATTGAAACATAGCATCCAAGTATAGAAGGGAGGAATCGACATCATGTACCTTTTTACTCTTGTTGTAATCTATAATTATTTTATAATTGGCTAATATAAAATTGGGAAGAATGAGAAATTTCCCTTCCCAGCTAGTTTTCCCTCAACTTGGGGGTTTTGAGGATAAATATTTTGTTGAATTTTTATCTTTCCTTTGTGGCAAAGTAGTTCTAAATTTTAGTTTTGTCACTAATAATTAAAATAGTATCATTTTAAAAATTTGAAAGTAGAACAGTAAATTATTTTTGGTCTCATAAATTTCTAAAGATAGAAGTTTACTGATCATCATGTACCTATTTTATTTTCTTGATGTTATTCTTGATGAAGGGTTGCATTTTGCTACATAGTAAGGATAGACGTGCAAAAAAAAATCGAAAGAGTAATCAAAGTCATGTATAATGAAAAATATATAAAAGTATGCAAATGTATGTAAAAGTGGTAAAAGGAAAGTGTGCACCTAATGAACATGAGTGTAAAAGGATAGAAAGATGTCCTGAAAATGACAAGTAGAGAATTTTTTTAGTGATCTCATGCCAAGAGAAACTTTTTCTAGTGATATCATGTCAAGAATGAGTTTTTTGGGTGATCCCATGCCTCAGGAAAAGAGTGTTAGGGAGAGAGGTCTAGTGTTACTCTCCTTCTATGATTGTTTCTCGATTATACACCACTATAGATGGTGTGATCTTATTTTATTCTAATTTGTACCATATTAGTTCCATATTTGTTCCTAATTGAAATGGATAAATAATGCATTCTTCTTATTGGAGGATTGTGCCTATATTGTGAAACTTCTCTAAACTATGCCAATTTAAGAAAGTAGCTATATCTACCCCTAGGACATAGGCACCTAGGAGAGGTCAAGAGTGCCTAGGTGCTAGTGCATATATATGAGCATTGCATTTTGTGTTAAACCGAGGAAACAAGTTATATTTTATGGCACATCTATATTGGTATCATCTTTTGATTTGTATTGTGCATATCTGAACTAAAGCTCGAGATACTTTGTTAGGGTGACTGATTAACCCAATGTATGCCCCCTTATTTGGGGTGTATACGACCCTGATATGTGCATGCAATATAAAGGATAGGACTTGAAACTGATCTGAAGTGGATACCCTGTAGGGGAGGGAGTGTGCATGATAGAGACCAAATCTCATTTTAAAAATGGCTAGATATATGCATTAGTAGAAAACGTGAGAAAACATGTCATAAAAGGACAAGATAAAAGTAAATGTATAGACAATATTGACCATCCAAATATGTCCAAATATGGGACATCACTCACAATGTCGCAAGAAAATCAAGGCCAAAGTGGTAAAAATCATACGGTGTGCATACGAAACAAAGGGCGAGAGCCCATAAACAATGTCATACAATAGTAAATAGTGACAAGCAAAGATTAAAAGACAACCATGGTGGTAATTAGTTCTTGTAAGGAAAATGGTGCATATGCAAACCCATTAGCATGTTAGAAAGATAGAAAGTATGTCAAGACATGTATGTATCAATAGAATAAGTAGTGTGTTAGCAAGAGTAGGAAGTAATATAAAATGAAATAATAGAACCTATAAAGTATGAGAAAGTAGACTCCCCAAGAGACCTTGTGGGACTCGGTAAGATGTACAATGCCAAGCATCATTAGAGTGTGTAAATAGTTGTAAAACTCTACATTCATAACTAGAGAACAAGTGAATGCACATTTATATACAAAAAATATATTGAGCACTTCAACCTTAAGGGAAACCATCTCAACACAATATATTTTATTTGTTGTTAAGGTTTGTGAACATTTATAAAGTCTTCATTTTATCACGTGCTCAACACTCCATCTCCAAAAATAGCCTTAACAGAAAAAAAAGTTCGATCCCGAGCACTTCAACCTTACTATACTACCACGTTCTCTTCCCACATCCTACATTTGTGCACCCAACACTTGGGCTATTTTTTTCAGCCCAACATTACCCCACACTAAAATGGATTACCACCCCGACAATGGGTAATCATCTTATCACTCCAAAGAATATACAATAATGAATGAAAGAATAAATATTCAAAGAATAACCCTCCCGACGCTAAGTCGACCTACTTGGTATCTTTTTCTTCTTCTGGAAGAATTAATTCTAGATATTCACTTTGAATTTCTGCCTCAAACACGTACCAATCATTTAGTGCTTTATTTGTGTTGTCGGGATGTCTGCCACTACGTCATCTAACTTGTCAAGAGTCATCTTACCTCCCTCATTTTATAGAATTTGATAGATATTGGCCATACTAGAGACCATCCCTTCCATTACATCCATCTTCTTGGTTATAAGCTTCCCAATGTCCTTTATTCGATCCATGTGATGCTTCTTGGAAATATCAAATGCATTACACTTGGTTTCTACTAATGAAATCTATTATTTTCTCTCGAGTGTTTTGTCTTTCATCACCTACGAATTATTTTTCTTCTTCCTTTGTTCTTCTTTGCACCATGCTATTAGGTGCCTTAAACATGGTCAAGATCACATATGCCTTCTTCATTTAATCCTTCAAGGTTTGCAATATAGCCTCATACCTAGAAATTTTCCTTGTAACTATAGCCTTGTACCTATTTGCTTCCTCTATAACACTCGTTTGTCTTGACAGTGCACTAGTACTTCCAAAAGCAATCAATATTGTGCACAAATAGTGAAGTGCGAACGGGAAATCCCTTGGCACTTTTTCTTGATAATCCATCCTTTTCTACATAATTTTTTCAGCGATCTTTTGAGCCATATTTTTAACATTTTTACCTCATCCACCGCCTTATCCCCCTCCTCGATAAGTTGTTTGACTTCAATGTCTTTATCATTTTTGTCATCAAGGAACGCACCGATAATTTTCTGCTTATCAATGTTCCAAAGATGCTACCTCTGTTGACACCTTGACAAGTGCATTACTAACATGTTCATTTGCGAATTTCATGGTCTTTATGTTTATATGTTAGGTATGAGGTTGCTTTCGCCTTCTTCAAACTACATGACTCCTTGCATACATCAAAGTCAGGCTCATCCATGTGAGTCTGCAAACTCCATGATAATTTCTTATGAGTGCGCATATTTCCCATGTCTGAGTCCATCCAATCCTATCCATACAAATTCTTATTAGGAAGGATACCTTGAAAGTGGTCACAAATAATTTTAGTTTGGTCATCCACGTAGCCCAAGTTCTGAGTCCTTACCACCTTTTCTTCCTCATGCTAACCTGGGTGCTCCCTAATGTTCTCTTGAATAGACATGCCTTCATCATGCTAGACTTCAACACCCGTGTTGTGTTATACTACATCACCCACATTCTATTATACTTCCTCCTCATTCTCCCCTTCTCTAAGCATGGGGCATTTTATGACCTCATTTTCACCAACGGAACTACTTTCATCCCCACCCAAGAGCTATTCATGGGCACTTATACTTTGGTCAATGACCTCATAAACTACTTGGTCCCCAATGTCCTCATCATCTTGCATTTCAAAACTCAAAGTGGCCTCTTCTCATCTCTCTTCCATACTTAGAGTGGCCTCCTCATCTTATGTTCTTTGCTAAGGGAATTCTTCTCCTCACTATCCTTCACTAGAACATATATTTTGTACTTCTTCCTTTGTTCTTCCTCATTATTAACTAGAGTGATGCACACAGATCTCCTCACTAGTTTTGAATTCACTACGCAGTGTCCCTAGATGTGTGCCTCTTACACAAGACTCTCCTTGTGTGATCCAGTCCAACACTTTCTTCTTTTTCCTCCTACTTGAAGACATTCTCTAAATCCGTAGGCACTGGATCCTCTTGATCTACGGGTGTAGATGAAATTCACCTTGATTTCCTCACCATTTTCCCATTCTTTGGAGGACCTATAAGAGCCATATCTTTTCCTTTCACCAGCTTTCTATCCTTAAACTATGGCCTCAAGTATATGTACATGCATGTTTGTTCAATATTCCCCATGGCCAAGCTCTCCAGTGTAATATCAACATTGTCAGACTCCATTGTTTCTACATATGCCTCCTTTCCCAACCATACATAAGTCTTGCATAGAATGTGAACATTTACATCTACTTTATCTCGGGACAAACTGAAGTTTGTGCACATTGTGGAAACTATTCATTGAATCTCTAAAATATCTCGCAGTGAAAGAAAACAACAACTTACACCAAGGGCTTCTTTCACCCTTCGTCATGTGGAAATTTCCCAAGCTGAAATGTTGGTAGACTACGAACTCGGCTTCTCTATCTATAAATTTGGGAATTTCATGTGGGATGATAAATTATTCTTCAAATACCTCGTAGCCTCCCTAAACCATTTCTTCGTATGCTCCTTATATGCATTGGAAATAGTTCCATGTAGAGTATACTTCACAAATTTATTTTCTGAGATTTTTTTCCAAAGGGAACTCCCAAACGTTCTCCCTTGGTCCATCAGGCATGCCAATTTAATTGAATATAATTAGTAAAATAATGGTACCTTAAGTGATCTTCTCACCTTTATCCACTTAGAAGTGTGCTTCATTCACTAGGCTCTCTCTAAATTTCCCATAAATATTATAGTATGTTTTATTCACCATCTTGTGCACTATGTACAACCAATGCATATTCACCTCATTCCACCACTCAATGGCACCCAAATTACTTCCCGCTAGATGTGTTACAACCCTGGTGGCCATGTCCTCAATGTTAGTTACTTTAAAATCTCTTCCCCCTTATTTTACTTATACAAGGTGGTCATCACATCGATTCCCTCATCATTTGATACATTACTAGAAATCTTGAGCTGAATTCACACAACACTATCACCTTCCTAATCAACTTGGTGGTGATCTACATCCTTCTTCCCATGAAGTAGAATAAATCCTCATGTACGCATGACATAAGCCATTGATATAACTACTCGAGCTTCCCAAAGTAACATAATTTGAGGATCTGCATGACCCCCATGTTGTCGAGTATATTTTTCACAGAGGCATCCAAAACCCCAGTGTCATCTGCCAACCGTCAGTTAGTCTTCCTCTAGACCTCTACTACAATATCCTTCATGAACTTATCAGTTTAATGATTGATATCAAAATACCTACACTGTGTTATTTTTTATTTCCATGGCCGTCCATTGATCACTTCTTCTAGGTATAACATTTCTACTAACCATTCTTTTGCTAGGTTGTCGGTCTCTTTCTCCATAACTGGAGCCCTCCGTGGTGTCATTTCTCCTTTCAAATCTATAAGTGTGAACAAAACCCTAACTATTTTCTAACTTCCTCAAACTCTAGTCACACTTAAACCCTTTCCCACGCACACGCACTAGTGCCCAAATCTTAAATTTGTGCCTAAATGCTCAACAACGTGCTTTAATTCCCAATAGGCTTGGTCGATCTATAGAGTTCTCACCATCTTCATATCTTCTTCATACTTATTACTTCTCTTAAAAATCCCAAGGTAACAAATGACATTTCAAACACTAGATTTATAACAATTTTCAAAAATCCCCTTCATTAATTGCTCCACCTACCACCATACATGACATTAATTCTGCTTTCATGCATTTTTTGCTTCTTTGTTTTGCACCTCAAACTTTCTCATGCCTCAATCATAATTTTCTAGCGCACCTAATATATTTGTGTCACATATCTCTGCTACCCATGCTTCCTTACACCAAATTACTTATCTAATGTGAATCATCCTATGTAGCTGCAGCCTCTTTTGTGTTATACTGAGCACCCATCTCCTTATGCGTGGTCTCAATTTTGAGAAATCTTTTTGATTTTTTCCTATTTTGAAAGCCTATCCCTTTTATGTTCACCCATGAGTTTGTTTATCTTATTTACGAGTCGATCCTTATTTATCCATCTAACACTAACGGTATGTGTGGTCCTCTACACGTGAAAACACTTTAAATAGTAAATGACTTCCGCACACAAACACACTTATTACACAAAAAAATGAACTAAACTAAAAAAGCATAGAAACGTTGAAGAAAATACATATAAAGGAATTGCATTAAGGGAAACCTAATATAAGTTGCAATATTGCCTTATTACAAACACCAAGAAGACTTATTTATAGTAGGGCTTCAACCTACTCACATCAAGTAATCAGAAACCATTTCCATCCAAAGACCTCTAACTAGCAAGTGTCTAAGTCAAGTATATAAGTTATAACATATGGTCCCAACCAATGCACCTTAAGCTTTCCTAGATGGCACAAAAACTTTGAATCATACAGAAGTACCATTTTCCCAACCTCAAGCTTCTTATCCTTGATGTTCCTATCATGTCATGCCTTCTGTCCGACTTTTTATTATTATGGCATTCCTTTCATCCAACCGCATCAACTTAAAAATATTTTATTCCAGTGCTTGCTCATCATCTAGACCTCTTATGTGCACAATATGCAAAGAAGGTAACATGAAATCCATGGGGAGAGCTTCTTCCGGGCCAAACACCGAGTTGATATGGCATCTCTTTATTCAACCTCTTGTAGGTTATTTTATACACCTAGACTACCATAGAAACCTTGTCATCCCAATATCACCTTCCAACATCAAAATTTTTGTCAAGTTATGGCTCAATATATTATCAAGGCCTCGGAAATTCCATTTTCCTGAGGGTGATAAGGGGTTGTCTCGATGGTGTGTAACTATGAATTCATCCAATAATATCTTGATAGTCTCATTAAGAAAATGAATATCCCTATCACTTGTTAAACTTAAATGGGAGTCATACCTACTAATACTATTTTCCCACATAATCCTTGTTGTTTTATTTTCTATGCAATCCTTTGTAGACATCGCTTCATCCCACCTTTTAATATAATATGTAGAAGTTATAATATAGCACGATCTTGTCCTTCGCATGCCTCGTGAAATGGGGCCAAAAATTCAATTGCCCACTTCTCAAAATATTCTACACTAGTAATAGGCCTCAAAGGCATTTCATCACGTTTCCCAATATTTCCATGACAATAACAATGTTGTGCCTTACAATATACTTTATAATCTTTATATAAAGTCTCCCACCATAGACTAATAAGTAGAATCTTGTGCATGGTGGCATCCTCGTATAGTGTCCACCTTGCATACTCTCATGAGCCTCTCGCGACTATTGCTTCGTGATGATGCTCTATTACACACCAAAGCATAAAACTTCATCATGACCTAATATGTATAAGTCTTCAC
This sequence comes from Taxus wallichiana var. yunnanensis, assembly GCA_018340775.1. Classification (NCBI taxonomy): domain Eukaryota; kingdom Viridiplantae; phylum Streptophyta; class Pinopsida; order Cupressales; family Taxaceae; genus Taxus; species Taxus wallichiana. Next base: position 517,750,837 of record CM031235.1, read on the forward strand.
TGATCAATAGGTAAGGTGTTGCATGAATAGCAAGTTGTTTCTTCTCTTAATCCTTCATTCCTTCGGTGTCACACCTATATGAAAAAAGATAAAAATATCCTCCATTTATGAGGGTACATGATTCAACCTAAATAGTCAGTGCATCCGAATTGTATCCTCAATGCTTTGCATGTCCTCTCCTGATTGAATTCTTGATAAGTGGTCTAGACCAAAATTTCTCTTACCAGGATTAACCACCACCGTAAAATTGAACTCCTAAAATAACAGTACCCAACGACATATGCACCCCTACAAAACAGTTTGTTCACTAAGTACTTCAATGCCATATGGTTTGTATAAAAGATGAATTTTTAGCCAAAAAATATTGTCAACACTTATGGAGCACATAGATCATAGAGAAATCCTTGCGCTCTATTGTTGTATAATTCTATTCTGCTAGAGTCAAATTTCTGCTAGCAAAACAAATAGGATGATCGACAATACCCCTCTCTAGGATAAGCTAATACAACACCAATGGCCATGCTAGAGGTGTCTATATGAACGTGAAAAGGCTTAGACCACGAAGGAAATAAAAATATAGGCATTATAGTGAGATTTTCCTTTAATGTTTCAAATGCATGTTGTTATGCCTCACTCTAATAGAACTTTCCTTTTCCTTAAGTAATTATTCTAAGGGCATGGTGATCTTGGCATTTCCTTTAATGATCTTTTATAGTAGCCCACATTGCCCAAGAATCCACACACCTCGCTTTGTATATTAGGTTCCTCCAAGCCCAAAATCACAACTACCTTAGCAGATCCACTAGTAAGCCTTCTTTACAGATGATGTGCCCTAAAAAAATTCCAAAGGGTGTGGAAAATATACACTTCTTAATGTTCAAGGAGATGATCAACTGCCTACATCTCTCACACATCATCCAAAAGTTATCACTGTGATCTTTCATGATCCCATCTACTTTCTAATCATCTAGATACACCAACATGAACTTATGAATAAAATCCTGGAATGTTTGTACCACTATGCACAAGAATAATATAGGTGCATTATTTAATCCAAATGACATAACCGGGTATGCAATACTTCCCCACTTGGTGGTGAAATTCATCTTCTCTTGATCCTCAATAGTTATCCTCACCTGATGATATCTAGAGAACCCATCAGTAAAGGAGTATATTTTATGCCTGCAACGCCTTCCAATATTTCCTAAGTAATTGTGTTGAAATGGATCAATCACACATGTTGCATTTAACTCCTGTAATCCACACAAATTCTAATGTTTATCACCATATGGCTTACCCACTGTGACTCCTCAATTGGCACAATAATTATAGAAATTAACATTTTGGAAAATTCTTCCTTTACCTTGAATTGCAAGTTTAAATTCATCATGTAAGGCCTCTACCATATTAGGCATACACCTTCTTTTAGATTTATCTTCATTTCTCCCAATGATTCATGTATGCCTTTTAATACATGATATCCTCTAGGTAAAAAATCCTAGAAGTCGCACAACAACTCAATGATCTTAGCAACCTCAAATTCATACCAGTAATCTCCTATAATGGCCTCTCTAGGTTCACCATCTGTGCCAAAGTTCACTTACTTGGTCTTCATAGGCTCATGGTAGGGGTGAGCCTTCTCATATACATTGTCCAATACTTTGCGTGTACCCTCTATGTCCTCAATGTCTAGGTTCTCTACCTCTTCATCATCAACCATGTAAATCATCTTATCATTTTCCCTTTCTAGGCAGGCACACTCAAGTTTTTTAGCATTTGTTTCTTCCTCTTCAAAACGTACCACTAGGTCTTATTCTCCTAGCAACTCCTGAAGTAACTCTTCGGCCTTTGCACTATCTCCCATAGTTAAAAATGTCATAACCTACATCACCTCATTTACCATGGGTTTAGAAGAAAAGTAATAAAAGTTCTAAGTCATACCTTCAACATGCTCTTTCCTATTTCCAGTTGCTCTATTCAACTCTATATAGACATACTATGCATGAGTGCAACCTCACAAGGTGAAATAAAAATTATGCACCCATAACGAAGGTGGTAAGGCTTATTGCCCCACTATCTAAAGTCTCTCACACTACCGAACATGGTGTTGAACAGATCATTACTATGGAATGTGCATATCTCGAGTAGGCACATTTCTCCTTAGAAACCGAGTAGATAAACCAACCATTTCTTCTATCCATTCCAAGATATTATCCATGTGAACAATCCACTAGCGCATTGATATCCCACACATGGTATATAATAGTATATTCCTTCTTTCCACCCGACATTCCTATTGAATCTCCATAGTAAAAAATGCTTCTAGATTATCTTCACCTATGTACTTTAGTATCTAGATGCTTCTCAAATTCTTGATATTGATTGGCTTACCGACGTGTGTAGCTACACTCCGTACTTCACGCCCAACCATTTCATAAGTGTTGTGTACCCGATTATTACATGCAACATTTGTAGTATCGCTTCTTGGACTGTGCATCATCCCAATGGAGCACTCCTTCCTTTGATAGCTCAAGAAATTTTAGATCTCGGATGTTGCACACATAATTTTTTTCAAGTATTATTTTCTTAAAGGCTCTATATAAGGTGAAGATTTCCCATCTGTCAAAGATATGATGACATGCTCTTACTTGTTCTCAAAGTTGATACACCCCTTGTTGAAACACAATTCAAAGGTGTTGTTTGCATAACACCAAGCGTACCCAAGTAATGTGGAAATTTTGTCTACTTCTACAAGCTCTAAGACCTCAAAGTCCCCAGTGAACTTGGCCCCCTATATAGTAATTGATGCATCTTTTAAAACTCCAATGGGCATGGCCTTAGTTCAGTTTTCTATGAACAACACATTAGAAGATGGTTGTAATGGAGGTCTACCCATCTAAACCCATGCATCCAAAGTGAGCACATTCACTTCCATGCATGTGTCAATCAAGATGTTACTCAAGAGCCAACCATCAAAAACAACATTTAAAGTAATCTCCTTATCATAATCCAAACTTTTCGGAGGAAAATTGAAAAGATATCTCTCATGTTCAGGTCCTAGCATGTGTAGTATTTCCTTCAACCATCTCCCCAACGAAGGAATAATGTTCTTTTGGCGTAGTATTGGTCGTGGAAAAAGAACTCCAAGACGAGAAGCATTCAGGGGACAAGAAGTCCCTCCTCTTTTAGTGGGAGAGGTTCCCTTATTCAGAAACGAACCTATTTACATATGTACGAAGCATGATTTCACTATGGAACTTGGATATCATAAAAGTGTTTCCTAAATATATCATCAATTACAAAAGGATAGAGGAATGAAAATGTGGAAATGAGCAGAAAGGAACCATTTAGAATTATAGATGACAGAATAATTCCTTATGCGTGCAAGGATACAGTGAATTGGAATAAGATCATTTGTACTCACATTAATAAGATGAAATTTGAAAAGACACACAGTTCTATGAATAACATCTACAAGAATACAAAGCTTCTCAGCATAATGTAGACAAATGATCTAACAATATTTAATGGATAGCTTGCAAAAACAAAAAGAATCGATAGACAAAGAATAAAAATCCTACTGTATTGATTTCTTTATGATTTCTTTACACTTTCAAAAATAATCCAAGTTCCTCCCTCAAAAATGGCGAGGAGAGGCCATTATATAGTTTACAAATTAGTTACCCTTGGTAACTACTTCTTTTAACTAATGCTTTAGTTAAAGGGCTATTAATCGCAATACCCCAACTAATTACAATAAATTTGAGACGAGGGAAGGAAAAAGGAGAAGAATCAGGAGAAGAAGACAGGCGTTCATGACTGGGAGGGGCCCACTGACTTCAGGATCCACTGTATGAATATTTTCAATGCCTCTGCTATGTCTCTACCTCGTGGGACCGATGTGTTGGTAGTGGACTGGGTCCAAAATCTGAGGCACTTCTCCATTTCTTTGTCGAATTCGATGTGAGTATGATAATATTTATTCGCTTCCTCAATAGTAGACTGGAGAGAGTAGATCTCCTTCATCTTTTCTTTGGAAATAGACTCCTCCCTGAACAAATTCTCTTTGACAAAAGCTCTGAATTGAGCTTTGATTTCTCATAAAGAGAGGGGCACACCAGAAGTCTCATCATGGAGATGGAAATGTATATCCTTGAAGGTAGATATTACCAAAGTTTTGAAGGCTTCACCCTTCTGCCAACTATTCTTCAATTCTCCCAAAGCTTCTTCCAACACCTTGATTTTCCATTCCACGTTGTACACCCATGATTTTGACAAGTTATCCTTTGCATCATCGAAGACCTTGCTTGCCATTAAGATATTTTCATCAGCTTGCCCCATAAGGTGAAGGTCTACTATACAACTGCTCCAAAGTTTAAGTTCTTTATCTATGCTCCCAATAGTGGAGGAGAGTTTCTGTTGCAAATTGTTCACCTTCTCGTGGAGTTTGAAGGCTTCATCAATGAAATTCAATCCTACAACAAGCATATCATCCACCATGGCCTCCATAGCCCTTCCATAGATGGAATACTTGTGTATATCTTTGATACTCTACACCTCATCTTGGCTGAGAATCACAGGTGGTGGAAGAGTAGCCAATGGGGTAGGATCTAGAACTTTATCCTTGGATAGCAGTGACTTGATGAAACCTGTAAGAATCTGGGCCTGCTCCTCCAACTGTTCTATGGTTTGTTGCCCTTTCTCCACCCTCCCAATGACCCTGGTGACTGTTTCCTAGAGATTGTGGATCTCACCTTTAGGGGTGGACTCTCCCATGGGAATTCTCGAGAGCTCCAGATCAGATGCTTGTAAATCATGCTCTGGTTTGTCCATTTTGGGCTTGGCTATCTCCAAGAATTGTTGGCCCTGAGCATCAGATACTATTCTGGAGGTAGTCCTGGCTTTCTTAGTGGGAGTAGGAGGAGTAGTGCCTAATAGGGCCACCACAACATCAAAATTGGGTCCTGAGATCTAGGAGGAAGACTTCCTCTTTCTACTATCAACAAAAGGCTACACCCATGCAAAAGAGGAGGAAGAAGAGGAAGGTGGAGCAAGAGGACCAAGAGATAGAGAACTCATGGCACCCAAGGTGTGCACTGCTGTAGCTTCTAGTTGAGATATGAGAGGGGCACTCGGGGCACTCGGGGCTTCTGGTGCAGAGGAGTCAACGATGCTTGGAAGTTCAGTGCTCTAGACTTCTTTGTCTTTGTCTATTGGGGCTTCTGGAGCACTTATGGGGTTGGCACCTCACTCTCTTCACTTTCACTGAGAAAAATAATGTTCTCTGGACCTGAGGGAAATTTAGAATGCTTCATTGTAGGCTCTTCTTCAATAGGTTCCTTCTTAACCTCCTTGACTTTCTTCTGATATACTTGAGTGGATGAGGAAGGAGTGGAGGGTGTAGGACCTTTAGTTGAGGAGGCAGGAGGGGTCTACACAGGTGCTTTTGAACTGGGTGTCAATGCATCCCTTCTTGGTGTTGGAGTATCCTTGGAGGAGGATTCCCCTGAGTGCCTTCTAAGCTCACGGACTTTCCTATCAAACCATATTTTGGTTCTTACCAAGACGGGAGCTAGGATTTCTGCCAGATCATCCTTCTCCTTTTTGAACCAATCCAAATCCTCCAAGGGAGTTTTTTTGACCACATTATCATATTCATATGAGTACAACTCAGAATTATCATCCTGGAGCCCTTCAGGAACTTGGTACACGTTAAGCTCTTGAATTAATTGAAGAGAAAATATGCCATAGTGTCTCTTCCTTGCCTCAAAATCATCAGCATAGTCAGCCCAATAGTCCTCTCGTATCGCCTCTATGATTATAAGTGATTTTGATATTCTTCTCAATAAATTTCTTCAAGTCAAAACAGGTTCTTGGCCTGAAGAAATGGACAGTGATGGGAGCCAGGGCTCTTTCTATGTTTTGAGCATCTAGAGCTATTTTGTAGGTGTAGTTTCCCAAAGTGATGGGGAAGTGCAAGCTAGTAATTTTCTTATCCCTGCAGGTTCTGTGCAATTTTTCCAATTGCCTGCATACTTCTATCAAGGCCATTTTATCATTACAGAACATAGGAAGCTTGAGAGGAGTGCTCTCATAGCCTGTAAGCCTTATATAGGAAAATTTTCTAAATTGGATGAAGTAGGCACCGTAGTGCGATATCAGATTCATAGCTTCATCAAAAATCTCCTCGCCATATCACTCTCCAGAATCATGATAATGTACATGGTGAAAGCATCATTCACCCTCCTGAAGTTGTGATTGCTAGTTTCCAAGGTGAACTGAGGGCAGTAGGCATATACGGGGTCACCCTTATGAGCATCAATGTATGAGAAGCCAAACCATTGCCTTGATGCTGCCAGAGTATACATCAAGTATGAGGTCATGTAAAATTTCTTTGTTTGTTGTACATTGGACAACTGCTCCGCTAGGTTCATACTGATGATCTCTACCCAATTGATATTCTGAGTTCCTTCGCACACCATATTGATAAGTGGGCACATCCAGAAATGAAACTCATTGGTAGAGGGTAGGCCCATGACCCAAGCCAGTAGGATTATAAAATCTGACAGTTCTTCATTGAAATCGGCATGGAACAGAACCTTGGATAGATGGGATGCCCCCTTTTTAGGGTTTTTAAGCCAAGACTTCGCCACCCGCACCTTGTATTTCTCATTGTCCTGATCGAAGAGGGTCTGTGCCTAGTTTTGAGAGATAACTATAGAATTTTCCATCTCTAGAATCTTTAGGGTAGTGCCAATGGTAGCAACATCTAGCTTGGCAATGAGTTCTCCATGCACGTTCGTTAGTTCACTCGAGTCAAGATTGAAATGAGCTCCAGAGAGAGCACTGTATCTACACATTGCACCGAGATAGGGAAACCACCGACGAATGCCAAACCACTATCATGAATCATCTGTGCCATAGGAGAGGGGTTTGAGTCTTTCATTCTTGCCCAGAAATCCCCAAAGTCAAGGTGGTGAACTTCACTATCTCTCGATATCAGGAATGGTAGACTCGAGTGGTGAGACTTGCTCCTAGCCTTGGAATTTAATCTTCATGTTGTTAGCAATTTAAAAAGCCAAGGTTGCAATCTAGACTCGGGATGAAATTACAGGGGGAATGGATACGCGTGCGCAGAAATTTTGATTGCAAGGGTATGAGAAATGGATAGCAAGAAAGTAGTGTGCCAAAATGCATAGGGGGAAGCTCATTATATAGTCATTTGGGAGAGAGAAAGATAATCAATGCGCATTAAATACACATCTACCAACTTGAAAAGAAAGATATTTTTGAAGAGCACGAAAAATGAGCTCGGATGGCCTTTGGTTCATTTGGGACATGCGAGATGCGAAAGCGTGATTCGGCCGATACGGGCGATGCGGGAAAAGTATGCACAAATGCTTCTGGGACATGAGGGATGAAAGTATGCGGAGTACGTGATTCAGCCGAATCGGATGAAAAGGGAACAATGAGCCTTGGTGAACTTGTGTTACTTGGGACAAAAAGTTCCGATGGATGCGAAAGAAGTGGACTTCGGGTAAATCGGCCGATCGGGAATAGAGAGCCCGAACGAACTTGGGACACTTGGGACAAAAATGTCCGATAGGCCCAAAATCACACAAAATGACCCAAAAATGTAGATTCTTTCCAATTTTTTGACTTTTCACATTACCAGGACAACAGAAAAGACATTTTAACTTCAAAATTTTCAATTTTCAACTTCTCAAAAGTAGGGAAATTTTGAGTGGACAACAGTTGGCTCCTTCTGGGGATGACTTGGCATAAGTTCAAAAGAATGAGACAAGGAAAGAATTCAGAGAAACTAGGGGAAGTAGACCAGTACCTTATCCATTGGGCCATGGAGTCAAAAGCAAACCAATACAGAAGACAACACCCCAAACAAACAACACACAAAAACAAGGAAAGGAAAGGAGAACACACACTATATAGAATATACAAAGGACTTCCTAATCACCTATGACTTAAAAAATTTTAGGTACTACCCACTATAAGGAAGTGGGAGAGAAGAACCATCCATATAATCAAGGTAAAAATAATTCTTACCAGCAAAGTGCCTGATCTTGAAAGGTCCGAGCCAAAGGGAATCAAACTTGCCATGGCTGCCACGAGGTTCATGCCTTTTATCCCACAACAAAACAATGTCTCCAACTCTGAAATCTCTGAACCTGGCCTTTTTATCAAACAAGACCTTTATTTTCTGTTGGTGGGCAGATATCCTATCAGAAACTTTCAATCTATCCTCATTTAATTTGTAGAGGTACATGATCCTCTTATCCAAAGAATCATTGAAACTGGTGTCTTCAATGGCCTTCATTAGATGCAAGGCTGGTAGCTCCACTGTTACTAGGCAATTGAGCTTCCACTCCATATACTACCTGAAACAGAGACATCCCAATGGCTCTCTTAGGTGTGATCCTATCTTCCCAAAGGGCATCATAGAGTTTCTTGTGCCAGTTTTGTTGGGACTCATTAACTAGTTTCCTTATTATAGCCACCAGATTTTTATTTGTTGATTCTGCTTGTCCATTCCCCTGAGGATAATAATCTGAGTGATCCAGGGAGATGCCATATCCATAACAAAAATCCATCATCTTGGATGAAGAAAAATTTTAAGCATTATCTGTCATGATCTTGTTTGGCACCCCATACCTTACCAAGATGTTTTCTTTGATAAATTTACACACTACCTCTGCAAAGTGGTACTCTTTACTGGAATGGCTTCTACCCACTTAGTAAAATAATCTGTGGTAGTTAATACATGGGTGTGACCAGCACTAGAAGAGGGATTAAGTGTCCCAATGAAATCTAAACCCCATTGTTGAAAAGGCTCTTCAATCACAATTGGTTTAAGGGGCAAAGAAGCCAACTTGGGTCTACCCACGAAAGTCTGACAAGCCTCACATTTATCAACCCACTTTGATGCATCCCTGAACAAGGTAGGCTAGTAATACCCTACACGAAGAATCTTATGAGCAGTAATAGTTGATGAGTAGTGCCCTCCACATGCCTGATTATGAAAAGTAGAAAGTAGCTTCTTTTGTTGTTCCTTGTCCACACATTTTAAAAATCTCCCATCCAATCCACGCTTAAACAAGGCATTTTCCCACAACACATATTGGGCTGACCTTAGTTTAACAGCTCTCTTTTCTTTGGAAATCAAATGGGAGGGGCATTCTCCATAGGTGAGAAAATGTGTGATATCAACATACCATTTGTCAATCAAGCCAAGAAATAGAACAGTAGGAAGATCAGCCTTATCCTCTAGTAACTCATGTCTAGCTCCCTCAGCAATGAGTTCACACAGGCCTTTTCCACAGATGGCCTTGGTTGGTTTGATGTCAATGTCATATTCTTGGACCTTGGCCACCCAGTTCCCTCTCTTGGATCCAAACTCCTGTTGTGTGAGAATGGACTTGATGGTTGTATCTGGTACAAATATTGTGGAGTGAGAGTTAAGAATGTAAAAATGAAACTGCTTGATAGCTTTAACTACTGCAAAAGCATGTTTCTCCATTATGGTGTATCTTAGCTCATGATTTTTTAGAATGTAGCTCATGAATGCAATTGGAATTTCATGATCATTAGAATCTTCTTGAGTCAGAACAGTAGCTAGGGTGTTATCTGTGGCATAACAATAGATAATAAAATCTTTGTTGAAATTTGGACACGCTAAAACAGAAATTTTAGCAATAGCCTTTTTGAAACCTTCAAAAGCCTCTTTCCCTTCAGAGACCAACTAAATGTTTGTTTTCCTTTCATCATTTGAGAGATATTCAAAGTTACCTCTGTGAAATCGGGATGAATCTCCTCGAGAAAGTTAATCTTACCAAAGAAAGAGTGCACTCCCTTCTTGTTGGTCGAAAGAGGAATTTGCTGAATAGCTTGAACTCGCTCAAGATAAATTTTTATACCATGTTTAGAGACAACATGCCCCAATAATTTCTCTTACGTGACACAAAAGACAAATTTATTAGGATTTAAATAGATCCTATGTTCTATACATTTCAAAAGAATTGTTTCTAGATGCTGAAAATGATCTGCCCTTGTTTTGGAGAATACAGTCAAGTCATCAAGGTATACGACAATACACTTCCCTTTCAAACATCCAAAGGCCAAGTCCATAGCCCTTTGAAAAGTGGCACCGACATTAATGAGCCCAAAATGCATCCTTTTGTAGGCAAAGGTACCCCAAGGGGTAGTGAAAGTCATTTTGTGTTGATCTGTGGTATTAACTTCTACCTGGTTATATCCTGAGAAGCCATCGAGCATAGACAACATTTTGGATCCCGTTACAGCTTGCAAGACCTGATCCATCATGGGTAAAGGATAGTTTTCCTTTAAAGAAGCTTGATTCAGATTCCTAAAATCGACACAGATGCGGATCTCACCATTTTTCTTTCTAATAGGCACTATATTGGCAATCCATGTTGAATGGTGAATAGGAAAAATGATTTTGGCCTTTAATAACTTCTGTATTTCCTAAAAATGGTGTCAGCTATCTTAGGATTGTATTGCCTTTGTTTCTGTCTAAAAGGCTTAATCCCAGGTTTGAGAGGGATAAAATGTTGCATCTCCTTCGGTTGAAAGGCTTTTAAATCTTCATAGGAATAAGCAAGAACATCTTTATACTTCCTTAAAAGACTAATTACTTTCTTCTTTTCTTCTGATGTGCAACATTTTCCAATGTTCACGATTTTAGGGTCGGTGGAGCTTCCAATATTAATTTTATCATATTCAGTTGATTGTTGAGGTCTAGTAGAAGCTTTAAACTTCACATACCTGTCATGTTTGTCAAACAATTCTTCTAAACTCACCAATCCCTTTGGAATCTTATTCCCTTTGAGTTTGATACATCCGTCTTGATCTGCCTCTTCTTCTTTGACAGCTTCTTCATTGAAGGGCACACTTTCACGAGGTAAATTGTTGCTTCCTTCAAAGTACAACTATTCAAAATTATCTTTGAGTTCCAAGCAAGAAAGCAGATGTTGATCATCATTAAAGACTTGCCGCTTACTTGCGTCGCGCATGTGTACACTGGGCCTATGGATCATCTCAATGGTAAACTTATCTTGAGAGAAGTTAGGATGAGGTATCAACAATGACCCCGAGACTGCTAGTGAATCAGCCCTGGTATTCTCCTCCCTAGGCACTGCTTTGATGGAGAAGGCATCAAGAAATTCAATAGAGTCCCAAACCTGATTCTTGTAATGTTTCAACCTTCTATTCTTTACCTGGAAGAGGTTTATAACTTGCTTGACAATCAACTCCGCATCTCCACGAGCTAGGAGATTCTTCACACCCTGTTCTTTTGCACATGAAACCTGAGAATGAGAGCTTCGTATTCTACTGTATTATTGGTATTTTAAAATTGTAACTTGAATGAGAAAGAATGAATCCTTCCTTCAGAGACACCAATATTACACCAGCATCCATAACCAGCTGAAGAACAACTTCCATCAAACTCTAATATCCAAACACCATTAGGATCCTCGGGTGAAATTTTGGGGATTTGGATTTATTTTGGAGAAATAATCATATAGTTTCCATGCCCAATATCCTCATAAAGTATTTGTGCTTTAGGATCATCTGTTTTTGTACAATATACTCAGATTGCTTCTTAGGTAGAAACTTCTTCATTTTCCCATTAACAGGTATGAGGGCATGTGACCAATCCATTTGAATTTCTCCACCCACATCCTTATAGAAGTTCCTACTTAGCAGCATCCCATACGAAGGAGGAATGTCTGCTACTAGGATAGTAGCCAAAAATTTCTTCTCAGGCAAAGTAGCAAAAGCTACCTGTGCATCTTTAATTCTTCCGACCAGGGGACACTTCCTTACTCTCCATGGAATAACAAGACCTGTAAGTGTGTGTGAGAGTTAGACCTAAGGCATGGGCCACTTTGGCAGGAATTACATTGTCTGATGCCCCTGAGTCTATGACACAGTTACTGAGTCTATGGCTGACTATAAGGAGTGTCACATAGAATGGTTTGATCTTGTCATTGGGTAAAGTGACTGGGTAAAAGACCTTCAGAGGTGGTTTTGGAATGAGAATTGACAAAGCAAATCATTTTAGCAAAATCCTTGGGATGGGTTTGATAATATTCAGCCTCTGAGATTTGAACCTTGGTCTTTTTTAGGTGATCAATAATATCGAAAGACCTGAAGTGGACGGGTTGTCATCGCTTGAGACTCTAGGTTTATCAATTTTAGGGGAAAAATAAGTAACTTTGGTAGCAGAATTGACAGGACTCACCTTTGGTGTGGATGAAATGGGGATAGGAGATCCTCTTTTTGCAATTACGGGGATAGTTTTTGGCTTCTCCTCAGATTTTTTGGTGGGCTGCATCACTTTCTCCCTCTCGATTTATCTCGCTCTCGAATCGGGATAGCATATGATTCACTATTCATGTCTGCTACTACTTCATCATAATCATCTCCTTCATCAACGCCTTCAGTGGTGAAGAAATTAACTTGAGATCCCTCAAGTTCTTTCGTTCCTTCATCAACCTCCTCAACAAATTCTTCACAATCTTCATTAACCTCCTCATCCTCTGGTTCTTCAACTTCACAGGTCGCATTAACAGGGACTTTAATAAGAGGTCCTTCAAGCACTAGCCTTGTTTGAGAAGTAGGCAAATGATTTCTGGGCTGAAAATTTCTCCTTGGAATGTCTGCATATGGAGCATGCTAAGCCAATTGTTTCTTAATGGCGATGAGATCATTTGCAAGTTTTTGTACTAATGGATCAGTATTAGGTCCAGGAGTGGAAGACTTGGATTTAGAAGGGTCTCTTCTCAATTTTCCTGACATGATTAAATCATCTTTGACACTAACAGTAAGAGTTTGATCCTTGGCCAATGTTACAAGATTAGCTCTTCTTAATGCATAACTAACTTCAGGTAATTGGGCATTCAGGAAGAAGCACTTTTGGATTTGATCTACAGGTTGGGTATCTAGTGGAATTTTATTAATCAACTTGTTAAATCAGGCCAAAAATTCTATCATGGGCTCCTATGACTCCTTTATTTGAGAAATTTGGGCCAGCAAATCATGCACATCTTCTGCTGGTTTGAAACGGTTCTCAAACCTAGCTCTCATTGTGTTCCAACTAGTGATAGCTCCGGCTGGAAGGTGATAGAACCAATCAGTAGCATTATCTTGTAAAGTCTCAACAAAATCCTTACGGAGACATCTTCATGTTCAACTCCCAGTACTCCACATGCAACTATGAAGGCTGCGATGTGTTCATCAGGATGTACCTTGCCATCACCTTTGAATTTAGGAAAGTTCTTCCGATTACCTCTAGGTAACTCATGTAAAGGTTATGGAAGGGCAAGAGGCCAAACACAATGGCCCCAAGGCAATGGTACCGCCATTCTTGGAAAAATGTCTTGAAGAGGAACTAAAACACCAACAAGAATCAAAGCTTAGAGATTAGGACTGATTTTCTCTGAAGGAATACCACTCGTAGCGGTTCTATCTTTGATAGGAGGAGTGTTGGTTGAACGAGCTTCTCTATTTTCCTTATGGAAGAAAATGAAAACACTTGTTGTTCCAAAAGCTGAAACCGAGAATTTTCAATACCAAGGGCCCTTCACCCTCAAGTAAAATGTGGAGTCACCAGATCAAAAGATGATCGATAAATGATTATGTAATCGAATATGATCCCAGTGAGAGTCACCAAAAACAGTTGGTCATGGAAAAAGAACTCCAAGATGAGCAATAGTCAGGGGAAAAGAATTCCCTCTTCTTTTAGTGGGAGAGGTTCCCTTATTCAGAAACGAACCTATTTACATATGTACGAAGCATGATTTCACTATGGAACTTGGATATCATAAAATTGTTTCCTAAATAGATCATCAATTACAAAAGGACAGAGGAATGAAAATGCGGAAATGAGCAGAAAGGCACCATTCAGAATTATAGATGACAAAATAATTCCTTATGCATGCAAGGATATAGTGAATTGGAATAAGATCATTTGTACTCACATTAATAAGATGAAATTTGAAAAGACACACAGTTCTATGAATAACATCTACAAGAATACAAAGCTTCTCAGCATAATGTAGACAAATGATCTAACAATATTTAATGGATAGCTTGCGAATAAAAAGAATCAGATAGACAAAGAATGAAAATCCTTCTGTATTGATTTCTTTATGATTTCTTTACACTTTCAAAAATAAGCCAAGTTCCTCTCTCAAAATGGTGAGGAGAGGCCATTATATAGTTTACAAATTAGTTACCCTTGGTAACTACTTCTTTTAACTAATGCTTTAGTTAAAGGGCTACTAATCACAATACCCCAACTAATTACAATAAATCTGAGATGAGGGAAGGAAAAAGGAGAAGAATCAGGAGAAGAAGACAGGCGTTCATGACTGGGAGGGGCCCACTGACTTCAAGGATCCGCTGTCTGAATCTTTTCAATGCCTCTGCTATGTCTCTGCCTCGTGGGACCGATGTGTTGGCAGTGGACTGGGTCCAAAATCTGAGGCACTTCTCCATTTCTTTATCGAATTCAACGTGAGTATGATAATATTTATTCACTTCCTCAATAGCAGACTGGAGAGAGCAGATCTCCTTCATCTTTTCTTTGGAAATAGACTCCTCCCTGAACAAATTCTCTTTGACAAAAGCTCTGAATTGAGCTTTGATTTCTCGTAAAGAGAGGGGCACACTGTAGTATCATCATGGATATGGAAATGTATATCCTTGAAGGAAAATATTACCAAAGTTTTGACGGCTTCACCCTTCTACCAACTATTCTTCAATTCTCCCAAAGCTTCTTCCAACACCTTGATTTTCCATTCCACGTTGTACACCCATGATTTTGACAAGTTATCCTTTGCATCATCGAAGACCTTGCTTGCCATTAAGATATTTTCATCATCTTGCCCCATAAGGTGAAGGTCTACTATACAACTGCTCCAAAGTTTAAGTTCTTTATCTATGCTCCCAATAGTGGAGGAGAGTTTCTGTTGCAAATTGTTCACCTTCTCGTGGAGTTTGAAGGCTTCATCAATGAAATTCAATCTTGCAACAAGCATATCATCCACCATGGCCTCCATAGCCCTTCCATAGATGGAATACTTGTGTATATCTTTGATACTCTACACCTCATCTTGGCTAAGAATCATAGGTGGTGGAAGAGTAGCCAATGGGGTAGGATCTAGAACTTTAACCTTGGATAGCAGTGACTTGATGAAACCTGTAAGAATCTGGGCCTACTCCTCCAGCTGTTCTATGGTTTGTTGCCCTTTCTCCACCCTCCTAATGACCCTGGTGACTGTTTCCTAGAGATTTTGGATCTCACCTTCAGGGGTGGACTCTCCCATGGGAATTCTCGAGAGCTCTAGATCAGATGCTTGTAAATCATGCTCTGGTTTGTCCATTTTGGGCTTGGCTATCTCCAAGAATTGTTGTCCCTGAGCATTAGATACTATTCTGGAGGTATTCTTAGATTTCTTAGCAGGAGTAGGAGGATTAGTGCCTAATAGGGCCACCACAGCATCAAAATTGGGTCCTGAGATCCGGGAGGAAGACTTCCTCTTCTTATTATCAACAAAAGGCTACACCCATGCAAAAGAGGAGGAAGAAGAGGAAGGTGGAGCAAGAGCACCAAGAGATAGAGAACTCATGGCACCCAAGGTGTGCACTGTTGTAGCTTCTAGTTGAGATATGAGAGGGGCACTCGGGTACTCGGGACTTCTGGTGTGGAGGAGTCAATGATGCTTGGAAGTTCAGTGCTCTGGACTTCTTTGTCTTTGTCTATTGGGGCTTCTGGAGCACTTATGGGGGCTGGCACCTCACTCTCTTCACTTTCACTGAGAACAATAATGTTCTCTGGACTTGAGGGAAATTCAGAATGCTTCATTGTAGGCTCTTCTTCAATAGGTTCCTTCTTAACCTCCTTGACTTTCTTCTAATATACTTGAGTGGATGAGGAAGGAGTGGAGGGTGTAGGACCTTTAGTTGAGGAGGCAGGAGGGGTCTACACAGTGCTTTTGAACTGGGTGTCAATGCATCCCTTGTGTTGGAGTATCCTTGGAGGAGGATTCCCCAGTGCCTTCTAAGCTCACGGAATTTCCTATCAAACCAGATTTTGGTTCTTACCAAGACGGGATCTAGGATTTCTGCTAGATCATCCTTCTCCTTTTAAACCAATCCAAATCCTCCAAGGGAGTGTTTTTACCACGTTGTCATATTCATATGAGTACAGTCAGAATTATCATCTTGGAGCCCTTCAGAACTTGGTACAGGTTAAGCTCTTGAATTAATTGAAGAGAAAAGGGAACAATGAGCCTTGGTGAACTTGTGTTACTTGGGACAAAAAGTTCGATGGATGAGAAAGAAGCGGACTTCGGGTAAATCGGCCGATCGGGGAACAGAGAGCCTAAACGAACTTGGGACACTTGGGACAAAAATGTCCGACATGCCCGAAAATCACACAAAATGACCCAAAAAACGCAGATTCTTTCCAATTTTTTAACTTTTCACATTACCAGGAGAACAGAAAAGACATTTAACTTCAAAATTTTCAATTTTCAACTTCTCTAAAGTAGGGAAATTTTTAGTGGACAACACGTAGCATCTTGAAAAATTCTTTCAAGTCATCAACATTTGTCTGATGGAGATCAGTTGCTTTCTTTTTCCAACTTCCATGACTGTTCCTTCAAACATTGTATCTCACCTTGTAGATTCCAAATTACCTCCATAGTTTCTTGATAAACCTCTTTCGATGCATTGGGTCTACATACTTTACATGTAAGAATTCCTCCTTAGTAATAGTAACCTTCTATTATAGAGTCTCCCCGAATGCGTTGCCTCAGCACGTGTAGTAATCTTCACATGTATAAACTAAGGATCCGGTGCTAACTTTGGCATCTAGTGGTCTTCCATGGTGCACTTTACTCTAACCATTCTCTCACCCTTATTTTCCTATTTGTGTTTCTTTCTTAAGTGTTCATATAAGTCGGGAACTCTTCATCAATATGATTCTTTCTATAGAAATAACACATAATATTCGATGGAAATTCATGCCTGTAGTGATCAGGAGATCCACATGTATAACAAGTTCCATAATGGAAATCACTCATTTCTCCCTTTGTGACCTCTACTTTAGAATCCACCTCTGTAACCTTGACCTCTACAACAAACACCATCAGAATGCCCCTAACTATGATCATAGTCACGATGTTCACCCTTTTCCTTGGAATTTTTACAAAACCATTATATCATACGCCAACATCAATGGCATCATGGATCTTATCGATCAACCTACAATCTCCAGTATCACGAGTTGAGGACCTGTAAATATTATAGTATCGAACACATTCTTTCGTATCGTGCCCTGCAATAATGGGCACCGACTTGAACTATGGTCCAAGTGAAAAATATCACAATTTAGTAACAAGGATCACACCAATTTCTAAGGGAATATATCCTTAGTATGCCCCTCCACTTCACAATTTGTACACCAAATCCCACTACACATCTCATGTGCTGAATTAGCAGATAATTTCTCCAACTAGTTTTTCCATTTATGTAATTTGTGCTTCCAAGAATGGGCTCACTCCTATGTCCACACTTCCTACCACCTCATCTCACGAGCTGCTTCAAGTTTCTTGTGTGGATCTCGTGTAAGTCTTATGCAACATTTCCTCCTAAAAGGTGTGATCAGTCCTCCAACGAACCATTGTGCATGTTGGCTTACATGTATGTCATAAGATAATTTTGTGACGAAAGAGTATTTAACTCGAGCATCATACTCTCGAACACTTTTAGTAGTGCCTTGCTTAATGTCTGTAAGCATTATTATGCTCTTTTCCTCAAACTCAGGGATATAAAACTCCTTCAAGAAATCATCTCACGGTGTCATATAGTCCACACGAGTCCGATCAGATCAAACATTCTATAATAATTGTGTGTGTATCCTGCAACATAGTTGTGAACTAGCTTTCCTTACACTCTGGAGCTATAATCCCCTTTGCATGCCATGTTATCTCACACATGCACGTGTTTTGATGTATTTTCAATACCTCTATACTCTGAAATATGATGAGACATCTCCATATAATTCTTTTGAGGTTGGTACAGACCTTGCCTAATAGATCTAGAGATTCTTATGTTCCCTCATGTATTTCTACCACCTCTAGATCCACCAAACCCTCCTGTGCCCAAGCCACCTAATCCTCCCGATCCTCCTAAGCCCCCTCCCCGTGGTAGAAAATGGACCAGAGGATGCACTACCCTGTGTTCCAATGGTTTTGCTAAAATGAACACCCACAGTATGCAAAGTTGCACTACTTTCAAATGTGATGCCAAGTTTCTATGTGCCTACTTTTTGTGTCGACAATGCACCATAAAATCTACCTCCAACTAGTCCTCCAAATAAAGTAGATGATGATTATGCCATAGATGAATAAGTTCCCTGATTAACTCATAAAATTGATTGTAAATTAACTCTATCTATTGTTGGGGTTAAACCATATAACAATGTTGCATATATCTATAATCAAATAAATTATACAAGTAATGAATGTAGAAATAACCAGAAGATAAAATAAACAAGAGAATATTACACCAGATTTAACGTGGTTCATCCAAAGGTGGTCTACGTCCACCAATAAATGGCCAATATTATTATTTACAGAGGAAATACAATGAAGATTTATTGTCTTCCAACACCTCACAGGATGTTTAATGATTTTCCCTCACTCATCTACTCTTTCCTTCTCACTAGGAAAACTTACATGCAAATAATTGGTATTTATATTCTCTTCTTCTTACTTACCCTCATACAATGCATACATGCATATATATCTATTTTGGGTAACTTAACTATGCTTTTACAATCAATAAATCATATTTAAAATAATTTATTTATTCTAATTTTCATAAAAAAATAAAAAGTGCGTGGCACAGTAACCATCGTTGGTTACTTCCCCACCAACGCCAATCACTTCTGACTGGATCGACCAATGCCGTTACACCTTGACCAACACCTTGTTCTTTGTCAAAACTAGTAACATGTAAAAGTAATTTTTTTGTGAAGCAATTAATCTCCATTCTAAAAAATCTCCCACTTGGAGATCAATTGTTGCACTGTATTGTGCATCACCATCCTTGGTTCCTTTTCCTTGGCCCGTTTCTTCCTCTTCAAGTATTAAACTTAAAGACCAACAGAAGTGGGGTAAATCTCCAACTTCTCCCTTACCAATGGCTTCGTTAGCATATCTGCAGGGTTCTCATCTATATGGATTTTCTCTAACTTTATTTTTCCATCCTCCAATACTTGCCATATGAAGTGATACCTCAACTGAATATTTTTGTTCTTGAATGAAATGTTGAGTTATTTGCTAGTTGAATCACGCTCTAACTATCACTGTATAATCTGCAATCCTCTTGCTCCTTACCCAACTCTTCCATGAACCTGCTCATCCATATCATCTCCTTGCTAGCTTCGTAGCTATAACATACTCTTCCTCTATAGTAGACAAAGCCACAACCTTTTGCAATCTCGAAATCTAGCTAACTATCATTCCACCTCTTTGTGAAAATATATCCAGTGGTGCTCCTCCTACCATCCAAATCTCCAGCCATATCTGAATCAACATAGCCATGTAAAGAAGTATCTAACCCTCCATAGCATAAATCCATGCTGGATGTCCCTCTCAAATACCTAAGAATCCATTAGACTACTTTCCAATGTTCTTTACCTAGATTAGCCATAAACCTGCTCACAACTCCCACTTCCTATGCAATGTCTAGTCTAGTACAAACCATGGCATACATAAGACTTCCTACTACTGAAGCATAGGGAACATTTTCCATGTAGTCAACCTCCTCGTGTGATGAAGGACACTGATCTTTTCTCAATTTGAAGTGTCCAGCCATATGTCTACCAACCGGTTTTGATCTTTGCATATTAAACCTTTCCAACACCTTTTTGATATAAATCTCCTAAGACAAATACAACTTCTTGTTTTTCCTATCTTGGTCAATTTTCATGCCAATAATTTTCTTTATAGCTCCCAAATCATTCATTTCAAATGTTTGAGCTAACCGTTCTTTAATTTTACTTATGTCCCGCATACTAGATCCTACAATTAACATATTATCCACATACAAGAACAAAATAACATAGCTCCCATTTTCAATCTTTTAAAAATAAACACAATAGTCAAATTCACATCTCATATAACCATGCTCATGTATAAAAATATCAAATATAGAATACCATTGCCTTGGAGCTTGTTTGAGCCCATATAGGCTCTTTTTCAATTTTCACACAAACTTCTCCTTACCCTTGACTTCATAACCAAACGGATGCTGCATATAAATCTCTTCATCCAAATCACCATGAAGGAAATCCATCTTCACATATAGATTCTCTAAATGTAAATATTCTACTACAACTAAGCTCAATACAGTACGAATAGAAGTCATCTTAACAACAAGGGAAAATATTTCACCAAAGTCAATGTCCGATTTCATGCAAATCCCTTTATTACAAGCCTTGCCTTTTATATTTTCTGTCCACCCTCTTCTTCCTTTATCCTGTAAACCCACTTGTTCTGCAATGTTATCTTACCTATTGGCAACTTAACCAAATCTCAAGTCTAGTTTTGTTCCAAGGAGTCCATGTCATGCTCCCATTAGGCGTGGGTCTTATCCTACATTACTTCTTAAAAGCTCTCTCGGTTCACAATTATCAATCAATAATAAATAAAATAGATAAGGTGTAAATATTTCTAGAGGTTTACTTACCCTTTGTGACCTTCTCACAAGAGTTTTGGGTACTAGAGGCTCAATCTAGACCTCCTGGACATTTGTATCCAAATCGATAGTGACTGACACTAGGTCACCAGGTGACATCAATTCTATTAACCAATGTCGGTTTGGCTCTTCTGTAACTCGATACTAGTTCTATTGACCGATGTTGGTCAAGGGTAAACCAACACCGATTACTATGTAACCCTGTAGGTAATACTTTTAAATCTAAGAGTTCATTTTCATTCATAAACTTCTCAACTGGTTCATCCTTGGGTACTAAAATTTGATCCATGTACATTCTCTTTTCATTCCATTCAACATCACGACTCCTAATAATTTTAGAATTCTCTAAATCCCAAAAACGAAACCGAAATCACCATATCCATAACCAATGAAAGTGCATCTCTTGGATTTTGCATCTAACTTTTTCCTATTTTCCTTATCAACATGCACAAAAATTTTTGAACCAAAAACTTCAAGAAAAGAAAGATTTACGTCTTTTCCGATCCAATCTTCCTCTGGTATTCCTCCATCTAATGAACTTGAAGTCCCACGGTTAATCAAATAAATCATTATATCAACTGCTTCCACTCAAAAGTGTAAGGGCAGTCCAGAATGTATTCTCATACTTCTAGCATGTTCCATGATTGTTCTGTTCATTCTTTCTGCAACACCATTCTCTTGTGGTGTTCTTGGAACCGTTATTTCTCTATGTATCCCATTCACTGAACAATAACCATTGAAATCTTTACTACAGTATTCACCACTATTGTTAGATCTAAGGCACTTTAACTTAGAATTTGATTTATCCTCAACATGGGCTTTCCATCTTTTAAAATTCTTAAAAACATCAAATTTATGTTTAATACAATAAACCCATACCTTTCTTGTAGCATCATCAATGAAAGTAACATAATATTGGGATCCTCCATGAGAAGCTACCTGAGCTGGTCCCCACACATCTGAGTATACAAGCTCCAATTTTTTCTCCTTCTTAGTTACCCCAACTTTGAGAAATCTCACTCTCTTTTGCTTTCCAAAGATACAATGCTCACAAAAATCAAGATCTAAATCTTTCAAATCTGATAACTTACCCTTAGCCTTTAATATCTACATTCCTTTTTGATTCATATGACCCAACCAATTATGCCACATGCATGCATCTAAATCTAAAGTAGATAATGCAGAAAAGGAATCAGTAATACAGTAGATAAATATAACGTTCCTACCTTCTTACCTCTTTCCACAACAAAAGCACCCTTGGTGACTTTCCAAGAGTCTCCAAGAAAAAGTAACCATGCAACCAGATTCACCAAGCTTCCTTGTAGAAATAAGATTCCTCCCGAGGCTTGGCCTATGCCTCACATCTTTCAATACCCTTGTATTTCCATTCTACAATTTTATATGGACTTCTTCTTTACCATAATCTTTGTAAGGTTCATCATCACCC
This sequence comes from Taxus wallichiana var. yunnanensis, assembly GCA_018340775.1. Taxonomy (NCBI): domain Eukaryota; kingdom Viridiplantae; phylum Streptophyta; class Pinopsida; order Cupressales; family Taxaceae; genus Taxus; species Taxus wallichiana. The sequence goes on from CM031235.1 coordinate 517,773,095, forward strand.
AAGTAAACATGCCTAAAATTTCCTGGACATAATTTCTAAAATAACCCTTATTAGGGGTTGCATGGAAAGAAGCTCCTGAATCTAAAACCCATGATTCAATTCTATTATCTAAAGAAAGAATAAGATCATCTTGCATTACCTCGATGTAACAAGATTTGCTTCTTTACCTTTGTCTGGTTTGTTGGTTCTCTTTATCCTTTGACCAAAAATATTTCTTTGCATGTCCTTTCTTTCCATATTTCCAACAAGTAATTCCCTTACTTATGGATTTAGATATTCTATCCCTTGACTTTGATTTCCTATTACTCTTACTCTTGGATCTCTCCTTCTACCTTCCCCTACTTTCTACATTCAAAGAATTTCTAGATGATGATTCCTCTGTACTCTTCCTGTAAATTTCTTCATTCAAGATTATACTAACCACATCATTAAACTTCAAAATATTATTAGTTGATGTTTTATTACTAACAGCCATTACCAAGTTATCCCAACTATCAAGAAAATAACATAAGAATAAAAGTTCTTTTACTTCATCATCAAATGGTATAGCAACTAATTTTAACTGATTTACAATAGATCAGAAATCATTCAAATGACTAGATGCAGATCCACTTTTATGCATCTTAGAACTAAATAATTTCTTCATCAAATAAACTTTATTTGAAGCACTAGGTTTTTCATATAAGTTAGCAAGATATTTGATTAACTCTACCATAGAAGCTACTTCTGTAATATTGGAAGCCACGGATGCTGTCAGGCTCAATCTTATAGATCCCAAAGCCTTTCTATCAAGAATCTTCCATTCTTCACCATTTATCTTCGTAGGTCTAGACTTCTCATCCAACAGTAAATATAAATCTCTTTGATATAGATAATCTTCAATATGCATCTTCCATAATTGATAATTATGACCATCAAATTTTTCTACCTTGTATTTGTTTTCTTCTTCCATTGTTGTAGCTCCCACTCAATCAGAAAACCCTCTGTGAGTAAATTTTTCAACACACAAAAACCTCAAACAAAGCTTTGATATCAGTTGTTGGGGTTAAACCATATAACAGTGTTGCACAGATCTATAATCAGATAAAACATACAAGAAATGAATGCAGAAATAACCAGAAGATAAAATAAACAAGAGAAAGATTACACCAAATTTAACATGGTTCACCTAGTGTGGGATACGTCCACCAAGAAATGGCCAATATTATTATCCAGTGCTTTACAGAGGAAATACAATGAAGATCTATTATCTTCCAATGCCTCACAGGATGTTCAATGCTTTCCTCACTCAAACTCTTTCTTTCTCACCAATAAAACTTACATGCAAACAATTTTTATTTATATTATCTTCATCTTAAAATGCATACATGCATATATATATATATATATATATATATATATATATATATATATATACGTAACTTAACTATGCTTGTACAATCAATAAATCATCTTTAAAATAATTGATTTATTCTATTTTTTTCAAAATACAAAAATTGTGCTGCACAAGTAACCATCGTTGGTTACTACTCGATTGGTGTCGATCACTTCTTGACCTAGATGACCAACATTGGTTACACCTGACATGACACGATTGACATCGTGAGAACCAATAACAAGTAAAAGCAAGTTTCTTGTGAAGCAATTAAGCTACATTCTCAACATTTACTGCAACTCTACTTCTCACACTGGCTTTACGATTCGATTGTTGTAAAAACTAGAAAACCAAGTGCAAGGGTTAGGTTTCTAGGTATATTCGATGTGCACTGCATCACATGTCATCTCTACCAGCACACTCTCATATGAGGCTAAATAGGGTTCCCTACCATGTTATCCCAAATAGATGAGATCTAGAAGCTCTAGCTCCACATCTTCTATGTGAGATCTAAATCCTTCACGATTCATCTCTCTCCAAAATGCCATTTGTTCTATAACTTCACGTTTCTTATCTAGATCCCTCTCATGTGCCTCATTGAACTTAAGCCACCTTTCTTCCCTTTTTCTCTTTACCACTAGGTCCATCATCCTTACCAGACCTGCTCCTGCCCCCACACATGGTGGGGTTTAGTTAGCCATTGAATTATTTTCTAAATCTAGGGTTATGATCAGGATCTTGATTGCTAGTGGAATACTACGCAAATACAATCCTTTGGGATTGCATAATAACTGAAACTCAGTAACCTCTGGGAAAGAGTGAGTCAAAACTGTGTACTCTATAATATAGTTTTTCAAAGCACCATGAAACCAAACATACACAAATCATGTCCAAATCAGATCTTCATCATATAAGGCTGAGAATTATTCATGCATCCAAAAAATCATTTGTAACCTCCAATTCCTCTTAGATGCATAAGCAACCAGCCACTCATACAAATTCTATCGGGAAGATAGCAAAGAATCTCTCATATAAGAATTCATAAAAATTCTACTCGACCCACGTGCATGCATTAAAATCAATTCTGGTGCTAAATATATGAGCATACTCCTCTTACAAATCTACTAACCACTCCTCAATACTGTCCAAGGTCAATCGATATGTCTTCATCATGCAAAGATCTCGAAAAAAGCTGAAAAAGAGGTCCCGACAACGGAACCAATGATGTAGCCTAGAATATACCCACAAATACCAAGGCACGCTGACACATCACTCAACTAAAATTTAATGCTCACCCAAAGCACACAAGTGTACCAAGTCCCTCTTTAGAGTTTCTTTCTCCAGAATGTTAGCATTATTGGGTACACATATATTCGTATCCATAACATATAATCAATTAAACCACAATACATGAACCAGATCTAGATCTAAACCATATGAAATATTGACTAAAAAAATTTCATAATAAGATTTACCATGCAAGAGCTAGCTTTAGTCACATCCAACACCAATATCTAGCCAATATGATCCATTATATTATATATTATAAAACATAGAAGCTTCATACATTCAAGATCCAGTTTCCATGGTTATGTGTGCTAACAAATCCACAACATAACTCTATAATAATCGGTCTCTCAAAATTTTGTAAATTAATACATAGATATAGGGGTGGGGAATTTCCCTTCACCACCTATGTACCTTCCAAAAAGAGGATACATGCTAATATTATACATGCACATTTACAAGGTAATACAAAACATGCAAGTTCTCTAATGATATATTTCCTATGGTTATCTCTAAGTATAAATCCTATTACTAACCCCGAACTCGCATGGCTCTTGAACTACTTTGTAAATCCCAAAATATTTTTACGTGACCTATAAGTCTTCATGTTATCATGTGCTCAACACTCCATATCCAAAAATATCCTTAACAATAAAGCAACTAAATTTTGATCTTGGGTGCTTCAACCTTACTATATTGTCATGGGCTCTTCCCACACCCAATAATTAGGATATTTTTGTCAACCCAATAGAGGTGGTGAACTCCTATGTGAAGGGGCTTCCCAAGTATGGGACTTAGGCCAAGAATATGGACTGGTAGACTGATGAGAATGGGTAGGTCATGTGCAAATAGGATAGATAGGTGCATATTGTGCCATAGATTTTAAAGGCTCATGTGGCCTAGATGCTCTAGCCAAGGAAATGACATCCTCAAGAGGAGTTTGAGGAAATGTTATGGATATCGGAATGCCTCTGAGAGTGAAAAATTACTTATTTTGAATGAATTTGAGACATAATTGGTTCATGGAAAAGATAACTTAAGTGACACGAAGCCAAGGAAGACCTAAGAACATCTCACAGCCTTTGATTAAATGTGTCAAAGAAAATGGCACAAGCATGGTGAGAGGCCCAACTATAATTAGAAGCTTGATGTAGCCATAAAATTTTGGAATTGGATATGAAATTTGAGAGTGGATAGTTGATAGTGATGAGGAGTGCAAGAGAGCACACACCAATAGGATCCAATGGATTGATCATGGTGTTATTAACAATATAAGATCCGATAGAAGCATTGATGTGTAGTGTATTAGAAGAAAATGTAGCATGATAATTATGATCAGATAATGTGATGAGTGGTGGAGATGCATTAGTATTAGCAACTAGAAAATCAAGGTTTTATGATGAAATATGAAGGAAAACATGATATGTATGATTAGTTGAATAATCGGTACCTTGTTTGGCATGCTTAGGAAATAGATATTTGAATATTTTGATATTTTGTTTTTCATTGACTGATTTGGATATCAAAGGCTTAGGGAGATCAGTTGCATCATTTTTTAGAATTTCTTAAATGATATGCCTAAGCTTGAAATATTGATCGAGTTGAATTCCCATTACATTAATGATAGTAACATCTAGAATATTCCTCATAATTGCAGCCTTTAGGATGATATGGATTAAGAATCAACGTTGGTGGAAGTGTAATAATATTGCTTTTAAGAAGTTATGGAAATAGAAGGTGTGAAGCATAAGACAATTTTGTAAATGTATGCTTTGGATGTTGCCATTGAAGCTTTTTCGGAGTAGAAAAAGCTGTTAATAGTAGTTTTTGCTTCATTGGTCTTAGGATATGGCTTGAAAGTATATTTTCTTTGAAACCAATTCGAAGATGGAGCCTGGTCATGATATTTGAGCTTTACCATATATAATAGTTTTCTTTCGTGTAGCTTAATTGTATAGCATAGTTGATCAAATGAGGGAGGGGTTTCAAATATAATTCTCTCTTGTAATGGAGATAAATCACTTTGAACAAAAATATCTTGCAAATCAAAATCCATGAGTACATTGGTCATCTTAGCTAAATTATTCTTATAGTGCAATACATAGTTAGTTAGATGCTCATCAGATCCTTTTTTAATTTGTGCAAGTTGAGCATAGGATATTTTAGAACCAATATTGATTGAAAAATCTGTAATAAAATCATGAACTAAATATGTAAATGATGTTACCAAATGAACAGGTAGATTGTAAAACCAATGTATAGCATAGTCTTGGAGAGTTTTAGTAATAGCTTAGCTAATAATGTATGATCATATACATAATCTATACATGTGACATGAAAATCTTGAAGATGCTCTTGAGGCCACCATGACCATTGAAGGTGGGTAGCTTAGGAGTGACAAAGTTTAAAGTAATTGCATAAGTGAAAATGATGAGTGTGAAAGAAGTATGAAGGAGTAAGGTGGAATAAAGAGATCGAGATGCATGGGAAGTAGCCTGCTAAAGGTGTTGTATTTAAACAATGGGATGTTGATAGAGAGAGGCTAGGTATTGAGTTCCAAAGGAAGAGATTCACTATATGTCGGAAGTAATAGGATGATTAAAATGATTAGTAGGGGTAGGCATAGAAATAGGATCATTAGAAGTAGGTAGAATAGTGGAATTAGGAGGTTGATTAGAAATAGGCATAAAAGAGGTAGTGGATGTAGGAACATTAAGCTCAGCGAGATTGGTGGCCTACTCATGAGCAGAAAATAAGATCATATCGAGATCTTGCAGATGTTTAGTAAGATGATCATTCGGATCACAAATTTCTTCATCGAAAAGGGTGAATTAGTTTCAACATGATAAAAAGATGACAAAATACCTAGAAGCAAGGTTGGGTTCAAGTGACGAGTTCACTAAATGATTTAACAAAAATTACATTTTGTAAAACCCTAATTGTAGAGTAACTAAATGTACACTATGATATATAGTTGTTGTGATGTATTATGTCATAAGAAATAAGAAAAGAAACATAAAAGCCTAATTTCAATAGAGAGAAAAGGACTTAGTTGATTCGTGTTTTTCCGAAATTGATCTAGACTAGAAAATCAATGACCAAAAATATAACACTATCGCAATCACTCAAGATAAATTATGGAAGTCTCATATAGAGATGGAATAGGGCACCTAGACTAGGTTAAGGGCACTTGGGTGCCATAATATACTATTGGCCATTCATGATTACACGGTGGTTAGAATCAAATTTTATGGTGTCACACAAGTGTCATTGATAGTCATTGTTAATCACCTTTATCTCGCACTTTGATTGCCAAGTGTACTTGTGACTTAAAAAAAAAATATTCATCTATAAAACCCATAATACCACATCAAATCCAAACAATAATGATGAAATATATAGATTCAAACTGACCATGGTGGTCACCCGACTAAGTGAACTTAAAACTAAGCATTGCACTACATCTCAGACTCCATGTAGTTCTTGTGATTGTGTGAAATAATTGAGCCATAGGATTCCCTTGTTTAAATGCACTTTATAGTAGGTTGTATCTATATGCAGTAATGTAAATAGATTTGTGGATGGGACAACTTCCCCTTCCTATACAAAGGTGTATGCAAAAAAATGTAGTACCTTGTTCCTTAAATGGATGTTAGATGGATGCCTTTAGTGCTCTTATATTCCTTTATATGAAAGCTTTGGTGATGATGATATATGCTTAGAGATTGGTAAATTTTTTTGTAACATAGATTTGTATTTATATGATTACCTTGGTTGAATTTCATAATTGGCAACCGGAAGGTTAACCCATGAGAAAATAAGATGCCTAAAAGATAAAATAATCTCATAAAGAGCGATTAAGGTGGAAAGAGGCTAGGGGTGCCTAGAGTGGACAAGGGAACCTATTTGCTAGAATCCTAGCTAGGAGTTGGTATATAAAGTTATAAAAGATAAGAAAGTAAAGTACTGACTAGGATATAGGGTGTAAAAGACCTGAAAGAAGACAAAAAACAAAACAAAGAGGCCAAATATAGTTGTCAATTACTATTTTTCTTGTTTAGGAATCATATGAATGAAAGTATGTTTTTAGAACCTATAAATGTACCCAAGTGCATGATTTTGCGTCTATACATGGAACTACCTTGGGGATGGTGCTGAAAATTGGTTAAGTGAGATGGAGAAGTACTTTGAAATAAGGGATTTTTCTGAGGAAACTAAAGTAGTATGGGGTGTTTTCCAACTCTCTAACAAAGCATCTTCATGGTGGGATAACTGTAAGATGGAATTGGGAGTAGATCTGCCTCCATCACTTGGGAGCAATTCAAAGTATATTTTCATCAACACTGGTTTCCTTAACTTTATTTTGATTAGAAAATGTCATAATTTCAGAACTTAACTCAAGGAAAATTGAGTGTTGTGGAGTATTGGGAACATTTTACAAGGTTGTTAAAATACATGCCCCAATACTAAAAAGATGAGAATTTTAGGATTCATAAGTTCATCATGGGATTAAACCCAAACATAGGAGGTGAGGTGGATGTTCATGGACCATCTATAATGGAAGTGGTGTTTGAAAAGGCTATAAGGTAGGAACAAAAATTGTAATCCATTTCAGCCTTCAGGGAAGAGAAACACAAGAAGAGTGTTAGCTCACCTACACCACTTTCTCCTAAGAAAACTTTGTGGAAGAAATAAGGGAAAAAAATAAAGTATGATAAGAAAAATACATCAACTAAACATGTTGTAAACATAAGAAAGAATGAGAAAAACAATGTTTCTTTTGGAGAAAATAAATTTGAAAGGAAAGGGCATGTTGGGGGATGTTTCAAATGTGGTAGTGGTCGCATATGTAAACAACTATCCCAAAAATAATTATGGGAATAACCACCAGTAAATATTTCATGTTGCAGTGGGTAATCACCAAGAAAAAAATCAAGCTACCCTAATAGATGTACCAGGTAAGCTTTATAGTTTTCTAGTTATTTTTTTTGACACCGGTGCTACCGAGTGTTTTATTTATAGTAAGTTAGCTAGAAAATTTTCTAAGAAAGCTAGATTTATGGAAAACACTTGGACTTTCCAATATGGGAATGATGTTATTCATACGGTGGACCAATGTCTATTTGAAGTAGCATTAGAATTACCTAGTTTTACCACTAAACTTAACCTTTATGTGACTCCTTTAGGGTCTTATGACATCATAATAGGAGTAAATTGGATATCCAAACATAAGGCAACAATGGATTGCTTTGAGAAATGTATATAATTTCTTGATGACATGTAGAAAATAACCATCATTTAGGGTATTAAGAGATATTTTAAAGTTAGACAAATATTTGCAATGCAACTTATGAAAGCCAAAAACAAAGTTTACATGTTGTACACTATTAAGATATCATATTTTAGTGAGGAAGGTAAGACTTATTTGGAATATTTTCCACTTTTATGTGAGTTTAAGGATGTCTTTCCTAAATAATTTCATGTACTTACTCTTAAAAGAGATATATAATTCATAATTGACATCAAACCAGGAATAAAACCAATATCTAGAGCATCTTATAGAATAAATAAAATACAACTGATTGAATTGAAAGAAAAACTAAATGACATATTGTCAAAAGGATTAATCCAACCTAGTGTGTCTCCTTAGGGAGCACCAGGTCATTTTTGTTAAAAGAATGATGGAACGTTAAGGTTATGCATTGAATATTGCATGCTTAACAAAGCAACAATAAAGAATAGATATACTTTGTCAATAATTAATGATCTCTTTGATCAGATGAGAGATGCATCTATTTAATCTAATATTTATTTATGATATGGTTATCATCAGTTAAGAATAAAATATGAGGATATTCACAAAACAACATTCAAGACATGTTATGGGAATTATGAGTTCATTGTTTTTCCATTTGGACTCACTAATGCACTAACAACATTTATGAACCTTATGAATAATATTTTTCAAGAATACTTAGATAAGTTTTTTCTAGTTTTTCTTGATGATATTTTGATTTACTCAAAGAACGTTGATGAACACAATGAACACTTAAGAATAGTGTTGGAAGTATTGAGAAAAATAAACTCTATGGTAATATTTCAAAATGTTCCTTTTATCAAAGTGAAGTACAATATCTTGGCCATATCATAAATAGGGATGGGATTTCTATTGACCCATAAAAAATCAAAGCTATTACTGAGTGGCCAACACCTTAAAAATGTGCATGAGGTAAGAAGTTTTATGGGACTGTTGGGTATTACAAAAAAATTGTTAAATACTTTTCAAGAGTGGTTGGACCAATTACTTCATTGCAAGAAAAAGGATAAAAAGTTGTATGGACTAAAAAATGTGAGAGTGCATTTAACTTACTAAAAGAAAAACTTACATTTACACCTATATTAAAGGTTTCGGATCCCAATGGAAACTTTATCATGGTTACTAATGCCTCAGGTGAAGGATTGGGTGGAATAATTATTCAAAATGACCACGTAATTACATATGAAAGTAGAAAACTAAAGGTGCATGAGAAGAACTATAATCCCCATGACTTAGAGATTGTTTTCATAGTCCATGCCTTACAAGTCTGGAGGCATTATTTGTTAGGAAATCCATTTGAACTAAAAAGATCATTTGGGGTTGAAATACATTTTTACGCAACCCAATTTAAATGTAAGATAATGTAGGTGGATGGAATTTCTATCCCAATATGACTTTAATATTAGTTACATCAAGGGAAAATAAAATAGAGTAACTAATGTGTTGAGCTACAGAAGCATATTTTCACAATTTTGACCCTCAAAACTCAGTTTAGGGAAGAATTTAAGAAACAAATTCAATTTGATTCTTACTATCAACAAGTGAAGACTAAGTGAAGACTATTTTAGAAACAAATCTAAATGATAGAAGATACAAGGGTTTTAGGTTTGAAAATGAAGGAATTTTACGATTTAACAACATAGTATATGTTCCCTTGGGCAGTGATCTTAGAGTGAAAGTATTGCAAGAATTTCATGATGCACCATATTTTGGGCATCCAAGAGTAAAAAAGTTGTTGGTTGATGTTAAACAACATTTTTAGAAAGGGATGAAGAAGGATATGATAGAATATGTTGTGTATTATTTTTATGCCAACGTGTAAAGGTGGAACACTTGCATCCCGTAGGTCTGTTATATCCTCATAGTATTCCACAATATAAATGGTAGGTAATTAGCATGGATTTTGTGCAAGGACTGCCACTATCCAAAAATAAACATGATATGATTTTGGTAGTAGTGGATAAACTATCCAAAGTATCTCATTTCATACCGGGAAATATCAAGTATGATTCCCAAAACCTACAAAAAGGTTTATGTATGATATTTTTCAATTACATAGAATTCTAGAACTAATCATTTCAGATAAGGATCCAAGGATGACCTCTCGATTTTGACAAACATTGAACTTTGCATTGGGAATAAAATTGAATTTTAGTTTGGCCTACCATCTTGAAACATATGGACAAACAAAAAGATTGAACCAAGTTTTGGAATATATGCTCATAATGTATTACATGGATCAGCAATACAAATGGGAGGAATATCTACCATTGGTTGAATTTTCTTACAATAAAACTTACCACTCCTTGCTAAAAATGGCTCCATTTGAAGTGTTGTATGGAAAAAGTGTAGAACTCCTATTAGCTGGGATAACACGAGAGGACAGAGAGGCGGTGGATCTGGAAATGTTCACTTTGAAATAGAAGGGAAATTTAAGCTCATTCTTGATCGATCGAAAGATGTTTTTGATATGCAAAAAGATACGCTAGTTTGAAAAGGATTGAAAGAAATTTGGAGCAATGGGACAAGGTTTTTTTGGGTAAAACCCAAAAAGATCTCTATTTCATTTGGAAAAGCTTCCAAGTTATCTCCTAGATATGTAGGACCCTTTAAATTCATATAAGTTATAAGTCTAGTGGCTTACAGATTAGCCTTACCTCTGGCATTTTATAGGATGCACAATGTTTTTCATATATATTTTCTTTAAAAGTATGTTTCTGATATATCACATATTATTAATTAGAACTCATTACAGGTTCAGGACCCGGGAATTGTCATAGTTGAACCAATAAGAGTGCTAGAAACTTGCAAATTATGTCTCATAAATCAAGAAGTTTCTCAATGTAAGGTCTAATGGGACCAATATTATGAGAACAATGCAACTTGGGAGAATATGAATGATATGATGACTACATTTCTTTTCTTGTTCAAGTAAATATAAATGTTTTTTTATCATTTTTATGGATTGATTGAAAACTATTTGATACCTATTATAAATAAATGGAAATTTAATCCATATTGAAAGACTTTTTGGGAATTACTTGCTAAGATAAGGTGATACATCAAAGTTTTAGAGCTTTCATTATTTAAATTTTGGAAAATTTTCGGGATGATAAGAAAATTGAATTGTATTCTATAGTTTTATTTATGAATTTTTTTTATGATTGATATATTAGCAATGATTATAATTAAATCATCAAGATGATGATTATTTTTAGAGGGGAAGTATGTAATATCCCAAATTTAATTAAATTCATTTATTGAATTATTCATATTTTTCTCGGTTTGTGTTATTACTTGTCTAAGTAAATAAATGTTTGTTGATGATTTAAAAATTAATAATATATATACATGTTTGATGATTATTTAATGATTTAACAATATGTGTGTGTGTGTGTGTGTGTGTGTGTGTGTGTGTGTGTGTGTGTGTGTACACACACATATGTATGTGTTTTAGATTTGATGGTATATTAATTGGTCATGAGACAACTATGATGTGTGTTTATCGATTTTATTTTGGTTTTTGTGGCATTGTTTATTATAAAATTATATTGGGTGAGGTGTAGATTTGACCCCATAGTTAGTTAGGATTTATTTTCCTCACTTTATTTGTATTATCCTACTCATAATATTTCACATCACTTGGACTTTTCTTGGACTTATGGGATATGTTTGCTTATGTGTACACTTGACTACACTATTATAGGTGTTTATTGCCATTTGAATGAACTATTCTATGCGTTGGTTACCACTTGACTACACCATTCTAGGTGTTGTTTATGAATATTCTAGGTGGATATTTCCATGATTTTAGGAGGAGGTTACACATTCACCTCCTATATGTACATCTCTTGCATTATTCTTTTTATTATATTGAATTGGAGATATTTCGTGTTATTACAAGTATCTCTCTTGTATTTTTATAATTTGCAATCTTGTGTACTTGCATTATTTTTTCTTGGAAAAATTCACATCTCGCATCATTCACATGTGCATTCTTTGAACTAGTAGATCTCATGGTTCTTCTACAATACGGTATCATAGTTGATCTAGTATTGATCTTGTTTGGTTATTAATCTGTAAGTTTATTTTCATGATATCATTATTTACAAATATTTGGGTGTTATTTGGTGTTGGTATTACCTATTTTGTGGGTACATAGCCTATTTGTAGGATTCGAGGTTTACATGCCCGCATAGTGTATATACGATTTTGGAGTTTTCCTTTTTACAGGGCCTAAATCATTGTTGTAGGAACCCTAGAATATTTATCTAGATATAGGTATTTTAAAATTTGTGAAGCTAATTTTCACCTATGGTATTTCTTCGCATGCATGTTCAAACTTACAAATGGAAATTTTCCCAATCAAGAGGAATTTTCAGACCTTCAACAAAGTTTCTAACATCCCACATATGCACTGAAGATCCAACTTGAGTTATTGTTTTAATTCCCATGGTAGAGTTGTTTGTTACATGCATATCTATGGAAATTTCAGAGTCATAATGATGATATTATTGATCCAACGTGGTCATAGAAGGTTTTTTTGGGGTTCATAAAAACCCTCCTCCTTTTCTAAAACTTTTTTAGTGAAAAAGTGCATTTCAATTTTAGTGCCAATTCATTTAGAATAAGGCTTATTTACGAAATAATTATTGTAAAAAAATTGATCTCAGTAACTCAATATTGAGTGTCATTTTTGCAAAAGTTAAATATTTTTCATTTCCCAAAGCATTGGACCTATTTATTTTGTAAAACACACTAATTTATAAAGTTCCAAAACCGTGAGTGGGAGTTTCTTGATATAATTTATGGGGGTTACAGGTGTGTTTTCTCTCTTGTTCGGAACTTCTTTCTTTCCACACATTTCATTATTTTCTATAACAACTACCTCAATTTTTCTTTGTTCTCTAATGGATCTAAGTACAATCAACCCACTTTCAAATTTTAAATACCAAGATTGGAAATCAAAAATTACCATTGTACTTAGGAGTAAAGGGGTTATCATTGCCAAGAATGGAAAACAAAAAGCCTCATTAGGAAATGAGTATAAAATGAGTAACAAGGATCAAGAAAGTGATAAAGATCAACATTCTTCCACCTCTACATCAAACTTTGAAACTTCCTTTTTAGTGATAAATACAAGAAATAAAGGATCAAATGAAGGTATTACAAAGCGAGACTTGATGAAAGAAAATGTTTAAAGAAATAGATTGACCACCTCACAAGTCTTCTTGATAAGAACAAGATAGGTGACCCCAAGTCTTCCAAATAATATTCATCAACCAATGAATCCTCCAATGCAAATGGAAAAGGGAAAGAGAAAGAATCAAGAAAGTAGAAATAAGGGATAGTGATTATTGTAGTTGTACCACCACCTCCTACATGGCTTATTGATTTTGGTGCATCACATCATATGTCTTCTTCACACATGGATCTCACTTCACTAGAGCCATTTGACATGTCTACTATACGATTAGGTGACAACATTTCTACATAGGTTTTTGAGAAAGAACCTATTGAAGTGAATGGAGGAACATTCAATAAAGTTCTTAATATTCCCCAACTATCAACTAATCTCTTATCGTTTACCAAATAGCTAACTTTATTCAAGGAATGTGGGTTGAGCTCATTCCAAATTCAATTTATGTCGAGTAACATAGTGATACTATCATTGCAGTGGGTGTAGTCGATCACTAGAATCAGCTATATTCCTTCTCTCACTTTGTCCCTCCTTCAAATTCTTCACCAGATTCACCTATACTTGATGAAACTTCTGATCTTGAGCACATTTATGATGAGAAATGTTCTTATGGTGTATTGATGGGGACCCACCTCCATTATCTCCTTGTCACCTTCCAATTTTAGAGGAGTTATTTCTTAATCCACCTATTTTTTGTCCACCTTAGAATTTTCGAGAGAAAATTCATACTCGATTCAAGACTCATCAGACATCAGGAAGTCTTCTACTCGCTTAAAGGACCCTCCTCATTCTTTCTTCACTTTTTCATTGGTTACATCATTCCTTCATGGTGCAGCTTACACTTATATCATGTATAAGGAGCATAGTTCTTTGGTTGGAGATCCGTCGAAATTTGGTTTCTACCTTCACTTTCCCATGGTGATCCACTCTTCAAGACATATAATTTTGAGCCATAGTCACTCTAGGAGGTTGATTTGCAGGATACCAAATGCCTATCGGTAATTGTAGCTCGAAGTGGGGATTTGTATTCCTACCTTCTATTCTTTATCTCTCGTTTTGGGGGAGTTTTTTCCCATTTGGTTTTATCCATTTAATCTATCTTTATGAGATAAGAATTGTACATGGGTACCACATTAGGCCTTATTGTCAAGACCCACTTTCATTTTCACTTTGCCCACCTAAGTTGTGCTTATGGGGGTATTACTTGTAGGATTTATTTTCCTCTCTTTATTCATATTATCCTAATCGGGATATTCCACCTCACTTTTATTTTCCCTACACTTATAGGATATGATCTCTTAGGTGTACACTTGACTACATTATTCTAGGTGTTGGTTACCCTTTGACTATACTATTATAGTTGTTGGTTACTACTTAACTACACCATTCTAGGTAACGGTTACCAATATTCTAGGTGGATATTTCCATGATTCTAGGAGGAGGTTACACATTCACCTCCTATATGTACATCTCTTGCATTATTCTATTTGATTGTATTGAGTTGGAGTTATTTCTGTGTTATTATAATTATCTCTATTATATTTTCATAATTTACAGTCTTGTATGCTTGCATTGTTTTGTCTTGGAAAAATTCACATCTTGAATCATTCCCCTATGAATTCTTTGAACCAATATATCTATGGTGCTTCTATGATAACCACTCCACCATACGGTTATGTAGCTTCAAGAATTTTATTAAACTTAAGTTGTATGTCATATTTATCAAATAGTTAATAAAGTTTATGGTTTGATAGTTGTTTGATAAGTCATTAAGTGGCATGAGAATTCAAGGAGCTTTAGTGGTAAATTAATGCATGTAGGAAAGATACTTTGGGAAATGAAATCTTCCTTAAAAAGCTAAGGCATGCATGCAAATAACTCATTGTTTTTGTTTTATTCAACATTTTTGGATCTTTGTTTAGGGTTGGGCATGGAATTTTATGGGATAGTTATTTAATGAATATGCATGTAATTTCATTACTCAAGTTATCTTCAAATATTATGGCATTTTCACTACTTAAATATGTTGTTGAAATATTTAAGGGAAAAACATATTGTTTGGATTTTTCAACTTGGAAAAAAATTACAGAGAAATATGGAGGAAAAATACATTCATTGGTTTCTCTACTCTTACTCTTGAATATGATTTTGGTTTTCATTCTAAATATTTTTTGGGTTTTGGCTATCATATCAAATATGCATAATGAAAGAGAGTTAGTAGCAACTCTTTATAGAGCTTTGTTGGTATCATTCAGAATACCGTTTATGGTTTTGGTCATTATGTGAAAACTAGAAAATATATATGATTGTTTTAGGTCATTACATGAAAACTAGAAAATGAATATGTTTATGGATTAGGGTTATTATGTGAAAACTCAAAAAGGAATATGTTTTGTTTTTGGGTTATTATGTGAAATCTAGAAAATGAATACATTTTTGGATTTGGGTTATTGTGATCTGGAAAATGAAATAAGGAGTTAGTTTTTCAACTCTTTCTATAGATTGGATGTTATCATTCTAAATACATTTTTGGTTTTAGTTATCATGCAGGGATCTAGAAAATGAAATAAGAAGTTTGTTACAACTCTTTCTAGAGCATTGTTGTTATATTTTTCTTTGTTGGGTTTTATAAAAGCATGGATTGTTTCATTATTTCATGGAACCCTCTCCCTCATGGTTGTATTAGATTTGATTTCATTTTTAGTTGGGTTATTGTTATTAATATATATGTATAATGGCTGGATTCCAAACATGATTGTTTTTGACCTAGTTGGGGAAGGTAATAAAGGTTTATGTCTCCTTCTATTATTTATTTCTGATATGTGTAATACAGTTGATGATTATTTATTTATTATTGATGAAATATCTCTCCCTTCTTGGGACTAGACATTTTGGTTAACTTTGGTTACGATTAAATGAGTCCTTACATGGAATTGTTGATGTTCTGGTAAACAACAATTATATATATAGTCAACTCAAAAGGGTCTCTAAAATAGAATTACTTCATTATTTTTCAGTTAATTGAGGTTCTATTTGGGCTATGATTGATTTTTGTAACCTTATGAAGTTTAACTTTGCTAAAATATGAGTTGTTAGATATAACATGGTCATTATTGATGCCTACATTATGAACTTTCTAGTTATTATTAATAGTGGGAAAGTTGGAAAATATTGTGAGTTATTACATTTTTAATTGATGTTTTTTGATGTAGTATATGACCCATTATTGTCTAAATGTCTAAGTCATATTAGGCTAGTTGTATACAGTAATAGTGGACTATTATTTTTATATAATTAAGAAGTTTCATTAAGATATGTTTATAAGGTAGATTTCATAATATAAACTATGGAATTTACGATTATAACTCATTGATTAAGAATAGTCCTTAGTCGATATCTTATTTTGTTATTTCATTATAATTACAACATAAAATAAGAGTATGCGAACTCATGTCAGTTCATATGAACTAACCCATATATATATATATATATATATATATATATATATATATATATATATATATATACTTGAAGTAACTGCTTGGATTTGAATTTGTGATTGTTTTTAATCTTGAGTATTGTGAAATAAATATGAAATGATTATTTGTAATCAATTTGATTATGCGATTGAAATATCATCACATCTTAAAAAGGGCATTATGGCCCAATGTATTATTCTTGTTGACTATTGTTGTTAATGAATATTGAGATATTTGTCCCTTATTTGAAATATGGTCTTAAGACTTATCTTATTTGAACTAAAAATGTGGATATTATACTTATAAAGATGATTACTTAATTAAGCTGATAATATCTTAAGTTATGTGATTATTTCGATTTCATTAATTCAGATAGAATAATCAAAGTAAAATGAATATCAACAAATAAACCAAAAGGATAACAATGGAAATGAAATAAAGATGTTTAAATTACTTTATAGTAATAATGGATTAATCATGATGATTAAATGAACTTAAATGACTTATTAGGATAAATGAATGATTTTCCTAAAACTAACGAAAATTACTAAGTTGTTAAAAGTATGATAAGAGGAACTAATATCAATTAGTAACATGTCGAGTTGCTATGACCTCTTAAATAAATTGATTAAGTATTGTGAAATAATACTTTTAAAATAAATTGCTAAGGATGACTTAGTTACATTACTCAACTAGGGTAGCCTAAGTATAAGGAGTGTGAGGCTTAAAGTTCCTACATCATCTTGTTAGAATCTTATCCGAGTACCAACTTAGAATAGCTACATGAAGACTAGTGACAACGTAATGATAAGTAATCGGTATGTGATCCCCATGTTTCCCTTAGGAATCTAAGATGGAATAAATGGAATTATTTTCATGTAGAGAAATGATCCAAGAATGCACTCTCTCTCCTCTTAACTAATTCACCATCTTAAATAATAAGGAATCCAGATAAATTTATTAAAATGGTTGTGTGGTGACAGAAGAACAATTTTGTAGGGTAGTGTGTGGTCTTTGAACTAAGCTTACAAAGTAATGCTTGAAACTTTGTCCAAAGTAATGTATTAGATGACTACATTGTCTGATCACCAATCCCTTAAATAAATAGTGTTATATACCATATGGAATTTGTATGAATGTATTTTAGGTAGGCACTTAAGAGATGCACATAGTTTTCATAACCTGTAAAAGGTTAAACCAAGTATAAAAAAGTATACACACTCGGTTAGAGTGACTTAAGGGAGATCATGGAGATCTAGATATACCCTTACAATTGCACATGGTTATTATATGTTATCAAATGGATTATGAATATTTTAATAATGCTAAATTATTTAGCAGTAAGTTAAATAATAATGTTAAACATTGGTAGCATTAATTTTATATTAAGGGTATGTTTTACAAAAAAATTCCCCCTAATTTGGTTGATCATAAAAAGGATGTTAAATTGACTATTTTTAGTATAAATATAGTTCTTTTTTTTCTATATCGCTTGTGTTAGTAAATTCAGATCTTCATTTTCCAAGTAGAAATCACAAGTATTTATCTTCATTTTCCCTTATTATATCATTCTAATTCCCACTCCAAATTACCCTTCTTCTTACTTCATATTCCTTTACGAAGTAAATAAATAAACCTCAATAAAGATGAGATACCACCTCCCAAGGTTAGATTAGTTTGAATATTATAAATTTTCCTTCATTTTTCTTATAATATCAAAAATAGGAGTCTCCCTTTATTTGAGGAAGGATTGTATCTTGCACGTTGTGGTTAAACCTCATATTTTGTTTCTAACAAAATATCTAACCAATAGCTTGTTATGGTATCCTTCCATCACTACCCTAACATGTTCCATCATGTTGCAAGTATCTCTAGGTGATCCCAATCCACATGTGGCCCATTGATATACTAAAATAGGCATTTTTAGTATGAATTTAAAAGTATGACAATGTAATAATTGAAATATAATGAAAAATAAATGATAGATAATTTATTTTATTTTTAAAATGAAAATAAAATAATGGAGGAAAGGTAATAACCTGAAATGAACTTACCTCACACGGTGATACGAGATTGAACAGGGTGATGAAATGGTAGAACAAAGTGTCTTAATAAACTTTAAAAATTTATAGCAGAGGTCGATCTGGCCAGAATGGGATGCTTAGGGAAGGATAAGGGTACCTGGGGCACCTTGGTCTACAATTTAGGCACCTTGATCTACATTCTGGGCACCTTAGTCTATGGAATAGCTCAGGATCTAGTCCTTGTATGGTTGTTAGGGATTCACAATACTTCATCTTTGATGGTTTTAATGTTGCAATTGCTTCGTTTATGTTTCGTGAACATGCAATGATGAATCACCTGTAAAACCCCACACAAAGCATTAAACCCTAAAAAATATGTATATGAAGGGGTCATACTTCCCTTAGTAGCCACAATGGTGGTATTACAACTAAGTGTTTCACTACATCTCATACCCAATGTAGCTCTATATGATTGAGTGTGTGATGATGTTCCTAGAGTTCCCTAGTGCCAATGATGTGGAGATATTAGACAATAGCTAGATATAATGTAAAATGGTGGATGGAATAGAGTAGAATTCCCTTTCTTATATAGTGTGTGATGCAGAATAGTGCCCAAATACAGTCCCTTTCTCTATGTAGATAACTAGCCCTTAGTATAAATAGTTCTCCCTTAAGATAATATGTATGATGTGCTTATATAGGGATCTCTTGATCAAATTTCGACACTAATGACCTGACATGTTGACTAGTACCAAGAGAGAAGAGAAGAAAAATAGAAGAGACCAACCTCAAAATTCTAAATTAAAACCAAGTGTAACAGGGACCAGGGAACCTAGAAATGAGGATCGAGGCACCCCAAGTTCCCTAATCCCTCCCTAGGTGCCCTAGTCAAAGGAATAGAGATTACAACTAAGTGAATACTAACAAATAGGAGCCCTAAGACCTGACTAGAACTGTGTAAGTGAGTGACAATTATGCAAGACAAATAGCAACAAATACCAACTAGAATGATGAATAGACAACAGGATGGATCATTAGTGAATATTTTTCCTATGTAAGATCCATTTATTAAATAACATACTTAATGGTATAATAGTAGTATTAAGTGCGTGATTTTGTGACTACATTTTCCCCACTTTATATTGGTGAAAAAAGCTCGAGAATATAAAGTAGCTAGATATGAGTACCTAAGAGAAATATAGATAATCCCATGTTGTAGAATAATGTGAAAATGTGATAGAAGAGTGTCTCGAATGAGAACATATAGTGTGATTTAACCATGGATCAACGTGTTGATCCATGAAGCATAACAGGAGATGTAATATCACGATGAAATGCACTAAATGAGAGTGATGATTTTGATGTTTGAATGATTGATTATTTTGAGTTTTTGTGATGGTGATGTGATGGGGTAGGGAGTGATCAGTTCTTAACCCAATTATGTGTGTATAAAAACCGTATGATTTGGGCGTCCTACCATCAAAGGAAAAGTGTAGGGTGAAAGGTGTGTTATTCTCCACTTGTAACTACATCCTCAAAAGATCTAGTTGCTTTATATTGACTCATATCAAAAAAATTATTTTTTTTGGATCTAAATAATTTGATTAAAATATTTTACCCATATAGGAGTAGTATAGGAAAGGAAATATTTCCCCCACTCCACGTGTGTCGCCATAATGTGTGGTGGCTTCCACGTTAGTTCATTTAGAATCAAATACCAAATATAGAATAACTTCCCAAGTTAGGTCATCTGGGAAAATAGTGATGTAACTCCCAAGTTAGGTCATATGGGAGGCCAAATGTAACTCCCAAGTTAAGTCATCTAGGAGGCCAAATGTGTTATATTGTGTTGATTAAATGGTATAATTTCGACTGTTAGAGACTTGAACATATTGATTGATTGGTTTACTCATAGAGATATTTTACGTTAGTTTCCCCAAGGTTAGGTCATTTAGGGAATTGATGAAAATTGATGAGATATCACATAGAGAGATTTTACATTTGTCACCCCTAGGTTAGGTCATTAAGGTGAAGTGATGAAATGTCATATAGTGCATTAGTAAATGTTTGAAAATGAAAAATTATTAGTGTTAAATGATCATGTAATGGTGTTAGGAAATTATAGGATGACCCCAATTGTATGCCCCCTTTCGGTGAAAGGGGAAGTGATGATAGGAATGAACACTGAGCCAAAAGTAACCATGAAATAGATAGTGTTTGATAAATATCACAAAAATGTGTATAAATTTATTGAAATAAAATGTCGAGGAGAGATAACATGTGTTTCATGTGTCGATATGATGATAGGCAGAATTATGAAAAGAACACTGCAAATGAGATATAAATCGAGTAAAAAAACACAAGATATGATGAAAATCATGTGGTGTGTATTAGTTGAGACAATGATTGCAAAATAATGACTACAGTAGAGTGGGAAATAAAAATTAACTATAAATAGTAAAGTGAAAAAGTGATTAGTCACTTCATTTGTCTTTTGTGCAAGTGTGAGAGTGAACTATGAGTGTGTAAGGATGTTGCAAGTGAGAGCATCATGACCTAACTGTTTTAAGATGGTAGTGACCACCATAGCATCATGTACAAAGGAAGAGTTGATAAATGTGTTTTTTTCAAAAATGTCTATACAATAGTCACGTTCGGTGAATTTTTGCAAAAAAATATTTTGACATTTTTGGCATTTTAGACATAGAAAAAAGTGGTGAAGGTGATAGTGGCCTTTGGGAAAGGAGTTCCTAGACATGGGCACTAGTGTCTTGCTTCTGGGTGCCCCAGTCTTGTTTCTAAGCACCCATGTCATGACAATTGGAATTAAATCGATAGTGGTGTAAATGTGATTTTCGTTTTGTAATAATGTCGTAAGTAAGCATGCACGTATTTGTATGGTGTTTAGCATTGTGTTTGGTGTTGTTTTGTGTTGTGCAAAGGGATATCCATTCGAGGGAGTTTTGTGGAGGTAGTCATCTAAGTACATTTCTCGAGTTAGGTCTATCAAATGATGATTTATAGGTTATGTACCATGTTGGCATATGACACATAGTGCAAATAGGGGATGTACCTCATAATATGCCTATGTTGACAGCATTGTGTGAGAGATGGTGTGCGAAACTTGTACATTTTGGATACCTACCGGTGAGATGACAGATTATGTTGGAGGATGTATGTTACATATTGTGATTATAAGTTATTGTGGAGATATTACAGGCCATGCCCTTAGAGGATATAGAGAGACAAATGAGGGCCACTAGGTGGTATTTTGTGGGGATTCGAGTACTAGCCAAGGCCCATATTATCTTGGATGTGATTTTGAGGTCAGGGGTTCCGTGCTTGTAGAAGTTTATAGATGATGTTATTGCATCAATTATTGCAATAGAGGGAGGTGGTGTGGGCATCTTATATAAGATGCATGATATTTTCCACAAAATAGAGGGGTAGAGTAACTGATATGCATAGGAATGATGTGTTTTGGCCCACCTATATAGATATCTCTACAGATTTACATAGGAGCATGGAGGTGGGATTAGAGATACTACTTTATTACATGTATGGGCCTATGAGCATATAGTAGTGTTGAGGCTAGTTGGTGGTCCACGAGTAGAGTGGGCTAGGCCAGACATATTTTCTAGGATAATGGTTGGTGTGTGTTGGAAAAGATGGATATTGATACCTATAGAGCATTAATGGATCGAATGGGTCTTAATATAGTGAGATGGATACCATACAAAGACTATGGAGGATGGTCCAAGGATGTTATAGAGATAAGACGCATACGGAGGAATATGTGGTTGGAGGATCAATTTTCAGGGGTGGCCAAGTTATTTCATGTGGATAGGGTATCATGATAGTTTGGTATGGCTCAGGACATGCCCCCAAAGCCATATGTATGGGTTAGAGCTATTAGAGAACCAAAGAGGGTTGGAGCTAGACCCGAGCCCATAGGAGAGTAGTTATTACCTCTCGGGAAAAATGAGGTTTATGTGGTGATAGAGCCGATAGACACGGACACATGGGGTGTACATAGGGATATCGAGCATGGTGGGTAGTGCATCGATGGGTGTTGTTATTACCATTTTTTCAGATGCGATAGGATTACCATATGGAGGAGGTATAGAGGGGAAAGCACATAGCATCGAAAATTTCGTAGTGGCAATAGCAAAGTGTGAGTATCTATATGATTATGTTGTGTGATTTGGTACTTGCTTATGTGATGGTGAATGTTGTCTAATGTTGTTTTCTAATGATTGTAGGTGACGTGTATTGGTCCTTGATAGTGAAAACATATATCCACACATTCACGCACAATGTGATGATCAACATACCCACTTGTGGAGGTATGTTAGAGCATTTTGATTACATTACAGGTGAGGATACCCATTAATTTGAGCCGGTGCCCATATCAGCAGCAAGGTGTATTGTGTTGCTAAGTAAGAGGGATGATGCATGTGAAGAGACTTGATGAGCCAAGGTAGAGGATGTGTTTTCACATTATGTCAAGTTGTAGCGTCGGTTTTAGAGTTGTTTACTAAGGTTACGATCTATAGAGACATGTGAAGAGATATCGAGATCACAATCGGTGGTGTAGAGTTAGTGATGAGGAATTGAGTTTGAGATCTCTTACGGTACCAAGAGTGATAGTGATGTTATCACCAAATCACAACACCCTTTTATTTCTTAGAATGTGAGTGTGTTAAGGTAAGAAGTGTGATTGTATAACATGGAATTTATTCAAGGTGTAAGACCCTATATTTGAAGCAACTCTCTAGAGAAGGTTGATTCCTCTTCCTAATGTAATGCAATAACTACTCCAATGAACTAAACATTCTAACTACTCCTATTCTACAACTTCCAAGTGACCAAGGAGAGATAAATAACATGAAAGTGAAAGAAAACTACTCTAACAGAGGTGATGAACCAAAAAGGGAGTTGGAAAGACTCTCTAATGTTTGAAAATGAAAAGAAATGTTGATTAGATAGGGTGAGAATAGTTCTCCATAATCTAACAACATAACTCACAACATCATTTCCATGAATACATAATGATAATATACCCTCTAAAGAGAATAATGAGGCACAATACACCTTCAATTGCAATAAAGAGGCAAGGATAATGTAATAAGGGAAGAATGTATCCAAAAAATTGCATCTATTGCTTCATGATATACACATTTCAATTAAAAAGCAAGAGAAAGGCCTGGATCAACATGCAAGAAGTCCAATATAAATGCCTACAGCACATTGGTGTTCCAAAATAAAAATAGCAAAGTTTTGTTACAAGCGCAAACCCCCCTTTCAAATGAGAGAACTTTAATTTATAGAAAATAAGGAAGAGGGGAGAGAAGTTTGCAAACTCAGATTTGTCCTTCCACTTGCTTCCAAAGTACCAAAATTATGTGCAAATCATGATATATGACTTGAAAATTCCATCCCATACTGCGCCATAACTTGCAGTAGAAGGAAAATGGAAGTCCATGCTCATTTATTACTCTTTCAACCACTTGGGAGCCTCTATTGCAAACCGAGCTCGTTCTCTCCAAATATCACCCCCAAAACTCTATCAATCCTTTAGTTTCTTTATTTTTATGCATATATATTGGATCCATGATTCCTAGGAATCCAATTTTTCATGATTTCGTTAAGAAATGAAAAATTTATGCTCATCTAAGTGTAAGAAACACTCTATCATTTACCGTGCTTGGCCTCTTATTTACTGTAACTGTGCATTAATTTAGGTATTTGGAAGTGAATATTTTGATATTTTCCTTCTCCTTCTAATGTTTGGTGCACGATTTAATAGATTGGATCATTTATAAAAAATTGAGGCCCACCATTTTGTTATGCCTTTTTTATTTTAAGAAGAGAAAACATGTCAATGTTCCAAATGGGGCCAGAACTGCTTGGCACTAGCTTGCCAAGTTGGAACCCTTATACATTGTCAAGTTTTCTTTACATTGCCCACAAAGGTTACGTTATGCACTGGGGCTCGCTTTACATCCTATCCAACCACCCTTCTTACCTTTCGACTCGGTGGGGTTTCCTAACTCAACACCACATTGCATGAGCCCCTTGGTTATCCTACCAACACATTACGGGTGCCTCGGCTTACCAAAGACAAACCTCCCCCTTGACCCATTCCACCTCACCCTTTCATCCTTGAGTTTAGCCTCTCTATACTCTAGTGTCGTTCACCAAAAACTAGCTTGTAGGGTTTTCTTGATTTGCTACCTCCAACCTACAACTCCTTGTAATGTTTGAGCTCAAATAGTGGCTTAGATCTTCCACCTTATCAATGACTCACCGCATTGCATTGTTTTAGTTTATCTCACTTGTGCACAAAACATAACTCGTCCCATACTCCCATCCTTTAAACGTCTCTCAACTCGATGGGGCTAGCTCATCCCGATCCCTTGCCTTCATGGGCCTACAACAAATTGGCACGCTTACTATCATATGAGATTTCATAGCTTGGTTCACCATAGACTACTACAATCGATCAATATCTATGAAACGAGCCCTAGAAGCATGGTCTATATATAGCTTTCCCTCTAGGAATTTTCTTAATTAGCTTTAATGTAAATAGCTAACTCGGTGATCATTTCAATAGCTCGATGAGCTATACATATATAACCAAGGGGCTCATTCACTCCTTTTAATGCATTGTGTTAACCATATAACAGCCAGGCACGAGGCCTTAATAAACTCATCATGCCATTTTCATCGAACCAACTCATTTCTTCATTGTATGAGCTCACCAAAATAACTAACTCGAAAGACTTTAAAGCAGCTTGATAGCCATAGGAATGTATCTCGAGGAGCTTGATGATTAGTCCAACTCACCAAGCTAGATGTTGGCTCATCCACTAGCTCGGTGGGATGGTTTCAAGCAAAAAGGATTTTTGCAACTCTTCACCCCTTTATCCAGACTTTTCAACTGTTTGGGTTCCCCGATGCTTTGAGTCTTGTGTGAAGATGTTTGAGGGTGTTCGGTACTTCACTTTGTTTTTCTCAATTTTACTAAAAATTTCTTCCATACCCATGACAGAGTCCCTTTAGTAACTAATTCAAATAAAAACATCCCCATTGTCTATTTTCATCGAGAGGTGAAAATGGATAACAATTTTGGTAACTCATGGGGCCATCTCGCTTTGCTAGTTGGGTTGACTAGTGACTGTAGCTATCTATTAGGAAAGGATCCCTTTTTGATCCTCCCAATCTGATTTGAATTGATAACATGTGCCCTCGATCACTTTGAATGCTAATGTTTGAACTTGGAAATTCATCTCATCTTACAATTTCCAACCTCAATAATAAATTCTTGTAGTTTGTTTTGTGAGATTGAAAAATGTCTTAAAACTCAAATTCCACCTTTCATCATAAATACAATTTATGAGGCTGAATTATGAACATGCGTAATTGTTGCCTCATCACACCGATCTTTTCAACATGAAGCACATTGGACCAAATGATTGCTTGGTAAGTATGAAACACTTGTATATTTTAGAGTAAAACACTAGTTGGGGTTGTATGCAACTCATAACATTGTCATCCACTACCACAAGCTTTCCCAAACTGAGTTTTCTAATTTACAAGGAAATGAGGAACTCAACAGTTGATCTGGAGGAACGAAAAGTGAGGAGTACATTAAAGTATGCTCCTTAACCTAATTTTAGTTTCTTTGCATTTGAATTCTCTTGAAGATCACAACTACCGCTTACAACCCCGAGCTTCTTTGCTACAATTTCTCTTTTGGGAAGATAATGAATTGTATACAAATCATACTAAAATCAAAAGAGCATGTGCCCAAGGAACTTAGGGAAATTGAAACCTATTCTAACAACAACAACAATGTACACAAGCACTTGGAGGAATTGAAAACCCACTCTACTATGTAAAAGGGTGAGAAACCTTCCTTCTAGTAACAATTCTTGAGGTATATTTTGTTGATAGAAATATGCAATTCTTCACCATCCAACTTGGCGATCGGAAATCATTGCTACTTTTTAATTTTTTGATCATATATGGACTGATCCATATTGCATCAAATTTGGAATGCTTGCACAATTTTTCCTGATCAACATCCCACTTCATCACTAAATCTCCCTCTTGTAATGTCCTTGCTTTGTCTTTCTTGTCAAAACTCCACTTGATCAATGCCTAGTCTTTCTACATGGTTTGCATTACATGCTCTCTTAGTTCCTCCAACTCCATGATTTCCACATACCTAACTTCCATACACTCAAACTCGGACAGCTTTAGCTACTTGAGAAGCTCTAATGTTGGAAATTCAAGTGATATGGGCAGCCTTACCTCCTTTCCATATACTATCTTGTATGGAGAGTTGTCATTTGACCTTTTGGGTGTGATCCTATCAGCCCATAAAGCTTATTTGAGCTTTGTGTGTTAGGTACTCTAGTTTTCATCAAGAATCCTTATTATGATTCTCAGAAAATTCTTGTTTGTATACTTTGCTTTACCATTACCCTAGGGGTAATAGTTAGATGAAGTGCTAAGATATATTCCATTTTTAACATTCCATTCAGTGATCTTTGTGCTAAGAAACGCAAGATAATTATCGGATATGATGGTAGTAGGTACACCAAACCTTATGACTATTCCTTCATAAAAGTCTAATATACTAGATTCATTGGCCTCCTGGAGCTCATTTTAGGTGTAAGGAGACAAAGTATCAGCTTCATTAGAGTTCTTATATTTTGGGAAAGGAATGAGAGCTAATGTAGGTTCCTGACTAGAGCTTAGATTCTCCAATTCTGGATAAAGAGGCATATGTGATCTAGGTGTAAGTTTACTAGCTTAAATCAAACAACTTTCATCTCTAATAACAATGTTATAAGCTATGGTAAAAGATTTACCTCCCATAGATTGTACTATCATGGATATATTAGAATTTAAGTATTTTAGGAAGCAGAGAAAATCACCTTTAGCTATCGGTCTCATGACAATTGGAATCTTATCCCATGTCCTTTGAAATATGAAGTTAAAATCAGCCATTTTCTCATTTGGTGCCCTTTTGATTGTAGTTAATTGCTCTAATAGAGATAAGTTATCTTATTTTTCTCCAAACTCACCATAAAGAGTTGTGCACAATTGATCCCAGTTATTGATTGATCCTGCTCCCGAATCTTGAACCATTGTAAATCCTTGACTTTAAAAGAAGAGGCTAATAATTTTACAACCATGTCCATCTCATTGACATCGTGAATTTCACATACATTTCCAATGTAGTGAATGTGATCAATGAGTTGTTTGGTTTTTACTAGTGAAATATGGGATGTTCTTTAATGCTTTGCAACTTGGGATTGGGTTTTGTGAATTGAGAGCAAGTTGGTTGTTCCCCATAAAATTAAAAAAAGGATTTTTGGTGGTGGTCGTTGTTGATGAACCATTCGATTGGTCTCGTAACTCTAGTTGATTGAATAAATGGCCTACTAGGTAGAGGTTTTGATAAGGTTGTGTTTGGTGGAGATGGAGATCTCTGAACTCTTATTCCCCTTCTTCCTCTACCTAGAGACAGTTGCAAATACTCAAAAATAACTTCTTCTCTTTCTTTAGAACTTTTTTGATTCCTTCTCAAAAATTTGACAAGCCTTGGCTACTAAAGCCATTGAATTCTTGCCTTTAGAGTCGTCAAATGTAATATTACAAAGCCTCAAAAGGATGGAAAATAGAACAAGAGCACACCAATCTTGCTGCAATAAAAATGAATAAATATTTGTGGTCCCACCATGCGTGTAGAAACTATTATCAAAAAATCAAAGAACCCTCTAATTTCTTAGCATGTGAGTGTGTTAAGGTAAGAAACGTGATTGTATAACATGGAATTTCTTCAAGGTTTGGAACCCTGCAGTTGAAGAAACTCTCTAAAGAAGGAAGGTCCCTCTTCCTAACCTATGCAACATCTACTCTAATGAGGGAAATATGCTAACTAATCATATTCTACAACTTCTAAGTGGGAAGGAAGAGATAAATAACATGAAATTGAAATAAAACTACTCTAACAGAGGTGATGCACCAAGAAAAGGGAGTGGGAAAGACTCTCCAATGTGTGAAAATGAAAATAAATGTTGATTAGAGAGGGTGAGAACAGTTATCCATGGTCTAACAAAAACACTCAAAACATCATTTCCATGATGACATAAAAATAATAGAACCTACAAAGTGAATAAGGAGGAAAAATACTCTTGCAGTTGTAATAGAGAGGTAAGGAGAATACAATAAGGGAAAAATGTATCCACAAATTTGTATCTGTTTCTTCATGATATGCACAGTTTAATTACAAAGCAATAAAGGATTGGATCAACGTGTAAGAATTCCAATATGAAGGCTTGTAACACATTGGTTTTCTAAAAAAATAGCAATTTTTTTACAAGATCAATCCCCCTTTCAAATGAGAGAGCACTTCAATTTATAGAAAATGAGGAAGAGGAGAGAGAAGCTTGCAGACTCAGATTTTTCCTTCCACTTGTTTGAAAAGTTCCAAAATAGGTACAAATTATGATATGTGGCCTACCAAAGCCAACCCATACTGACCCATAACTTGTAGTAGAAGGAAAATGGTAGTCCATGCTCATTTATTGCACTTTCAACCACCAGGAGCCTCTATTACAAAATGAGCTCGTTCTCTACAAATTTCACCCCCAAAACTCCATCAATCCTTTAGTATCTTGATTTTTGTTTGTAGATCTTGGATCCATGATTCCAACGAATCCAATTTTCATGATTTTGTTAAGAAATGCAAAATTTATTCTCATCTAAGTGCGAGATAGTTCTCTATCATTTTCCAAGCTTGGCCTCTTATTTATGGAACTATACATTAATTTGGGTTGTTGGAAATGAATATTTTGATATATCCTTCTCTTAATAATGTTTGGTTCCTAATTTAATAGATTGGATCGTTTAAAAAAACAAGGTCTTCCATTTTGTTATGCCTTTTTTATTTCAAGGAGGGGAAACATTTCAATGTTCCAAATGGGGCCACTCGACATTGGCTCACCGATATAACACCCTTATACATTATCGATTTGTCTTTGCATTGCCACGATGGTTACATTATGCATGGGGCTTTACTTTACATCCTATCCAACTACCCTACCTACCCATCGACTTAGTGGGGTTCCCTAACTCGACACCACATCACATGTGACCATTGGTTATCCCTCTAACATATTGTGGGTTCCTCATCTCATTGGAGAACACACTACCCCATTGACCTATTCCACCTCACCCTTTCATCCTTGAGCTCAGCCTCTCTGTACTTTATCATCGTGCACCACAAAAATTTCTTTTCAATTTTTTTGGATTCACTACCTCCAACTCGTGACTAGTTGCAATTTCCAAGCTCAAACAATGGTTCGGCTCTTCCACCTTATCAATGACTCATCACATTTTTAGTTTAGCTCATTGTGCACAAAGCATAACTCGTCCCATAATCCCATTCTTGAAATAGATCTCAACTTGGTGGGGTTGGCTCAGCCTGATCACTTGCCTTTTTGGACCTACAACAACTTGGCCTACTTACTATCATATGATCTTTCACATCTTGGCTCACCATGGAATACTATAGTCGAGATCGATATCTATGAAAAAATCCTGGGAGCTCGGTCTATATATAGCTTGCCCACTACAAATGCCCTCAACTAGCTTGATGTAAACAACTCAATTCGGTGATCCTTTCAACATCTTGGTGAGCTATAGAGATATAACCAAGGGGTCTAGTCACTCATTTGAATGCATTGCATTGACCAAATAACATCTGGGCTGTAGGTCTTAATTAGCTTTCCATGTTATTTTTTTAGCAAAGCCAACTTGTTTCTTCATTGTATGAACGCGGCCAAAATAACTCACCCAGAAGTATTGAAAGTAGCTCGATAGCCATAGGAATGCATTTGAGGAGCTTTGTGAACAACCCAACTCATTGAACTAGAGGTCATATCATCCACCATCTCGGTGAGCTGGTTTCAAGAAAAAGGGATTTTCTGCAACTCTTCACCCCTTTATCTCGTACTTTGTCAAATTTTTGGGTTACTTGATGCTCTGAGGCCTATGTGAAGATGTCGGAGGGTGTTCCGGGCACTTCACTCTAGTTTTCTAAATTTTTCTAAAAAAATCTTGCATACCCATGAGAGCTCCTTTACCAACCGATTCAAAGAAATAAATCCTTGTTGTCCATTTTCATCGAGAGGTGAAAATTGATAACAAGTGATGATGATATTTGATTTGTATTATTGTATATTATGTAGGGAATTTTCCCCAGGTGATGAATTTTTTTAATAAGGATTGTAATCGATATATATAGATATATGTATTGGCATATGATGATTGTTTTTATGTGTATTTATGTCATTATGTGATTTATGATGTATGCTAACAGTTAATTTGTTATAATGATGTTTACTATATTAAGTATTATTGATGTTTTTGAATTTATTTATGATGCATAGTTGTCAAGTAATGACTAATGTAATGATGAAAAAGCTGTAGATGATAATAGATTATGGATGTAATGATTGTGCAATTAAGATTGTGATGAATAATTAATTATCATGTAAAAGTATTGAGATAATCGTTGTAGTATGATAAGGTGTGTGTTAGTATGATGAGGATAGGGGAAAAATTAGCGATTCCCCCCAGCATATAGATGATGAGGTTCATTTATTGATACCCATTAGCGATCAAGAATGAACCGTGTATAGCAAGAGTGCATCATCAAGAAATGATGTGAGAGTGTGTGCTAGATTAATTAACAAAGAGTAAGAAGATAGGTTCTTATTGTAACAAATCCCTCAATAGTTGTGTAAGAACCATAGAATCAAGTATTTCATTGGGCGGTAAGGTGATAGCAATCACCTACCAAAGACCAAGTCAGCACAAAGTAGTGGAAGTATGTGGCATGAAAGCAACGTGAGCATATGAACCAAAATAAATATCATGTGGACAAATGATGGTATGTTTGAATTGCAATGGATGTGGAAGTTAATATGATGCATTAAATGAGATGGATGAAGTGGAAGTGATGGATGTGATGATGTAGTGATGGATAAATGTGGTGGAGATTGTGCATGAGTTATAACTTGTGGTGATGGATGAATAATGACCTTAGCACCTAATAGAGGATACAACTCAACCGGGGTAGTAAATTTTTGATGAGGCGGAGGAGATATGGACCGCTCACATGAGTGAGACCTAAAGGAAATGATTCCCTTATCCTCTAATTGTTGCAATCTATCATGAAGGAAAAATCAATCATTTTCCCTATGGTCATTAATATGATGGTAATTACAATAGGGTCAATCACACCGATCTTGTAGATGATGTTATGGATGATTTTAGTTAGAGGGTAAATGAATTAGGCACTTGTCAAGAAAAGCACACAACACATCATATGATCAAGTGTGATGAGATAAGTGTAATGGCTCATGCAAAATAGATGGAGTATATGGAGATGTAATGTGCTACAAAGTAGGATAAGAAGGATGCTTTTGTGATGTAGTAGGTTGATCATGCTTTCTTGGAAAGGATGGATATCATGTAGGATTCTCAACTAATGGAAATGGAGAATAACTAGATGATACAACAATTTTAACATAAAGTGAAGGATTGATAACATGTGTCTTGAGAAGGTCCTATTCTAGGTCAATGAATTTATAGCACAAAACTTGGAATGAATCACACGTCTCATATTGCATTCTTTTCTTGAGTACATGAATCAAACCATGTCAGAAAAATAAATTTCTTCTCTAGATCGATAAGTTGGTATACTAATTGATGCATACAAGCATTGAACCGTAAGATATAATCCTTGATAGGTTCTGATGTGCCCTAATGTAAAGTAGGTAGATGATCATAAGTAACTCTAGGGCCATTATTGATGATAAAACAATGGAGAAACATGTCTTCCATATCATAATAAGTGTTAATAAACCCAAATGGAAGATGAGTATACCATTGTAAATAATTATTAGTAAGACTATGTCGAAAGGCCTTAAACAATAGTTTATCATTAGAATAGGAAGCCATAGCCATGCGGTAATGTTGGAGATGTAAATGAGGGTCACTTTGGTACCATCAAAACATGTGAATGTAGGAAGGATAAATTCCTTAGGAAATGCAGAGTTATGAATCTTCTTAGGAATAGGGTTGTCATGTAATGAGTTATTATCAATGAAATCATAATAGGCATTTCTTTCTAAAGTGTGTAACTGAACCTAATATTGTAATTTACCCATGGCATGAATGAGAGACAGGACATCATGCGAAGGAATAATATAAGATGGAAATAATGTTTTGTATGGTTGTAGCTTGCCATTTGTGAGTAATCATAGGGACATCAAGAGAAGATAAAGGAGATTATGATGCTAAAGGCACACTAGGTGTAGGTTCTGAAGAAGCTATAGGACATGAGGAAGATGGAACATCCATAGCAATGGTAAGACTAGCATCAGAAACATCCCTAGGAGATGAAGTGACCGATGGAGAGACAACGATAGAATAAGATGAAGTAACAAATGTAGATGAAATGATATGAGGGGATGAAATAGTAGGATAATAGGAACTAATAGATGGAGACGAATCAGGCACAATGTTAGATACAACCTTAGGAGAAAGTGGTAATGGAGTAGGAGATTCAAACTCGGAAGTATGGAAAGTAGTAGAATCATGGCTATCAATTATTTAATCGACATCAGATAGTGAATCGATATGAAAATGTCATTAAACATACTATCAATTAGATCATCAACAAAGTATGAAAGAGTATGTGATGGATCATGAAAAGTAGTATCAGAAATAGGATAAGCATGAGATGTAGTTATAGTAATGATCGACTAGGAGGAGAATCAGTATGAGAGATATTGTCAAGACCAAACATGTAATCAATAAGAGAATCATCTAAAATTTCTTTAGAAATATCAGAAGGAGGATCATGAGTAGCCACATAACATGGTGTACAATGAGTGAAGGCCATCACATCAGAAACATAGCCAATAAAATAATTTTCAAAGCTAGTGGGTAAACAATGTTCGGTGTCTAAGATATGTTGGGTAGCCTCCTCTCGTGATACTAAGATTAATATAAAGAGCGTTGATCTCAGCGATAGTGGCCTCATCATAGATTGGATTAACACTAACATGAGGCATGATGATCCGAGAAGGAGAAGAGTTATCCTTAGCCATTAGGGTTTTATAGGATCCTAGGAAAAAAGTTCTAATCTACGAGTTCACCAAAATGATATACTAAAATATGTATTTTTAGTATGAATTTAAGAGAACAACAATGTAATAACTAAGATATATTGAAATATAAATGCTATATAATTTATATTATACTTTAAATGAAATGAAATAAAAGAGGAATGGTACTAACCTGAAATGAACTTACCTCACATTGATGCGGGACTAAACAAAGTGATGATATGACAAAAAAAAAGTGTCATAATGGACTTCAAAAAAATTCGGTAGAGAGGTAAATTTTGCCAAACTAGGGCACCTAGTGAAGGATGAGGGCATCCGAGGCACCCCGGTCTGCCGCAATCTAGGTACCCTTGTCTATAGAACAACTTAGGATATGGTCGTAGGTCTTCACATACTTTTCCTTTGATCATGTTAATGTCATACTTACTTATTCGATGTCTTCATGAACATGTAATGATGAATCTTCTGTAAAACCCCACACAAAACATCAAACCCTAAAAATAAAAATGCATAATGAAGGGTTCTAACTATCCTTAGCACCTAAAGTGGTGGTCTTACAACTAAGTGATGCACTACATCTCTAACCCAATGTAGTTCTATGTGATTATGTGTGCGATGAGGTGCCTAGATTTCTCTAACCTCAATGATGCAAAGATTGAAGGAAATAGCTAGATAGAATGTAAAATGGTGGATGTAATAAAATAGAATTCCCTTTCCAATGTAGTGTGTGATGTAGAATAGTGCCTAAATGTAGTTCCTTGCTCTATGTAGATAGATATCCCTTAGTATAAATCATCTTTCCTTAAGGTAGTATGTATGTTGTGCTTATATAGGGATCTCTTGCTCAAATTTTGACACTAATGACCTGATATATCAACTAGAACCTAGGCAGAAGAGAAGAAAAATAGAAGAGATTGGCCTCAAAATTCTAAATTAAAACCAATTGTGATGAGGACCAGAGCACCTAGAAATGAAGACTAGGGTTCCCTAGGCACCCTAATTCCTCCCTAGACGCCCTATTCAAAGGACTAGCGATGATAACTAAGTGAATACTAACGAGATAGGATCCCCTAAGACTTGATTTGGGCTGTGCAAGTGAGTGACAATTGTGCAAGACAAAAATCACAAAGACTAACTAGGATGACACCTAGACAACATGATGGGGCATTGGTGAATAATTTTCTTACGTAAGATCCATATATATATAAACATACTTGGTGGTATAATAATAGTAGTAAGTGCGTGATTTTGTGACTACACCCACTAATGAGCCACATAACTACAATGTGCTCATATGCCCACCCATATAATAGTGTCATTGTTGGTACACCACCACAATGGCTCTCTAGTGTAAACATGTATAGATCCCTATATAATTGGAATAATACACATCATCCACATGTGTATCATCACCCATGCTCATCTATGGCAAGACATATATGCCACATTCTATGGGATATAGATACACATCTACCATCTATAAAAACAAATGATACTAACAATATTGCAATATAATACACAAACATGGAACATTGTAAGTCACAATGGAACTCAATCTAATAATAGGATCCTTGAGACTGCCATGGCCCACCCAATTCTTTTTGCCTATCTAATGTGATATGGCATGTCTAATAGTAGTACTGTACCCTCTCACTTAAAATATGTGGTCGCAATATAATGTACACATCCTCTAATTTCACCGTCATCTCCCATTTCAGAGCCAAAATGCATAAGTGTTGGCATTCCACCACTCACACAATGATGTAATTGTTAGAAAATTTAATATTATATGTGTTTTTTAAACGACAATTTTATAATTAAATAAATTAGACTATATACTATTTTAATGTATTTAATATAAAATATGTGTTTATAGGTTAATCAATTTTAAGAAATTTATTATTATTTAATTGGGGTGTTTCATGAGAATTCACACCTATTTAATTATTTTATATTGACCCGTAGGGTCATTTGATGATTTATATCATGTAATTGTGAATTTTAAGTGGTGAACTCACGGGAGGAGAGAATTGAGGAGAGGATATAATACTAGACAAAGTTTCTCAATTCTTGGAAAATGTTTTATAGTGATTTTCATGTTTTCGGGTTTCCCACTTTAGTTTTGGTCTCTGTGTTACATTTCAAATTATTACAATATTTGTAATGTTTATTTATAATGGTTTATGTATTATTTAATTTGTATTATTTAAGTAATATTAAAGTCAAGCTAATAATTGTAACCCCTCAGACCTCACATGGTACCATAGTGTATTTTAAAATATTTAATTTAATTTTATGGAAGGTTATAAAGGTTGGGTGGTTTTGATTGGCTGGAAATAAATTTTCCCCCTCCCTCCATTCTGAAAACACCCTCTCATACTTCTAGGAATTTTTACAAAGTTTATGCCGTTGGTCTTAGGGCCCACTTCTCATTCACAAGGTAAAGAGTGTTAAATTACTTTGGCAGAAATTTAATTATTGTAATGTGTATTTTTGTAAGAAAATAAGTTATCAAGGCTAAATGTGAAGGTGTCCAAGTAGAAGACAATATCCACAATAATAGAACTCTAATTTTTTTCATCGATAAGGACACCTTGTATCATAAATATTCTTACTAAACCTAAATTCTAACATTTTATATGTGTATAATTGTTTGGTTAAAATAGTTGGTTAGCATAATACTTAAACTTTAATCTAAACCTATTAAAAGGCCCCCCTTGACTACTTACAATTTTACATTGGACTAATGATATAACCTGTAACATTTAAACCCCAACTTAAACTTGTTCAATAAAATTTCTTAAACGTATTTTCATTTCAATACCCCTTCTTTTTTTATTTTGCTATAACGGGTACTTTAGCATTGGAGGTGTGTACCTATTAATCAAACCTAACCATAATAATTTTAAACTTCCATCTAAAACAAATGCAATCATGGAAAATTAATTACACATCTGTGGAATTGAATATGTTTGATGGGCCCTACTTAAAAAATTCATTTATTTTTAGATATTGATAAAATTTTAGATGTGATATCTAAAATTTGATGCAAACTAGTTTGGAATACACTACATTCATTAATGAGATGTCACAGATTTGATTCACAATTTTTGTAAAATAATTAATAGACACATATTGATAAAATATAATGTGTTTGTTAAAAAGAACTTGCATAAAAAAATGTAGTGTTTTATTAAAAATAAATAAAATTAAAAATATATATACATAAAACTAGTCGGTGTTATCCTATAGGATGAAAAATTGTCACCATTCCCCAAACAAAATTGCTCATTACAAAAATAAATCGTATTTCCATGTCCTCAACATACACCCGCACTAACTTCCACCACTTTATTCATCACCACATCCCTTCATCTATAAAAAAATCATCAATAGTATCCAAGGTTCGAGTGAGATACAAAATTGTCTATATACACACAAACACACTAGATGATCGCCATTTTAGTGTTTTATGGTTTAAAGGATGAGGCATAATAGTCTTAGTCTCCATAGTCTAAAATTTTAAATCAACAACATATATACAATTCCATTTCATGTATGAGGATCTCTGCGATATATTTAAAAATATAGAAACAATAGATTAGCAACAGATTTTGCACTTGGTGAGAAAATTTAGAGAATATGAATGATATTTAATGCACTATCACTATTTTTAATGCTAACATGTGGCCATGGATAATAAGGCTCTTTCACTCCACCTTAAATGATCATGGACCACTTTCCATTATGTGGCACGTTGGAAATGTAATATGGACTTTGACTTTGTCACTTTTTATGTGGAAATATTTTTTTTTATTCTACAACCACCATTATCAAGATTCTCAGTTAGTATTATAACTAGTGGTTTCTCCGATTGGAGCAAGTCTACCCGGGTTGGGTTTAGGCGGGAGTAGTTTTGTAGCCTAGAATTTTTGAGTCTAGTTTCTTTTTCGCATATTTTAAGTTAGATTTTTGACATGAGGTGGGTGTTATATGCATTTGCATTGTGTAACCAAATTGGGTGGGGGTCATTACCAAGGGATTCAAGTACATGGTTCTTCAGCAATTAGTTATCATAGTTTTGTTAGATATACATGCAAAGTGTTGTTAGATATACGTGCATAGTGTTGTGGATGCATACAAATAATCATATGTTGATGGTTTTGATATGTTTTCGAAAAGGTATTGAGATATTGTAAAGAAATATTTGGTTTTGTATGTAATGGAGCATGTATGGGGAACACACACACATTAATGTAAGTGTGTAATAATTGTTCTAATTTGAAATGAGCTTCATAGTTATATATGTAATATTATTGAAAACAAACCTTTTTAAGTGTATTGTTTTTAGTAGTTTGGTGGGTTGCGAGTTGATGTTTTTTTAGGAATGAGGTTAGGTTGTGTGGACTAATGTTTAATAAAAACTATTATGGGGGAGTGGTGCATGGTTGGGAAAGATGATGACCAACATCTAATTCAGAAGTTGTTGGTATATACATGTGAAGGCTTATAGAGGTGTACAATGTTTGGAGTTGGTTTTTTAGGGGGTGGGGTTATAGTACTACGCATAAAAAATTTCTCGAATATTTTTGGGCATCCTCAATTGTAACAAATGCTTGTTATTGTATGTGTTGTGTCTCCTCTAAAAACAATTTATGAGCAGCATTGCGTAAATTGTATCTTTTTCTGCATGTGTGCCTCCTTTGCAGTGGTCTTGTACTTATTGAGATAGTAGGTGTTGTATACGGCTACGGTCATTGTTAATATGTGCAGGTATGTTGTAGATATTGTTTTCCATGTTTAGTGTTCTGTATGTGGATTGGAAATCATTTGTATATTAGTTTCATATGGTGATGGTGGAAAATCCAATGTTCTTAAGAATATGAACATCGAAACAAAATTGTAATATTTCTTTATACTAATTCTATTTTTATTTCATTCATTTCCTTCTTAAAGATTCATAATTGGTTTTCAATACCATACATATCTAATTAAAATATAATGAAATAATAATTTTATTTCTAGAAAATATGAAAGGAAAAATCAAACAAACCTATTATAGATATTAGGTCTTCAAGAAAGTAATGTGGCTTGAAGACTTGTTAGTAATTGTAACCATTATGTGATATGTTTTGTTAATTTTTGTGATGTAAATTTTATGCTTATAATGGGGATTCTATGTGTCAAATTAGTTATACATAAATTATTAAAGGGAGCTCTGATAGGCCATTTCATGTGTTTTATTTTATGTGTTAAATTTCAAGGCAAACATGAGTCCAGTTTAGTCATTAAAATTTGATGGAATATTAGTTACGTACATAATGTTAGGTTATACACTTCACCAACTACATTGAACTTCTTCAAGCATAATAAAATGACAAATACATAAATATGTTGGTGGGATTTCTATTTTTTTAACTATCTCTCTCGATTTTAACATATTTCTCATATATATCTAATATAAGAATTAAATGACAAGTCTTTACACTATAAGAGATAAATCTTATTTTGTAACTTAATAATTTCCTATATTTCATAGAAGATGGAAGTTTATTCACAAGTTCTAATATTATGTGCTAAATAACTTCATGTTACAAATAATACTAAAGTATTTGTTTTCTTTATATGTACAAGTGGTGCATGAGCTTACCATTTCAAGAATGAACTTACATTTTTCAATATACAACTAAGGTTTTACATTATATTTATTAATTTTTTAAAGGGAAAGATTTAAACAAAATTAATTGAACAAGTTCTAAGATATTTTGGATGATTAAATAATATTTAGAGAAGATATAATGTGAAGGTATGGTCTATAGAAAATTAGATAACAACATTTGAAGACTATTTTTCATGAAATTAAAAAAAGCAAACAAAAGTTACAAGAGTAGATTTATGACAAAAGGAATCATTACATGTAATCTATATTGTACTTTATATAGCCAAAAGCTGAATGGTAGGGATTTTACATATTGATTTATAACATACCATCTTATGCTAGAGAAAGTATATATGTAAAGCAGATAACAAATATTTAGAGAAGATAGAATGTGAAGGTATGGTCTACGTAAAATCAGAGAACAACATTTGAAGACTATTATTTTCATTCAATTAAACCAAAAGAAAACAAAAGTTACAGGAGTAGATGTATGACAAAATGAATCATTGAATGTAATCTATATTGTACTTTATATAGCCAAAAGATGAATGGTAGGGATTTTTCATACTAATTTATAACATACAATCTTATGCTAGAGAAAGTATATATGTAAAGCAAATAACGAATATCGTCACAAAGAAATAAAAGCATAACAAAATTGTTATATAAATGAAAGATATAATTATAAATCTAATAAAGGAAACATGAAATTTAATATAAACACTGACAATTAATATGTGCGGGTGTATTTCATGACCACTAACAATCCACATGGTTTAATACATTTTCATATAAAACAAAAGAAATAGCCCGAGAAAATAGAGTGTAAACAGGTTGTGAGTCCTTATTTTGGATTCCTGGTTGTCGAGAGAAGCCTCATTGTTTGATAGAATGATGCATCAAAATGTATCCCTTCATTATATGTAGGTAGTGATGTTTATTGTTGAATATCATTCCATCAATTTGAGACCACAACTTAGCTCAAAAACATTTAGAATCATTTTTTGTCTAAAAACTCAAACAGCTTACCCGATTTTTTCATTACCACTGCAAGTCTCAAACCATGGCTTGTTATAGTGTGAACTTCATCTTATAGATTATTTTATTTCATATGGAGAATAATCTCCACAATATCACTATACATGCTTGAAACTTGGTTGGAGTATGGAAGTTCCCACATACTCGAGGTTGTTGTATCGGCATATACCTCGTTGGCTTCATTTGTTTAGGTCTTACATGCTTTGAATTTGATGACCATCTATGAGTATCAAAAAAAAAAATTCGCTATAAGTTTTCAATTTTACTATTCAATTTGTTTATAGAAATATTTTTTTGGTACATTTATGGATACACTTTGGGTACCATTTTATATATATATATATATATATATATATATATATATATATATATATATATATATATATAATATAATTTTTCATACTTATTGAAAATTAATACTCATACAACTTAGAATCATTCATAGAACATGAAAACAAATTTCCAATACTTTGAGAATTGAGACTTGAGTTTGTATTGATTCATAATGTTCAAAATATAATAGTTAATAACATAGAATGTATTATAGATTTGATAACTCATTATTAATTCCTTAAGCTTCAGCTAGACGTCTCATTGGAAATTAAAAAAATATTTAAAGTTTATCGCTTGTAATATGTAACTAGCTTCAAACCATAATAAAGTATCCTCAATTCTTCTCAAGTTGTGTTGTTATTATAGACACCAAATTGGGTCATAATTCCATTAAAACCCCGCTAATTGAATTAACCATATCCTACCCATTCATATCCCCGATGCACATGTTAATTAAATTAATTATCTTAATTCAATTAATTAATATCCTCACTTAACCACCTCACCCACCACCTCACTCAAATTACCCACTCAAATCTCATTAATGACCTAAGACCAAGTCTAAGCTTATCCTAACCAACTAGGATTCATTCTAAACCTAGAATTAACTCCTATTAACAAACCAAAAGGACTCTACCTCATCCTTCTATGATCTATCGCTTAAGACTCAGACGAAGATGGGAGACCACACCAAAAATAGTAATAATCGATTACTATTTTTGGCCAAATTCATGATATTCCCACCTTGACTGATGCTGGTTATATCTCAACCGATGGCATTCATCTAACTGTCACCTATTAGGTTAAATACATTTCCAAAATCCTTTGCCTAGGTTGTTCATTTGATTCAGGATCTCATACGAACAAATACCTGGAGAACTCAAAATTTTTGAAGCACGCAAGCAAAGGAAAATATATAGAAGCACTACCAACAACCATTGGCATTCATTATCTTCTTCACAATCATGAATTCACACAAAGAAGAAAAGAGGTTCAAACTTCTATGGCTTGAACATAACTTCTCTTCTCTATGGATCTCTGTCATCACTGCGACATGAACAGAATCGCTCTTCTCTCTAGATCTCTACCATTACCATCCTCAGCACCTGCATTCTCCAAACCTACTCTTCAGTAAGTACCTAAAATCTCTTCATTTTTTTATTCCAATAATATTTATTATTCATCTCAGTAATTTATCTTTCTCCACATCCATACACTCCCTTCCACCTACCAATCTATCACCCTAACATATCTTACCCTTTCACCTAGTTTTATCCTCTTTTAATCATCTCTAAGCCTTTAAGGCCATTTTACAATCTTACCCTCACCATTTCCAACCTCTATACAATCACAGAGAGTCTAAAAAAATTTAAGTCCCTTTTAATAATTGCCCCTACCAAAGTGTCGGTTAGCTAACTAACATCGGTCATTATGCCTAACCGACATCGGTCACACAACCAATGTCAGTTGTTGTGTCTTGCAATATAGCTCAAGCCAACAAGCTAATACCTATTTCCTTATAGCCCAAAATCACTTTTAACCTTTATCAAACCTTACCCAGAGCCTACACTAGACCTGCAACCCATACCAACCCATCACCTGACCCGTTTTGACCTCAAACAATATTTTGAACAATCTTTCTTTTTTTTGTACGAGATACCCAAATTGTTTCAATTACAATAG
This sequence comes from Taxus wallichiana var. yunnanensis, assembly GCA_018340775.1. Classification (NCBI taxonomy): domain Eukaryota; kingdom Viridiplantae; phylum Streptophyta; class Pinopsida; order Cupressales; family Taxaceae; genus Taxus; species Taxus wallichiana. The sequence goes on from CM031235.1 coordinate 517,815,708, forward strand.
GATCTTTATTTCATGTATATTTTGAATAACATTAATATTGTTATATAAAATTGGATTAATACCTATTCAGAAGCATAATGCTTCCTGTATCTAGCTCTCACGCTTGAGCATTCCACTCATTGTTTTGTTTAATTCTATCTGGTGGTATTTTTTTGCATTTATAGGTAGTTCCTCCTATACAAAAAGGGAGCTTTCGCAATCAATTTGGATCAGGAAATCAAAATTTGCACATAACCTTGAACCGACACCATAAATAGGTATTCCTCCTTGGCATTCAACCCTTATCTATTTCATTAATTTTCTAAGTATCCGGTGAAAAATTTTGGCACACCCGGTGGGACCCATCTAGGGTTCCTTGCATTTATTCATTCTTAGGGAACTATTGTATGTTTTTTTATTTTCAAAAGGAAGTTAAAATTAAATTCTCTCCCCGAAATCTTTTATTTCTTCTATTTGTATCGTTGACATTTGTATTTTGGGACTAAAAAGAATCATTCTTTTTATTCTTACATTTGCATTAGTGAAGGTCATTCTCTTTCCTATTCACTCTTTGTTTAGATCAAATATCACATTTCGATTTAGGTTTTAAAACACTTGATTTCATACTTCTATGATTGCATTTTTAGCTCACATTAAAACTGAGGGAAACCTATACGTTGAAGTCATGCCTAGCTGATGGTTAACATAATTAAATCATAGATCACTTTCTTTCTCTCTCTCTTTGCCAAACTACACAAATATAAATTCACACATCTTCTTAAACAACACCTTACTTGGAAGAATTTTTCAACGATCACACGATCAAAGGATTGACAATGGGTTCCCAACTTGGTTTTATTATCCAGTCTTTAACTCAAAGAAAGGACCTCCCCCAAAACATAACCTCAAACCACCCTTAGATCTTGGTTCTTCATAGAACACCTTTCGAACCAAAAAACTCACATGCGTTCACAAGTCATTCTTAAATAGCATAAGCTAAAACATAAAAATTCACTTATAGGATTTCATGTTTTTCTTAGCTTTTTCTTGAGTTGTGAGGTCACGTTATTTATTTTCTTCTTCCTTTCACACTCTGCCATCATAGTTGGTGTATTCTGATTATTTCTGAGTGTGTCAAGGTCCATTACTATCATACTCAAGTTTCTAGGTTGATATTCCATCTGACTTAATTCACAAAATCAAATTTTCTTCATTTTTTTCAAATTTCACGGTGTCCAACATTGGTCCAGCAACCGTCATTAGTTTACATCCGACCGTCATCGCTTTACCTACCCGTTGTCGATTTCCAAATTTTTGGTCAATTTTACCAAAAAAACACTCATCACATCTTCTATTCTTTTTGAAGTTCTCAGGACATCATCATACCCCTAGAATTTTAAAATCACAGTCAAATATAGCTTCTTTACTTCATTTTCATTGGTTTTTTGCCTCATTTATAAAAAAATTTATTTCCCACAATAACTAGTATCGGTCACCCTAACCGTCATCGGTCACCCTGTCACCGAATCGGTTGCCTAAACATCGTTGATTCTTTTGTTTTAATTTTTAATTAAAACAACGACCACTTTCACCTCTTGGAATTTATTTTTCTCCATTTCTGTTGTTTTTATGTGTCATTTATAGAGAAAAATTACCAAGTTTACGCTAACTCACATGGTTTTGACTCATAGCCAATCCAACACCCTTGTGTTTCACACTATCCTTTAGCCACTTCCACCTATCCCATCATCACCTTCCATCTTATCACCTATGGATCCAACTCAACCCATTACTATTAGTATTAGTGACGAGGAGTTCACAAGACTCCTTGACCAGAATCTCGCTGCCCTACAACACTATCTCACCCACTCATCTACCCAGACTCATTAGGACAGTTGGTATATGGCATGCCCATGTCTATCCCTCCTACCCTCGTCCCCACTTCCACATCAACTACCACTATCTCGGCATTACCTTCATCCACCTTACCACTTGTGGTGTCTCAACTAGACCCCACATCCTCTATAATTATTACACCTATGACATTTGTCACACCCATGGTGTCAACTATTCCTTTGTCGGTTCCTTGAGCATAGCCCCATCTATGCACCCTTTACCTCATATGTACTAGTTGCATCGCAACCACCCATGGTGTTGGTAACCCATACCCCATTCTAAAACCTTGTCCTTTCCATCTCGCATTCCCTACCCCCAATTACCACAAGAGTTGTTACAACTACCCCACCTACTTATACATATCACCAACAACCCCCAATCTTGTCTATTACCTATTCAAGATACCTTCCACCTACATATATTCCCCCTTCATAGTTCTCATACTCGACACCACCATATACTGGGATGTCATCCACATCATACATTCATCATCAACCTCCTTATACTGCGGGGGTTCCCAATCATCACAACCCACCAACGACCTTAAAATGATGATGGAAAAGATGCAAACATTGGAAGCATCAGTTTTTGGCTCTCGCAACTCCTTAACCTACAATGAAATATATAATGAGCCCATCCATCTATTTATTGCCATTCTTCCATACCCTATGCATTGGGAAATTCCCAAGTTTAACTAGTTCAATAGTAAAGAAGACCCAGAGAACTTGCATTCTTTCAAACATGGGTGTTACCTAATCACCCATGACGATGCTTTACTCTTATGAAAATTCCCCATGTCCTTAATAGGACCTGGGTTAGACTAGTATAGTCGTTTGCCTCAACATTCCATTTACTCATTTAATCAAGTGGCTCAAACCTTCCTAGACCATGTTTCAATCAATATCATCAATAATATCATTATGACCAAATTGTACTCAACATGAAAATACGGCGACGAGTTTATTTCTTATTTTATCACTCGTTGGTGGAGCCTCATCAACTAGCTAAGATTCAAGTTACCTCAAACCAAGCTTATAGAGTTTTTCACTAGAGCTTGTGCTAGGCACATCTCACCAAATCCGTAAGTACAAACCTTCTATAACTTCAATGAAGCATTTACCATGGCACAAAAATTGGAAATTTGTGCCATTGAAGAGAAGAAAATTCAATTGCGTAACAAAAATGCCAAATTTAAATCAAATGATGCTTATTCCTCTTCAAAACCCCAAAATAATTATTCAAAAGCCAAAGGATCTTCCAATGCATTATTTTTAAAGGTTGGCCCATCTCACCCCTCTAATCAATCAAAACCTACCTCCAACCTTTCTCTCATTCAAACTTTTCAGTTCATATGGGAGCAATGAAAATACACTCCAATCGGGAGCCTTATTCTTCAATATTAGAAAAACTTCTTAAGGCCAGAGCCATTGCTCTTCCACCCATAAAACCACATATTGGTTTTGACCCCGCTCATCCTATGTTGGCATGGTACAAGGAACATGACTATTATAACTATCATCGTGTAAAATTCCATAGTGATGGTAATTGTATAACCTTCAAGAACATTGTCCAAGAAATGTTAGATAATGGAGATCTCATCCTGAAAACCCAAATGCACCTACAAATTTGAATTTACACATCTTCAAGAATTTTTTTCCCTAACCATACTCCTTCATCAAACCAAACTGGAAAACCTTCAACTAATGATAGTAATGTCCTGTGAGGTCCATGTTGTGTTTGACATTGTACCAACCCTTCCATAATTTCTTCCTATCCCCTCTATCGAGGAGATTCTAGTACGAGCTCCTCTACCCAAAGCGGAGATGACTTCCTCTACTCCTCCCATAGAGGATTCCCCTTCATCTCCCCCTTCACCCATGAAGGATTCCACAAATTCCACCAATTCCATTTCACCACTTACCTCACAACCTAATGAACAACCTACGGTATTAACTTTACGACCCACTGGAGATTCATCTTTGTTTTCCTCTCCATCGATAAAGGAATATAACTCATCCCAACTATTATCTCCCCTAGCCATAGGGGATCCTTTAGATGTGCCACTACCTGTTGGGGACAATTCCCCATTAGTATTCAAGGATCTCGTTCATCTACTCTCGATCTCTTACCCACAGATTCCAAAGCCAACTAGTTCCCTATCTCACAAACATATTTTATAGGGATTTCTACTAAGCCAACATCATCTTCTCTTACAATAGTGTCTTTTGCATGCTTGGCTAACCACTTGGATTATGTTGATAACTCTATGCTTTTGGGATTCCTTTGGCTACCTTTTTCAACTCAAATGCAATTGTCACCTACGGATACTTGACACGATCTATCTAAAGGTATTTCAAGGAACCGAATCAACCATGACCATGTCTATCCAAATTACATCTTCTTAATCACCCTCACCTACATCTAAACCTTTACCAACAACTAAACTTGTTCCTATGCCTAAAAACCTACCCGTATCCACACCTTCCCCGCATCTAGACCCATCACTACCTTGGGTGTCATGCCGACATCAAGCATAGTCTACCCACTTGTCAAGTTGGATTTAGCCATATCTTCCCAAGCTCACACAAAAACCAACCCTACACCTAATATTAATATCCAACCTTTTAAGTGACATAGACTAGTTTCACCCACCATGTCTTTATCACTTTCACGCCTTTGTTTATCCTAAGGCCTCACCCATTGACCTTGGCCAAGAAACCTCCTATCCAAGGCAAATAAAAAGCACAGTAGACCACCTCTTCATCACAATCCTTTATTACACCCCACTTGTCATCATAATGTACACCTTTTCCATTACCCACATCTTTCTTACCACCTATACCCCCACCACTCACATAGTAACAAAATCAATACCTATGATATTTTCTTCTCTTCAACCCATACCTTCTACCTTGTCTCCGCCAACAACCTTTACCACACCTCCATTATCACCATGGCTAACCTATCCTCTTCCACCATCCACTTTCCCTTCTCGCATCACATACTCCTCCTTCACCTTTACCCAAGAAGGTGCAACTAAAATTGAAAAAACCACTACCCTCCAAGGAGGTAGTTAAGCCTACAACACCTTCTATTGCTAGTTCATCTACTACGCCTCTACTCAAGAAGGTATAACCCAAGCCTAAAATAGTACCACCTACCAAACCAATGGTCAAACCTATCCCATCTCCAATTCCACCTCCTATAGTACCTCACACATCACAATCACCTACACTTCAATCCAAACCCACTCGCCTTACATTGCAATCCATTGGCAGGGTCTTATGCCAACATTCTAGCTAACCTTTTAGAGACCTCCATCATCACATTGCCACCCCTTAGACCTTACGACCCACTCAAGCCCAAACCAAAAGGGTTTAACAATACTAAAATTTGGTTTTACCATCGTGTGCCAAGATATGATGTAGAAAATTGTAAGGCTCTAAAAACTGTTCTTCTCCAACTATGTCCTCCTCAACAAAAATTTCATGAAGATGATCTTCTAGATGAGGACCCGCCCACCTCCACCTATCACTACACATCCTCACCCACTACGTATTCAATGAGGTGTATAACCACCTCCACAACCCTTTTATCCACCTCCAAAATTTGATATCAATATGGTCCTTATAGGAGAACTAGCCAAAGCCCCACAAAAATGCCAAAGGTGCACCCTACTCATTTTGTAAGGTTCTTACCCCGCACTAGGTTTTTGTCCATCATGTCGCTATACTTTTCTTGGCACACCTTCTCCATTCACCTCTCTTCTTCATATTAACATGATCCAAGTTTCCACTCACACCCAAAAAGACAAAGGAAAGGAGAAATCAACTAGATCTTCTCTTAATCCTTTTCCTAACATACCATTTACACCTACACTAAAAATCACCATTCGGAGACCCACATATCCTATTTTTGATGGTGTCACCCATCATATGATGATAAAAAAATTACACCAATGCCCTCTAAAAATATCTTTTTATGACCTCATTTAAACTTCTGAATCCCATCGATAGGCCCTCATGGAGGTTCTACAATCCATTGAGGTTTTACCTAATTACCTAACACCTATGGCCTCCACTCTCACCCCTCACCATGTAGCTTCTCTCACCAATTCATTCCTTTCCTCTACACCCGCCATTACTCTCCAATTATTTTCCCTCAGTTTATGTGATGAAGATATTATACCTCTCTAATCAGATGATCTTGATCCCACCCTTTTCATCTCCGTTTATATCAATAATATATGCATTCGATGCATTATGATTGATGACAATGCCATATCAACATCATCTCCTCCCACACATATAATAAAATGTGCATCCCTTAAAATTTCATGCATAATAACCCAGTTATGTTGCATTCATTCAATGACGCCATCACTTCCACTCTTGGCACCATCATCCTCCATGTTTGTGTGGCCTCCATACCATTCCGTAACTATTTTGTCTTACGGGGGAGTTCTAGTATAACATGTTATTTGGCCAACCTTGGATCCACGTCATGGGTTGTGTTCCTTCAACCTTACATCGTTGTGTAAAATTTGAACATGAAGGACATAATTATACCATCCTCGTTGACCCTTCACCATTCAAATTTTGTAACATGTTGTACCGACCTAATGATGTCCTTATACCAATTAAGGCATCTACCACTATCGCCACTTCTCCTTCACCCACCAACCCATCCACCGATGTTGTTGTTACCTTTTCCACACCTACCTCCTCTATTCCCACTGCCACCATAGCCTCTATAGCTGACCCATCCACTAACCCTTCTACTTCTCAACCGACTAATGATTCTTCTTCCCAATTTCCTAGTGATTCATCTATTCTTGCTACCTATATATCAACTATCAATACCTTAGAAGGTGTTTATCAATGTCTCACTTTGGGGGAGTACCAACTGTACAACATCGACACATTCCTTACTCCTCAAGATTATGGTAACCTTTGCCAACATCATCACTATGATCACCACATAGGTGAGGTTTTCCCTTATGGTCCTCCTCACCTTCATACAAACTTAACCTATGGGGGACTTGATACTTCTACCTACTCACCCAAGCCACCTTCCCAAATGCAACCATTTTCTTATGACCTTCAATCCCTCACCAATCACCACTTTTCTCACACTTTCCTCAGCCGTTGTGCATGGAAAGGCTTTGGATTTGGGTTATACAAATAGGGCTACCATAATTTTATCTTGTGTACCACATGTAAACAGAGCAACCACACTAGTATTGGATTTTTTGAACCATATTTCAAGAAAGCCCACATCAAACTCATTGAGGATGAAAACCTTCTTCACCCCATCTACTAACTTCACCACCTTCACCCACGGAGTGTATAGATCTAGAATCCATTCCTCCTAATGTTTTTTCTTATAAAAACCATTTCCCTAGGATCTTTGACTTATCAACTCAATCGTGAGGCTCCCTCTTCCCTTCCCTTCCTGTATCTTGACATGATCGATGACGATGCACTTTCTATTAACGTCATTCAATGTCAGGATGATGAGTCTATTATCACATACCTTGGTGCAAAATATTCTTATATTCACTAGTCATTTCCTTCTGAAACACAAAACATGTTAAATGAATCGACCATCAAAATCAATATTAACACTCAGGATGACCCGCACATTCTAAAGATAGGCCAATCTTTAGATGTTTCCAAATAGGAAGCTTTTACCTCATTCCTCTAAGATCATAGCAATGCTTTTTTCTTGGTCCTACGCTGATATGCCCGGTATTGACCCAACATTGTGGTCTACAATATCGTAAATGTTCTTGAATCCAAACCCATAAAACAAAAGCTAAGAAAATGCATCCTCGCATTGCCCTTCTTGTCAAAGAATAACTTCAGTGCCTTCTCTTGGTTTCCTTCATCCTACCCATTGATTATCCCCAATGGATCTATAACATCATTCCTATCACAAAAGTGACAAGAGGACTCTACATATGTATGGATTTTACGACCTTAATTTAGCCTACCCTAAAGATGACTTTCCTCTACCTAGTATAGACCAACTAGTTTATTTCACCATCGATCATGAGATGTTATCACTCATGGATGGATTTTCGGGTTATAACCAAATATTACTCACCCCGAAAGATCAACACAAAAATCCCTTCATCACTCCTTAGGGGACCTTTTGTTATTGAGTCATGCCCTTTGGCTTTAAAAATGTTGGTCCTATATATCAAGAGGCTTGGTCCTACGCTGATATTCCCTGTATTGACCCAACATTGTGGTTTACAATATCGTAATCGTTCTGAATCCAAACCCATAAAATAGAAGCTAAGAAAAATGCATCCTCGCATTTCCCTTCTTGTCAAAGAATAACTTTAGTGCCTTCTCTTGGTTTCCTTCATCCTACCCATTGATTATCCCCAATGGATCTATAACATCATTCCTATCACAAAAGCGACAAGAGGACTCTACATATGTATGGATTTCTGACCTTAATTTAGACTGCCTAAAGATGACTTTCCTCTACCTAGTATAGACAAACTAGTTGATCTCACCATTGGCCATGAGATGTTATCACTCATGGATGGATTCTCAAGTTATAACCAAATATTACTCACCCCGGAAGATCAACACAAAACTACCTTCATCACTCCTTAGGGGACCTTCTTTGTTATCGAGTCATGCCCTTTGGCCTTAAAAATGTTGGTGCTATATATTAGTAGGCTATGACTTATATCTTTCATGACATCATGCATCACATATTGGAAGATTATGTAGATGACCTTCTTGCAAAATCCAAACATCGATTTGAACACCTTATAGTCCTTAAGGTCATTTTTGACTGTCTCATCAAGTATTGTGTTCGCCTTCAACCTAAGAAATGTGTCTTCATTGTCCTCTCAGAAAACTCCTTGTTTTTCTTAGTTCTTTGAATGGAATAGAATTCAATCCCACTAAAATCAAGGCTCTTCTTGAAATGCCTCCACCTACTATCCTTTTCTAATCGTGTAGTTTATAAGGCAAGTTGCGATCTATTCATTGTTTTATTTCACAGATTTCTGACAACTGCCACCCCTTTCATCATCTCCTAAAAAATATGTCTCCTTCAAATGGGATGATGAATGCCACAAAGCCTTTGAGGCCTTAAAATAGTACCTCCTCCAACCACATGTACTCATTCCTCCTAAGGATGACCAACCATTTTACCTTTACATTTATGCTATAGATCATTCCTTGGGAGCCATGCTCGCTCATCGCAATGAGCAACACAGGGAGAAATCAGTTTATTATATAAGTTGTATGCTTTTGGATTATGAAACCCGATACACCCATGCCAAAAAAATATACTTAGCCTTAGTTTTTGTCACTACTAAACTTCGTCATTACCTACTTAACCAAAAATTTTTGTTTTCACCAATACTAACCCCTTACATTACATGTACGCTAATCCCTACCAACATCAGTGTGTTGCACGTTGGCTCATGCTTCTTGCATACCTAGACCTCAAATTCACTCATCAAAAATCTATCAAAGGCCAAACTATCATTGACCAACTTGCAAACACACCTCTCTCCGGAGATCAGCCCTCTAAATTTTATATCCCAAACGAATCCATTTCTACACTCTTGTTGGATGATACTATTTACCCAATGACCTTATTCTTTTATGGTTCCAAATGTCAGCATGGAGGTGGCACTAGAGTTATCCTCATTCCTCTCGATGGTGAGCCTATGGCATTATCTTTCAACTATATTTTAAATGTTCTAGCAATATTTCCAAATATGAAGCACTTGTATTAGGCCTTCAAACCTCCATCGCCTTAGGTCAAATCAATTAATATCTTTGGTAACTCTCAACTGGTTGTAAATCAAGTCAATGGTATACACCAGCTTCATAACAAAATACTTCAAAAGTATAAGCATCATGTAGATATACGTTTGACTACCTTTTGATCGTTATAAACTTCAAACCACTCCACATTCCACTAAAAAATTTGTGGATACCATGGCCTGCCTTGCTTCTCAGATACCTGCCTCACCCTCCGACTCGAAAATATGTGTCATAGTATAAAGGTTGCAATCACCTTCTTATCTATTTTGAGACGTCAACATTTTCGGAACCGTTCAACCTTACCCACGTGACCTTTGGTATCATTTTTTTAACTACCTTTCCCTTTTAATTCTACCTCTAGACCTTACTCATAATGGCCAACTAACATTTCTCAAAATTGTCTCTTGATATGTCATCATGGGTGGTATTATTTATAAACGTCGCTTTGATGGTATCCTCTTACAATGCCTTACAAGTTCTAAAGTTCCTTACCATCAAGGAATTTCATGACAGAATTTGTGGATGTCACTCCAAAGGGTTTAGTTTTCATTAAACACATTATACGCCTAGGTTATTATTGGCTAACCTTAAACCACAATTGTTGTGATTCTATCAAACATTGTGTGAAGTGCCAACAACATGCTAATCTCCATCACATGCCTAGTCATTCCTTACAAGTCGTGCAAGACCTTTTGCCTTTCTCTCAATGGTATTTGGATCTTGTTGGAGAAATCTATCCCCATTCTTCACAATACCATCAATGGATTATTACCACTATTAAATACTACACTAAATGGGTAGAATCCATACCTCTTATTTCTAAAAAGTAGAAAAAATATGTGAATTCATCAATCATCACATCATTTGTCTCTTTGGTGTTCCCCATCATCTCATCACTGATAATAGGAAATCATTCAAAAAAACTCTACAAAAGCTTTGTGATGCCTTTGGAATTCAACTCAGTTTTTCTTCACCCTACTACCCTCAAACAAATGGCCAAGCTGAATCCACCAACAAAACCTTAAACAAAATTCTTATGAAAGTTGTGGATGATACTGGAAAGGATTGGCACACACACATTCCTTTTTCCTTATGGGCTTACCGTACTAGTATTCATACCTCAATTGTGGCTATACCTTTCTCTCTGGTCTATGGTACAGAGGTTGTCCTACCTCTTGAAGTCTAGATTCTATCTCTTTGTATCTCGCTTTAAGGAGATGCTCAATGATGATGAATTTCACCAAGACCGTTTGGCACAACTCGAGTTATTGGATGAACGTCATCTTAATGCTCTTGATCACCTTCAAATATACTAAAAATGTATCAAACATGCCTATGAAAAATGCATCCATGAACGAACCTTCCAAGTTGGTGACCTCGTCCGAAAGAAAATCAACATGTAATAAAAGAGGAAAAAATTAAACAGGGCAAATTTTCTCCTAATTGGCTTGGACCTTATATTGTTACTCATACCTATGGATCAGGTGCTTATGGTTTGTCTTCACTCAAAGGTAACCCCAAACCTGAAGCCATCAATTCCTTGCATCTTTGACCATTCTATTGTTGAATTAAGTCCTATATCACCTTCTATCAATTTCAAACACTCATCCCTTGAGCACCATCCATTTTACCTATTTTAAGGATCAACAACTAAACCAGGATCATGTGATTACCCATTACCTTTCAACCTTGTCTTAAAGATGAGTACCACAACTCTACTCATGGCATGATTCTCATGAATACTTTTCATCTTTTTCAAGATGGAATCCCATAGTTGTTCATCACTTAAAACCTCTCTATCATAATTAACCTCTGTGTGTTATAGTTTTTCTTCCAAAACACGAGCCTATTTTTCTATATCTCTGTCTTTGACTTAAAAGTTTAAAATCAAAACAATTTTAAAAAGTAAAATAGGATTCAACTCCTTGAGTCAAAATTCTAGCAAAAATATGACTCCCTAAAAAGGACATCTATGATTTTTATATCGCTACTATAAATAGACAACTCCCTCGAAGGACAACTATATGAAGCTAGTGGTATTGTACTTAGTATATCATCAAAAGAGTATTATTGTTACAAAAACTAAAACAAAAATATTATTAAGCTTCCCGCATGGATTACCTTCACGAAGACATCAAGGAGAAAATCTACTCATCCGACATAGACTCCTTGCATCGATTAGTCTATCAAAAAAATGCAAAAATAAAAAGATTAATTTTTTCGTCATGGACTTTCCTATTGTGATCTTGGGTCTCATGCCAAGTCAGCATGTTTTATCACACTAGGTTACACTAAAACTAACTTGCTTTCACGTTTTCACCCTAATTCCCTACCCTCTAAAGGGATGTGTTTTCAATGCGACATTTCGTGATCATGTGAATTTCTTATACCTTAGAATAGTCCATTCTCGCAATGCCTTTAGGGTCTTACGTTCATTTTGGTTCTTATAAATTAGGTGGCTCTTTTGGTCACCTCTTACCCTTCACCTTTTTTTACTTGATGATTATCCTATACTGAGAACCAAGCCTTTAAAACCTCAATGACCTCAATTCACCTCTTCCTTCATGACCTAGACTCAACCATGTCTAAAACCTACCAACCCATACCTCTACCTTGTCACATTTTTCCTTAGATTACAGGAGAACTAGATCGGCTTGAGGCCCTATTGGTACCCAAACTTAATCTCCTTCACAACTCAAGCAGCATCATGGATTTGCACAAGACACTCAGAGGAAGATAAATGATTTGTATGTCATTTGTAGTCGGGAGACATCTATCTGACTTGTTAGGACTCAATGTTTTGAAGGAATGGGTAGCACCTCAAAAGGATTTTGATCTGATCCTCACTATTTTAGGTTGTGCCTATCAACCAAGGCAAGAGAACCTATATTGCAGCCTTTGTTTAGTGAAGGAGGTGGAGATATCCTTGTATTTTGCATATTGTATGGAAGGGGCCTTGGGAAAACATGATCAATTCTCCATTATTCAAACTCAAAAGAGTTGTCACTACTAAATGATGGAAATGTTTTCAAAACAAGGCAGAGGCTGCTAGAGACATAGTATTATCCTGATTTTCTTTGTGCATTTTTTGTAAATGGATTGTATTCTCTTGTTAACACACAATGCAATGCAGGGGTAGTATAGGGTAGGGTTAGTTATTTTGAATGAAATTTTGTTGGGAGATGTTAGACAAGACCAACCAGAGATTACCAAACTCTTTGAGGACCTTTGCAAGAAATTTGTAACACTTAAATAGTAGGAATGCTTCAAAAGGTTTAAAATACCCCTTCAACCAGGATATGTGCACAAATGGAGGCCCAAATCTACACTCTTCCACACAATCTTTGACAACCTCGCTACAAAATCTTGAAGAAAATATACCAACAAAGTATCTAGAAATCCCTATTTGATCATGACCTAAGGTACCCCCAAAGGTTTACAAAACAATCTCAAGATTCAAGGACAGTAAAATGATTTTAAATTTGTTTATCTTCTATTAGATGAAGGATCTTATGAATATAAGAATACACCGCCATCAAACATCAACAATAAAGGAGATGATGTATGATCAAAGAGACCCTAAACACAAGATTGCAACATGAGCAAGAAACTCAAATTGAAGACATTATGAACGTAAGTATATGTAAACTTTGCCAAGAGAATAAACCAAATAATCTAGAAAATTATCAAATATATATCAGTAGGGGAATTTCATGAGAACAATCTCAGAGCTTGTTGATGGCTTTACAACTTGAAACCAACTCAACATGATAAAATCTAATGCAAAATAGAATTGAAAATGGCTCTCAGGTGGTTTTCTCAGAGAAATGGGCTTCTTCAAGTTCCTCCCTCTCAAATTCTCTAAAAATATGATATATACCCTATTCCAGCTTGGAGTCTTACTTCCCAAGCAAATAATATGCTTATGGGATCAAATTTGTTACAAAAACTTCATGATTTAAAGATAGTGACACCAAACAAAAAAATAACTCACAAGTTACTAGGTATGCACAAAAATTAAATCATTACACAAATTTGGATTATTATCCATCCTAGGGTCACATTTTTATCATTTAGGCATGCCAAAATGTTTTATCAATCATTTTTCACCCTTTTACCTTTTCAATTTTACCTCTGCAACTTTTGATTTTCATTTTTCACATTTTATATCGGGCCCGAGCAAAAATGTATCAAAAACATCATAGATCACCAAATTAGGTCATAAAAATGTCACCAATGTTCTCAGAAGGCCGAGACGACCCAAAATCATATAAGGTTTGATGTAATTTGATGAAGAAATGATGAATCCAAGTTTTCTGGAGCTCCAATGGCAGCAAGAAGGAAGAATGTACAAGATCCGTCGATTTTGATCAACTTTTAATATCAGCCCTCCACGTGGAATATGCCATTTTAAAAATAAGCTCAAAATTACCCTTTTTGACTCTAGATAAGGTGGGACACGTGTCAAAACATGATTAGATCGGGCTCCCATCCTTAAAAATGCATTTGCGACCTTTTTGAATTTTGGAAAAATTTACAAAATTTACCCGCTTCTCATCTAGACCTACCATGTGTCCATATGTGGGCCCCTTTGAAATTACAGCCAATTCTATCCATTTTGCTCCTTTTTGAAAAAGGAAATTTTTCTCAAAATTCTCCACGGGCCCGAACACCCACTCTCTTCCTCGCCACGTGGCGCTCTCCCATTTGTTACGAGTTCCAGCCTCCAATTCTTCCTTTAGACCTCCCTGCCAAATTTGCAAAATTTCAAAATTCTCCCTCCGCCCGCACTCCCTTTTGACTTCTTAGGACATGCCACGTGTCCTCCATAGATTGGTTGCGGGACCATTTTTCATTTTTTACCTTGCAAACACAAAGGCAAAAATTCATAAAACTTTCCTTCGGCCCCCTTTTCCACTTTTTGTATTTCTAGGACACGTGTCCTTTTCTTATTGGTCCCGGAGCTTCGCCCAAAATTTGACATTAAAGTTTTGAAGTTAAAAACTTCAAATTCATCAAAACCTCCACCCTCCAATGCTGAATTTTCCTGGACATGTGTCCACCTGCTATTAGATGAGGGCCTTCGGTCAAAAATTTCCCTTGACACTTAAGCCAAAAACACAAAAATTCACCAACTCCTCCCACCACCCGCATGTCCCTTGAGCCACGTGTCCTCTTCCCATTCGTTGCGGGCCTTTGGGCCAAAATGTGACTTTGAAAATTTTACAAAATGAAGGCAAAATTTTACAAGGATAACCCACCAATCCTCTGACCAATCAGAATGTGCCACGTAGGCACTCTTTGTAGAAAGCGAAGCAATGGGTCAAAATGTGCCATATTGCCAAAAGTTTCAAAACAATAAGTTAAAAACATTTCCTGACCATCCTCAACCAATAAAACCCACCATGTTTCCATTGTATGTAGAGGACGAATTTGATGGGAAGAAAATGCCCGCCTGACCGTCAAAATGTGGAAAATACAGAGGATACCCTAGAATTCAAAATTTTTAACAAGGAAAATTTCTTGATTTTAAACCAACCTAATCATTTCGACATTATTTTCGACCCTGGGATTGGGGAAACACTTGCACATAAATCGAGATTCGATCAATTTTGAGTTTTGCATGATTTGATAAAGGAAAAAATGACACAACCCAACCATTTGAAAAAGCTAGGGCACAAAAAGGGGGAAACTTGGATTTTGCTTCAAAATAGGGTAAAAAAATAAGATCTTGGGCATTTTCGAAGCATTCAATTGGGAGAAATGAACTGTAGATTGCCAAATTGAACAATAAAACATTTTTGAGCAAAATTGGACATAAAAAATTAGGGCGCATTATGAAAACTCAATAATGGGACCAACATTGGCTCTTGCTTGGGGATGGGCACTCCTAGTGAGTGCCACAAGATCAAAACGTAGACCAAGTGCCAAAAATCCATTGGGTAAGGAGTCAAAACACAAGGAAGCCCAAAAATTTAAAATTACCTCCAAAAACCAAACCGAGAAAACCACCAGAATGGCTGCCAAGGACAAAAGGGCAAACCACACACCAACCAATAGAAAAAACAAAGCAAAACACAAATACTATACAAATGTACAATTTGTGCATACCTCAATTTGGGGATTTATGCCAAGAAACGTTTTAAATGTCTATCATTAATAGGAAGCTCCAACAATTCCCCATCTAAATCTTTGAGAAAAATGTATGTTCTCCAATCCGGATGTCAATGGCATAAGGGCCCATCCACAAAGCATCAAACTTGCCATGCTTGCCCTTGTCTTCATGCCTACTATCCCACAAAAACCAGATCTCCAACATGTAAGCCTCTAGGAGTGACCTTCTTATCAAACAACCTCTTCAATTTCTCTCTCAATCTGACATGCCTTTGATGGGAAACTCTTCTCTCTTCATCTAACTCAATGATCTAATTAATCCTTGATTCATATGGGCCATGCTCTTGATCTTCCAACTGTTGGGAAAACTGAAATGAGGATAATTATAGGTGTAAGGGAAAAAAGCTTGAATTCCATACACCAATTCAAACGAGCTTTTACCAGTTGCTCTTTTAGGAGTTATTCTATCAGCCCAAACTATAAACTTCAATTGTTCTCCCCACTTCTTCTTGTTCATTTCCAAGGTCCTCCTAATGATCTTGAGAAAGTTCTTGTTACTAGACTCAGCTTGTCCATTCCCTTGTGGATTGTAGTTTGAAGAATAAGTCATATTTATCCCATATTCATTGCACATTGCCATTAAAGGTTTGGCTCTAAAGCACATGGCATTATTAGATACAATCTTAACTGGAACTCCAAATCTGCATATGATATGATTCAACAAGAAATCCATTACCACTTGGTGTGTTGCCTTCTTAGATGGAATTGCCTCAACCCACTTTGTAAAATAATCAGTGGCTACAAGAATCCACTTATGACCAGCACTAGAAGGGTCTGAAATCTCACCAATGAAGTCCATTCCCCATTGTTTGAAAGGGGCTTCAATTGATACAAGATGTAAAGGAAGGGAGCCTGAAGCTTTTAGTCTTCCAGAGAAACGTTGGCAACTATCACACTTTCTAACCAGCTAGGTTGCATCTTTAAAAAGAGTAGGCCACCAATAACCAACTCTCAAAATCTTATGTGTTGTCACCCTCCCAAAGCAAAGTGTCCTCCACAAACTCCCCATGGAAATCAGAAAATATCTTGGGAGCTTCATCTTCAGTTATGCATTTCAAGAGGACATCCTAAGGGTTCTTCCAAGCTAGCCCAAGGTCTGTTATGATATACTTTTGAGAAACCAGTTTGAGGGCTTTTTTCTAATTTTTATTTAAATGACTAGGACAGCATATGTATTTGAGGTAGAATATCACATCCTTGTACCACTCATAACTCATCAATTTCTCAAGAATATCTACCCTTTCTTCCTCTAGCTGATTCACTTCCACATTCTGCAAGTCACTCTCAGCCATGAGCCTAGCAAGACCCAAACCTCCTACCAACTTTGTTGTTTGGATGTCCATATCATACTCCTGCAGTTTGTTCACCCATCTACATATTTTACTTGAGATCTCCATCTCTGATAATATGTCTCTCACCATGGTGTGGGGAACATAAGCAACAACTTTTGAGCTCAGTATATAAGGCCCGAAAATATTTGTTGCTTTCACCAAGGAAGCGACAATAAGTGTTCCAATGGGCACATCCACTCGTGATGTTTCCATTGCTACAACCACTGAGGTTCCCATCATCCCTTCTCTCACTCCTCCTTCCCCTCCTCATGTCACTCAAACAACCATTCCTTTGGTTGTGTCTTCTCCCCCATCTTCTACTGTTCCCCTTTCCTCTTCTTCCATCTTCTCTTCCCTCGTGGATGTCCATATCATACTCCCGTAGTTTGTTCACCCATCTACATATTTTACTTGAGATCTCCATCTCGATAATATGTCTCTCACCATGGTGTGGGGAACATAAGCAACAACTTTTGAGCTCGGTATATAAGGCCCGAAAATATTTGTTGCTTTCACCAAGGAAGCGACAATAAGTGTTCCAATGGGCACATCCACTCGGGATGTTGCCATTGCTACACAACCACCGAGGTTCCCATCATCCCTTCTCTCACTCCTCCTTCCCCTCCTCATGTCACTCAAACAACCATTCCTTTGGTTGTGTCTTCTCCCCATCTTCTACTGTTCCCCTTTCCTCTTCTTCCATCTTCTCTTCTCCTACCAACTTTGTTGTTTGGATGTCCATATCATACTCCTGCAGGTTTGTTTACCCATCTACATATTTTACTTGAGATCTCCATCTCTGATAATATGTCTCTCACCATGGTGTGGGGAACATAAGCAACAACTTTTGAGCTCAGTATATAAGGCCTGAAAATATTTGTTGCTTTCACCAAGGAAGTGACAATAAGTGTTCCAATGGGCACATCCACTCGTGGATGTTGCCATTGCTATCTGACAACCACCGAGGTTCCCATCATCCCTTCTCTCACTCCTCCTTCCCTCCTCATGTCACTCAAACAACCATTTGTTCACCATGGTGTGGGGAACATAAGCAACAACTTTTGAGCTCAGTATATAAGGCCTGAAAATATTTGTTGCTTTCACCAAGGAAAACACTTGTTTTTCCATGATTGTATACTTCAATTCAGCTGCTTGTAAATCCTTTCTAAAGAAGGCAATAGGCCTCTCAGCCCCATTCTCATCCTTTTGTAACAAAACAGAAGCAATGGTATATTCAGAGGTAAAGGAAAAGATTTGGAAAGGCCTCTTATAGTTTGGAGCTGCTAAAACTAGGTGCATGCTTGAGTGCATCCTTTATTCCTTCAAAATATTGAATGGCGGCTTTCTCCCACCTGATAACTTGATCCTTTTTAATACGCTTTTGATTGGAAGAGTTAGCTCAGTAAAATTGGAAACAAACCTTATAATAAAATTGATTTGGCCAAAGAAAGATTGGATGCCTTTCTTGGTTCTTGGGATAGGTACTTTGCTGATTACTTCCACTCTCTCAGGGTCTATCATAACACTATCTTTTGATACAATGTGACCAAGAAGCTTGGCCTTTTCCATGCTAAAATGACACTTATTTGGATTAAGAGAAATGACATACTCCCTACATCTGATCAGCATCTTCTCCAAATGTTGCAAATGGTCACCTCGTTGTCTTGAAAACACAATCACATCATCTTGGTAAACTGCAATGAACTCATTGATGTAACCAGCAAAAGCAACATCCATATCTCTTTGAAAAGTAGCACTAGCATTCATCAAACCAAAGGGAATTCTAACAAAAACATATGCTCCCAAGGAGTATTGAATGTTGTCTTAAGTCTTTATGATTCTTTAACAACCACTTGATTATATCCGGAGAAACCATCCAATGTAGAAATCAATTCGACCCCGTCACAAAGTTTAACATATTTTCCATATTTGGAAAGGGATAGTTTTCCTTCATAGATTCCTTGTTTAGATTTCTAAAATCCACACAAAGTCTGATATCTCCATTCTTCTTTCTAACTGGCACAAGGTTTGCAACCCAAGATGAATATCTAGTAGGCTGAATAATACTTCCATCTCTCAACTTCTTTAATTCCTCTTGCATTTTCATGGAAAGAAGTGGATTAATTGGCCTTTGCCTCTATCTGAATGGTTTGGCATTTGCTTCAAGACGGATATCATGTTGAAACAAATCTTCTCTATATGCTTTCAGCTCTGAATAGGACCAAGCAAGGCAGTCTTGATATTTTTTAAAGAGTTGGGCATAGGACTGTTTTTCTTTTTTACTTAAATTGTTCCCCAACCAAACCTTCCATGGTTTTTCCTTTGTTCCCAAGTCATGCTCTTCCACATCCCTTGAATCAGACATCTTTCTATTTATGATGCAATCATCATTGTTAAAATTTGCCTCAAGTGCCACAAAACCTCTAGGAATGGTGTTTGTTTTCAATTGGATGATATATTTTCCAAACAAAGTTTCTTTTCCTTCATCATGCATACCAGTTGGTCCAAAAATATGTCAGGTGGATAGATATATGGATAGACGAGCCAACAGTGTGTAGGGCATAGCCCCTTTTTGAGACAATAAAGCAAAACTAGTTTATTGTTATTCTACCAGCAGGAATCTGCGCAAGTCCTACAGTATTCTGCCTTCAAGGGTTTGGGATCTCATCCCAGTTGGGGTATTTCCAACTGCGAAAAGAAGGGAATGAAGTGGGGAGAGGAGATATGATAGATGTAAAGGGAGAAAATAAATGAATTCCAAAGCAAAAAAGTCAGAGGGTTTATGTTTTGGGTTGGTAGTAAACAGAGCCAAACCTACTTGCATAAACAAACAAAGCAATACTGATGAACAAATGACAAAAAAGTAGAGATATATCCAACAAAATAAATGCATAGATCTGACATAAGAAAGATCAGATGCCCATAACACACATATTCAACACAAAATCTTAATATTTGTATTAATGTTTTCTTCTGTTACAAAAAGTACAAAGCCTTTTCTTCTCACTTCTATTTTTCATCTAAAAGTGTCCACCACCTAAATACAAGTATTCAAGTATATATAGAAGGAGAAGGAGAGAGAGGGAAAAAGAAACCAACCACTAATTACAAAATACTTAAAATTCAAAAGTCAAGTTGTTGACTTTGGGAAACTTGGTGGATAACAACATCCCATGGTGCAACATGGATGATGTCATCATTTGTGCCAACATACTTTTAAATATTACAAAAAGAAAGCCAAGAAGAGGAAGGCTATTCGTTGTCATCTCGTGGCTAGAAGGGAGTATCCTGCTTCTGCTCAGGAGAGGCAATGTGGAATTGGGTCTCAGTACTCCATGAATTTGTTGATCATTGGCTGGAGTTGATCCTGTGCAGGACCCTTGGTGTGATCGCCAATGACTTCACAAGTCTCCCATTCATCTCTAAGTTTTTCAAGGAGTTTGAAGTATTCATTACCTGCCTCCATCAGGTATCCCACAAAGTCATGGCAAGCCAGAAGGTTGTTGATGGATTCAATGTCAAAAGTAGCTTCTGGCCCTAACCCTTGTGAGATGATCTCTTTGAAGATCCGAATGGTTTCATCTACCTTCCTCAAGGCGAATGATGGAGTGAGCAAGCCCGAGACATTCTTAGGACAATTTACTCCATCTGATGCATTGCATCCAGGGCTTCCTCTTTGACCTTGTCAATCTTTTCCAGGACAAATTCCATCTGATCAACCGGTAGTCCAAAGCAGTAAGGACTTTTTTGGGTGCTCTGGGGTGATCAAAGACACTGAATTTAACTAAATCATCAACTGAGCAGTCGAGCATCTTCTAGAATGTCTCATGTTGTAACCTAGCATGGTCCAACTCTTTGGAGATAGGTCCTACAATCGCCTGGAGTTCCTTGTTTTCCTGACCAATATTTTGATATAGCTCGGTGAACTTGACGATTACTTCCTCACTATCTTTGAGGATTTGGTCTCTCCAGTGGATACTGCCATGCCTTGTTCACCAATCTTGGCGTATTCATTTATCTTATCCTGACTAAGGGCCTCGAGATTCGATGGCGGTTGTAGGAGGTGCACTACCCATTTTCTACTTGGGGCTTCCTCTTCTCTTCCTTTTCTTCCCAAAGCTTCTTACAAAGGGCATCCACTGTAGAGAGGGCCTCCCCTTGTAGGCTCTCAGAGAACATTCCCATTGTGACCTGTATCACTATATAATCTATAGGAGACATATCCTTTTTATCCTTTGTGGGATCGGGATACACAATCTCCATTACTCTTTCACCTGAGGCGCTCTAAGAGAAGCGGGTTATTGGCTTTTTCTTCTTAGCTCCATTTTTTTGGAATGATGGAGAAGTCCATAGGTGCAATGGGGACTTTCCTCTTGTGTTGGCTCAGGTGTTGGGAGATCCATGCTAGACTTAAGGGAGTGGGACTAGCGGGAGAAGAGGGAACGGCGGAAGAAGAAGGAGCAACTACAGTGTACTCGGGAAATGGGTTGAGATGCTTGGCGGCAGCATTGATAAAGAAGCCAAACCAACAACACTCACAGGGGTAGGAGTTACTTGTAGGAGAGGAAACTGTGGGGGTAGAAGGGAGCTGAGAGATGAGGGAAGAAATACTGGGGGATAGCTCCACGAGGGAAGAGAAGATGGAAGAAGAGGAAAGGGGAACAGTAGAAGATGGGGGAGAAGACACAACCAAAGGAATGGTTGCTTGAGTGACATGAGGAGGGGAAGGAGGAGTGGGAGAAGGGATGATGGGAACCTCGGTGGTTGTAGCAGTGGCAACATCCTGAGTGGATGTGCCCATTGGAACACTTATTGTCGCTTCCTTTTCGGGGAGACAAGGCGCACAACCTGCTCCTGGGTGGTGGGAGGAGGACTCTTAGGAGCCTTCTCTCAGACGGCACTTAACTCTCCTTCCTTATATTTCCCTTTTCCCTTTGGAAAATGTTTCAGCTTAGTAGGTGTATTACCTAGGGGGGCATGGTGAAGTCCACCCCAAGGTAAATGAGACCATTGAATCTACACTAATGTTCTGTGCGCTACAATTACCCTCTCCTCAATAGTCTGAGGTGCCCTTGTTCTGTCTATTTCAGAAAATGGCCAGTTGTCCCCGTCCGTATCTAGATATACCTGATCAACTTCTTGATCAGTTGTTTGAAAACCTTTCGGAATAATGGCCACACCATACTGGATGATCTCTGCTAAGGCCAGGTGGGAGTGATCCTTTCTCCTAAGCTCAACCTCGTGATAGAGATCAATATAGATATCCTCAATCTGTGGGATGTGGATCGGATCGAGCTTTGCCTTTGGGAGGAAATTTCATGGATCGAAGGTCGGCCTTGCTAGGAAATTGTGCTTCAGGTTGAGTAGCTCTAGTTCTGTAAACATTTCCCGGGCTTTGGTGTGAGAAGTGCATGTGTACCTGCCCACCGTGAGGGGGAATGGATTTCTACCCTTCTTTCTCTTTAGGCACTTCTCATGATACATGATGAGCTATCTAGACAGCTCCAATAGGATCAACTTCAACCCCGCATATCTTGGTAACTTGGTGGGCTCCCCCAAGAATTTGGTGGCTCTCGAGATAAGTAAAGGTGGGGAATTGCGTAAATAACACCCCCACTTCTCTGTTGTGGTCACAATGCTCTTGGTCATCCAACCGTGAGTCATATTTTGCCTCAAAGGTAGATGATGCCATAGAAGAAGGCATCGTTGATCTTGGTGAACTATGGAATGCTATTTTCCAGTCTCAATTTTGGATAATATTCATATATTTTCACCTGGGGCCATACCCCACATTGGCTCAGTGTTGGATAATCTCTCTCAGAGGTAGTAGCGTAGACAACGTAGGAGTTCATGTAGAACCTCCCCATTGTTGAGAGTTGTTGGAGTTGTTCGGAGATGGTGCTGTTGATGATCTCTGCCCACTCAAAACGTTGATCAGGCACATTTTTGTTCATGGTCTCTAGATACCTAAGCATCCACTTGTGGAAGTAATGGGCATCAGGAAGCCCAAATACCCTGCTCAAGAAGGTAATGGTGTTGCTTAGCTCCTCCGAGAAATTGCTCGATGAATAACATGGGGCCACCTAGTTATTACCTTCTTATTTTTCAGGTAAACTTTGTTCATGAGCTGCATACACTTGTCCTCATTTTCGTCCCATGCCTTTATGCAGTCTTCCTGACTTACAGCCACAAAGTGCCAGGTGGTGGGGAATACCCAACATTATTTTAAAGTGTCAGGCAGTGAGGTTGATTATTACCTCACCCTTTTCGTTCTCGACACACTTTGTGTCCTTATTATAGTAGCGGGCCACCACCATCATGAATTCATTATTTACTGTGCTTATGGGAATTCCCTCAGCTAAGTGTAGACCACTGCCAACCAATTTGTCCATCCAAGGACTACTTGTGACCCTTCTAGTTCTGGCCCAAAAATCTTCCATGTCAATGTGGCCAAGTTCGGCATCTCTGATGTCCAAGTCACATTCTACATGGGACTCGGGCATCCTGACCCTTTGATACTTATATTTCATTTCTTCCTCTATGAGTTTGGCCTTACCCTTTGACTTGGTTGGCCTCTTACTTGATGTAGACATATGTGATTCTGAGTTCAGTTGCTGATCTGCAAGAAGGAGTGAAGTCCAACATAGAAGAGCCATGTTAGCCGTTAGATCGTTCATCAAACCTTTACAGAATGAGGAGTTAGAAATTTAAAAGCTTCTGGGCATAGGGCATAGCTATACTACAGGATGCAAGGTTAGAAAAGCAAGGCGCACTGATGGAGAGTGTTGCAAGGAAGAAAACAAGTGCCAAAGGGCACAGGGCGCAAGAATATTACACATAACATTCAGTGTTAGTGTCGAAGGATGTGCGCCTACACCAAGATAAAGGATTTTAGAAAGGGCACAGATAATTCGATGTAACAAATCTGCAGGATGCGCCATTAGTGTAGGTATTGAACATGTTGCAGAACTTTTTATGTGCCAAAGGGGCACAAGTTTTAATGATGCATCATTGAGTTAAGGTGTGCCTTGCTTTTAGCTTTGGCGCGGCACAAAAAAAGCTTACATGTCATACATGTTGGTGTATCCAGAGTTGTGCCCACACCTTGTTTTGGATTTTAAGGGTTTTTAAAGGGTGTGAGAAGATCGCATGTCTGCAAGGTAAGGACAGTGCACTCTTTGGCGACTGTGTTTTATGCAACAATGATGGCATTTGCACCAAGGGAAAACTACGGCTGTGGATTGTGATATCTTCGGATTTCTTCTTTTTCAATTGGTTTATGTGGTTTTCAGGGCTCTTTCAACATGGATTTGATAGTAAGGGGAACAGAGCGAAGAGGATCTTGGGTCCATTTCTGAGACAAAGCCCTCCAGGCAGCTAGATCTAGAAGGAGGGTAAAACCGGTTTGGGGAGAGAGAAGATTACAAAATGGGCTGGAGGGGTTTATGGTTTCTTCAGATTCATTTTATTACTATTCCACAAACAACCAAACCAAAACAAAAACCATAAGAAAAGTAAGGACCACCTACCCGGGATATATAGACTGGAAGAAACAATGTGGGGTCCACGAATGCGACGTAAAGCGACACGAGATGACTAGAGCACTGACAGGTGCAGAGGAATAAACTTTTCACGTGTTTTTCAATCATGAAAATGACATGTCGGATGCGCCTATTTATAGCAAAAGGCATAATAAATGCACCACCAACCTTTTTCAAAGGGCGCACAAAATGGAAAGCCAACACGAAAATACTTGTGCCTTTGGCGCTGTTATGCGTATGTTAGCAATAAATTATTTTTGCCTTTGGCGCGAATTCAGGACTATCAACATGGGGTTTTGAGCGCTTTGGTGCACCACTTAAGGGCGCAACATTTTTGGTGTCAATAGGTTAGCGCATGCACCTCGGTGCAGGTTAGAAGGGCGTAACATGGGGAGGCAAAACATTTTTACTATTGACACGATAAAGAGTGCGCCAAAGGCATAGAAGAGGGCACATATACATTTGATGTTGCATGAACAAAATCTATGCCTAGCCAAAAAAGGACCGAAATGACTAAGCTCAAAAACAAGATCTCTGGAAAGGGATTTTAGGCCATTCCAAACGCTAAGGGACCTCGGCGGTGAACTAAAACAAAATTTTGGTATGGTTACCTGCAAAATTGCCCTTGTCAATTTTACAGGATAACAACTGGCTCTTTCTGGGGACTATCTTTGAGCGAAGCTTAAAGGTAGAGAACCCCATATCAACATGTGCCTATCCATTGGGTTACAGAGTCAAAAACAAGGGTGATGAAAAAGGAAAACACACAACCAACAAAAGAAAACACACGCGAAAAAAACACACAACATAAAGCAAACTATATAAAGAAGAGAGCAAGCTCTACTTCCTAAATATTTTGAGATGTTGCCCACTATAGGGAAGCGGAAGCTTGGTTTCATCTAGATACGAGAGATAGAAGATGTCCTCTCTATTGAGTTTCTTGATCTTGAAAGGCCCTCTCCATAGAGAATCAAATTTCCCATGCATGCCTTTTGGCTCTCTTCACTTGTCCCACAAAAGGACGAGATCTCCCACCTGAAAATCTCTCTGCTTGGTCTTTTTATCAAACAGTCTCTTGACTTGATTCTGATGTTCGGTGATCCTGTCGACCACTCTCACTCTTTTTTCTTCAAGCTCTACTAGATACATGACCCTCTTTTCAAGAGAATTCTGAAAAGTTTCATCTTCGATCGCTCGTGCCAAGTGTAGAGTAGGAAGTTCTGTAGAAATGGGAAGTTCGGTGTCGATTCCATATAATACCTGAAAAGGTGACATACCAAGAGACCTCTTTGGGGTAATGCAGTCTACCCACAAAGCATCATATAGCGATTTGTGCCACGACCTCTGATTCTCATCAACTAGCTTCCGTATGATGGTCACTAAGTTCTTATTACTGGATTCACCTGACCATTTCCTGGGGTAATAATCCGAGGCATGGGCCAGGGTTATCCCATATTCATAGCAAAAACTGATAACTTCCCATGAGGAGAAGTTGGAAGCATTATCAGCAATGATCTTGTGTGGAATGCCAAACCTCATAATGATATTTTCTTTGATGAAGTTGCAAACAATCTCCGAGGTGGCATTCTTAACAGGTATGGCCTCCACCCACTTGGTGAAGTAATCTGTTGTTGTTAGGACATAACTATGCCCTACACTTGATTAGGGATGTAGTGCTCTGATAAATTCAATTCCCCATTGCTTGAATGGCTCATCAATAACGACCGGCCTGAGGGGAAAAGTAGCCAATTTTGGTTTGCCAACAAATTGTTGGCAGAGCTCACATTTTTCTACCCAAGTGGTTGTATCCTGAAATAGCGTTGGCCAATAGTACTGGCCGGATGATCTTGTGTGCTTGTTACGGAAGAGGAAAAATGACCACCGCAGGCTGAGTCATGAAAAATTTCTAGCAATTTTACCTGTTGTGGTTTGTCGACGCATCGCAAGAAGATGCCATCAATTCCACGCTTGTATAAACCGTCATCCCAGATGACATACCTAGCTACTCTGAGCTTTACAGTACACTTCTCTTTTGAAGTTAGATGAGCTGAAACTCACCGTAAGTGAGAAAGAAAGTGATATCGAGAATACCACTCGTCGCTAGTTGCAACAAATAGAACCATAGGCAGAGAATCAGCTTTCTTCGGTTGATCCTGCATTCCATCGATCCAGTCATCCTTTTCTTCAGGAACCTCTGAATCTTTGTTTTCAGCCATAAGCTGACATAGGCCCTTGCCTCTTACCAGGTTTGGTTGGCTTTATATCTAGATCATACTCTTAGGCCTTTGCAATCTGATTCCCTCGCAAGCTTTCTAACTCATGTTGAGTTAAGATTGACTTGACTGCCATGTCAGGAACCAACACTATTGTATGAGAGTTTAGGATATAATACCGGAAGTTCTTGACTACTTTGACAACGGTGAAAGCATGCTTTTCCAACTGAGACATCTTCAATTCATGAGGCTTGAGGGGAGAACTCATGAACGTGATCGGAGATTCAACATCCTCAGAATTCTTTTGCATTAGGATGGCCGATATAGTATGCTCAGATGCATAGCTGTACATGATAAAATCCTTGGAGAAATTGGGACATACCAGAACTGGTGCATGGGCCATGAGGCTTTTATATCCTCAAATGACGTCTTTCCTTCTTCGTTCCACTAGAAATTTTGCGACCCTTTCATCATATTTGATATGTGGCGAGTCTTTTCAGCAAAGTCGGGAACAAAGCACCTGAGAAAATTCACTTTTCCAAAGAAGGAGTGAACACCGGTCTTGCTTGTGGGTAAAGTAAGGCTCTGAATAGCTTTAACCCTTTTGACATCTATCTTTTCCCTCCTTGCTTACAATGTGCCCTATAAATTGTCCTTGAATGACCCAAAAATAGGCTTTTTGGGTTTAGAGAGATCCGTGTTCTCGGCATCTAATCAATACTTGCTCCAAATGATCACAATGATCACTTCGTTGTTTAGAGAACACAGTTAAGTCATCTAGATAAACCACGATAACCTTTCCCATCATACCTTTGAATGAATTTGAATTCCATTGCTCATTGAAATGTGGCACTAGCATGGTCAAGCCAAAAGGAATCCTACTATAGGCGAATGTGCCCCAGGAGTAGTGAATGTTGTTTTGAATCGATCTCCGGGCAAGACTTCAATTTGATTGTAGCCGAAAAACCATCAAGCATGGACAACATTTCTGAACCAGTTCTTGCTGTAGAACCTGATCCATTATGGGAAGTGGGTAGTTATCCTTCAAGGACGCCTAGTTCAGGTTGCGAAAAATCTATGCATATGTGTATCTCACCATTTTCTTGCATACTGGTACAATGTTTGCGACCCAAGTACTATGATGGATAGGAAAAATGATCCTTGCATCCAGCATCTTCTGTATTTCTACCTGAATGGTACCTGAGATCTTGGGATTGTAATGCCTCTATTTTTGGTGAAAAGATTTGACATCTTCTTTCAACGGGATATAATGTTGAACATCCTTCGGCTTGAAAGACTTTAGATCAGCATAAGACCATGTCAATACATCCATATATTTCTTCAGCAATTTGACAAACTTTCTTTTTTCCTCGGTGTGCAACATTTTCCGATGTTCACAAACTATGGATGTTCTATAGTACCTAGATTGACTGGTTCGGTCTATGGAGAGGACTTAGGATCATCTTGCCGCTTCTTCCTGACAAAACGGTCATGTCTGTCAAATAATCGTTCCAGAGAAACTAAACCTTTTGGGATTTTATTTCCTTTGAGCTGACATATGTCGTCACCTCCTTTTGATTCGTTTGCTTGACCAATGATAGATTCACGGCATGCAGAAGTAGATCCTTCAAAATGAAGCTCACTAAATTTTTCACCTTCTCCAAAAAGGAAATAAGTTGATTGTCATCATTGAATACCATCGATCTTTGAGAATTTTCTCACGCACGCTTGGGTGGAAAACTACCTCAATGGTATATGTGTTTGTCTTCAATCCTAGGTGAGGGAGCATGAGGGACACTGAGACGGCCAATGAATCAGCCATATCGTTCTGAGCTCTCGGAACGGCTTTTATTGAGAAGGCGTCAAATTCCTCAATGTTGTCCCATACTACGTTGTGGTAATGCCTGAGCCTTTCATTCTTCACTTGGTATATCCTTTTTACTTGATTCACGACCAGCTCGACATCACCTTGTACTTTTAGGTTCTTGATTCCCCTTTCTTTTGCAGCTTGCATGCCAAGTAGCAAAGATTCATATTCAGCAGTATTATTCATGTTGAAAAACTGCAACTTGAAAGAGAGAGGAAAAATCTCCTCCTCAGGAGATATTAGCACAGCTCCAGCACCGCATCCGCTAGTTGCACAACTGCCATCAAACTACAATGTCCAAACCTTGTTAAGGTCTTCTTCCTAGATGAGGACGTCCATTTTGTTAGACTCAGTAGATAAGAAGTAATTCCCCATCCCTGATGATTTGAAGAGAATTTGGGCTTTGGGGTCGTCAGAATTGGTGACCAAGTACTTCTTTTGTGATTCAGGCTCCAATGTCTGCATTACACCTTTGACGGGGATTTTGGCTTTGGACCAATCCATATAAATCTCTCCACCAACCTCTTTGCAAAAGCTCCTTCCTAGTAGAATTCCATATGCTACAGGGATATTGGCAATGAGGATGGTCATCTTTACTCTTTTCTCTGGGAATTTTGTGAAGGCAAAGCATGCGTCTTTAATCTAACCGATCAATGGAACTTCCTTGGTTTCCATGGAGTAACATCTCTTGAAAAAGGCTTGGTAAGAGTGAGGCCCAAAGCATGGGTGAATTTTACCAAAGATGATATTATCGGAAGCCCCGAGAATCAATTATGCAATTGCTTAGCTTGTGACCATTGATTAGGAGGAAAGATAAAAAGGTTCAATTTTTCCTGATGTGGAAGTTGAGGCCACATTTATGTGAGATGCAGGAGGAGTGGAAAGGATTCCTCTTGGGGAGGCAGGGGAAGTTATGGCGGCTTGGCTTTGGATATATTCATTCAATCTTACAAGCTGCTCAGGGTTTGATTGGAGATATTCAGCCTCAGACATTTGAATCTTGGTCTTTTTAGCATGATCGATTATATCGAATGTGACCAAGGGTTGCATTGATGAAGGAATGAGTCCCTCACTTCGTGACGGTAGGGTAGGATTACTGGCCTTTATAGGAATACAAGAAGGCTGATTTGGAAGAGAGATGGGGAAAAGATTATTTTGTAAAAGACTTAATAGGAGGTTGAGCACGAAGAGGATTACCTCTTTTAGAAATGGTGGAGGCATGTTTGACACAACCTTCTCTTTTTGTATCCTGAAGCAACTTTTGACTCTTTTCCCGAGAACGGGTGAAAACAACATAGGACTTCCCACTTGCGTATCCTTGGTACCCTCTTCTTCATCAAATTCCCCATCTTCAAATTCCATGTACCCGATTGTAGAGTCACCAGTCGGTTCACCGACATCTTGATCATCTTCACCTTGGGATGAAGGTTCTTCATAATTTCACTCTTCTTCTTCAATCTCAACTAGGGCATTGACCGGTGGAGCCTCAAGTGCCAACCGCGAGAGCAATCGAGGTAACCTGTGGCCTTTGTGGGGCATTGTTGGAAATGAAATTTCTTCGCGGGATATCCCGGTATGAAGCGCTAGGAGAAGCTTGAGCTAACTACTTCTTTAACGTGAGCAAGTCGTTCGCCATCTTCTGGAATGCCAGATCTGATGAAGTGGCTTGAGAAGGGTTGAAACTTTGGACTTAGATGGCTCTTGTTTTAATTCGCGGATATAAGCGGTTGTCTTCTATTTGAATGGCAGCCACTTGAGTAAGAACCAGAGTGGTAATTTTTTCTTATAAGAGCAAGAAACTTACTCTTGAGCTCATGGCATTCATAAAGAAACACTTTTGATTTTCTGGCATTGGCAACATGGTAGGCGGCACATGGTTAATAAGTGAATTGAAACATGTGATAAAATCATGCATGGTTTCATTGACTTCCTTCTTTAGGTGAGTGATCTTGGACAATAACACAAACGCGTCTTCTGAAGGCTTATACCTTTCCTCAAATGTAGTTTGTAACGTGGCCCAACTAGTGATAGATCCAAATCGAAAAATGTTGGAACCATTTTTTGTGTGGGTCCTTGCAAGGTCTCTAGAAAGAGGCAAACTGACACATCTTCATGGGTCACATCTAGGATGCTGCATGACATGATGAATGCAGATATATGTGAGTCTGTGCTTTGATTTCCGCTTCCATCAAATTTGGAAAATTCTTTCGGTTTCCATGAGGGAGCACATGAACCGGATGTGGCAAAGCAAGAGGGCCCATAGCATTTCCCCATGGTACTGCCATCTGAAAAGTATGGAAAAAGGACGTGAGCTGGAAGCATGGTTCCACTTAGCAACAAAGCACTGCAAAGGGAGGTGGATGCTCCTTGTGAAAAATGGCTCCTTCGAGGGGGTGAGACGCTTCTAGCTGACCGATCAGCTGAACTCAGTGATGAGAAGTGTGCTGGTGTAATACTAAAGTTGTGCCTTTGAAGTAGATCAAAAGTAGGATCAAGTTTTCCATGAGCTCTCCTGTTACGAGTAAATGGTTCACCCACCAGTGTATCTTTCAGATCTATAATATTTTGGAGTGGATTTAAAAACTCTTTTTGGTTGTACTTGTCGATTTTCTAACTTTCCGACAAAAATCGAAGCATGCACTTTTTTTTTAAATATTTAGTTTTATCCCCTCTTGAAAACCGATTGTGGTTTAATGACAAAGAACAATGAGGATAAAACAATGGTTAACTTAGCAATCTGATTTTAAGATCTTAGAGTTGACTTTTACAAGGGTTTGAAATTTTTGTAAACTATCAGAATCTCAAATCTACGGAAAAATACAGGTTTTTGTAAAAACTCAGCGAACTAAAGATCTCTAACTAGTCTAGATCTATGGATATCTAAAGAAAAATTTCATTTTGGAGCACTTTTGCAAAAAAATTGGATTTTAAGCAAAAGGTTAAAATTTGAGAATAGGTAGTGGTTTCTACGGTTTTATTGATTTTCTGACAAACCACAACCATAGATCTGGTTCGATTCCCAGCAGAGTCACCAAAAACTGTTGGTCTGAAATTTTTTTGGGTGGATAGATCTATGGATAGACAAGCCAACAATGTGCAAGGCATAGCCCCTCTTTGAGATAGCAAAGCAAAACTAGTTTATTGCTATTCTACCAATAGGAATCTGCACAAGTCCTATAGTATTCTACCTTCAGGGGTTTGGGATCTTGTCCTAGTTGGGGTATTTCCAACTGTGAAAAGAAGGGAATGAAGTGGGGAGAGGAGATAGGATAGATCTGAAGGGAGAAAAGAAATGAATTCCAAAGCAGAAAAGTCAGAGGGTTTATGTTTTGGGCTGGTAGTAAACAGAGCCAAACCTACTTGCATAAACGAACAAAGCAATACTGATGAACAAATGACAAAAAAGTAGAGATAGATCCAATAGAATAAACGCATAGATCTGACATAAGAAAGATCAGATGCCCATAACACACATATTCAGCACAAAGTCTTAATATTTGTATTAATGTTTTCTTCTGTTACAAAAAGTACAAAGCCTTTTCTTCTCACTTCTATTTTTCATCTAAAAAGTGTCCACCACTGAATACAACAAGTATTCAAGTATATATAGAAGGAGAAGGAGAGAGAAGGAAAAAAGAAACCAACCACTAATTACAAAATATTTACAAAATATCTAAAAGTCAACTGTTGACTTTGGGCAACTTGGTGGATAACAACATCCCATGGTGCAACATGGATGATGTCATCGTTTGTGCCAACATACTTTTAAATATTACAAAAAGAAAGCCAAGAAGAGGAAGGCTATTCATCGTCATCTCGTGGCTGGAAGGGAGTATCCTGCTTCTACTCAGGAGAGGCAATGTGGAATTGGGCCCGGTACTCCATGAATTTGTTGATCATTGGCTAGAGTTGATCCTGTGCAGGACCCTTGGTGTGATCGCCAATGACTTCACAAGTCTCCCGTTCATCTCTAAGTTTTTCTAGGAGTTTGAAGTATTCATTACCTACCTCCATCAGGTATCCCACAAAGTCACGGTAGGCCAGAAGGTTGTTGATGGATTCAGCATCAAAAGTAGCTTCTGGCCCTAACCCTTGCGAGATGATCTCTTTGAAGATCCGAATGGTTTCATCTACCTTCCTCAAGGTGAATGATGGAGTGAGCAAGCCCGAGACATTCTTAGGACAATTTTCTCCATCTGATGCATTGCATCCAGGGCTTCCTCTTTGACCTTGTCAATCTTCTCCAAGACAAATTCCATCTGATCGACTCGGTAGTCCAAAGTAGCAAGGACTTTGTTGGGTGCTCTAGGGTGATCGAAGATGCCGAATTTAACTAAATCATCGACTGAGTAGTTGAGCATCTTCTGGAATGTCTCATGTTGCAACCTAGCATGGTCTAACTCTTCGAGAGATAGGTCCTGTAATCACCTGGAGTTCCTTGTTTGCCTGACCAATATTCTGATATAGCTCGGTGAACTTGACGATTACTTCCTCACTATCTTTGAGGATCTGGTCTCTCTAGGTGGATACTACCATGCCTTGTTCACCAATCTTGGCGTATTCGTTTATCTTATCCTGACTAAGGGCCTCAGGAGTTTCAGTGGTAGTTGTAGGAGGTGCACTGCCCATTTTCTGCAGGGCTTGGAGAAGATGTTTATTTTGCTCTTTTAGTATCCTCTTCTCTTCCTTTGCTTCCTGAAGCTTCTTGCAAAGGGCATCCACTGCAGATAGGGCCTCCCCTTGTAGGATCTCGAGAGACGTTCCCATTGTGACCTGTGTCACTATATAATCTGTAGGAGACATATCCTTTTTATCCTTTGTGGGATCGGGATACACGATCTCCATTACTCTTTCACCTGAGGCACTCTGAGAGAAGCGGGTTATTGGCTTTTGCTTCTTAGCTCCTTTTGTTGGAATGACAGAGAAGTCCATAGGTGTAATGGGGACTTTCCTCTTATGTTGGCTTAGGTGTTGGGAGATCCATGCTAGACTTAAGGGAGTGAGACCGGTAGAAGAAGAGGGAAAAACGGAAGAAGAAGGATCAATTACAGTGTACTCGGGAAATGGGTTAAGATGCTTGGTGGTAGCATTGATAAAGAAGCCGAACCTCCAACGCTCACAGGGGTAGGAGTTACTGTAGGAGAGGAAACTATGGGGGTGGAAGGGAGCTGAGAGATGAGGGAAGAAATACTGGGGGACAGCTCCATGAGGGAAGAGAAGATGGAAGAAGAGGAAAGGGGAACAGTAGAAGATGGGGGAGAAGACACAACCAAAGGAATGGTTGCTTGAGTGACATGAGGAGGGGAAGGAGGAGTGGGAGAAGGGACATGGGAACCTCGGTGGTTGTAGCAGTGGTAACATCCTAAGTGGATGTGCCCGTTGGAACACTTACTTGCCGCTTCCTTTTTTGGGGAGGCAGGCACATGACCTACTCCTAGGTGCGGGAGGAGGACTCTTGGGAGCTTTCTCTTGGGTGGAACTTGACTCTCCTTCCTTATCTTTCCCTTTTCCCTTTGGAAAATGTTTCAGCCTGGTAGGTGCATTACCTAGGGGGACATGGTGAAGTCCACCCCAAGGTAAATGAGACCATTAAATCTGCACCAATGTTCTGTGCACTACAAGGTGCCTTTTACCCTCTCCTCAATAGTCTGAGGTGCCCTTGTTCTGTCTATTTTAGCAAATGGCCAGTTGTCCCCATCCGTATCTAGATATACCTGATCAACTTCTTGATCAGTTGTTTGGAAACCTTTCGGAACAATGGCCACACCATACTGGATGATCTCTGCTAAGGCCAGGCGGGAGTGATCCTTTCTTCTAAGCTTGACCTCATGATAGAGATCGATATAGATATCCTCAATCTGTGGGACGTGGATCGGATCGAGCTTTGCCTTTGGGAGGCAATTTCATGGATCGAAGGTCGGCCTTGCCGAGAAATTGTGCTTCAGGTTGAGCAGCTCTAGTTCTGTAAACATTTCCTGGGCTTTGGTGTGAGAAGTGCATGTGTACCTGCCCACCGTGAGGGGAATGGAGTTCCACCCTTCTTTCTCTTTAGGCACTTCTCATGATACGTGATGAGTTGTCTGGACAGCTCCAATAGGATCAACTTCGGCCCCGCATATCTTGGCAACTTGGTGGGCTCCCCAAGAAGTTGGCGGCTCTCGAGATAAGTAAAGGTGGGGAATTACGTAAATAACACCCCCACTTCTCTATTGCGGTCACAATGCTCTTGGTCATCCGACCGTGAGTCATATTGGGCCTCAAAAGGCAGATGATGTTGTAGAAGAAGGCATCGTTCATCTTGGTTAACTACGGAATGCTATTTTCCAATCTCAATACTAGATAATATTCATATATTTTCACAGGGCCATACCCGCATTGGCTCAAGTGTTGGATAATCTCTCTCAAAGGAAGTTGCGTAGACAATCTAGGAGTTCATGTAGAACCTCCCCGTTGTTGAGATTTATTGGAGTTATTTTGAGATGGTGCTGATGATCTCTGCCCACTCAAAACGTTGATCAGGCACATTTTTGTTTATGGTCTCCAGATAGCTAAGCATCCACTTGTGGAAGTAATGGGTGTCAAGAATCCCAAATACCCTACTCAGGAAGGTAATGGTGTCTCTCAACTCCACCGAGAAGTCACTCGATGAATAACACAGGGCCACCTAGTTATTGCCTTCTTATTTTTCAGGTAAACTTTGTTCATGAGCTGCATACACTTGTCCTCATTTTTGTCCCATGCCTTTATACAGTCTTCCTGACTTACGGCCACAAAGTGCCGGTGGTGAGGGATACCCAACATTATTTCAAAGTTTTAGGCAGTGAGGTTGATTATTACCTCACCCTTTTCATTCTCGACACACCTCGTGTCTTTATTATAGTAGCGGGCCACCACCATCATGAATTCATTATTTACTGCGCTTACGGGAATTCCCCTAGCAAAGTGTAGACCACTACCAACCAATTTGTCCATCCAAGGACTACCTATGACCCTTCTGGTTCTGGCCCAAAAATATTCCATGTCAATGTGGCCAAGTTCGGCATCTCTGATGTCCAAGTCACATTCTGCATGGGACTCGGGCATCCTGACCCTTTGATACTTATATTTCATTTCTTCCTCTATGAGTTTGGCCTTACCCTTTGACTTGGTTGGCCTCTTACTTGATGTAGACATATGTGATTTTGAGTTCAGCTGCTGATCTGCAAGAAGGAGTGAAGTCCAACGTAGAAGAGCCATGTTAGCCGTTAGATCATTCATCAAAGCTTTAAAGAATGAGGAGTTAGCAATTTAAAAGCTTTTGGGCACAAGGCGCAGCTATCTTTATGCAGTGTGTAGGGTCGAGAAAAGCAAGGCGCACTGATGGAGAGTGTTGCAAGGAATAAAATAGTGCCAAAGGGTGCAGGGCACAAGAATATTACACATAACATTCAGTGTTAGTGTTGAAGGATGTGCACCTACGCCAAGATAAAGGATTTTAGAAAGGGTACAGATAATTCCAATATAACAAAGCTGCAAGATGTGTCATTGGTGTAGGTATTGAACATTTTGCAGAACTTTTTATGCGCCAAAGGGGTTCAATTTTTAATGATGCATCATTGATTTAAGGTGTTCCTTTCTTTTAGCTTTGGCATGGCATGAGAAAAATATTACATGTCATACATGTTGGTGTATCCAGAGTTGTGCCCACGCCTTGTTTTGGATTTCAAGGGTCTCTAAAGGGTGCAAGAATATCACATGCTACATGAAGGGCTAGTGTGCTCTTTGGTGCAATTGTGTTTTATGCAACAATGATGGTGTTTGTGCGAAGGAAAAATGCAGGTGTGGATTATGATATCTTCGAATTTCTTCTTTTTCAATTGGTTTATGTGGTTTTCAGGGCTCTTTCAACATGGATTTGATAATAAGGGGAACAAGGTGAAGAGGATCTTGGGTCCATTTCTAAGACAAAGCCCTCTAGGCCAGCAGATCTAGAAGGAGGGTAAAACCAGTTTGGGGGAGAGAGAAGATTACAAAATGGGCTGGAGGGGTTTATGGTTTCTTTAGATTCATTTTATTACTATTCCACAAACAACCAAACCAAAACAAAAACCATAAGAAAAGTAAGGACCACCTACCTAGGATATATAGACTGGAAGAAATGATGTGGGGTCCACGAATGTGACGTAAAGCGACACGGGGATGACTGGAGCGCTGACAGGTGTAGAGGAATAAAATTTTCATGTGTTTTTCAATCGTGAAAATGACAGGTCGGATGCACCTATTTATAGTAAAAGGTGCAATAAATGCGCCACCAACCTTTTTCAAAGGGCACACAAAATGGAATGCCAACATGAAAATACTTGTGCCTTTGGCACGGTTATGCGTCTGTCAGCAATAAATTACTTGCGCCTTTGGCACAAATTTAGGATTGTCAACATGGGGTTTTGAGTGCTTTGGTACACCGCTTAAGGGCGCAACATTTTTGGTGTCGACAGGTTGGTGCATGCACCTCGGTGCAGGTTAGAAGGGCACAACATGGGGAGGCACAACATTTTTGTTGTTGACACGACAAAGAGTGCACCAAAGGCATAGAAGAGGGCGCATATACATTTGATGTTGCATGAACAAAATCTACACCTAGCCCAAAAAGGACCAAAATGACTAAGCTCGAAAAACCAGATCTTCAGAAAGGGATTTTAGGCCATTCCGAATGCTAAGGGACCTCGGCGGTAAACCAAAACAAAATTTTGGTATGGTTACCTACAAAATTGCCCTTGTCAATTTTATAGGATAACAATACCATTGGCTCCCAATCAATATTTTGATTTACAAACTCATCTTCGTTTTGCAAGAACCTAAGCATTTGAGCATCATTGTCAAACACTTGCCAATGTTTCACATTATCAGGGACAGTTGGCCTAGTCAGGACTTCAGTGTTGTATTCACAATAAGGTGAAACAGTGCAATTTTCAAATCTAGAACCCACCATTTCCAACTTATCAGCAGCAACATTAAGACCTCTGGCATGGTAAACAATGTTGAAGGAGCCAAACATTTCAATTAGATCCCAAACCGCATGCTTATCTTTGTTTCATCACGCTAATTTTTTATAGCATACGAGCTTTTCTTATTTATCCGAAAACTATTTTTGAGTCTCCTTTTGCAACAATATCTCTTATTCCATACTTCCATGCAACTCTTAACCCCAACAACAATGTCTCATACTCATCAATGTTGTTAGTGCATTCAAAATTAAGTTTGAAGGAAAAAGCAAACTCTTCTAAACTAGAAGAAAGCGAACCGCTATACCAGCACCATTTCCAAATTTGGAGCAAGCTCCATCAAATAGAAAGGTCCACATAGAACCTACCATATAAAGGCACTTTGATCTGTCCATCTTGTGTTCTTTTCCATCAGCAAAGCCAATGAAATTTTCAGCATCTACATCAGCAAATAACACTTCATAAGAAGCATTGTTGGGATCTTCAATCAAGTGCAACATTTTCTTTTCACCATAGAGTTTGACAAGGCTACCTTCAATGGGAATGGTGGAAAAATACATGTCCATATGAACACTACCACTAACACTTGCAGCCCATTTTCTTGACAAAATCATACCCCATTTGGTAGGGCAGTCAACAATTACAACGTCAAATTTCAAATTCTTACCCGGATAAGCTACAAGTTGCACTACCAAACCCTTCACACAACCAACCACCGAACTTCCCTTGAATCCATGGCATTACACTTCCCATAGGTAGATGTCACCTTGATATCTAACTCATTCATGACTTCTAGAGGCATGACATTACATAATGCACCGAATCAAACATACAATTGTTTAGTATATCTTTATGAGCAAAGTTGTAAAGAATGGATCAACATTCAATTGGGAATCAACCAAGGATGTCCCCAAATATACCTCAGGTGCCTCTCTAAGATATTCCACTGTTGGTGGTGTTTGAATGCCGTGAATTATTTGAAGAGGAGTCTCAACAATATTTACATTTCTGCCTGGAATAACCTTTTCTTCCTTCAATCCCAAGTACTCAAATGCTCTCTTCTTATGCTCAGGAATTCTAAGCAACTCAATGATTGGAACACTCACTTTAATTTGGATCAATAATTGGGCTATATCATATGGAACATTCTTTGGTAAGACACCATTGGAAGGGAAACAAGAAGATTCATCAGATGGATAAGTATTCTTAATAGCTTGGGAATGAGAAGGACTATAATTTTTGTTTGGGATAGCAGAACCTTTAGCAAGTGTTTCTTTCCTAGGAGCATCCTTTGGAATGCTTGTGAGAAAGGGTGTCTTATATTTGACTTGAGGACCAACTCCCTTAATAACTTTTCTTCTAGTGTTATAGTCCTTTTCTTGAGCTATAATAGCATTCATCAACAATTGTCTATCTTCCTCTGAAGGGATACCACCATCATACTTCTTAATCATCAAATCTCTCAAGTATTCAAAGTCATTTTTAGGAATTTCAAAAGCTTGCACTACATCAACTTCAAGATCATGAGGGGGGAGAAAAACTTGTACCCACTTGATGTAATCCCAAAAGGTAGTAGTAGTCCTAGCACTTATTACTTCAGTAGATGTTTCTCCTCCTTGTGAGCTTGAAGAATAGCCCACCATGCAAATATCATCATCAGTTCCATCCTCATTTTCAACTTCATCAACTTGTTGGTCCACTTCACATAGAGGATGATGAAGAAAACATCTATCACACCAATCCATATCAACCACTTCATCAACAAAGAGCAACCCTAGTAGTTAGAGGGTCAGGAACCAATCTATTTTCACGTGCTTGGGGTTGTCTATTTGCAGATCCAATAGGCCCTTTACCTTTTTCATCAAACCTCTTCTCATTCCTATGGTGATTGCCAAATCTATCTTGTGCCTGTTGCCTAGGCTGACCTTGTGAAGTCTACCCAATTCCCTTCTCAGCTCTTGCCAACTTGTATGAGATTTCTTTGACAACCCCTACCAAATTCTTCACAACCTCTTCTAAATCAGCACCTTTTCTAGCTTGAGGATTTTCAGGGTTTATCAATTTTACACCATCTCTCTTAAGAGGTTTCCCAACAACCTTGATATTGTTCTCAATTTAAAGTGCCATGGTGAAAGCTTGTCTTATGTTGGTTGGGTTCTTGTCTCTTAGGTAGTAGGCTGCCTTTTTATCAAATGCATCTGTATATTTGATTAAACAAGATTCATCACAAGGCCTCAAACCAATAGGTAGCCTTCTTAAAGTTTTGTTAAACCTTGTGTTGAAGTCATGGACTAATTCATTAGGGTTTTTCTTGATATTTTCAAATTCGGATAGAAGAAATCTAGGATCGATCTGTCACCATATTGCAACCTAAATGCATTTTTCATTCCAATCCATGAATCAATAGAATTATCAAGTAGAGATTTGTACCAATCCCTAGCATCTTCTTCTAATGTATGAATAAACAACTTAATATACACATCCTCAAACTCTATCTCAAAATCTTCCATCATATTATCAAAAAGTTTGAGATGTTGATCACCAATAATAGCATTGTTACCCTGGAATTTTGGCAACCTATTTCTGACATCTTGTGGGACAGCGTTTGGGTAACCATCCATTCCTCCAAAATTTATAGGACCAAAGGTGTTAACAACAAATGGAGGTCTAAGCTGAGCCATATTGTTTGGTGAGGGAGATCTTTGAGGCGTGGCAAGCTGATGAGGAGTGCTATGTCTTTGGGGCTCAAGAATGTGATTCACAAGATTGGTATCCTCTAAGTGCTGATTTTCTTGGAAAATTTGACTCAAATTAAACACAGAGGTGCAGATTGGAGAAGGAACTTACCAGATATAGCAGAAGGACCTTCACTAGCCAAGGCAAACAAGTTTATGAGAGGATTGCTTGAATCGGAATCACTTAAAGAAGAATGATAGTCCTCTACCAAAGGCTTATCTCTCTCACCAATGGCTATATCTTTGCCTGATGTCTGACTTTTAACCACTTTCCAAACTCTTCTCCCTTCCAACTCTGATTTTCTTAAATCTGAGAACAATTTCTTAGTAGAGTCTTTAAGGAAGAGAGATCTTCTTCCCTCCATTTTTGTAGAGATCAACAACACAAAAATAAATGACAGAAAGCTCAAGACACTGGTATTTCTAAATTCAAATCAGCATGGAGTCGCCACTAAGGAATTTCACCTCAGTTGTGCAAGAATGCACTAAAATAATTCTATCAAATGCTTTATAAACCAAACTTTCTTCTTCTTAAATCAACCAAACATAATACAACAAAGTGTCTAAACTACTAAGAAATGGAAAAGGGAAGGCTGACCTTGAAACCCTTACTTTAAAAATTGAATACACTAATGCTCAAACCCTTCAAATACTTCAAAACCACCAAGAAATTCCAAGAATTCCCCAGCAATGGCGTCACTCTAGTGTTGGTACCCAAACTTAATCTCCTTCATAACTCAAGCAACATCATATATTTGCACAAGACACTCAGAGGTAGAT
Organism: Taxus wallichiana var. yunnanensis; assembly: GCA_018340775.1. Taxonomy (NCBI): domain Eukaryota; kingdom Viridiplantae; phylum Streptophyta; class Pinopsida; order Cupressales; family Taxaceae; genus Taxus; species Taxus wallichiana. Next base: position 517,857,010 of record CM031235.1, read on the forward strand.
AAATGATTTGTATGTCATTTGTAGCCGGGAGACATCTATCTGACTTGTTAGGACTCAAGGTTTTCAAGGAGTGGGTAGCACCTCAGAAGTATTTTGATCTAATCCTCACTATTTTAGGTTGTGCCTATCAACCAAGGCAAGAGAACCTATATTGCAGCCTTTGTTTGGTGAAGGAGGTGGAGATATCCTTGTATTTTGCATATTGTATGGAAGGGGCCTTGGGAAAACATGATCAATTCTCCATTATTCAAACTCAAAAGAGTTGTCACTACTAAATGATGGAAATGTTTTCAAAACAAGGCAGAGGTTGCTAGAGACATAGTATTATCCTGATTTGCTTTGTGCATTTTTTGTAAATGGATTGTATTCTCTTGTTAACACACAATGCAATGCAGGGGTAGTATAGGGTAGGGTTAGTTATTTTGAATGAAATTTTGTTGGGAGATGTTAGACAAGACCAACCAGAGATTACCAAACTCTTTGAGGACCTTTGCAAGAAATTTGTAACACTTAAATAGTAGGAATGCTTCAAAAGGTTTAAAATACCCCTTCAACCAGGATATGTGCACAAATGGAGGCCCATATCTACACTCTTCCACACAATCTTTGACAACCTGCTACAAAAGCTTGAAGCAAATATACCAACAAAGTATCTAGAAATCCCTATTTGATCATGACCTAAGGTACCCCCAAAGGTTTACAAAACAGTCTCAAGATTCAAGGACAGTAAAATGATTTTAAATTTGTTTATCTTCTATTAGATGAAGGCTCTTCTGAATATAAGATTACAGATGTCATCAAACCATCAACAATAAATGAGATGATGTATGATCAAAGAGATCCTAAACACAAGATTGCAACATGAGCAAGAAACACAAATTGAAGACATTCTGAAACATAAGTATATGCAAACTTTGCCAAGAGAATAAACCAGATAATCTAGAAAATGATCAAATATATATCAGTAGGGGAATGTCATGAGAACAATCTCAGAGCTTGTTGATGGCTTTACAACTTGAAACCAACTCAACATGATAAAATCTGATGTAAAATAGAATTGAAAATGGCTCTCAAGCGGTTTTCTCAGAGAAATGGGCTTCTTCCAGTTTTTCCCATGAAATTCTAAATTCTCCTCCCTCTCAAATTCTCCAAAAATATGATATATACCCTATGCCAGCTTGGAGTCTTGCTTCCCAAGAAAAGAATATGCTTATGGGATCAATTTTTTACAAAAACTTCATGATTTAAAGATAGTGACACCAAACGAAAAGCAGCTCGTAGGTTACTGTGTATGCACAAAAAATTAAATCATTACACAAATTTGAATTATAATCCATCCCAGGGTCATGTTTTTATCATTCAAGCATGCCAACATGTTTTATCAATCATTTTTCACCCTTTTACCTTTTCAATTTTACCTCTATAACTTTTGATTTTCATTTTCCACGTTTTATATCGGGCCCGAGAAAAAATGTATCAAAAACATCATAGATCACCGAATTAGGTCATAAAAATGTCACCAATGTTCTCAGAAGGCCAAGACAACCCAAAATCATATAAGGTTCGATGCAATTTGATGAAGAAATGATGAATCCAAGTTTTATGGAGCTCCAATGGTGGCAAGCGAAGGAAGAATGTACATTATTCATCGATTTTGATCAACTTTTAATATTAGCCCTCCACGTGGAATATGTCATTTTAAAAAATAAGCTTGAAATTACCCTTTTTTACTTTGGATAAGGTGGGACATGTGTCAAAACACGATTAGATCAGGCTCCCATCCTTAAAAATGCATTTGCGACCTTTTTGGATTTTGGAAAATTTTGCAAAATTTACCCGCTTCTCCCCTGGACCTGCCCCATGTCCATATGTGGGTCCCTTTGAAATTGCGGGCCAATTCTATCCATTTTGCTCCTTTTTTGAAAAAGGAAATTTTGCTCAAAATTCTCCGCGGGCCCGAACACCCGCTCTCTTCCTCGCCACGTGGCACTCTCCCATTCGCTGTGGGTCCAGGCCTCCAATTCTTCCTTCAGACCTCCCTGCCAAATTTGTAAAATTTCAAAATTCTCCCCGTGCCTGCGCTCCCCTTTTGACTGCCTAGGACATGCCATATGTCCTCCATAGATTGGTCATGGGACCATTTTTCATTTTTTATCTTGCAAACACAAAGGCAAAAATTCATAAAACTTTCCTTCGCCCCCTTTTCTACTTTTTGTATTTCTGGACACGTGTCCTTTTCTTATTGGCCCCGGAGCTTCGGCCCAAAATTTGACATTAAAGTTTTGAAGTTAAAAAACTTCAAATTCATCAAAACCTCTGCCCTCCCATGCTGACTTTTCCTGAACATGTGTCCACCTGCTATTGAATGAGGGCCTTCGGGTCAAATATTTCCACTGGACACTTTAAGCCAAAAACATAAAAATTCCCCAACTCCTCCCACCACCCGCATGTCCCTCGAGCCATGTGTCCTCTTCCCCTTTGTTGTGGGCCTTCAGGCCAAAATGTGACTTTGAAAATTTTACAAAATGAAGGGAAAAAATTTCAAGGATAACTTGCCAATCCTCGAGCATTCGAGATGTGCCACGTAGGAACCCTTTGTAGAAAGCAAAGTAATGGGTCAAAATGTGCCATATTTCCAAAAGTCTCAAAACAATAAGTTAAAAACATTTCCAAACCATCCTTGGCCAATAGAAACCCACCACATTTCCCTTGTATGCGAGAGAATGAATTTGACGGCGAGAAAACACCGCCTAGCCAGTCAAAACGTGGAAAATATAGAGGATGCCCTAGTATTCGAAATTTTCTAAAAGGAAGGCAATTTTCTTGATTTTAAACCAATGAATCATTTCGACATTATATTTGACCACAGGATTGGGGAAACACTTGCACATCAATCAATATTCGATCAATTTCAAGTTTTACACGATTTGAAAAAGGAAAAAATGACACAACCCGATCATTTGAGAAAGCTAGGGTACAAAAAAGGGGGAAACTTGGATTGTTGCTTCAAACTAGGGTAAAAAAATAAAATCTTGGGCATTTTTGAAGCATTCAACTAGGAGAAACGAATTGCAAATCGCCAAATCAAACAATAAAATTTTTTTGAGCAAAATTGGACATGAAAAATTAGGGCACATTATGAAAACTCAATAATGGGACCAACAGGCCCCTTTTTTTCAAGGCTATGTAGGCAGCACTCCGATGGCATAGGGCCCTTGGAGGTTAACTCGACCATTATTTACCCTAACCAATTTTCCCCCACCTTTTTATTTACATTCTACCATTAGTTAGTTTTCATCTTCTACATTACTTGGAAATTAAACAAACATACAAGTATATAACATGTATACTTACCTATTTCTTACATCATCATATCATACATTAATCATTTCACATTTCCATAATATCAAATATTTTGAAAATTTACACCATAACATACATATTCATCATCATTTATTTTTTCATGTTACCAATAACTTGGAAATTAAATCAAAACTAAAAACCTAACTCCACCATGCCTAACTGACCTAGACTCAACCATGTCTAACTCACCTAGACCCCACCATGCCTAAATGACCTAAACTCAACCATGCCTAATTACCTAAACTCAACCATGCCTAACTAACCTCGACTCAATCATGCCTATACCTGACTCCACCATGCCTAACTGACCTAGGTTAAACACGTTATACCTGACTCCATCATGCCTACATGACCTCAACTCAATCATGCCTAATTCACCTAGTTTCCATCACATACACAATAAAAATAAAATTAAAATGCAAGTACATCATCCATACCATAAATATCATCATCTATAACAATGAGAAAGTCTGTGTATCAATAAAAATGTACACCGATACAAATAAATACTCAAAATCTCAAAAACCCTCATATACATCCTCACTATCTTTGGCACACAGACTAGGTATAAAATCAAAATCTCAAAAACCCTCATATACATCATCACTATCATCGACACATAGGCCATTACATACCAAAAATCAATACTTTAATCATATCAGGTGACTAATCGTCACCCCACCTGATATCCATGCCTATCTCATTTATCTCCTCCTCCTCTCCTCTAGCCCGATGACCTTCCTACATCTCTCCACCTAGCATGGGTCTCGGCCTAATATTTTCCTACCCCTCACTTGGGATTGAGCTCTATGAACTCGTAGCCTCACCTTGACCCTACCTCTAGGATTTCCAAATCCCTGTGCTCTCACAACTATGATTACAGGATCTAGTCCTCTCACTCACTACTGTTTCGCCTTGTACTCGGCATAGGAAGGAAAATCTATCTTAGCAAGTCATCGATGATCTTGGTAATCTTGTGCCTCATTCGGGCATCCTCCGAACCTCACCATCGACACCATCTGAGGTGGTGCAATAGGTCTCACAACAACCTGTGAGCTCTAACCTGCTAACGCCGGGCTTCGACCACCGTAACTATGAGCCCTATCCTCCTCCCTATCCCACCACAACTTCCTGTAGTGTGGGACCCTATCCCTAAGTATGTGGAGGTGTATGTGTTACAAAATGGTCCTATAAGGCCACAACTTGCGCTTGTGTAGTGCCCAACTCGGCCTCGCAAACCTTCTACATGCATCTGTAAGGTGGCTACTTGTCCCCCATCTCCATCTCCACCTTATGCGGTGTATGTCTTTGTGATACTTGTGCCTGTAAGGCCACCACCGAGCTTGTGAAATGGAAACATGTGCCTCTAACTTGGTAAGCTTCCCCTATAAAGCTTAATTTGGGCCTGAAGGGTAGCCACCTAACCCTGTAAGGTATCCCTCCACACTGTGATGGTGGCTAAATCGGCTGCCCTAACCTATATGGTTCCTCACATAGTTGTGTCGCTCACCACTATTTATATTTATCGGTGACCTCAACATCATCAATTCACCGATCCACCAACCGCTCCTCCTACCCTGTTGGCACACTCGGTCATGGTGGAGACATAGGTCTCTCCATGTCATCTCTCCTACACTATGTGAAAGGTGGAGGCAAATCTTGTAAGAACCCAAACTATCATCGACCCTCGTTAATAGGTATCATCTTGTGCTCGCACAACACCCCCTGAATCTACCTCGGTAGTTGTAACTCCTCTAACTCTTTTGCTACATCCCGTATGAGGGATAGCTAACATATGGCCTTCAAACAACCAAAATAGAAAACCCCTCCCCATTTCTTAAAAATTGGCAAAAACAACCTACAAACCTACTTAATCCCAACCACTTACCCCATATTTATTTCTCACCCTACATAACCTATATTTGACCTTATCCCCCCTAATTTCCCCAATTTTTTTAGCCCTATTTCAAAATCAACATTCCCACCGAAATTTCTTCATTTTACAACATAATTGGATCAAATAACAAACAAGGAGAATGCCACCTACCTCATCTCGATGTCATCTCCTCGGTGACACGTCGCCATGTCACTGTGGGTGGTCCACCTAAACCCTCTCCCACCTCTTCCATGCTAAAATATACCTTGAATCCCTCCACCAATCACACATCTCCAACCACTCTCATGGACCCGTCTACTTGGATCCTCTCACCACTTAGTAACCTCCACCTCAGCCAGGTATAATGCCTTTTCTTTTTCTCCAAGAAAAACACATAAGTCACTCATATCTGTCATTTTCTCAAAGTCAAACAAAATAATGATTTCGTAAAATACAAAATTTCAAACTTATAACCCTAACCCAGCATGATTGGCATCGATCACCCAAAACCGATGTCGATTACCTTATAACCGACATCGTTCACCTAGATTGATATAAAGGGCATTGAGCTCGGTGATATTGGCCTCATCATAGATTTTATTGACACTAACATGAGGCATAATGAGTGAGAAGGAGAAGAGCTATCCTTAGCCATTAGGAATTTATTAGATCCTAGGAAAAAATGTTCTAATATGCAATTTCACCAAAATGATATACTAAAATCTGTATTTTTAGTATGAATTTAAGAGTACAAAAATGTAATAATTGAAATATAAATTCTAGATAATTTATTTGATATTTTAAATCAAATGAAATAATAGAGGAATGGTACTAACCTGAAATGAACTTACCTCGTATTGTCCTGGGAATAAACAAAGTGATGATATGGCGAACAAATCGTCATAATGGACTTCAAAAATTTCAGCAGAGGCATATCCGGCCGACTTGGGTGCCTAGTGAAGGATGAGGACACCCGAGGCACCCCGGTCCTGAAATCTAGGTTCCCTTATCTATGGAACAACTCAAGATATGGTCGTTAGGTCTTCACAATACTTTTCCTTTGATAGTGTGAATGTCATACTTACTTTGTTGATGTCGTCATGAACATGTAGTGATGAATCACTTGTAAAACCCCACACAAAGCATCAAACCCTAAAAATATAGATGCATATGAAGGGGTCAGACTATCCTTAGCACCCACAATGGTGGTCTTACAACTAAGCATTGCACTACATCTCAGACCCAATGTAGCTCTATGTGATTGTGTGTGCGATGAGGTGCCTAGATTTCCCTAATTCTAATGATGCATAGATGGAAAGAAATAGCCGGATAGAATGCAAAATGATGGATGTAATAGAATATAATTCCCTTTCCAATGCAATGTGTGATGCGAATAATAGTGCCCATATGTAGTCCCTTACTCTATGTAGATAGATAGCCCTTAGTAGAAATCATTTTCCCTTAAGGTAGTATGTATGTTGTGCTTATATAGGGATCTCTTGCTCAAATTTTGACACTAATGACCTGAAATATCGACTAGCACCTAAGGAGAGAGAAGAAAAATAGAAGAGACCAACCTAAAAATTATAAATTAAAACCAAGTGTGATGGGGACTAGGGCACCTAGAAATGAGGACTGGTGCCCTAGGCACCCTAATCCTTCCCCATGTGCCCTATTCAAAGGACTAGAGATGATAACCGAGTGAATACTAATAGATAGGAGCCCCTAAGACCCGATTGAACCGTGCAAGTGAGTGATGATTTTGCAAGACAAACAATGATAAAGACTAACTAGGCCGATAACTAAACAACGAGATGGGTCATTAGTGAATACTTTTCTTACGTAAGATCCATATATATAAAAACATACTTGGCAGTATAATAATAGTATTAAGTGCATGATTTTGTGACTACACCCACTAATGGGCCTCATAACTACAATGTGCTCATATGCCCACCCATGTAATAGTGTCATTGTCTATACACCACCACCATGGTTCTCTAGTGTAAACATGTATAGGTCCCTATATAAGTGGAATAATACACATCGTCCACATGTGTATCATCACCCATTCTCATCTATGCCCCGGCATATATGCCACATTATATGGGATATAGATACACCTCTGCCATCTATAACAACAAATGATACTAACAATTTTGCAATATAATTACACAAACATGGAACATTATAAGTCATAATGGAGCTCAATCTAATAGTAGGATCCCCGAGACCACCATGGCCCACCCAATTCTTTTTCCTATCTCATGTGATATGACATGTCTAATAGTAGTACTGCACCCCTCTCACTTACAATAGTAGCCATAATATCATGTACACATCCTCTAATTTCACCGTCATCTCCTTTTCAAGAGCCAAAATGTGTAAGTGTCGACATTCCACCAATCACACAATGATGAAATTGTTAGAAAAATTAATATTAAGTGTGTTTGTTATTAAACTATAATTTATAATTAAATAAATTAGACTATATAATATTTTAATGTATTTAATATAAAATATGTGTTTATAGGTTAATCAATTTTAAGAAATGTATTATTATTTAATCGGGGCATTTCATGAGAATTCACACCCATTTAATTATTTTATATTGACCTACGAGGTCATTTGATGAATTAGATCATGTAATTGTGAATTTACATGGTGAATTCACGGGAGGAGAGAAGTGAGGAGAGGATATAATACTAGACAAAGTTTCTCATTTAATGGAAAATATTTTATCATGATTTTTCATGCTTCCGGCTTTCCACTTTAGTTTTGATCTCTATGTTACATTTCAATTTATTGCAATATTTGTAATGTTTATTTATAATGCGTTGTGTATTATTTAATTTGTATTATTTAATTAATATTAAAGTTGGTTAATAAGTGTAACCCCTCGGACCTCACATGGTACCATAATGTATTTTAAAAAAATTAATTTAATTTTATGGAAGGTTATAAAGGTTGGGTGGTTATGATCAATTGGAAATAAATTTTCCCCCTCCCTCCATTTTGAAAACACCCTCTCATACTTCTAGAAATTTTTGCAAAGTTTATGTCGTTGGTCTTAGGCCCCACTTCTCATTCACAAGGTAAGAGTGTTAAATTACTTTGGCCAAAATTTAATTATTGTAATGTGTATTGTTGCAAGAAAATAAGTTATCAAGGGTAAATGTGAAGGTGTCCAAGTAGAAGACAACATCCACAATAATAGAACTCTAATTTTTGTCATTGGTAAGGACACATTATATCATAAGTATTCTTACTAAACCTAAATTCTAACCTTTTTTATATGTGTATAATTGTTTGGTTTAAATTGTTGGTTAACATAATACTTAAACTTTAATATAAACCTATTAAAAGGGACCCCTTGACTACTTATAATTTTTACATTGACAAGTGATATAACCTACAACATTTAAACCCTAACCTAAACTTGTTCAATAAAATTACTTAAACGTATTTGCATTTCATAACCCCTTCTTTTTTTTATTTTGCTATGATGGTAGTCTAGGACGAGAGGTGTGTACATATTAATCAAACCTAACCACAATAAGTTTAAACTTCCATCTCAAAAAAATGCAATCATGGATAATCAATTCCACACCCATGGAATTGAATATGCTGATGGGTCCTACTTAAAAAAGCATTTATTTTTATATATTGATAAAATTTTAGATGTGATATCTAAAAATTTGATGCAAACTATTTGGGAATACACTACATTCATTAATGAGATGTCGCAAATTTGATTCAAAAAAAAAAAAAAAAAAAAAATTTGAAAAGCATAACCATATATTAAAGATGAAGTACAATGCTAATCATACAAAATCGGGTGGAAAATATCACACCCCATAAGCAGGATCAAAGTAGCCATAAAGAGGCTATGAGTAGAAAAGTTTCATATCAACAGAAGCATTTTCAATCAAAAAAATTAAAACAAGTGCAAAGAACCAGAGAAAACTCCAAACATGGAGCTAGGTAGAAGAACAAACATGGAAGAAGGTGGCGGTGGTGGTGGGCTCTTTGGATGGTCACCCCAACCACCAAGAGTAGTGTTAGGGGTGTCATCAGGCTGCTCCCAACCATCTGTCGCTCCTCCTCGTTTCCCCGTCGGGAGGGTGAGATAGCCAAAGAGAGCCATGGAAACTTTGATTGGTCGGGCGCTTGCCTCTTGGAACCACCACTACCAGAGCCCAGCCAACCAAAACCACGGTAGTGGGCGAGTCCAAGATAGAGGCGAGAAGGACCCACCGGTGAGGAGAGGCGCTACACCGCCCATGAGCCGGACCCCGGTCGAAATTGTGCCGCCCATGGGAAAACGAGCGGTGGCCTTATGAGCGGGAGCGGTGGCGAGGGATCATGGCGAACGTGACTAACGATAAGGGGCACTACCCCAATGGTCCAGAAGAGTTTGCAAGTGCTCAACTTCTATGTGGACTTTCTCCACCTACACCTGGATCTGAAGCGAAACATTAGAGATGACAACAAGCTTGTTAGAAATAGCAAAAATTCTATCCACTGTCTCCTTATTAAAAAGTAGAATTTCTAGATTTCAAAATGTGATATAAAATAATTGCTCTGAAAGAATGCCAAATGTTGTAAAATTTTGCAGGAATAAAGGTCGGATCCCCCAGAAGAATCATTTTCCACATGAAGAAGGTGGGTAAAAAAGGTTGGAAAAGGTTATGAATCCAAAGTGCAGGAAGACCGAGCATGAGGGCAGAACCAAAAGAGATGAAGAAGACTCTTAATGTGGTTGCAAAAAGGGCAACGCAGTGGGGGAGCTCCTAGAAGAACAAGGCACTTGCCCATAGGAAGCCCTTGATGAAGAATGATCCAAAGAAAGTGCGCAAATTTGGGCTTTATAGGAATGGCCCAAACAATAGTGAAGCACTGCTTCCACCCAAAATGAGTGGAATGTAGGCTCCATCAAGCATTTAAATTATTGAGAGGAAGTTGCTTCTAGGTGAGAAGCTTGTAGCCAACCGAGGTTTATAATTTCTGAAGGGGGTGGCAAAGGGCCAATGTTAATCAAACCACCATGGGCGCTAGTAACACCAATTTTATGCAAACAAGAGATCTTGAATGATAGAGATGGCTTGTTTGTCATTGTCATTTAGAGCAAAATTAGCTTTTAGGCTATCCCATGGAAGCCAATCCCTAGTGATAGGACAAAAAAGGTCCTGAATATACTAAATCCCTTTTTTGAAAAGACGCAAACCCTTGAGCTGCAAGGAAAGAGCAAGGGGTTTGTCATGAAATTGAAACACCGGATTCCACCACAAACTAAGAGAGTTAAGAGAGAGCCCGTTCTGGAAACCATTCACAATTTTTTAAAAATAATTAATAGACACATATTGATAAAACATAATGTGTTTGTTAAAAAAGAACTTGCATTAAAAAAATGTAGTGTTTTATTAAAAAATAAATAAAATTAAAAATATATACATAAAAGGTCGTGTTATTCTATAGGATGAACAATTGTCACCATTCCCCAAAAGAAATTCCTCATTACAAAAATAAATTGTATCTTTACATCCTCGACATACACCTACATTAACTTCCACCATTGTATTCATCACCACATCCATGCCTCTATAAAAACTTCATTAACAAGACTATCCAAGGTTCAAAGTGAGATACGAAATCTGTCTATATACACACACCGCGATGATTACCATTCTAGTGTTTTATGGTTCAAAGGATGAGGCCTAATGGTCTTAGTCTCCATAGTCTAAAGCAGCCTGGAATTTCAAATTATTTGTGCCTGTCAAATCAAAATTTGCTGACAGTTTAGCTCTTTCATGTGACTATAGATTCCAGTAATTTTTATAGGTATGTCTATAATATGTTCATATATGTGTGTGTGTGTGTGTGTGTGTGTGTACACACACACACACACACACACACACACATATATATATACATATACATATATACATATATACATATACATATACATATACATATATATATATATATATATATATATATATATATATATATATATATCTATATCTATCTATCTATGTATCTATATATATATATATATATACACACACACACACACACACACACACACACACGTGTGTGTGTGTGTGTGTGTGTGTGTGTGTGTGTGTGTTTTTATATAAACCACTTAAAAAATTTTACGGTTTTTGAAAAAATTAGCTTGTCATTGTCTACGGCTTATAATTTTTTCACCAAAATACAATAAAAATCACAAAACGGCTCGCGCTCTGTCAATTTTCAGTTCTGGTCTAAACTTTTAAATCAACAACATATATACAATTCCATTTCATGTCCTGGGATCTCCACGATATATTTAAAAATATAGGAACAATAAATTAGCAACAAATTTTGCACTTGGCGAAAAATTTAGAGAATATGAATGATATTTAATGGACTATCACTATTTTTAATGCTAACATGTGGCCATGGATAATAAGGCTCTTTCACTCCACCTTAAATGATCATGGACCGCTTTCCATTATGTGGCACGTTGGAAATGTAATATGGACTTTGACTTTGTCACTTTTTATGTGGCAATATTTTATTTATATAGTCTACAACCACCATTATCAAGATTCTCAGTTAGTATTATAACTAGTGGTTTCTCCGATTGGAGCAAGTCTACCCGAGTTGGGGTTTAGGCGAAGTAGTTTTGTAGCTCTGGAATTTGTGAGTCTGGTTTCTTTTTGGCGTATTTTAAGTTAGATTTTTGACATGAGGTGGATGTTATATGCAATTGCATTGTGTAACCAAATTGGGTGGGGGTCATTACCAGGGATTCAAGTACATGGTTCTTCATCGATTAGTTAGCATAGTTTTGTTAGATATACATGCATAGTGTTGTGGATGCACACATAATAATATTTTTTTGTGTGTGCATCATTGCACAAATTGTATCTTTGTCTACAAGTGTGCCTCCTTTGCGGTTGTCTTGTACACATTCGGATAACGGTGTTGTATGCGGCTACTATCATTGTTAATATGTGTAGGTATGTTGTAGATATTTTTTTCCATGTTTAGTGTTCTGTATGTGGTTTGGAAATCATTTGTATATTAGTTTCATATGGTGATGCTCGAAAAACCAATGTTTTTAAGAATATGAACATCGAAACAAAATTGTAATATTTCTTTATACTAATTCTATTTTTCTTTCATTTATTTCCTTCTTAAAGATTCATAATTGGTTTTCGATACCATACATATCGAATTAAACTATAATGAAATAATATTTTTAGTTCTATAAAATATGAAAGGTAAAATCAAACAAACTGTTATAGATATTAGGTCTTCAAGAAAGTAATGTGACTTGCAGACTTGTTAGTAATCTGTAACCATTATGTGATATGTTTTGTTAATTTTCATGATGTAAATTTTATGCTTATAATAGGGATTCTAGGTGTCGATTAGTTATACCTAAATTATTGAAGGCAACTCTTATATGCCATTTCATGTGTTTTATTGTATGTGTTAAATTTCGGGCAAACATGAGTCTAGTTTAGTCATTAAAATTTGATGGAATATTAGTTACATACATAATGTTAAGTTGTAAACTTCACCAACTACATGGTAACTTCTTTAAACATAATAAAATGAAAGATACATAAATATGTTGGTGGGCTTTCGAGTTTACATTAATTATCTCTCTCATATTTTAACATATTTCGATATATATCCAATATAAGAATCAAATGACAAGTCTTTACACAATAAGAGATAAATCTTATTCTCAGTAATTTATTAATTTCCTATATTTCATGAAGGCGAAGTTTATTCACAAGTTCTAATACCGTGTGCTAAATAAATTCATGTTACAAATAATACTAAAGTATTTATTTTCTTTATATGTACAAGTGGTCATATTACCATTTCAAGAATGAATTTACATTTTTTCAATATATAGCTAAGCTTTTACATTAGATGTAGGTAAAGATTTAAACAAAATTAACTAAACAAGTTCTCGGGATATTTTGGATGATTAATTAATATTTAGAGAAGATAGAATGTGAAGGTATGGTCTAAAATCGAGAACAACATTTGAAGACTATTTTTTTCATTCAATAAAACCAAAAGAAAATAAAAGTTACAGAGCAGCCAAAAGATGAACGGTAGGGATTTTACATACTAATTTATAACATACCATCTTATGCTAGAGAAAGTATATATGTAAAGCGATAACGATTATCGTCACAAAGAAATAAAAATGTAACAAAATTGTTACATAAATGAAACATATAATTATAAATATAATAAAGGAAACATGAAATTTCATATAAAACCGACAATTAAATTGTGCGGGTGTATTTCATGATGCATCAAAATGTATCTCTTCATTATATGTAGGCAATGATGTTTATTATAGAATATCATTCCATCTATTTAAGACCACAACCTAGCTCGACAACATTCAGAATCATTTTTTTGTCTAAAAACTCAAATCTGTTACCCGATTTTTTCTTTACCACCGCAAATCTAACACCATGGCTTGTTATAGTGTGAGCTTCTTCTTAAAGATAATTTTATTTCACATGGCGAATAATCTCCAAGAAACATTACAAATGCTTGGAACTTGGTTGGAGTATGGTAGTTCCCACATACTCGAAGGTTGTTGTATCTAGCATATATCCTAGTGCCTTCATTTGTGTAGGTCTTACATGCTTTGAATTTGATGACAATCTATTAGTATCAACAATTTGTTTTCAGCTATAAGTTTTCAATTTCACTATTCAATTTGGTTATAGCAAGACTATTCGAATGCACGTGCGGATACGCTTTTGGGTAATTTATATAAAGAATTTAATTTACATACTTATTGAAATTTAATACTCATACAACTTAGAATCATTCATAGAACATGAAAACAAATTTCCAATACTTTGAGAATTGAGACTTGAGTTTGTATTGATTCATAATGTTCAAAACATAATAGTTAATAACATAGAATGTATTATAGATTTGATAATTCATTATTAATTCCTTAAGCTCAAGTTAGACATCTCATTGGACATTAAAAAAGTATTTAAAGTTTGTCGCTTGTAATATGTTACTAGTTTAGAAACCACAAGAAATTGTCTTCAATTCTTCTAAAATTGTGTTGTTATTGTAGACACCAAAATTGGGTCATAATTCCATTAAAACCCCGTCAATTAAATTAACCATATCCTACCCATTCATATCCCCTAGTGCACATGTTAATTAAATTAATTATCTTAATTTAATTAATTAATATCCTCACTTAACCACCTCACCCAGCCAACTCGCCTAGCCACCTCACTCAAAAGACTAAATCAAACTTCATTAATGATCTAAGACCAAGTCTAAGCTTATCCTAACCAACTAGGACTTAGTCTAAACCTAGACTTAACTCCTATTAACAAACCAAAAGGACTCTTACTCATCCTTCCATGATCTATCACTCAAGACTTAGACAAAGATGGGAGACCACGCCAAAAATAGCAACAATCAAGTTATTTTTGGCCAACCTAGATATTCTGCCTTGACTAACGTCGGTTATATCTCAACCGACGTCGGTCACCTAACCGTCACCGGTTAGGTTAAATACATTTCCAAAATCCTTTGCCTAGGTTGGTCATTCGATTCAGGATCTCATACGAACAAAGACTTGGAGCACTCAAAATTTCTAAAGCACTCAAGAAAAGGAAAATATACGAAAGCACTACCAACAACCATTGGCATTCATCATCTTCTTCATGATCTCGATTCACACAGAGAAGCATGGATGTTCAAACTCTGGGCTCTCTGGATCTTCGCCATCACCGTCCTCAGCACATGCATTCTCCAAACCTACTCTTCAGTAAGTACCTAACATCTCTTCATTTATTTTTTGTTTTATTCCTATAAGATTTATTATTCAATTCAATAATTTATCTTTCTCCACATCCGTACACTCCTTTCCTCCTACCAACCTATCTCCCTACCATACCCGACCCTTTCACATAGTTTTATCCTCCTTTAATCATCTTTGAGCCTCTAAGGCCATTTTACG
The DNA here is from genome assembly GCA_018340775.1 of Taxus wallichiana var. yunnanensis. Lineage (NCBI taxonomy): Eukaryota > Viridiplantae > Streptophyta > Pinopsida > Cupressales > Taxaceae > Taxus > Taxus wallichiana. The sequence continues at coordinate 517,872,270 of CM031235.1, forward strand.
ACATTACCCTCACCAATTCCAACCTCTCTGCAATCACAGAGAGTCTCAAAACAAGTTTCAATTCCATTTTACTCATTGCCCCTACCGATGCGCTTAGCCAACCGACATCGGTCATTCTACCTAACCGGCATCGGTCACACAACCGATGCCAATTATTGTGTCTGGAAATATAGCTCAGGCTAGCAAGCTAATACCTATTTCCCAACAACCCAGAATCACTTGTAACCTTTTATCAAACCTTAGCTAAAGCCTCGCACTGCACTGCGCAACCCATACCAGCCCATCACCTGACCCGTTTTGACCTCAAACAATATTTTGAACAACCTTTCTTATTGTTTTGTACGAGATACCCAAATCATTTCAATTACAATAGGATCTTTATTTCATGTATCTTTTGAATAACATTAATACTGTTATATAAAAGTGGATTGACAACCTGTTCAGGAAGCATCACGCTTCCCGGATCTAGCTCCCGCTAGGAAGTCCACTCATTGTTTTGTTTAATTCTATCTGGTGGTATTATTTTGCATTTACAGGTAGTTCCTCCTAGACAAAAGGGATCTCTCGCAATCAACTTGGATCAGGAAATCAAAACGCATGCACAACCTTCAACCGACACCACAAATAGGTATTCCTCCTTGGCCTTCAACCCTTATCTGTTTCATTAATTTTCTAAGAATCCGGTGAAACATTTATGTGTTCTCTATGGATTTTATACATTTATTCTCATACTCCATAATTAGTCTAGTAGAGGGAGTCAGAAATAATTTATGAGCATTTTATACATTCTAAAATGAGATTGAGGAAGCTTATAAAAAGATTTAAGGTTTTTCCATTCCATCCACTTCCCAAATATGTACAAGTCATGAAATATTTTAATTCCTTTCTCAAACCAAAAGAGGCGAACAACCTCTTGTCAAGGAAAGGATCTTGTCATTATATTTCGATTCAATGAAATCAATTTGTAGGCTTGACACCTAATGGCAAATGAAGAGAAGATAGGTTGTCCAACCACCCAAAGCTTCACTTGTTCTCATGCCTTCCAAATTGAATAAAGAATAAAGGACCCATGAAGAGCAACAAGAAATTCCCTAAATAGTAATTTAACCAAATGAAATCATTTTCATCTGTCTCAACTCTTTTGAGCCTATTGGCAATATTGAATCTCACATGAACTTTTCAAAGTTCAATTACAATCAAAGCCCTCATGTTTTATTTATTTTTTTGCACTTAAATAAAAGAAAAAAATTGTGGGTACTTTGTGGGTACTTACCCACAGGCCCTGGGTACTTCCCGAGTATGGATTTCCATACCCAAGCCCTATGGGTACGTACTCACAACATACCCTAGACGTACATGTACTCATTCCCGGTATGTACCTAGCCTAATATGAGGGGGTCTAGGGCGTTTTTCATGCAATGTTGGGTTACAATATTATTGATATATTAATATTATTTAGAAAAATATTAAGATTATGTGAACTCTTGTTGGTTGTGATTGGTGAGACAGTATACAAAAGGACCCAATTGGCCAGATCCCACAATTCCCATGCAATTATACTACAACTGAACTTGTAAGTAGGTGGAAAATAAACCATTAATCCACTTCATGTGGCTACAAAAAGGGACAACCTAATAAAAATTTTAATACAAATAGTTGGACCTGGTCAATTTCAATAGGTGTTTGATTAATTGGTTTCCTGAAATCATCAACTATGATTCTTTCATCGGGAAAAATATGTACCTCGAAATGGTGAGTGCTAAATGCCATCCATATGTATAGTCACATAGATTGGCGGTCCTCTTTCAATTCCTCTGATCTGGATGTTGTGTTTTTCTAACTTTATGACTATGCGTTGACAACACTTTCAATAGTAATTATTTTGTTATCGTCACCAACCATTGCAATTGAAAGATATCTAACATTGGAAGATATTTCACGTATATATGTGAAGGGGCTACTACTATAGTGTTTGTTGACCATCCAATGATTATACATTCACTACATTTTAAACCAGATTTGACCTACGATTCTTGCAATTTAAATTTCCCAACCAACTATCAAATATTTTTATGAAGTTTTTGGGATCAATCAGAGTCTCTGCCATTTTTCTTGACTTCATCATTGGCATGCTTTTTAACCATAATAAACAAAAAACATGTGTTGACGAAGGTGAATTGATCAATGGAACTCGGTTCAATCCCATCATTCTGATAAATTCAAAGTTTTCTATTTTTTATCAACACTATCTTGTGAATGCACAAGTTTGACGTACACTGAATTATTCCTTTGTCATTTTATTGGAGCTTGCTAGTACAATTTTATTGAAACTAATATTATCCTGATGCGGTGGTTGCACTGATCAGGAGAAGATCAGCAATAGCCCACAGGAAGAGTTTACTTATGCCTAGGAACGAGGATGGTTTTCCAAGGAAATGGGAGCTACTTAATGATATACCGTTAAATGCTCAACTTGTTCCCATTCACACATGTGGGTTTAATTGGGTTTCATTTCTAATATATTCATACAGGTTGTATGATTGAAAGGTAGTGGAATGAGATTATTTTTCCTAGGACAGAGGCCCTGGTGTTTCTCTTTACTGCAAGCGAATACTATCTTTTCTCATGTATACCTTCAATGGAAAAACTATAATGTCTCATGGTACTCAATTGTGGTTCAAAGAGGGCAATGGTGAAAGGTGTAGATGCCTTATCTTCGCTTACTTAGCTCAAGAGTGTTCGCCTGGAGAAGCTACAGAACTTAGAGAAAGTATCATTGAGCTTATGTCAAGGGCTTGGAAACATACCCACATTCAATAACGTGTAGCTGAAAGAATGTAACCTGGAACACTGCAGCGGATTGGAGTAGGAACCAGTTGGTGTTTTCCATACGTCCTTACCTCTATAACATCCATGTCTATTACAATGTTCCATCTTCAGAACATTATTTATGCAGAGAGAGTTCTGCAATCACACCATCGATTTATAATACCTATATAATTGAATCGACTTAAGCTCCAATTTACAACAGTTTAATGAGGCGATTTTGAAGATTCTGATGAATTGCAAGACGAATTCATCCATGGCTGCTCTCTAATAAACCATATTTCATATTTTATAGGCTAGGGGGCTAAAAAGAAACTCCAAATACTCTATAAAAAAGAACATAAGCTCAAATTTCACCCCTTGGTCGAATGGTTTATAGGATTAATAATACTCTTCCAAAAACAAAATTCAAGCTCTCTTTTAATTTCAGTCACCATCTATTTGTGTGTTAAAATTTAAATCAGTAATGCAAAAAGATGCTCAAAATTACTCCAAATTCGAAGGTTCCCATTGTTTCATGAAACTAAAGTTTCCATAGTTTCCAACCACCTATTTTGTATATATTGTACAACATAAGAAATCAGGGTTGTGTTCAACACCCACTTTGAATCACTTAACTGACAGGGCCATTACAAATCTAGGCACAAAAATTACAATCATACGACCCAATATCTGGTTAATTCCCCAGCTCTTGGTAAGTATATTTCCTGCGGACACTTGGTTGATTAGGGAAATCTATAAAATTTTATAGCACAATCTAGACGAATGCTATTCATATTGAAGGTAGTTCAGATGCAAGCTTACTTTTCATAAGGATTTTTACTGCACAACCGAGATTAGTTAAGACTTTTTAATCAAAAATTGGTTTTCTTGTTAGAATTAAAGCCATTTAAAAATATGTCAAAACATCGTGGTCCGAGGGATATGGTCCATAATAAAATCTTAAGGATAATTTTAGTTCAATAACACTAAATTTTTCGCATGGCCTGATCCCAAAAGATGGCATCTCTTTCCAGTACCTTAACTGAAAAAGAAGCCTCTTGGAATGCAGGTTCAGATGTTAGCCTTCCTTGGCCATTGAGGAAGAGACTTTCCTTATAGCCTTATTTGATTTATGTAACGAATTGTTCCAGCTAATAACATCGATAACATTACAAGCATTTCCCAAATAACGTAGAAACGGAGTGTTTTTCCCATCTACACTAAATAAGAGTCTCCCTAAAGAGATGGCTAATTTGGGCCGAGGGATGACATAAATTGGACTGTGAAATCCCATTGAGTTTACCTTCACCAGCACTAGATTTTCCTCATGGCCTGACACCCCAAGATGGCATCTCTTTCCAGTACCTTAAAGGATTAAGAAACCTCTTGGAACACAGGCTCATATGTTAACCTTCCTCGCCCACTAAGAAGAGACTTTCCTTATAGCCTTCTTATTGGATTGACGTAGCGATTTGTTCCAAGTTCCAATTAATGACCTTGATAACATTACAGGAATTTCCCAAATAACATAGAAACATAGGGTCTATTCTATCTACACTAAATAAGAGTCTCCCTAAAGAGATGCCTAATTTAGGTCAAGAGATGACACAAATTGGCTGTAAAATCCCACTGAATTGGCAATCCAGTAGCCTAATATGAAATCCTAAAATTTCATTATTAATAACATAAAAATTACCAGGCCCTTATCAAATCAAGCGTATTTCTTCTTTTGAAAAGTAAAATAAAATAAAATCTAAAGCCATTTTTTGATAAAATAGATAAAATTCTCAGCACCTCCAATGGAAATGACCAAATCTGATTAGATAAAAAATACGTCGATCATACCTGACATTATTTTCAGGTCACAAATTCCTTTATTCCAACTTCTCTTAGCAAAACCAGATATATTCAGCCCTTAACATTAAAACCCACATCCTGATCAAGATCTAAATGCAGTTTTTAATAAAATTGAATTCAAAACTGGCTCTAAAACATTCAGTTTGAATACCCATATACATGCATTGTGCATTACAAGGGATTTGAGCTCATAAGTTCATCAAGAGCAAACAAAACATATTCAAAAATATGCTTGTTTCGGCCTTGCTCCAAAGTAAATGACTTTGCATAATAATACACATTGTAGGATCCATCACAACTATGGAATGAAGAGCGTCATAATAGGGAAGTATAAAGAAATATATATAACCTATACAAAATGTTCAATTCTTGGGTGTAGTTTCTGTAGGGTGTAGCTGGGAGAAGAGTTCCCACTCTTCAATTTGTCCTATTCCTGTTTCAGACATGTCTTCGTTAGAGCTAGTTGTTTCTAAATTATCTGTGGTGTTTACAAGCACAAAATGTACATGCTATTGGTGATATGTTGGTGAGAAGGAAGCCTAGTGGTGGGTGAGTGGTTTTTGTGCATATGCCTATCTCGGCTGGAATGTTACGGGAAGGCTTGTATACTAAGAGCTGTGTGAAGGAAAAAGTGTCTTTCGATGGTGAGCCAATAGCAGGGGTGGTGGAAATGTGGGGAAACACTCTGACAATGGCCTGCTTTGTTATTTCTTTCCACGGTTGGAGTTTGGGCCATGACCGTGCTGATTCTATTAAGCGGTGGGTATCCATGGGGGTCGCGCCATATATGAATAAATGAGTGTTGATGCCCCTTTTCGTAGGAGCCACTCCTGTGGGATTTTCGTGTAAATTGTGTTACCTATGGACAAGGTTACAAAAACTCGGCTACATACCATCAGCGGAAATTTCAGTAACATGTGGCATGTTTCGTGTGGACCGATGTCTTGGTCAGCAATTGTTTCTTAAATAAATTTGTTGTACATCGTGCTTACAAGCTTTTCAGGTGTTGTGCTCTCTGTGATCCTTACTAACATGCGGTGGTATGTTTTTTTATTTTTGTTCTGCCTTTGATGCATAGTTTTCTATATACTTCAGTGGCTGCATGGCGTGAAACTATTGGCTAACAATCGATGTTGGGGCGCCAAGTTGTTAGCATGGTTCTCATTGTAAATATTTAGCCTATTATCATTGCACGCTAGAGTATAATTTGACTCCTGTGTATTTTCATGCACAATGTGGAGGTCGGATGAATTGGCCATAGGAATTTGTATCTACATAGTAGTTGGTTTCCTTTTTCCGTAGGCATGTAAATTTAGTGCATTTAGTGGGCCATTGTACAAGATTAAGCAGGGATGCATAGGTCGCGTCCATGTTGGCTGCGAGTATAGCTAGGGAGAGTAATAAGCACGGATCATCATTATTGCGTGCGCCATATGGGAAGGAGTGGAAAATTTTGTCATGGGGTTCCAAGCTATGACATGGGTATCAGTATGACTTAGCAACATGGACGGTGGGGCCGTCGGTCCATCTAATGTGTCCATGTTGGGGGATTGTCTAACCATATAAAGCCATGAACGTGGGTGGAGCCTCTATGTTTTCATTTAAATCGGTATACCATAGAAGGTTAGTATAAAATAGATAAAAACTGGGGATTTTAGTAAAATCTCTTTTGAATTTGAAATGTGCATGGTTTTACCTCGTATCAAAAGTCTTTTGAGTGTAGTTACTTTTTCAAGATATATTTTCCGAAGATTGCAAATATTGCTTCCATGTATGTGGTTGTCAAATGCGAGATATGTTATTTTATTATGGATTCTCCATTTTTGTGCAACATAAGGATTGGGGAGAGCAGCCTCACCGTGAGGTGATGCAAGTCAAGCCATCTAGTACCGACATCACTCAGGGTGAAAAATAAGGTTGGGGTACTCACCGGGATAATTATGTTTGAGAGCTCATTTTCACAATGTGTCCAGAAAGATCGGGTGCCTCTAATATGTGAGCCAAATTGTATGAGTTGATTTTCTATTTACTCATTTGGTAACATCGGTGAATTAAGTGCGGAGGTGTTGAATGGTTGTGGGTGAGGTGTCTTCAATGTTTTTCTTAGTAAAAATAGAGGATATGGCTTGGCTAATATGTCACATCATAAAATTTAGCAAAAATAACGGCTTTGTTGCCTCGACAAAGTGGTTGTCATGGTAACACATTAGGTGGAGAGCATATTCATGCATTTGGATTTCATTGGGTTGTAGTGGCAAAACATAACCACACCCAATGGGAAAAGAGTTGGAAAGGACATAGAAAATAATATCTATGTTGAATATTCATTGACGGGTTTTGAACTTATTTGGGGCCAGTCAACTACACATGGGTTGTTTGGCAATCTGTTTTCCATTTACAGAATAATTTGATCAAACTTTGTGTGTGTAGGTGGGAGGCATACAACAAATTAGGATGATAACATTGAGGCATGATCCAATGTTGTAGGATCATGCTCATTTATTTCAAAGTGGAAGGAGGGATTAGGGTAGGTGTTTGTTCAACTATACAGGTGAGTTATGAAAGATGTGTTGCAGGTTTGGGGTAATTTTGTAAGGGTAGCCTCATCTATGATGACATCACTATAATATGGCTCATGTTGGATTTTTTAGGAAAGTGCATTTTGGACATGGTCTCTACTTACAAAGAATCCATCCGATTTTATTAGGAAAACATTATTTATTACTCCACATGGTTTGTTAAATTACGATGTGTTATTATGTAATAGAGTTGGTTGATTAACAACTCATAGATATTTAATACATAAAATAGGTGTGAGAGATTCTAGGGTGGTTATGTAGTTGAGAGTTTATAGGAAGCTTGAGCTTAATAATAGGATATCCTAATCCTATATATATGTAAACAATCACAAATGAAAATATAGAAGTACTATTACTTTGTATTCAGTGTAAATATGTAGTTGTTCTTTTAGATTTTACTTTTGTTCCTAGTGTTTTAAGTATTAGGATATGTAGGTTTTGTGAGCGACAGGGGTAAAAAGTGCGATGGATGTAATGTCCTAGGGGAATCTTATGGTATGGAAACTATACAAGTATTATCCTCCATGAGCATGGATGACCTGTAAAAGTGGGGCAATTCTTGCGATCAACATTTCCTAAACCTGGGTTAAAATGACCAATTCTTCAGGTTACGGCCCGAGGTCCATATTGTTCCATGAAGAGAATCGATCCCCTTTTCTTTCAAATGAGCACTGTAATAGGTGGGGAAATTAGGTGTGGGCCTAACTAACATCCCTGGGTATGATTAAGTACAGATGGAGCAAGTTTCACCAGGAAGCAGGGATCCTAGGCGAGCACAAAAATTGCATTACACATTACAAAAAATAGGAGGGGTTATTTTGGGGTAGGGAATTAGCTTGTGGGAAGGGAACAATATTTGGTTGTTTCCTATTGTGAGGGGTTGTGTTGAGAGTTTCTTTGTGTTACACGTAAATTTTTCATTTCTTTTCATTTAGTGTGTCCTTGTTCTAGTTGTAGGCCAACCATGGGTGTGCATTTATCATTTCCGTCCCACTAATTTTGTATTTGTGACATCAATTTAGAATAGTTAGATTATGGGAGTATTGTTGATGGTTTGAAATACTTGGTGTACATGTTTGGTAGCATAAAATAAAAGCGGGAAATACATATTTCTATCCATCTAAGTTACATATAAAAGTATGCCTATATATAATAACATTGACATGAATCTAAATGTGTACATTGTTTTTATGGTTCGTACATGTTTTACAAGTGACAACATGGTATAAATATGAACATCATATTACATGGGTGCTAAGTGTTATTAGGCATGTGTACAATGTATTACAAGGGTTCGTTCTTTTTTATTTGATAAGGTAAGAACAGTGATGGGTTCCCAGGGGCCATACAAAAAAGGAAAACAAAAACACAACTAGTTCGCCAAAGGCCTCCAAAGGATCGAACAAAATTACAACATTACACTAATTTTTCTTTTGGATTTTGAAGGGTTTTCTCTTCGTGGTAATAGTCGCCTTGTTGTGCTTTGGGTTGTACCTCCTTCTGATTTTACTCATCATGTTCCTCGTCCTTGGGTTCTGTTTCGTCTCATCCTTGCTCTTATCCTCTTCATCATAGTTGTTGTCCACCGTGTTGGTATTTTCTTGTTTCCAACTTCTCTTCCACCTCTTCCACTTTGGTCCCCATGTCCTGAACAAGATTTTCCAAATCATTAACTCTCCCTTGATATTCTTTTGGGAGATGAAGATTTGTTTGGTAGCCTCGATGTTATCAATCATACCGGATCTCGATATCGATATTTCCCTCCTTCATAACCTACAACACAATCTCCAAATACCGCACCCTTTTCCTCAAATCCTCATAACATAGTTCCTCTTCCATAGCCATTTTCCTTTTTCCCTTCGAGGTCCCAACCTCCTGATTAACCCTACCCTCCACATTATCCCTCTCATCATCTCTCACAGTGGGTAATCTTTCTCTCCTTCATTTTAGTGAGGCATTCGGCCAAAGTAATATCATCATCCTCCTCAAAAGTGGTGACATTGGCCGAACAAGTTTTCCATTTTGAAAAAGGAGGTTGAGGCCCTCATGAATGGGGAAATCCACCTTCCCCTTCTAGAAATATCTCACATAAATCAACAAGGACATATAAATAAAGAAAGGGATGCTCATCCTGATTTTATGCCTAAACATGTTCAGTAAAGACAAGTGATGGGTGTAGATCTTACAACACTTACCTTCCAGGGTTAATACTTCATAATGTGCAGAAAGACCTCCTTCCACACCCCAAGAATGCACGATCGAGTAATTCCATCAATGAAGAAATGCACTTTTTCCTTTTCGATGAAAAAATTATTAATTTTGTGTTCCCTCATGTTCCTATCCTTAAAAATTTTGAGCCTTATCATCTCCATCTCAGTAACCTAGGAAATAGTTTGATCTCAAATCTCAATATCCATATCCCTAAAAACAACCTTGTTCTCCTTCCACGTCATACCAAAATCCTTGGTGATTGAAGGATCATGCCCATGTAACTTAGAGATATACTTTCTAAAACCCCCAATTCTAAGAAAGTGCCACATAGAAGGGTTGTTGATAATGTTGTCATGGTTCGAAGGTTCCACTCTAACTCTGTCACCACCCATGATATCAATATTTTTTTCCAAAAACAAAACTAGATGCACCCTGTAATTGATGAAATCAAAATGTCTTTTCTTAGAAGTTAAATCCCCACACTCGAGTTTGTTGTCTTAAAAAACAAACCAACTTAAGTCACTCATGTGAGAGATAGAGGAATTATTGTGATATTTCACTTTGAATAAGATCATTAATAAATGTGAGGATTTCATCACCTTTAAACCATACCTTAAAATCATGATAATAAACCCCCACATTAGCCAAAATATCCGCACATTTATTATCAAGGCGAGAGGTATGGTTAGTAACAAAATAATCAAAACCTTTAAGATGTTCCTTAACATCAAAAATAATATTTCCGAAGGCCCAATTATAAGAGTGACATTAACAATGAGAAGAGAATCCCCCTCAATATGAATGTGCTTAATTCTTGTTTCCTTCGCTAAACTGACCCCCCATAACAAGGCACGAACCTCAACAACATAATTACTTTGAATCCCCAGAGGTCCCACAAAAGAAAGGAACTAATCACCTTCATGATCTTTGATAATACCACCTCCCCCTACCATCCCAGGATTTCCTTCGAAACACCATCAAAATTAAGTTTGGCCCTATTCATATCCGACTTGGACCACTTGATGGTAGAAAGAGGTAATTTAACTCGGGGAGGACTATAGGAAAATTGTTTGAGAACTTCCTCTTCCCTCTTAGGAAAAACAAGTTTTATCTTTCCTTTGAAAAGTTTGGTATTTTCTTTGATAGAGGAAATCATTCTGGAGCTAACCTTACTAATGTTATCTTTTTGGTTTCTTAAAATGAGGGAATTCCTTTCCTTCCAAAGACACCAGAAAAGATGAGGGAGGGACATCTTCCAAGCCACCACAAGAACAAGAAAACTAAAGGGCATTCCCATTGTAAACAAAAATCCTCTATGGAATTGGGTTGAACCCACTGCACTTGGAACAGATCCATAACCTTAATTAGAACCATTTGAGAGAAGGGGCAAAAATAAAGAGGTGGTTGACACTTTCCTCCTCCCTGTTACAAAAAACACACCTATTAGGGATGACCATGCCCCTTTTCCTCAAGTTATCAACAGTGAGGATTCTATTCTGAGAAGCCATCCAATAGAACACATTCACCTTAGGTATAAGATCTTTCACCCAAATTATACCCCAATACTCCTTTTGAAAAGAGTCTTTAAAATTAAGGAGGTAGGCAATTTGACCATATATTCCCCAGATTCCTCATCTTTCCAAATGATTGTATCTTCCTGATGTTGAAATTTGGGGATGTAGAAGTTTTTTAATTTAAGATTTAGATCTCTTAAAGGGCCTCTATCCCCAATGAAATTTTGGGGAGGGACCAGCTCAATCAATTTGATTTCCCCATTGGATAAGTCCTAGTAGTCCTTGACCCACACTTTACTAGTAGCATCAAATATCTCGTGACACGGTTCTCCAAGGCTCCTCCTCAAGTGCGGTCTCTCTTGCACCCAACAATCCTGCTAGAACCAAATCCTATTTCCCTTTCCAATATTCCACTTTATACTTCTACCCAATATCTCCTTGGAAGCAAGAAAAGACCTCCAGAAGATGGATCCACTAGGAAGATTGTCTTGTAAGAAAAAAAAAGTCTCTATTCTGCCAACATTCCTTAAGTATTTCCTCTTGATGATATCTGTCCATAGACCCTCCTCTTTGATCACTCTCCAACCAGCCTTGGCCACCAAAGCTTCATTCATGTATTTCATATTCTTCAGCACTAGGCCTCTCATTCTTTAGGTTTTGAACTTTCTCCCAAGCCACAAGAGGGAATTTGAACTTCTCCTCTGCCCCAACCCAAAGAGACCTTTTTCATATCCTTTTAAGTGAATCTAATATCTTATCTAGAAATTTAAAAGAGACATAACATAAATGGGTATACCTTGAAGCAAAATTTGAGAAGCTGAATTTTACCAGCTTGAGTGAGGAGGGTTCCCTTCCACGTGGCAAGTTTTTTATTGACTTTATTTGGTAAGTTGTTCCAAATTGAAGGATCAAGTTTCTTATGAACACGGAGAATACTAAGGTAAATGTCCAGAAAGGTCTTAATCCTGCACCAAAGGATGTGAGCAAGTATGACTTGAAATTGGTCCTCCACATTGATAAATAAAACAACACTTTTGTGGAAATTGACATACTATCTTGAAACACTCTCATATTCATTCAATACTTCCTTGAAATTAGAAGCTTCTTGTATAGAGTCTTTACCCATCAGAAAATTATCATCCACAAACTGGTTAAGAAATATGGACAGAGACCATTAGAAATTTTAATACCCTGGATAAGATTAAGAGAAATAACATGGTTGCAAAGTCTTCTTAAAGATTCAACCACTATAATATAAAGAAAAGGAGAAAGAGGATCTCATTGTCTCAGCCCACACCTAGCCTGAAAGAAACCTTTAGGTTTTCCATTAATAATAATAGAGAAATTGGTATGGATATACAAACCATGATCATGTTAATAAATAAATCATCAAAACCAACCTTGACCATGATAGCATGAAGAAAGGACCACGAGACCCTATCATAGGCTTTATGCATATCAAGCTTGACAAACATGGCGATCTACCAGAAGTTTCTATAGAGTGAATGCCCTCTTGAATAACAATAATGTTGTCCAAAATCTATCTACCAGGGACAAAAGATCCTTGATTGGGTGAGATAAAATTAGCTATCACCTTTCTGATCCTGAGAGAAAGAATTTTGGTTATCAACTTGTAGCTAGTATTGCAGAGAGGTGATTGGTCTAAAATCTTTAACATCCTTGGCTCCCATAATTTTAGGGATGAGGACCAAAAAAATGTTTTGATTTGTTGTAGAAGCTTCCCATAAGTGAAGAAATATTGAACCATAAAAACACCTCCTTTTTAACGACCTCCCATAAATGTTGAAAGAAAAACACAGGGGAATCTATCGAGACCAGGGGATTTATCAGGTTTCATATCAAAGAGTGCAAATATGATCTCTTCTTCCCTGGGGTTTAACAAAATCTCTCTATTTTCCTACTAAGAGATAACATTCCGAAAATACAAGCACCTTATCCTTAGTAGCCCTTTCTAGTTCCCGCCTCTAGGAGAAAAAGATCCTTGAAATATTTTATAATAGTGTCATTGTTTTCCTTTTCATCATCTTTAAGTTCGCCATCAACCCTTTTGATTTCCTTGATCTTGAGCTAGTTTGTCCTTGTGGTAGTCGAGAAATGAAAAAACTTGGTGTTTTTGTCCCCTTCCTTAACCACTTTACCTTGGAATGTTTCTTCCAATACACCTTTTCATTGGCCAGATATCATGGTATTTTATGATCAGATTATGTTCTGGATTTTGAGAACAAGATTGAGACCATCCTCCTCCATCAGTTCTTCAATAGTTTGAAAATCCTCTACACTTATACTTTTAGCCTGGAAGATATTCCCAAAGGTCTCCTTGTTCCAGATTTTAAGCCTATTTTTTTATATGCTTCAACTTGAAACTTAATCTAAACATAGGAGTCCCATGAATAAGCACTTCCCACCACTAATGAATTCTATTGAGGATATTTGGGTGTTGGAGCCACATCTTTTCAAATCTAAAAGGTCTTTCTTTTTTGGGGATAGCCATACCCAAATTGAGGAGGATCGGATTATGATCCGACCCGATTATTGGTAGAGAAGTTAAAGAATAAAGTTTGTTAATCATACATAAATGGATCACAATAAACCTGTCCAATCTTATTTAGATAATATCTTGCCTTGTTCTTTTCATTAGCCCAAGTAAACTTAGATCCTCCCAGCTCCATATCAAACAAGTCATTTTTCATAAGAAAATTAGCAAGATCATCCATATTGTCAGTGTAAGAGATAGAACCTCCTTTTTTATTAGCAGGAGAGAGGGGGTATTGAAATCTCCCCAATAATCCAATCACAGTCTTTGAAAAAAATTCTAAAACCTGAAATTTCCTCTCATAAGTTCCTCCTACCGCTATCCGAGTTCGGTGCGTAAATGTTGGAAACAATCCACATCTTTTTTGAATCAATTTCAGTGAAAAAAATAGCCACATGTCTAGCCAAAGCCATAAGTAGTTCACCTTTCACCACTTAGGGATTCCAAAGAGTAACAATACCTCTTGAGGCCCCCATGGAATTAACACATACCCACTATCCCTCCTTTCAAACAGACCTACTAACCTACTAATCATCAAGACTCATTTTATCTTCTTGTATCATCATTATATCAGTTTATATTTGTTCCTAAGATCCTTCACTATTCTATGCTTACTGGGGTTGTTTAACCCTCTTATATTCCAAGAAAGTAGAATCATTTGTTTCTATTTGCATGGGAGAACCTCAAAGGCCTCTCGTAATCCTTTATATGTTTCTTTTTTTGCAGAGGTTTCCCTCACCTCCTTATTGGTTTTCCTTCCCTTGGAAGTTGACTCTTTCCCCACATTTTCTTTAGAGTTGTCCATGTGTTTGGCTTGGTCCTATTGACCGATGTTGCTAGTGAAGTCAAAACATCTAGAGAGTCCCGAACCACTCCCTCCATCAAAATATCAAAACCATTTGAGGTTGTGATGAAATCATATTTCCTCTATCCAAATGATCTTTGTCCTATTTATGAAACCTCCTCCAACGATGGTCCAAGTTCCACTTTTAGGGCATATTTTCCTTTAGATTCAGAGATGTACTATGTTTCAAACGTTTTTGGATATGGGTATGATAAGACCCATCCTCTTTTTGTCAAGCTCTGGTTCATCCTTCTCTTTCTTTCCACTCAAACATACTTTGTTGGATCCATTTACGTGCGTTGTTGGGACTATTGATTCCTTCAGAACCTCTTGCTCAACCTCCTTATTAGCATTGACAACATTTCCATTTCTCCCCACTGGCATCCATTCTAGATTATCTTTGTTGTTTATTGCTAGGTTAGGCATAGGGCACGATTCTTTCCTGTTTTGGATAGTGGGCATCCTCCAAAATCATGCCCCATAGTATTGCATTTGCTGCATGCAAAAGGAGATGGCTCATATTCAAATATTTGCATCCAATCCCCAAATTTTGAAAACAAATTGATATTACCTTCTAGGGTGGCCTAATGTTTCATAATGACACAAAATCTAGCATGAGTTAGCCTATTCATTTCTTTAGTGATAGGATCAAGGGCTATAGGAGAACCCATACTTTTTGCTACACCTCTAAGGACCTCTGGTTCTCAGAACTCAAGAGGAAAACCTGGGAGGCTCACTGAAATAGGATATTCAAAATTAGTTTTTTCAAAAGGGTTAAAATCCAATTCCCATTTCTAGACCACCACATGAGATTTTCCAATAAACCACGGTCCTTCAGAAAAAACTGTGGTAACATGTTCTTTACTACGTAAAGATACCAAGAAAAAACCATTAGCATAAGTTGTTACCTTGATGGATCTTTTTAGTGCCCATCCTCTCTTGGCCCACCTCAAACAAATTGATGTTGGGTCGAGAACCCAAACATTTTGCAAAGAGATATCCTTCCATATTTTCCTTAGCTTTGTCCAAGAGAGTTTCCAGGATTTTAAGAGAAAGGCAACCCTTCTCTTTAGAAGGCTCTAATCCCTCCAAAGAATTTTTGTCCAATCTTTTACCAAGCGGTCTTTTCGCCCACATGGTCTCCCCACAGTGCTCAACTTTACCATTCTTACCGGAACATGCACGTGATCCTTCTTCGATCCTGGAGCTTTCTCTAGGTCCGCATATTCCACCGGGCATTTTTGTCCATTGCTCTTGTTCAAACTAGTCTTTCCCGTTCCTCCGGACTTCTAATTTTCTGCTCCCACTCCATCCATCACTAAGCTATGTAATGAATTACAAAAGGGTTTTGTTAATAACATGGTGAGAGTCGAACTAAAGATGTAGTACCGAGATCATAATCCTAACACTACCCCTCACAACACGTCTTAGTCACCGACTCTCCTATCCACTACCCTTAAGGGGTCATTCTTTAACATATACATATGTGTGATAATTACAAGGGTTGTTTATATTTGGAGCACTCCGAGAAAATTTTCCACCACCCTGCATGGTCCGATTCTTGTTTGGCGACAACCGTGCATGGGTGGAGAATCACATGTACGTATGGAAAAGCACGAGCTTGATAATTTTATAGAATTCATTGGTAGTTCTATTATGTTCTTTAAGGGCATCTCGAGAAAGCCGAGAAGATATTTGGCCGCATCGTCAAAATATTTTTCCCATTTAGTGCCAAGATCTGACCCTCTACCATCATGTGTAATGCATATTTATATTTATATGTAGTTGAATCCAAGTTGCATTTGGTATAATACCTAGTAGAATATGCATTGGTAGTTAGTTTTTGTGGCATTGTTTACCATTATCCATGTGATAACAAGCAGGGTAATAGTAGTTGTCCATGTTGATATGTATAATGGTAGCAATCGTTGCAACTTGGTGGATGGGGTTGGGGGTAGTACATGCATGTATATCGGAAATTTTTGTTCCACCATTTCTTACGCACCGAGTGGGGCTGACATACTTGTTGCCTGCGGGGTAGTTAACCAAATTGAAGTGCCTCTACTTCTAGTACTATAGGTGTAAATAATAATTGTGTACTAGGCCATGTAGTTAGCCCTCTTTCTCTAAATTTTGTATCTTTGGCTTTTCTAATAGCTATAATTGGCATGTGCATGGTGACCTTATCTAGTTATGGTTGTAATTGTTGTATGGATTCATCATAGAGTGCTCCCCATAAGGTAATGGTTATAGAATATCATGTGTGGCCCTTTATACTAATAGTAGGGCGTTGAGTGGAGCTCTCATCTTTTATGGTAATGATAGAAACATCGACAAAGGTAACGATGCTAATAACATTTAATATAGACCTAAGAGGCATCTTTGTATTGAATCGACTTGGTGAAGTGAAAAGATAAGTTTGGTATTGTGGGGGTATGTTGTATACATAGCTACATAATGGAATACATGTGTAGAATAACCTCCCACGGGATGCTAAAGTATCTCACACTGCAGCTACACATATTTTAGGGTACCCTTGGACATTGAATAAGTTGCGCCTACCTAAAAATTTTCATGGTAATAAGTATCAACATTTCTGAAGAACGTTACATTCATGGCATCGCATAGAGCATCAATCACATTGAAATTGAAAACATGACCCTCACGTTTTTCATTGACATAGAGATGTATGTTTCCTTTGCAAATTACCCCGCCTTTAAGAACCCAAGACATATGTTATGGATGTAATTTGTTAATGGTTATTGTCATAACAAGTTATAACAAAACAACAAAGTGATTTCCATTATTGTCGGTTGTTAGTAAATAAGAGAGTTACTTTAATGTAGGCACAATGGTAAGGGAAACATGGAGTTAGGTAAAAAGAAAATTGGAGCTCAAACATGAATATAAGTAATAGGAAATACTAGCATTAATATCGGAATTCAAATGTATAACCGAGTTCAAGTAACAATGCAAATTGTTTTATAGGAAATTTCATGTTATAAGCAACGGAATGCAACTTGCGAAACATATAAATGGTATAGTTCATATCAACTGTATGTTAGTTTTTTTAGGCTTGTAAATTGGTCAAGTTTAGGACCTCAATCGTATGGTTTTCCATTTGGTTCATGACCAGCATTTTTAGAAAAGTTCGTCGTAAGGTAGGGTCCCAAAGGTTCTTCAAGATGTAAGTAAGTATGACCTATAATTTATACTTGAGTCTATTTGCATAATACCTAATCTATCTTAGAAATTACATAAATTGGAATTTCCACTAATGCTCTACCAATGATAATCGTAGCATGGTTTGAATCCCTCAAATGGGAAGGAGATACATAGCAATTTTTGACTTAGTTTAAATTCATTTAAAACCATTTTTTTCCTAAAAGGGTATTTAGGTACTCTGAGTTTAACTGTAAAGGTCATCATCAACTTTTAGATTTATTTGAAAGCATCAATTTATCTATCGTTGCCAACCTTTTGGGTGAGTATGAAGGTAATAAGAAGACCTACATGACTTCCAAGTAAGGCATGACCGAGAAAATTGTACATATTTAAGTGAGAAACAATATTTTGAAGTCAAGGTTTAGTATTTTCTTTTAAGTATTTGTGACAATAAGCTTGGTATATCGCTGACAAGAATAAAAGCGGGGGGGGGGAGTTTTAAAACCATTGTGTGCAAAAGATAAGCTACATGCCGGTAAATATATTTAAAGAAAGTGTGCATGATGAATACTTGTAAAATTTGTTCTTAGTTGTTCAAAAGAACTCAGAGATGGACTTATGAAGCATTGAAGGATGGTCATCTTGAATTTGGTCTGTGAAGGTTTCTTATCAGTTTGAAAAGAAATCTTTTGTATACTTCAAGAATTCATAAGTTTGAAGGTTGTAGATTTGTGAAGGAACAATAAGCTTCTACAAGTGACTGTGGTATCTTGGTCAAAATGTGTCAACATCTTCAAAGCTATCTACAAGTGAAAATGATCATCTACATGCTTTAAAAAGTTATTTAGAGGGTTTTGATATTTTTCTATAGTGTGTATCACGGTTAGAGTTTTGTAAGTTTCTAGTCTTGTTAGTTGTATTTGAAAGGAATCTACAAACATGTCGAGAGAACTCTAAAATGAATTACTTTCTTTTACCCCGAAATATGAGACTATTATGAAAAATCTCGGAATTGTCATTTCAGCAAAAGGATTTTCTTAGATGGTTGAAGGAAATATTATTAACACCAATAGATGTACGGAGGTCGAAGTGAGAAAGATGTCATGTTCGGACCTATAGTAGGTCATCTAGTCCTATATGAGTGATCAAATTGAAAGATACGGTTATGATCCTAGGTTCGGGAGTAAGGAGGTATGCTCAAGTTTCTGAGATTATTTGGGTGTATCATAATGGTATCCATACAAGGTACAAAGTGTTTTATGACAGATGAGTTGAAGACATTGATTGTGAAGGTAAAGGACATGTGTAAAGCACTTGTGAAGACCCAAACATTATGCTACAAGTGCAATCTGATGTGATGGAATATAGTTGTATGTGCCAAGAGGATTTAGGACCCATTAAGTCATCTTGAAAGAGCTTCTTCAAGGTTTTTTAGGTCCATGTAGGTGTAGTTTCAACTCTACGATGTATGAAGGTAATACAAAGACCTACATGACTGCCAAGTAAGGCATGATTAAGTAAATTATACATATTTAGGTGAGAAACAATAGTTTAAAGTCAAGGTTTAGTATTTTCTTTTAAGGGTCTGTGACAGTAAGCTTGGTATATCAGTGAAAAGAAGCAAATGTTGATATTGTTCAAAGGATTGAGGGGGAGTTTTAAAACAATTGTATGCAAAAGAGAAGCTACATATTAATCAATATCTTTAGAGGGAGGGTACATGATGATCCTTACTTGAAAAATTTGTCCTTAGTTGTTCAAAGGAAGTTAGAGATGTACTTATGAAGCATTGAAGGATGGTCATCTTGAATTTGGTCTCGTGAAGGTTTTTATCGGTTTGAAAAGAAAGCTTCGTATACTTCAAGAAGTCATAGGTTTGGAGGTTGTAGATTTGTGAAGGAACAAAAAGCTTCTACAAGTGACTGTGGGTATCTTGGTCAAAATGTGTCAACATCTTCAAAGCTATCTATAGGTGAAAATGATCATCTACATGCTTGAGAAAATTGTTTGGAGGGTTTTGATGTGTGTCTATAGTATATCTTACTATCTCCCATGTGGTTTGAAGCATAAGGTTTGGAAAATCAATCCATGGATAAAGAAAAACTGAAACTTGTTCATTGAAGGTCTGTGTGAAACAAAACGAGTGTGCGATTCATGTTATGATACTCGTATGACTTTTGTTATGGCGTGTCAAAGAAGGTTATACATCACTATGGTATGGTACTTTACCAATGAGGGCCTCGGTAATTGTTGTGTTTGAAACAGGTAATGAGATTATATTCCAGTTTAGTCCTATTTCACCCAAATCACAAACCTATTTCGCTGACATGCTAGTATGTTTTGGCAAATAAATTATTGTGCGATGCTCTTCGACAGGGGACAAAAATACAATTTTCCCAGAGAAATTAAAAAATCTATAAAGTGGTGGAATGGAATATGGCGTTCCTTATTGGTATTATCTCAAGTAGCTAAGAGCCCATCGGAAGGAGGTCAAAGACACAGCGCTGGTGTAACAAATGTTTTATATTCCATTCAATTTTTGGGAGAAATTTTATCTTTAGGAATTAGATCCTTCATTGTAATCGTGACATGTTGGGATGACAAGTTAACAAAAATAATTGGACACAGACATATCCGGCTTAGTATTGTTAAATACTCCGCATGTGGGTTGTTATAGGGATCCTATGGATCTGTTGAGCTTCCAGTTTGACTACAAAGATCATAAAATCTCTTTAATTTAAGACGATCGTATAATCCCGTATTATTTTGCTGAACAACGGTCAAATACCTAAATTCTAATCAACATAATCTTTAATACGGATTTTTCCAGCTAATACTCTAACTTGAGAAATTCCGTGCCAAAATTCAACAAATAGGCCAACTAAGACACGACATAAGAAAAAGATTACACATCACCATTAAATAAAAACAAAAGATTAACCGTAGCCATAGTAGACCCAAATTTTAAAATAAGAAATCAAAACCATGAAAAGCCTCCACCTCGGATCATCTAAGATCTTGAATTAATAAAAAATTTAACAGCCGAAATAAGAACACCCAAATCTAAAACTTACTGGTAAATAACAGCCTGCAAGTGCCGTGAAACAAACTTAAAGATCTAGCTTGGGTTCATGAGAGGGAAAAATGGAAAATGAAAACCAAAAGAGTATGTCAAGGGAAACTGGTTACAGAGAAAGAAAGTGCCTGAAGCATGAAATGAAACGAAACCAGTTCTGGGAAAACTATGTGCATGCATGGGCAAGTGGCTGAGTGGGGCATCAACACGTGGACAAGGAGCAGAAAATAGACGTCGTCATCGTAAATACCCAAGCAAAAGGAAGCCACGCCTCCAGCGTAAGAGGAGATTTCATCCACCACCCTGCAAAATATTTTTCACGTCTAAATCAAACTCTACATAGAAGCCAAATAAAATGTCACATTTGAGATAAATCATTATCGATTCACTTTGGTATCTTCTATTTAATTTCTTATGATAAATCACACCTCCACGTGAATGTGGGTGAAAAAAAGGAAAGTTGAAAACAATTAATAAATGTTGATATGCTTTCTTATGATTGTCTATAGGAGTTGATGCTTTACAAGAATGTGGTACTTTTAGCAAGAATGTGGCATTGACGTATGGTCATAAAACATTTTTTTTTTGGTATTACTTATTATTTTCAACCTTAAATAAATGCTTTGCGGTTTAAGACACATGAAACATATTTTTGAACGGGGATATTTAGACAAACAATTCATCATGTTTGAATAGTCATTGTAATAGATGGGCTTTTTGGGTGGGGATACAAACCTAATACCTCCCTCTTCCAAGACAACCTCAACTAGCTAATCCATCCATTATTGTGCACTAATAGTACAAGAAATATTTTTTTAGTTGGGGGAGTGATAACGGAGGTATATTATGAACACGAAGTGCAATACATTATAAATTTATTATTTTATGGAATTTTATTATTTTTAAACGAGCAATGGTCTCAATCATCATATCCATTTTTTCCTATTATTTGGTAAAATATGTACACTCAATAATTTCTTTAAGCTCATTTATTCCTTTTCTTTAAAAATTTAGCATGTGTTGTTTCTCATATTTAGATCCATTATTAAAAATGCCATGATATAGCAAATTACTGCCGAAGTTTACTCGTTTTGATAGTAGACAAAAATTTAGAAATTAAGAATGGGGAAGAAATCAAGTACAATTTAATTATTCATTTCCATTGTAAACATTGTGTATTATATAATACATTTCGTAAGAATTACTAATATCGAATTTAGCTTTGGCTCTAAGCCAATTAGTGCATGGATTGCATATGACTATAGTATAAACTAATTATAGGAAAAAAAAACTTGTAAATGGAAACTGCTGAAATCAATATATGAAAATTATAGAAACTGCAAGTTTTTTATACATGTCAATGTTGTAGCCATAAAGGCACAAAATGAATAATAACATAATGAGGTTGAGTAATAGAGAAATAAAAAAAAGCATTGTTTTTTGTAGCGAAGTTGAGAAGGCGAAAAACTGAAATGTATAAACTGGAGGGATGAATATATGTGGACCTGAAACAAAGAAGAAAAGAGAATTGTTAAAAGAAGAGGATACATTAATTTATGGATTGCATATAACAATAATATGGACTAATTATAGATTAAAAATGAATGGAAAGTGTTGATATTAGTTATGTGTTAGCATATGGATTTGCACGCATGCAAATGGCATGCAACAAAGGTGTGGGAACGAAGTCCCTTCTCAATGAAGGTGAGGTTGCCTTTATTGAAAACCAAAATCAGTATTTACATCTGTACATTCAAAATTGTATGTGGGGGGTGTTTTGGGACATTAATGGAAAGAAAAGTGAATGAAGGAAATGGAATGGAATGGAATGGAGGAAAGGAGTGGAATGGAATGAACTCAAAGAACATGCAAGAGTTAGGTAAACACATAGCCTAATATTGCATGAAGAGGAAAGATGAATAACTAACACAAATAAAACGGAGTTTGAGTTAGCCAAACAAGAACGTGTAAAAGGGAACACACATGAGCAAGTAGATAATCAGAGCTTGATCACTGTGAACTAGAACAACTGATTAATAATGTTGACAATAAGATCAAAGATAATATTTGCATGCAAGATTCAAAACACCTAACATCTAATGAACATAAGAACATCAAATGTTACAAGAGACAATGAATGAGACACAAAGTTTGTATTCCATTAACTCCAAAATGTTTTTCACAAAAGAACACAAAGTTTCTTCCTGAAACAAAGCTTGCACAAAAGTATTTTCTTCTCCTCTCTCAAAGTCACCCTTTACAAATGAGCCCCTCACTTCCTTTTATAACCCAAAAGTTGGTTACAAAGTAGTTAGGGTTTTACATGATCATTAAATAAGGCACTTAAGTGACTTTTGACTTTTTCTAACCAACTTTATTAAAGACAACCCAAAAATAGAAATTACTTAAAATAACCATTGTTTCCCAAATAACAACACCTTTTAAAATATACAATAATAACTAGTGCCTTATCCATTGAAACGGGGTCCGCCTATCTCAAACGTATGAGAAATGGACTCTCCCACTTCGCTAGATACCAAGAAAATCAACTCCCTGCATCGCCGGTGAAATTAGGATCTCTTTACTTTTGCCAGTTGAAAGGATCTAAACCTTCCCAAAGTTTCAAACATCTTTTCTTCTTCTGGAGGTTCACTTGGTTGAAGAATAGCCTCACAAAATACCTGTAATTCAAGAATTCTACTTGGCATATCATTTAAATTAACAATTTTGGATTGAGCATTCTCAAATAAGTTCTTCAATTTGATGCACCGCTCCATGGAAAATGACGAGAAATTGTTGGCAGGAGTGTACAAGTACTTAAAAATTGTGAAAATTGTTCTTCCACCTGCTCCATGAACACCTTTGATTATGCTCGTTCACGAGGTTACAAGGAATCTCAGCCATGAATTCCTAAATCAAGGAGAGTGAAGTGAAGGCTTCATTGCACATGCTTTGTCATAATGAATCATAGAATCCTCGAGAAGCGTTTTTCTTGATTTGAGATGCAGACACCAAAGAAAATGTGTCCCTCGATGTTCAAATTTGAGAATTCCTTCAATAGCTAAAACTGAAGATTTAATAATTGTCATCTCCTGTAAATGGGCTATATCTCATTCAAATTTGATATAGCGAGAAATAAATGTCTCTTTGAAAGAAAGAATTGGATCCAGATACGCACTGATATCTTTATAAAGCTTAACTGCGGTCTTGATCGTCCCCTGGCCTAAAACAAGAATCTCTGAAAGCCAAGTTTTAGTGACATGGCCCAATGTGTTTATTTCCTTTGAAAAATTGAGAGTCTCTTCATCTGGGGCAGCCAACGCATCAGTTACTGGGAAGGTGGATGATATGGGATTTATCAAATGTTGAATATACTCCACCAAATGATTCTTTTCAGCCTTGAGCTGAGAATTTTAAGACTTGTATTTATCAAGTATTTTTAGCACAATATCAATTGAATCTCAAGCCACTGCTATATTGCTTTCTAATGTAGATATTCCAAGTGCCAATCTGGAAACTTCATTGTCGGAAGGCGTCATAACATCGCGCTCTTTATCCACTTGTGGAATGGAAAGGTCTGTCAACTTGTTTCCATCATTATCCACCATTATTCGAGAAAGCACCTTAGGCTTCTTAGGAATGGTGTCATTCGAAAGTTTGAAAAGGGCATCAAAATCGATGTCAATTGGCTTGACAACTCTCTTCCTTTTCTTTACTTCAGAATCAACCCAAGAAGGAGTATCATTCACTATTTCAGCATACGAATCCTGGAGCTCGAATCAATATTCTCATTATTCCCAACATCATGAGATCCTTCTTGAATCCTATCTATGACCTCAATTTGAGGAGACACAACCTCAATATCCACTTCCTGATTATTCGGGAGATTTTGGGAAATCCCTTCATGAACTACATGCTCTGAAGTGTTTGATATTTGAATTACCTGCTACTGAGTGGATGTTTGTTTGAAGCATGGCTGAGGATCATTTGCTGCTAGCTTGAGCACTATTAACGATGTGGGTAGAAGAATCTCTACTCGAGGTAGAAAATCTAGACACACGCTCTTTTCCTTCTTTGGGGTTTGGATCTTTGGATCTCTCTCCTCATGACACGTTACTTGGCGAAGTGGATTTTGGCAACCACTCTTTTCTTGCCTGTTGTGTATGATTGGATGGTAATGAGGTTGATCGAGAAGAGACTTTGGTCGAATGGAGACCCCCTCGTATAGGTAATTTTTTTGATCCTGAAACGTGATCTAGAATTGATTGAAATTTGGCAAGTTCCCTGTCATACCAAGATATGCTTCTTTCAATAATTGGTTGGTTCTTGCCATCGAGAGAAAATTCATCTCTCTTGGTCCAATCGATTTGAGGCAATGGGGTAAAGGCAACAACATCATATGAGGGATCGACGACGTCCTCATCATCATCTATGAATGAATCAGGAGGACTCTGATGTGGAAGGCCTTGATCTGAGAAAGTGTTAGGCGAGAGTACTCCCATCTTCTTACCTCATGTTCATCCGAGCAAGCAGCCCAGAAATCCTCCATGGTAGGATTATGTTGGTACTTTGCTCCCATAATCTTTTACATATATCCATTGATATCAAACTGGGCTCTCTTCACATATGGATGGATGGTTATGAGAGCGAACTCTTTTTCCATGAGTTGTGCACTGAATAGATTTGGGCATTGGTATTCCCCGATTTGGATCGGGAAATGGATTCCTGGACGGTGCTTGTCACTAAGAAGGCAGTGAACTTGGAATAACTGTCGTGCCAACTCCATTAATGCTCATCTATCACTGACATACTTGGGGAGTTTCCACGGGTACCAATAAAGCCACTCATGTGAATGTAGGAAAAAGATTAAAATTTTATAAACCAGGTTCCCCATTGGGAAATGACACTCATGGCTTCTTTAGAAAACCTTTCCTCAGTATTTTGATTCAGGTTCGGATCATGCGGAAGGTGAATGCATCGTTGACTCTTCTAAAATGGTGAGAACTATTTTTGAAGCTGAGCTGAGGGTAATAGTGAAAAACACTGTTCGACGACCCCATGACCCCTCTCATTTCAAGTCCCGAAAATAGCTTTCTTCGTGCTACTGCATAGGTCAGATATGAAGTCATGTAGAAGCATCCAGTCATCTTAACTTCTATCAATTGTTTGTGAATGGTGTTACTGATGATGGTGGCCCAATCCACAAACTCTTTCTTGGCTAGGATGATACAGATAAACTGGTACATCCATGGGTGAAAAATCCTTGCAGAAGGTAGACCGAAAACTCGACTTAGGAGAGTGATCATGTCTTTGATTTCTTCCACAAACTCAATGCGGTACAGTTCTTTGGGGAGCCTATCAATTCAAGGTCTCTTGGTTACTAACCAGTTGTTGTTGACCATTTTGCTCCATCTTAGGGGTTCTTCATCCCAGAACTCTTGTGTTGATTGGCGAGTGATATCCGCATTCTTAGGAAAGTTGGGTATTCCGAGCAACTCCTCAATGTGTTCAGGTGTGATTAAGAGGAAAGGCTCACGGTTATCTTTAAAAATCCCTTGTTTCTCAGGGTCGTAATGCTCTGCAAGCAATCACCAATTCGGACAACTTTGCGCACCGAGACAGAGAATGTTGTTGCTTGGGGTAGGCCACTATGGTAAAGCCTATCTGAGAAAATGGTTTTTCCTTATGTTTTCACTCGCTCGTAAAACTGTTGCACATTGATGTGACCCATTCGTATCGGTGATGTTGTTATATGCTGAATTAATGGAGCTGAGAGGGATAATTCCTTGGAAATCATATTTTAGGGCGGATTTGTTAGATTTCTCCATTGGCTTCCTTGATCTCTCTACAGATTTGGATTTTTCGGCCATTACAAATTTAACAGAAAGTGACTCGGGCACACTAGACAACGCAAACGGCTCTGGGTCTCGATCCTTGAAACCCCATTGATGCAAAAAATATTTTTGCTTTATTATTATTATTATTATTATTTAAAAAATAATAATAATAATCGACTGAATTACAATTTTTTTTAATATGTCAATACAACCAAATCGAGACTAAGCTCGAATTCTAGATCGATCGATACAATGATAAATATATTTTGATTAAAATCTCCCGATTTTAATATATATTTACAAAAAAAAATTCTCCTTGGCCGCACGTGAAAAACTACCTTTCTACCTTGGGCATGGTCTCGCACGTGGGATTCCTCCTAGGATGGGTGCATGGACTTGCCTGGAGAATGCGTGGAAGTTGCAAAAATGTGTGGGAGCTGTTTTATTTTGACTATGGCTGCATGTTCCTTCTTCTCACACATGGCCTACCCAAAGAGATGTGTTTTGGCTTTCTATGTTTTGCAATGCATGGGATTTGTTCTTCCTTTGTTGGTGTTTGTTTTGTATGGCTTGTGTAAGCAACTGCGTGATGTATTTTACCTCTAGCTATGTGGTTTTGGCTTAACCTACGCGGAAATGTATCTCCTTGTATTTTGTCTGACCAATACGTGGTCTCAAAACAAATGCTTCTCTTTCTTTTTTTTTTCCCGTGGGAATTTTCTGGTGGGTGCATGGGGTTCCTTTTTAATATCTTTTAACTTTGTTTAAAAACTTGTTCTTATTTCCCTCACACGTGGCCTGTCTTTAATCTTCTTCAAACCGTGTTTGGACTATCTTCACCCTTAGGCGCTTGGGAAAGGATTCTTTGTCCCTTTGCTATTTTTTGTCAATTAAAAACTATTCTTTTTCCCCTCAACTGGGCACCTTCTTCCTGGGATGCGTGAAAAACAATTTTTCTTTGTTCTGTTTTAAAGATCATTTCTCCAAGCACCTCATTTTCCCATTAGTCTGCTACCTTATTAAAACTAGCACATTTTTGTATTTCCTCTTCTTGTTGTGTGTAAAGAGATTCCTTGGATGGGCACGTGGGTTTGAGTTCTTTGTCTTCTCCTTCCTGTCTTTTCCTTCACCCAAGGCGTGGGCACATCTATTTGCCTTTAGTCCTTTTGTTGTCTTCTCTATTCAAATGTGTGGAAAACTGCTTGAAAATGTTGTGATTAATTTTTGTTGTCCTCCTTTTCACTCACAAGGCGTCTCCTCCTTGGCTAGGAAAAATGAATTTTTGTCTCTCTTTGGACTGTGAATGCGTTGAAAGTTGTTTGATCTGACAAAGTATTATGTCCTTCAGAAGAAATAAGAAGCGAAGCTTCACACAAATTTTTCCAACGGGTTTGATGGAGGAAGTTACAAGGATTAATTCAACTTCCTCACTTCCCGGGTAGTGGCTTAAGTGCCAGGGGGAAATGGGGAAAACAACGGACAATTGCCAATGGGAATGGAAAAATGGGTTGGCAATCCCCGTTCAATTTCCCCATGTGGGAAATTGGGGAATTTCTTGCCCGTTAGCCAATCCATGATTTGGAAATTGGTAGAGAAAATCCCATGTGTGGGAAAATTGAAGAGGATTGCCAGGAAAGGGGAAATCTGGGTTCGGAAGCCAGATTGGCTTCCCGGCAGTTGGAAGCGTAAGCTTACTTCCCTGGCATTAAAATTTGTCGAATGATTTTTAATTTATATTTCTTTAATTAAATAATCCTCAAGTGATTAAAAATAAATTTAATCAAACAAGGAGCAATTAATTAATTAAATATTAATTAATTAATTTTAATGTATTTTAACGCATTTTAAAGCACAGCGGAAGAGTTCTCACCCGAAAAGGACGAAACAAAGACCGAAACGATCAAAAAATGAGATGGTCGTAACGAGGGCAATGAACCACGTGGGGTAACACTTCAAATTTTTCAATTTTTTCATTTTTTATTATTTTTTAACAATTTTGCGAAGTCAAAATTGGCTGATAACAACTGGCTCTGATTGGGGACAAGGACTTCATGGACTCAAAGCAACGGACCCAAACCAAAATATTCATGAACATGATCTAAAAATGATGGGGAAAAAAATGGAGCGACACAAGAGAGGAGACCAAAAACAGGAAACAAACAAACCAAAATCCTAATTACCTATGTACATATGGGAACAACCCATTTTCAATTTCAATAATTCTTGAGATACTACCCACTATAGGGCAAAGGAAAATGAGTTCCATCGGGATATTCCAAGTAATATGTACTATCTCCACGAAATGTCTTATTTTAAACGGTCCCACCCATAGTGAATCAAACTTTCCATGTTTTCCTTTTGGCTCATGTCTTTTGTCCCAAAGAAGAACTAATTCATTGATTTGAAACTGTCTCTCTCTAGTTTTCCTGTCAAACAACTTCTTTACCTTGGATTGATGTTCCTCAATCCTATTTTCCACTTGAATTCTTTGTTCCTTGAGCTTGCTTAGGAACATGATCCTTTTATCTAATGCATTGGTGAAGCATTCATCATCAACTGCCTGAGCTAATTTTAATGTTGGTAACTCCAATGTGACGGGAATTTGAGCATCGGTTCCATATAAAAGTTGAAATGGAGACATTCCAATTGCCCTTTTGGGAGTTATGCGGTCAGCCCACAATGCATCATATAACTTTTTGTGCCAAGTTCTTTGATTTTCTTTGACTAACTTGCGCACAATAGTAATGAGGTTTTTGTTGTTGGATTCAGCTTGACCATTTCCCTGAGGGTAGTAATCTGATGAATGAGACAAAGATATCCCATATCCATAACAAAAACCTATCATCTCTGTAGAAGAAAAATTTGAGGCATTGTCCATCACAATCTTGTGTGGAATTCCATAACGAACCAATATATTTTCTTTGATGAAATCATAGATTATCACAGTAGATGTTTGTTTCACTGGTATAGCTTCCACCCACTTTGTAAAGTAATTAGTGGCGGTGAGCACATGAGTATGACCAGTGCTAGAATTAGGATTCAAAACCCCAATGAAATCTAAACCCCATTGTTGAAAGGGTTCTTCAATGACAACTAGCTTCAAAGGCAATGCTGCCAACTTGGGTCTTCCAACAAATTGTTGATAGGCTTCACATTTTGTCACCCATTTTTGAGCATCGGAAAACATAGTGGGCCAGTAATAATGTGCTCTCAAAATTTTATGGGTTATTACTGGGCCAGAGAAATGACCACCGCAAGCATGATTGTGGAAAGCTTCCAACAACCTAGGTTGTTGCTCTTTATCAACACATCTGAGGAACATGCCGTCAATTCCTTTCTTGAACAACGTGTTATCTTAGATGACATACCTGGTAGCTCTTAGTTTGATATCTCATTTCTCCTTAGCCATTAGATTCTCTAGACATTAGCCATATGTGAGGAAGCAGGCAATATCAGAATACCATTCATCTATGGTACTGACAAAAACTACCAATGGTAAATTTTCTTCAACTGGTTCTTCTTCGCAGTTATCTTGTGGTTCATTCTCTGTAATGAGTTGGTAGAGTCCTCTTCCTCAAACCAAATTGGTAGGTTTGATGTCCAAATCATATTCTTGGACCTTGGAGACCCAATTACCTCTTTTCGATCATGGTTTTGTTGTGTCAACATTGATTTAACCACGGTGCTTGGAATTAAGACTTTGGTGTGAGAATTCAACACATAATACATGAAGTGTTTCAGGGCTCTTACCACTTTGTGTATGCATGTCTCTCAAGAGGATTGTAATTAAGTTCATGTTTCTTGAATCCCGAAATCATGAATGTCATAGGAGATTTAATCCCTTCTTGATTTTATTGAGTCAAAATGGTGGAGATTATGTGTGGGGAAGCATAGCAATAGATTATAAAATCCTTTTTAAAATCGGGACATACCAATGTAGGATATTTTACAATAACACCTTTGATTTTCTCAAATTCCTCTCTATCTTCCTTTGACCATTTGAAGGATTCTTTTCCTTTCATCATATCAGCGATTTCTTTAGTAAGCTTGGTAAAATCTAGCACGAACCTTCTCAAAAAGTTCACCTTCTCGAAGAATCAATGCACTCCAGGCTTACTTGTAGGTAAGGAAAGATTTTTATAGATTGAACGCATTTAGGATCGATCTTAGTTCCTTCCTTAGAAACAATATGACCTAGGAGTTTCCCTTCTGTAACTCCAAAACAGACTTTTTTAGATTTAGAGAAATCTTATGAAGTTTGCACCTTTGCAATATTTTCTCCAAATCCCTTAGGTGATCTTCTCATTTCTTGGAGAACACTGTCAAGTCATCTAGGTATATCACAATGATCTTGTCTTTATAATCTGCAAATGCCATATCCATGGCCCTTTGAAAAGTTATGCCGGCATTGATCAAACCGAAAGGCATTCTTCTATACGCGAATGTACTTCCTAGCCACTTCAATCGAAGTGAACGTGGTTTTATGTTGATCTTCTCTAGGACTGGTAGTGGGTGGGTAGTTATCCTTCAAGGAAGCCTGATTAAGATTGTAGAAATCCATGCAAATTCTAATTTCTCCATTTTTCTTGTGAACCGGTACAATATTAGCTATCCAAGTCGAATGTCAAATAGGAAACACTATTCGTGCATCTAGCATCTTTTGAACTTCATGAAATATCGTCCCTGCAACCTTGGGATTATATTGTCTTTGCTTTTTCCTGAATGGAACTACACCAGGCTTCAAGGGTATGGCATGCTCCATTTCCCTATGTTGGAAAGACTTCAAGTCTTCATATGAATAAGCTAAAATGTTAGAATATTTGGTAAGGAGATTTATGAATTTCCTATGCTCTCCTCAGGTGAGCAACACTTGCCAATATTGATTAGGCGAGGTTTATCCTTGGTACCGATATTAACTTGCTCATAGTCAACAGAATTTACAGGTCCTGCCTGCTCTTTCTCTTTGATAAACCTGTCATGTTTGTCAAAAAGATTCAAGTGAAACCAATCCTTTGGGAATTTTATTTCCTTTGAGTTGAATGATGCCATCACCAGGATCTTCGTTCTCAACTCCTTCCTAAATGGGTGAGGTAGTTGATTCGTGAAATGCAGAATCACTTCCTTCAAAGTACAATTGTTCAAAATTTTCTCTCTTTTCCAAGAAGGCAATAATTTGTTGATCATCATTAAATACTTGCCAATTTTCTGCATTGTCAGGAACACTTGGCCTAAAAACCATTTCAATGGTGTATTTGACTTGATCAAATTCTGAATGAGGAATCATTAATGAAGCTGAGACTGCTAGAGAATCTACTTTGTCATTCTTTTCATGAGGGACATATTTTATGGAAAAAGTGTCAAAGACTTCTATCACGTCCCACACTTTATTTCTGTAGTGTCTCAAATGATCATTCTTTACTTGGAACTGATTTCTTACTGTTTCACGATCAATTCTACATCTCCAAAGACTTCCAAATTTTTGATCCCTTTCTCCTCTGTAACTTGGAGGCCAAGGATTAATGCCTCGTACTCTGTAGTGTTATTAGTATTTGAAAATTTGAGTTTGTAGGAAAAAGGAAACATCTCACCATTTGGAGATATGAGCACCACTCCTGCACCAGAGCCCGTTGAACAACTTCCATCAAACTCAAGAGTCCAGATCTCATTGGAATCTTGGCAAGTGATATCAAGGGTATGAACTTCTGCAATCATCATATAATTACCCATACTTGAGCCTTTGAAAAGGATCTCATGCGCAGATCTTTGGCTTTAGTTACCGTGAACTTAGCTGAGCTTCCGGCATAAGATTTTGCATTTCTTCATTGATAGGAATCATAGCATGAGACCAGTCCATTTGAATCTCACCACCCAAATCCCTAAAAAAATTCTGCTCAACAAAATTCCATACGAGGTGGGAATATCAACAACTAAAATAGTTACCTTAACTCACTTTTGAGGGAATTGGGCTAAAACCATTTGGGCGTCTTTAATCTACCTGATTAGAGGAACTTGCTTGGTTTCCATGGAGTAACATGATCTGAATGTTCTTGTACAAGTCAAACCAAGAGCATGTGCTACTTTTTTCGCATCACATTATCCGAGGCTCCAGAGTCTATAATGCAATTACTTAATTTGCATCCGTTGATCAGAAAAGACACAAAGAAAGGTTCAATATTTTCATTTGAAGGTGTAGTGGCCGCCACAATATTTTGATTTTTCCCATCTTTGGGAGTTTTCATAATTCCTTTGGAGGAATGAACAGTAGAGTCACCTTTGATAAACTGGACCAATTTCTCGATTTGATCCTTGTTGGACTTCAATTACTCTACTTGTGACATGTAAATTTTTTTTTATTGATATGATCAATGATATCAAATTTAGGCAAAGTAACCGTACTTGAAGTCTCAGATATAAGTTATTTCAAACTTGATGATGGCACACTTTTGACCTTGGCCTCGGGCTTGGTTGACACTGATGTGGAAGAAGAAACTTTCTTCATAGTTGGTTTACCAACCAATTGATCTAACAAAGGTCCTCCTTTCTTTAAGATAGTCTTGACCTTTGAAACCTCAGTCACCTTGGACTCTTTAGGAGCCTCATTTGTCTTGGATTCTTTGGGAGTTTCCTTGAAACCTCTTTATCTCCCACCTTAGTGGTATCCTGCTCCTTTTTCTGAGAGCGTGTGAAAATGATGAAAGATTGACTATTCATATCTTCTATAATTTCTTCGTATTCATCTTCCTCATCGGAATGGTACTCAAAGAAATGATTATTACTTTCCCCCTCAGGATCTTCAACTTTAGGTTCAGATGTCTCAAAATCGGCTCTTCCTCATCAACCTCGATGACTTCAATCTCATCATTGCTTTCTTCAATGACATCACATTTGGAATTAGTTGTGGGAGCTGCTTTAATAGCAAGCCTTGTTGGAGCACCTGCAATCCTGGCTTTGTTGGGAATGTATCCTTTTCTCGGGATGTCTTTGTAAGGAGCAGGTTTACTACTTTGAGCAACTTGCTTTTTCAAAGCCAGCACATCATTAGCCAACTTAGTGAGTATAGTTTCTGAAGCATTGGGAGTTTCTTGACTCTTTCCTTTGAGGGAGGTTTTCTTGAATTTTCCTTCCATGATTAAGTCATCTTCAATTTCTATGGCCAAATATTGAGCAAGTTCCAAAGTAACCACCCTATCCCTTCTCAGCTGATAGCACACTTCTGGTTGTTGTGCGTTAATAAAGAAACATTTTTTCCATCAAGGTTTAGATGAATCCCGATGGGAACTTTGTTCACCATTTTGTTGAATTTTTCCACGAAATTCCTCATGGGTTATGTGGGCTCTTTCTTCACCTGAGATAGTTGGGCAAGAAGAGCATGTTCATCTTCTACCATCTTGAATTGATTTTCAAACTTAGTTTTCATATCATTCCAATTTGTGATACATCCATTGGGAAGATGATGAAACCAATCTGTAGCAACATCATGCAATGTTTCAATGAAGAGACGAATAGCAACATCTTCATATTCTACCAAAAAAATAGCACATGCAGCGAAAAAGGCAGAAATATGGTCATCTAGTGATGTCTTCCCATCTCCGTCAAACTTGGGAAGAATCTTTCTTGATCCTCGTGGGAGTTCATGTCGAGCAGGTAAGGCCAATGGGCCTATGGCATTTCCCCATGGTACGTTGGCTGCCATTTGAGGAAAGGTGGTATGTGAAGGTAAAACAACGTGAGCAAGGACAAGTGCTTGACTGGTAGTGATTCCTTCCTTGCTTGCTCTTTCAAGACTTGATGCAAGGCTTGTAGATCTACGAGGTGTGTTCTTCTTTGGAGGAGATAACTTGAAACCAAATTTTCCTTGAAATTCAAAAGTGGGATCAAATCAACCTTTAGCTTTTTCTCCTCGCGTAAACCTCTTTCCTTCTAGTTTGGAATCTTTATTGTGAAGGAATTACTGGCGTGTTTCGACCGGCTCTAGCCTTTTCTCTTCGCTCTCTTTCTTGAGCTATTTGCGCCTGAATAACTCTAGCAACTCTCGCGGCTTTCTCTTCTTCGTTATCTAATACTGATGTGGCAAGATGAAAATGATGGTTACTTGTGCACTTTTCCCAAATAGCTTGCCTCAAATCTGATGATATGTCTTCTTGAGTATCTGCAAAAACAAGATATGGTTGTAAGATAGGTGGGTTACCTGTAATAGTCATACAACTTATTACCTTAGTGGAAGAGGACCGCATCGGTGAACAACAATCAACATATATCCAAGAGGTCTTCTGGCCACAAGTGTGGGTGCTCTTCTCCTAAGGTCTTCGATGTAGATTTATTTATTAATGGCTCTATCAATAGCCACAAATTTCTACAAGCTTTCACGGTTTTCCCAAGCTATTGTTCGAAGTTTGGCAACAATGTCTCCTTGGAAATCTTCATCGGGCACAAGGTTTGGTTGAAGAACTGGAGCTTGTGTAGAGGGGATAGTCATAAAGATTTAACCAAGCACTAGTTAACGATTCTGAATCCCCAGTGGAGTCGCCAAAAACTGTTAGCATATGGATTTTCACGCATGCACATGACATGCAACAATGTGGGAATGAATTCCCTCCTCAATGAAGGTGAGGTTGCCTTTATTGAAAACCAAAATTGTATTTACATCTATACATTCAAAATTGCATGTGGGGGGTGTTTTGGGACATCAATGGAAAGAAAAGTGAATGAAGGAAATGGAATGGAATGGAGGAAAGGAGTGGAATGGCATGAAATGAAAGAACATGCAAGAGTTAGGTAAACATAGAGCCTAATATTGCATGAAGAGGAAAGATGAATAACTAACACAAATAAAACGGAGTTTGAGTTAGCCAAACAAGAACGTGTAAAAGGGAACACACATGAGCAAGTAGATAATCAGAGCTTGATCACTGTGAACTAGAACAACTGATTAATAATGTTGACAATAAGATCAAAGATAATATTTTCATGCAATATTCAAAACACCTAACATCTAATGAACATAAGAACATCAAATGTTATAAGAGACAATGAATGAGACACAAAGTTTGTATTCCATTAACTCCAAAATGTTTTTCACAAAAGAACACAAAGTTTCTTCCTGAAACAAATCTTGCACAAAAGTATTTTCTTCTCCTCTCTCAAAGTCACCCTTTACAAATGAGCCCCTCACTTCCTTTTATAACCCAAAATTTGGTTATAAAGTAGTTAGGGTTTTACATGATCATTAAATAAGGCACTTAAGTGACCTTTGACTTTTTCTAACCAACTTTATTAAAGACAACCCAAAAATAGAAATTACTTAAAATAACCATTATTTCCCAAATAACAACACCTTTTAAAATATACAATAATAACCAGTGCCTTATCCATTGAAACGGGGTCTGCCTATCTCAAACGTATGAGAAATGGACTCTCCCACTTCGCTAGATACCAAGAAAATCAACTCCCTACACCACCGGTGAAATTAGGATCTGCTACTTTTTCCAGTTGAAAGGATCTAAACCTTCCCAAAGTTTCAAACATATTTTCTTCTTCTGGAGGTTCACTTGGTCAAAGAATAGCCTCACAAAATACCTGTAATTCAAGAATTCTACTTGGCATATCATTTAAATTAACAATTTTGGATTGAGCATTCTCAAATAAGTTCTTCAATTTGATGCACCACTCCATGGAAACTGACGAGAAATTGTTGGCGGGAGTGTACAAGTACTTAAATAATTATGAAAATTGCTCTTCCACCTACTCCAATGAACACCTTTGATTATGCTCGTTCACGAGGTTACAAGGAATCTCAACCATGAATTCCTAAATCAAGGAGAGTGAAGTGAAGGCTTCATTGCACATGATGTCATAATGAATCATAGAATCCTCGAGAAGCATCTTTCTTGATTTGAGATGCAGACACCAAAGAAAACGTGTCCCTCGATGTTCAAATTTGAGAATTCCTTCAATAGCTAAAACTGAAGATTCCATACTTGTCATCTCCTGTAAATTGGGAAATATCTCATCCAAATTTGATATAGCAGAAACAAAAGTCTCTTTGAAAGAAAGAATTGGATCTAGATACGCACTGATATCTTCATGAAGCTTAACTACGGGTCTTGATCACCCCTAGCCTAAAATGAGAATCTCTGAAAGCCAATTTTTAGTGACATGGCCCAATGTGTTTATTTTCTTTGACAAATTGAGAGTCTCTTCATCTGGGGCAGCCACTACATCAGGTAATGGGAAGGTGGATGATATGGGATTTATCAAATGTTGAATATACTCCACCAATTGATTCTTTTCAGCCTTGAGCTAAGAATTTTGAGACTTTTATTTCTCAAGTATTTTTAGCACAATATTAATTGAATCTCGAACCATTGCCATATATCGCTTTCTAATGTAGATATTTCAAGTACCAATCTGGAAACTTCATAGTCAGCAGGCGTCATAGCATCGTGCTCTTTATCCACTTGTGGAATGGCAAGGTCTGTAAATTTGTTTCCATCATTATCCACCATTATTTGAGAAAGAACCTTAAGCTTATTAGGAATGGCATCATTCGAAAGTTTGAAAAGGGAATCAAAATCGATGTCAATTGGCTTGACAACTCTCTTCCTTTTCTTTACTTCAGAATCAACCCAGGAAGGAGTATCATTCACTATTTTAGCATACAGAAATCTGGAGCTCAAATCAATATTCTCATTATTCCCGCCATCATGAGATCCTCCTTGAATCCTATCTACAACCTCAATTTGAGGAGACACAACCTCAATATCCACTTCCTGATTATTCGGGAGATTTTGGGAAATCCTTCATGAACTACATGCTCTGAAGTGTTTGATATTTGAATTACCTATACATGAGTTGATGTTTTTTCAAAGCATGGTGAGGATCATTTTCTGCTAGCTTCGGAGCACTATTAACGATGTGGGTAGAAGAATCTCTACTTGAGGTAGAAAATATAGACACACACTCTTTTCCTTCTTTGGGGTTTGGATCTTTGGATCTCTCTCCTTGTGACATGTTACTTAGTGAAGTAGATTTTGGCAACCACTCTTTTCTTTCATGTTGTGTATGATTGGATGGTAATGACATTGATTGAGAAGAGACTTTGGTCGAATGGAGACCCCCTCGTATAGGTAATTTTTGTTATCCCAAAACATGATTTGGAATTGATTGAAATTTGGAAAGTTCCCTGTCATACCAAGATATGCTTCTTTCAATAATTGGTTAGTTCTTGCCATCAAGAGAAAATTCATCTCTCTTGGTCTAGTCGATTCGAGGTAATGGGGTAAAGGAAACAACATCATATGAGGGATCAATGATGTCCTCATCATCATCTATGAATGAATCGGGAGGACTCTGATGTGGAAGGCCTTGATCTGAGCAAGTGTTAGGCGAGAGTACTCCCATCTTCTTACCTCATGTTCATCCGAGCAAGCAGCCCAGAAATCCTCCATGGTAGGATTATGTTGGTACTTCGCTCCCAGAATCTTTTGCATATATCCATTGATATCAAACTGGGCTCTCTTCACATATGGATGGATGGTTATGAGAGTGAACTCTTTTTCCATGAGCTATGCATTGAATAGATTTGGGCATTGGTATTCCCCGATTTGGATCAAGAAATGGATTCCTGGACGGTGCTTGTCACTAAGAAGGCAGTGAACTTGGAATAACTGTCGTGCTAACTCCATTAATGCCCATCTGTCACTGACGTACTTGGGGAGTTTCCACGGGGTACCAGCAAAGCCACTCACGTGAATGTAGGAAAAAGATGAAAATTGTATAAACTAGGTTCCCCATTGGGAAATGACACTCATGGCTTCTTTAGAAAACCTTTCCTCAATATTTCATTAAGGTTCGGATCACACATAAGGTGAATGCATCGTTGACTCTTCTAAAATGGTGAGAACTATTTTTGAAGCTGAGCTGAGGGTAATAGTGAAAAACACTGTTCGACGACCCCATGACCCCCTTGTTTCAAGTCTCGAAAATAGCTTTCTTCATGCTACTGCATAGGTCAGATATGAAGTCATGTAGAAGCATCTAATCATCTTAACTTCTATCAATTGTTTGTGAATGGTGTTACTGATGATGGTGGCCCAATCCACAAACTCCTTCTTGGCTAGGATGATACAGATAAACTGGTACATCCATGGGTGAAAAATCCTTGCAGAAGGTAGACCAAAAACTCGACTTAGGAGAGTGATCATGTCTCTGATTTCTTCCACGAACTCAACGCGGTACAGTTCTTTGGGAAGCCTGTCAATTCGAGGTCTCTTGGTTACTAGCCAGTTGTTGTTGACCATTTTGCTCCATCTCAGGGGTTCTTCATCCCAGAACTCTTGCGTTGATTGGCGAGTGATATCCGCATTCTCGGGAAAGTCGGGTATTCTGAGAAACTCCTCAATGTGTTCAGGTGTGATTAAGAGGAAAGGCTCGTGGTTATCTTTAAAAATCCCTCGTTTCTCAGGGTCGTAATGCTCTGCGCAAGCAATCACCAATTCTAGACACTGCACCGAGACAGGGAATGCTGTTGCTTGGGGTAGGCCACTATGGTAAAGCCTATATGAGAAAATGGTTTTGCCTTCAGTTTTCACTCATTGCAAAATTGTTGCACGTTGATGTGACCCAGATTCATATCAGTGATGTTGTCATATGCTGACTTAATGGAGCTAGGAGGGATAATTCCTTGGAATTCATATTTCAGGGCATTTGTTAGATTTCTCCACTGGCTTCCTCGATCTCCCCATAGATTTGGATTTTTCGGCCATTATGAATTTAATAGAAAAGTGACTCAGGCATGCCAAACAACGCAAACGGGCCAGGTCTCAGTCTCCGAAACCCCGTTGATGCAAGAAAAATATTTTTCTTTAATATTATTATTATTATTATTTTAAAAATAATAATAATAACCGACCCGAATTACAATTTTTTAATATGTCAATACAAACAAATCGAGACTAAGCTCGAATTCTAGATCGAGCGATACAATGATAAATATATTTTGATTAAAATCTCCCGATTTTAATATATATTTGACAGAACAAATTCTCCTTGGTGGACATGAAAAATTGCCTTTCTACCTTGGCGTGGTGCACTTGCGTGGGATTCCTCCTGGGTTGGGTGCATGGACTTGCCTAGAGAATGCATGGAAGTTGCAAAACATGTGGGAGCTATTTTTTTAGCTATGGCTGCATGTTCCTTCTTCTCACATGTGGCCTGCCAAAAGAGATGTGTTTTGGCTTTCTATGTTTTGCAATGCGTGGGCTTTGTTCTTCCTTTGCTGGCGTTTGTTTTATATGGCTTGTGTAAACAACTACGTGATGTATTTTTCCTCTAGCTGTGTGTCTTTGGCTTAACCTATGCCGAAATGTATCTCCTTGTATTTTTTCTAACCAATACATGGTCTCAAAAAAAATTCTTCTCTTTCTTTTTTTTTGTGTGGGAATTTGTTGGTGGGTGTGTGGGGTTCCTTTTTAATATCTTTTAAATTTGTTTAAAAACTTGTTCTTATTTCACTCATATGTGGCTCATCTTTTAGTCTTCTTAAACCGTGTTTGGTTCTTTTCACCCTTAGGCGCGTGGGAAAGGATTCTTTGTCCCTTTGCTATTTTTTGTCAATTAAAAAAGCTGTTGTTTTTCATCTTGGTGGCGCGCCTTCTTCTTGGGATGCATGAAAAACAATTTTTCTTTGTTCTTTTTAAAGATCAAGCTTTCTTGCCAGGCGCCTCGTTTTCCCACGTGGTCTGCCTTTGCCTTATTAAAACTAGCACATTTTTTTGTATTTCCTCTTCTTGTTGTGTGTAAAGAGATTCCTTGGATGGGCACGTGGGTTTGAATTCTTTTTCTTCTCCTTCCTGTCTTTTCCTTCACCCAAGGCGTGGGCGCATGTATTTTCCTTTAGTCCTTTTACTGTCTTCTCTATTCAAATGTGTGGAAAATTGCTTGAAAATGTTGTGATTAATTTTTGTTTTCCTCCTTTTCACTCACAAGGTGTCTCCTCCTTGGTTGGGAAAAAGAAATTTTTTTCTCTCTTCTTTGGTGTGAATGCATTGAAAGTTGTTTGATTTGACAAATTAGTATGTCTGCAGAAGAAATAAGAAGCAAAGCTTCACATGACTTTTTCCAACGGGTTTGATGGAGGAAGTTACAAGGATTAATTCAACTTCCTTGTTTCCTTGGTAGTGGCTTAAGTGCCAGGGAAAATGGGAAAACAACAGACAATTGCCAATGGGAATGGAAAAATGGGTTGGCAATCCCCGTTCAATTTCCCCATGTGGGAAATTGGGGAATTTCTTTCCTGTTAGCCAATTCATGATTTGGCAATTGGCAGAGAAAATCCCACATGCGGGAAAATTGAAGAGGATTGCCAGGAAAGGGGAAATCCGGGTTGGGAAGCCGATTGGCTTCCCGATAGTTGGAAGCGTAAGCTTACTTCCCCAGCATTAAAATTTGTCGAATGATTTTTAATTTATATTTATTTAATTAAATACTCCTCAAGTGATTTAAAAATTAATTTAATCAAACAAGGAGCAATTAATTAATTAAATATTAATTAATTAATTTTAATGTATTTTAATGCATTTTAAAGCTTGGCGGGAAGAGTTCTCACCCGAAAAGGATGAAATGAAGACCAAAACAATCACAAAAATGAAACAACCATAACGAGGGCAATGAACCACGTGGGGTAACACTTTTCAAAATTTTCAATTTTTTCAATTTTTATTATTTTTTAACAATTTTGCGAAGTCAAAATTGGCTGATAACATTATGGAAATTTACAACGATGACATACCATGTAATAATTGTAATTTACAAGTGTATCAACATTTGATATTTATGCCACTTAATATTTGGTAATGTTTAGCCACT
The DNA here is from genome assembly GCA_018340775.1 of Taxus wallichiana var. yunnanensis. NCBI lineage: Eukaryota > Viridiplantae > Streptophyta > Pinopsida > Cupressales > Taxaceae > Taxus > Taxus wallichiana. The sequence continues at coordinate 517,913,580 of CM031235.1, forward strand.
TGTTAACGATGAAATACCATAGTATTGCATTTAAAATTATTTTTCAAGATGCTAATGAGGTTTCTCCTTAGTATTGTATATGAGATGAATTCAAACTATTCATTGAGCTTAATTTAGTTTATTTGTTGCTTTTCTTCTAAGCGCAATTAGCAAAATTATTGGAAACAATTATGTAGCAGGACTTAAATAGAGATGAAATCACTCCAAGTCCTCCTTATTTTTGTAGTTAGGGATTACATCATAATGGATTTTAATTTAAATATGTAGCTAGTTTCGAAAATGATGTATTAAAACTAAGTTAGTAGCCTTATTTTGTGAATTCAAGATCACCTACTTGAGGTTTATAGCTATGTATACACCGAAATAAAAATGATAACACAAAATTTATGGAACAATATTATGAGGTAAAAATAAAAGGAATGAAAATCCATCCAAAATTTTCTACATATAATTTTAGTTTATGATCAATGGTTAGTAATGTCTTTGGTGACATGGATTGGACTAATGGGTAGTATTTTTAATTTCGATGTATTTATATTTTGTTGGGTAGTATATATTGTGATCAAATTACAACCCTTATTTGGATATATTTTGTTGAAATTTTAAGGACTTATTGATTATAGTAGATTGTAATTATTTTATGTCTAAAATCACAAAAAACATCTAAACGTCCATCACATTTGACCCTTGGTGATATTATCTCAATGAAAAGGTTAATCGGATCCCAAAATTGAGTTCTATTTAGGGAAAGAATTGGTAATTCTCACACCCTTATTATATATTTATTTTATAGTATTTTTAATTACAGATCCTTGGGATGTGTTCATAAAACAGGGAAACACATTGGCGGATGGCGGTGGCAATACTAACTCCAAAATATGTACATTTTTTATTGAATGCCTCAATACGCACTATGATGGGTCATTGTAATTTCCAATCATTTAACCAACAGATTCAATTGTCGGTTTCGTTCTAAAATCAGGGTTGTTTCCTAGGTTATATGCAATGAATTTGTATGCAACACAATTGTTGTGGTAATTCTCTTTTGGGGGATTCTGATTGGTATTACACCCTTGTTTCTCTTCTATACTAAGGAAATTAAATACAACTCTAAGCTACTGAAATGAAAGACATAATTCAAGAAATACATCTAATCTATTGAAACAATGTTTCGTAATAAAATGATTTCAAAGGAAATACTTAACTGAATTGAAATGCACACACAAATTGAAATGAAAGTAAGGAAATATGCTAAAGCAAGGAAATATAAGACTACATTCAAATAACCATTCAAATCAAAGTGTTGGAACTTAAACTTATCAAGAATAACAATCATGCATGAAAAATCAACCCTCCAATCTCCTTAGTTGAGTGGGCCCTTTCTCTCCTTCGGGATTGAGGTACTTAATACCAATGGATACTCAAAACAACATATATATTATATTGATTCGAATAAGTTTAGAACATGCTTCATCATAAGACTATAAATAACTATCAACTGGTATATAGAACTATATTGAAGACTATCAACTACTAACTATGAAACAGTTTTAAGAAGGTGTCTTATAGACACAATTAGTTATAGATCATGCCACAATGATAGGAAATAGATTTAACTACATAACAACCTCATTAAATCTCAATGACATCTTGTAATATAGCTAAAAATAGGGTCCTTGTGTGTAGGATGCTATGAGAAAATCCTCTAGAATGACATGGTGGCGAGAGACTCGGTCTTCTTGACTATTACACCTCAAAATTGGAAGAGAATGCACTTTATCATCCTGCACACATCATCACATTACTCACAAAATAAGTTAGTGGGAATTCCTACGATCATTATTTCACACGAGACAAGAAAAAGAGAAATGCATCAACCTTACTTAGGATACAACTATCTAGAACATTCCCCATGCATTAATTAACACATTTAGGAGCAAATAAATAGTCATATGGATGATATAATAAGTCAATTTATGCACTCATCATCTCCCTAAACTTTACCTTTTGCATGTCCTCATGCAAACTCATCTTTTCCTACTCTTTGTCCAAGTTTTTGTGCCATATCATACTCCTCGAATTGGTCTACATATTGCTTCCTTGTCCCTTTACACCCCTGAGTCTCCAAGATAACATCTTCCCATGCTTTGAAACTATCATGAGATTGGGCAACATTATTCTGCCAAGTGGTCATGGGACTGAGAATAAGGGGAGGTCTTACTTACATGCCAACCCATTCATTACTTGTATTATTTTGCACCTTTTTCTGCCAACTGCCTAATGATTAAAAAGGTGCATCACCCCTCCTCATACTCCAACTAAGGTTTTTGGAGAGATCACTTCCCTTCTTTTCAATGGTAAGCTCAAAGTGTCCCACATTTTGTCACAAGCTTTCAGAGCTTCACCAAAATTCTGTTGACAATAAATCTCAAAGTCTTGAACACATTTTGATAATATCTCTAAAGTATTATTTCCAATTCCATCTTGGTAATACAGAGACCTGAAATCCTTTTTCATTGAGACATCATTGTGGTGGGTAGGCCTAATATAGAAACCAATAGTTTAAGCGGTGTTTGATTAAAAACTTTTTTTCTCACCCCATATAATTTGGTTCCTAATCAATGATTGAAAATATTTTATTTAAAAATTCCCCCACAGACAAATTGATGAAGAAATCAGGGACATTGGTAACCAACATGTTATGAAGATAGAATTCACATAATAAATTTTGTATTTCTGAAGTACTCCCTTGATAAATTTCCAGAAATTTTTTTCCATCCAGAGCCTCATGGGGCTCTCCACAACACATCCTTTGTAATTTTCATGCATAAAACTATTCTTGAAGAAATAGATTGTAAATAGAAGAGGGTTTCCTATAAGCTAGAATTTTGATAAGCTAGAGGACAAAAACTCAACAATTGATTCCAATTTCTTTTTAGCATTTGATCCTAACTCAACTTCTTCCTTAAGTTTCTTATTTTCTTGGATCAATTCCTTATTCCGAAGAGATAGTTGGTCACAATGAGAAGAAAAATCATTCCATGCTTGTAACCCAATATTATTTTTCCTTTTAAACTATCAACTTCTATTTTCAAGACAATTATTTCTCTAACTTTTTCCACAGTTCAGTTGAATAAATTCATTTTGCATAGACAATTGAGTATCTTCCATACCTTTTAATTTCTTCTTCAGAGCAGCAATTTCATCTTGATACTACTTTAGGACTACATCTTCATGTGATTTTAGGTGACCAACCTCTGTTGCCACGTAGTGCAGTTTCTAGAGCTCCAGTATAGATTTTCAGCACTACAGGTATTTCCAGAGCTACAAACATAGTTTCTAGAGCCTTCAACAATGTCTGGAATATTATTTTCAAGGTACTATTCTTTAGGAATGGTTATCATAAATTCATCATCCTTCAATTGTTCACTAGGAGTAAGAAAAAACCAACATAAAAATCTCTTCCAAAATGGGGGTTGAACCCTCATTAAACAATGCAGGATGAGAAAATTCAGGCTCCTTTAGGTACAAGATCTTATTGGTCTTAATGACATAGAAAGGGGCTGATAGTGTAATATTTTCCATAGAAGGTTGAGGCACGAGGTTGGGTTTCCTTTCTTGCAGATTCTTCCATAGCCACATTTGAAGTTCAAGGAGTTAACTCAAGATTTGACTTAACATTGGGAGGTGGTTCCTTTTTTAATTTTATTTTTTTAGATCTCTCCCATGCACTTGTCTTTTCTATCTTCCTCTTAGGCCTAAAAAAATCCTGATGTGCACATATTAACTAATGAGCCCTAGATTCTTTAGGGCAGCTTTACCACCTCCATTATTATATTTTTGACCCACTTTAATGAAGGCATCTACAAGATATTCTAGCAGAATATTGACCTTCAGCTCAAGGTTTGTTTAACCCTTCTTTAAATGCATGATAATTTTCAATGTGTCACCCCAAGCACTAATGGTTTCCCATCACAGATAAAATATTTGTTAACCCATGTGGCAATTTCCTTCCAATGACTAGGAAAACTCTCCCACTTAATACCTTTTTGAATACCATGGGAAGTGAGGATTATTTCTAGCAGAGCTTCCCCTTCATCATGAAACAATGGTATTAAATCCTTAAGTGGGGAATTAGTTACAATTTTGAGCCCAAAATCTGGGAGGTGGATATGGTAGCAACAATGTGGTTGTTTATCTCAATTCTCTTGCCTCCTATCCGAGAGCATGTTGCCTCAAAATTTATTAGAAATTCATCAACTAAATCTTCATCAAAACCTTCAAATTTTTGAATGAAGTCTAACCAACCTGAGTCATGGAATACTTGGGAGATGAAACATTTTATGAGAGGCTCTATAGACTCTCATTCAATTTCTTCTTCTGCCCCATAACTTAGATAAGTCTGGATGGAATTACAACAAAATGAAGAAGGTTTATGCGAAGGAAATAGAGCAATTGCATGAAACATCGGTAATGGAAGTTTGAACTATATTTTGAGCTCCAAATAACATTGAGTCGACATAAAAATGGTGGAAAAAGTGTGATAGTACTTAATTGGGATGGAAAGGTTCAATTCTTTGCATGGTTCCTATCCAATCATCATGAATGCTTATGCCACTTGTCCTTCTCAAAAAAATGTGACACATGTCATTTATTTTCCCATTATTACTCATTATCTCCCACTTCACATCATGAGATTTGATTTTACATCCGTAATAAATGCATTGGGAATGGAACATTGATTTTTCATATTAAATAAATGTAATGGGGAGTTCTAAAAGTTAATATCCATAGCAAGGGATGAATACACTTCACCTTGCCATCTCAACTCTCCACTGACCATTGGCATTCCACATCCTGCATTCAAAGAATAATTGTGATTAATGCACATTTTAATAATTAACATCTCTAACCTTTATTGAAAGCATGAAATAAAATAAAAACAAACTATGATCTAGGGGGAAGAGGATCAAACTATGATATTATTCCTTTATTTAAATTCAAAACAAACTATTCATGGCGGGAAGAGCTACAATCTTCCACTGAATCAATTTCTTCACATAGTAGTATGTCTTTAGTGAAAGTCTCCTTATCTTAGGGTGTTGATACATTCTCAGTCTGATGGCCATTCACCAACAAGGTTCTTCTATCACCATCAATTGGTAACAGTCTCATAGATCCATTATCATAAACTTTTTCAATTTGATAGGGTCCCAACCATCTTGTTCTCAACTTTCCTTTGAATTGCTGATACTTTGAGTCAAACAGTAAGACCCATTCTCCTTCATTGAACTTCCTATTTTTGATATGAGCATCATGCTAGGATTTTCTCGATGTTGAATAATTTTAGTTTTTTTTGTGCCTCCATTTATATTTCATCAAGTTCATTTAACTACATCACTCTCTCAACATTGAGCTTCATCCAGCTCAATTCCAATCTTCAATGTTGTCCTCCATGTTTGTAACTTGAATTCCAAAGGAAGTAATGGATTCTTTCCATATACCAATTCATATGGGAAAAACCAATGGTAGTTTTCTTTCCAGTGGTGTTGTATGCCCAAACTACCTTAGGTAGCCTTGGCACCCAATTCTTCTTGTTTACATTGACAACTTTAGTTAAAATGTTCTCCAACTCTTGTTTGTGACTTCCACCTACCCATTGGATTGGGGATGGTATGGTGATGATTTCCTATGCTTTATTTGGTAGATATTTAGGAAGGATTCAATCATGTTGACACAAAATGAGGCCTTGATCGATACAATGGCTTGGGAGCTCCAAATCTTAGCATAATCTAATTGTACAAAAATTCAACTACAACATCCTCATTGGCAAATGCATTGCTTGAACCTCGACCCATTTTGTAACATATTCAGTGCACACCAGTATTATTTTCCGTAGGATGAGGGATCAAAAGGTCCAATGAAATCAATTCCCCACTTCTCAAATGGCCCTAAGACTAGCTTGAGGATTGAGGGGCATTTCAGTAGATAACGTAGGCTTCCCCATTCATTGACATGCATCACATTTCCATACATACTTCTTGACATATTTTTGGAGAGAGGGCCAGTAGTACCAACTCCAAGGACCTTATGAATTTTCCTCTTCACTGAGTAATGTCCTCCTCCAGGATCATCATGACAAGCCACAAAGATATCATACACTTCATCTTCTCGAACACACATATGAAGAACCATGTCAGGAAACATTTAAATAGAATTCCATTACACCATTTGTATGTAGCACTATTTTTTATTAATATTTTACGTTCTTTATTGGTAAAGTAAGATGGAAAATTCCCTATAGTGAGGTAGTTGGCAAGATCAAAAACCATGGAGGTTGTGTTGATACTGTAAACAAGTTCTCGTCTCGGAAAGTGATCTTGGATTGCCTCCTCTTCTCCTGAAACATTCAATCTTGAAAGGAAGTCAACAACAACATTGGCCTTTCCAGGCTTATCAATAATAGTCAAGTTAAATTCTTGCAAAATAAGTAACCATCTAATAATTTTTCCCCTACTACTAGTTTATTCATCAAATATCTTATGGCTGAATGGTCAATATACACAAAGATTTTATATCCAGTAATGTAATGTCTAAATTTATTTAGAGAGTAAACAATAACTAGAAATTCCTTTTCCATAGTGGTGTAGTTCTTCTCTGTGGGGGTCAGATTTTTGTTGATGAAATAGATGGCATACATTTGGTCTTCCTCATCCTTTTTGTCCAAGAATAACTCCCATTGTTGTGTTAGAAGCATCAATGTGAATATGAAAAGGTTGTCCCCAATTGGGTCCTCTCTTAGAACCAGGAAGTGGTCAATTTCTCCTTTATAACTTCAAAAGCTTTTTGACATTGAGGAGACCATTCAAAAACACAATATTTTTCTAAAAAGAGAACATGGGTGCAACAATCTTACTAAAATATTTTATGAATCTTCTAATATCCTGCATGTCCAAGGAAACTCTTGATATCAATCTGATTTGTTGGTGTAGGTAATTTAGTAATGACTTCTATCTTCTTAGGATCAACTTGATGCCCTTAGTAGAAATATGATGACCCAAGACAATTCCCTAATCAATTATCAAAAAATAATTCATGACTCAAGGAAAGCTGGTGTTGCTCACATCTGGTTAACACTTTTTCAAGATTACTCAAAGATTCTTCAAAATAGACATGTGGATTGTAAAATCATCCATATAAACTTCAACACAGTCATTGGTGAGGTCTACAAAAATAGCTAAAACTACTCTCTGAAGGTTGCATAGTGCATTACAAAGTCCAAATGGTAGAACTCTATATGCAAATGTACCCCAGGGACAAGTGAAGGTGGTCTTATCTTGATCAACATGTGCTATACTGATTTGGTTATATCCATTGAACCCATCCAAGAAGGAGAAGTATTTCTTCCTTCCATATTGTCCAAAACCTGATCAATAAAGGGCATGGGAAAGTAATCTTTCTTGGTGGCTTTATTAAGCTCCCTATAATCTATATAGATTCTCCACTTACCATTTTTCTTGGGAACTATAACTAGCAGTGATACCCACTTGACTATCAGATATCGGATAGATGAATCCTACCCTCAACAATTTTTCTATTTCATTCTTGACAATGTCTCTAAGTGTTGGATTAATTCTTTGTTGTGGTTGTTTGACTAGTTTAACATCCTCGGTAAAATCATGGTGAGTAATTGCTTGGATGAATCCTTTCATGTCAATATAATCCCAAGAAAAATATTTCAAATGATTCCTCAAGATATCTATGACCCTAGCCTCTTGGTTGTCCTCTAAATTGTTCCCAATGGTCAGTTCTCTTCCTACCTCAACAATTACTTGTTTAGTGTCTCTCAGAATAGCAAGTTTTGTATCAGAAATCAAAGAGTTCAAGGGACAAACATGAGGTTATAGCATGTGAAAAATAGTCATGTTTTCAAGGGATACAACCTTGGCTAAAGGACAAATGAAAATCAGTGGTTGTATGTTCTTCATGGTAATCATAGGTCTCTTCACAATTTTCAATAGAAATGTCACTTACCAAGGTGATGTTATCTCATTGAGTTCAAAACAATCATTTATGTAGCCATAGTTTAGATTTTTGTAGCCATAATTCTAGTTTTTGTAGCCACAATATCATCTTCATCAGACATTGAGTATGGCTCCATAATTTCTTCCATATGATTTTTCATTACAATGGTGGCTAGATAAGAAGAACTCATGTTGTTAGTATCTAAAATATACCCACACACATTCACAAACATCCACATATGGTTGGGCAGGAGGATAAAGGGAAATATTCTTTTTTTTTTGCCCATTTGAAATAGTCATTTTTCCTGACCTACAATCAATGTATGCAGCAATAGTAGCTAACCAAGGTCTTCCTAAGATGATTGGATATCCTAAATTTTGATCTTTAGGTTGTAAGACCATGAAATCTATAGGATACTCCTAAGATTCAACTATGACCAAAACATCCTCAATTACTCCATCTAGTACAACAATAGATTGATCTATCAATTGGAGGACAATATTGGTTGGCTACAATCTTGTCAAGGACAACAAATTGAACATATATGTTGTTATGACATTGATGGAAGCACCAAGATCCACCAAAACATTAGATATTGACTGACCATTCACAAAATAGTAATAACTAGACTCTTAGGATCCTTATATTTTGGTGAGAGAAGTTTTCTAGGTACAAGGTCAGCTAGATTACCTTCTACTTTAAATATTTTTAGGTATTTCCTTTTCCTTCTAGTGTCTTTATGCAATGGTTTATAATGGTCTGGTTTAACTCAGGAATGTCCCTTATTTCTCTCAAAAGTGGGACCTCAATGTTCATATTTTTCAACTCCTGAACTAGTGTTGTTTCTTCCTTGTTCTGTATTTCTTTTAATCTTTCTAGGAAAGGAGCAACATGTATATTCTTATCTTTCTCTTGATTATTCCTAGTGGCTCGTGTTTGTGGAACATGTCCAGTTTCCTCACTTTCCTCAAGTATCCTCTCATTTTCCTCCAGTATCCTCTCATTTTCCTCATGTATTTCTATGATAACTATGGGAGATTGTTCACATTTCTTTGAAGACCTCAATTGTACGTTATTAATGGCATTCACTTGCATTGTCTCACCCTATCCTGCTTCATTAATTGAAGTTTTTGTTGATTTTTGGGGTTTGAGACAGGTTGGGCTGGGAGTTGAGTTTGTGTTGTTTTCCCTTGCTGATATTTTTTTGTGGTGGAGGCATTAAATATTGTTGTTGTTGTGTAAACCTCCTTGGCTAATTAGAATTTTATTGGGTGCCCATTGTTGGTTTTTCCATGGTGGTGCATTGGTTTATAGTTCCCATACTTGATGATTGTATGGAGGCACCCATGGTGGTGGTTGTGGATAAACATCCAATTTGGTGGTGTCTAATCAGGTTGTCCCCAAGTTGGTGAGGATCTGATTGGGCCATGACATCATCCGGGGTTACGAGCAGGTCTCAGGGCATATAAGAAGACTGGTTATTTGATCTTTGAACGAAGTTTACCTCTGCATTTTCTTGAGTTATGGCATTTAATCTCTCTTTGAGCTGAGGTAGGAGAGTACAATGGTTGGTATCATGGTTAGGGACATCACAAATCAGGCACATGTTCCATGATATCCAAAGGACATTCTTTTAAAGGATGTTTTTCCTACATCTAGGATAATATATGTCTAAAGGTTCTTTTGCAACATTGTTCTTAGCTTTAAGCCCATCTATGGTTGAGGTTAACTATGAAAAAATGTTTTTTTCATGTTATCCATTTCCTCTAGAAGTTATGAGGTTCCTAGGGCATTTTTGATGTTTTCCTTCATCTTATACCTCCTCTTGTTCTAGAGTAGCTCCTACATAACTCAACAATTTGTTCCATGGAGAGTTTGTGTACATCACCTCCTCCCATGAGATGGAGGGAGTATTTGGTTTCATCATCAATTCCTTTAAGGAAAAATGTCTTAGTGATTTCTATTCAACTCATAACCACTCCTTTTATGGACAAAAAGAAATTTGTCCAAATAATCTTCCATATTTTCATCTTCTTTTTGCTTTATCTAAAATAACTCTTCCCTCCTATCTCTTCCCCTACAGTAGTCCTAGTATTTTTCCAAAAAGGAAGTCTCCATTTTTTCCCATGAATGAATGGAGGTAGAGGGAATCCCATAAACCACCTCATGGAAAAATATTTGAGGGTGGAAGGAAAAAGTTTGAGTTTCTGGTTGTTTTTTTGTAGTCATAAGTTTGGCAAAGGACTTTGAATTCAAACAAGAATTGGTCTGGATCTTCTATGGACATTCCTCAAAAGATAGGGAGAATGGATGGGGAGATGTTTTTCATAGGTGCATCCTCATCCTCATTTAGGAAAATGGGATAAGTAAAGGTCCTACCCAAGGGTCTGTCATCATCATTCCCATTGTCTCCCATTTCTAAAGGTTTCTCAGGTTCTAAATAAGATGATGTGGACTATCTAGTATCACTCTCTATGAGCATTATATTAGATTTAATGTCACTCTCAGTGTTCCCTACTTGTGCTTTGTTTGGATATATTCTTTGAATATTATGAGGTATAAATATCCCTTGAGCATCCTATGGCATGTGCATCAATATTTCTTGTGTAAACAAGGCTTAGGAATCTTACTAGTTACATAGCTTAACTTCACTAACACCCATAGTAGATAAAATGAATAGAATGGCGTGTTATATTTATGGTGTCCCCAGAAATGGTGCTAAAAATTATGGGTCATTGTAATTTCCAATCATTTAACCAATAGATTCAATTTTTGGTGTCGTTCTCAAACCAGGGTTATGTCCTAGGTTGTATGCAATGAAGTTTTATGCAACACAATTGTTGTGGTAGTTCTCTTTTGGGGGGTTTCAGTTGGTATTTCTCTCTTGTTTCTCTTCTATACTAAGGAAAGTAAATACAACTCTAAGCTATTGAAATGAAAGACAAAATTCAGAAATACATCTAATCTATTGAAACATGTTGTTATGATAAAATGCTTTCAAAGGAAATACTTAAATGAATTGAAATGATCACACAAATTGAAATGATAGTAAGGAAAGATGCTAAATAAAGGAAATATAAGACTTCATTCAAATAACCATTCAAATCAAAGTGTTGGAACTTAAACTTATCAGGAATAATAATGATCATGCACAAAAATCAACCTTCCAATATCCTAAGTTGAGTGGACCCTTGATCTCTTTTGGGATTGGGGTACTTAACACCTATAGATACTCAAAACGACATATAGATTATGTTTATTTGAATAAGTTCAGAACATGATTCATCATAAGCATGTAAATAACTATTAATTGGTATATAGAACTGAACTGAAGACTATAAACTACTAGCTATGAAACAATTTTAATAAGGTGTCTTATAGACACAATTAGTTACAGATCATGCCACAATGATAGGAAACAAATTTAAATACATAACAACCTCATTAAAGCTCAATGAAATCCTGTAATATAGCTTAAAATAGGGTCCTTGTGTGTAGGATGCTGTGAAAAAATCCTCTAGAATGACATGTTGGTGAGAAACTCAGTCTTCTTGACTGTTACACCTCAAAATTGGTAGAGAATGTGCTTTATCATCCTACACACATCATCACATTACTCACAAAAGAAGTTAGTGGGAATTCCTATGGTCATTAGTTCACATGAGACAAGAACAAGAGAAATTCATCAACCTTACTTAGGATACAACTATCTAGAACATTCCCCATGCATTAATTAACACATTTAGGAGCAAATAAATAGTCATATGGATGATATAATAAGTCAATTTATGCACTCATCACACTTCCCAAAATCATGATTGTTTAGGAACAATTTGAATGATGATCTGTGTGTTCATAAGAAATTATTACATAAGATCAACGAGGTTTAGTGGTCCTATATTAACCATTACAGGTTGTTATTTCATGTCTCACAAAACTTGGAGATATGGTGCTCTGAGTTCCATCAATATATAGTAGTTTCGGGTAATAGCGAGACTGCAAGATAATAAAACATATGTTCTCTAAACATTAATGAAAAACTAGAATTTAATACACAATTAAACTATACATGCATTATTATGAATATATTATAATGTAGGAAAAACCAGCCCATTAATAGAGGAGGGCATTTTTAGAGCTTTATCAAAAGCATGATTTCTGATAATGACCTAAAAACAAGTTTAGAACCCGAACATTTGTAGGAAAATTAGCAATCCCGATGGGTTTTATTCCTACAAACTCCAAGCAGATTTTGGAGTAAATATTTTGATATGTAGGGAATGTGTTATGAAAATACATAAGCCTCTATGTTTTAGCTTCTAAAGCGAGTATGTGTTTGAGAATGTTGGAAATTTTACCACATTTTCCTTGATCAGAAAGAAGAGAGCTTGTTTTGAAATTCAATATGAACTGAAAAAGAATGTAAATCTTGAGGATTCTTTGATGGAAGTGTATGCCTTTGAGAGTGATGATCAAATGTTGGAGGATACAGTGAATGATAAGCAGGAGGAAGAAAGAAAACAATAAGATCCAAGATGACACAAAAGGGTATGTATTTGTGAGCGGTGGTCAAATGTTCAAGGATATACTGAATGATAAGCATGAAGATGAATTAGAGAACAATAAGCTCGAGGTTGATGGAGAAAAGAACATGATAGTTTTATGTTAGGGGCTTGGAAATTACAACATACCATATCCACACAGAGACAATATGTTTTTAGAAATACAATATCCCCCAAGAAGACAGTGATGACATCAAGATCAAGACAAAATTTACAATTTTAGTGTCAAAATTTACTTGCCCGAGATGAAGGATGTCACTCAAGACATTCTATTCTGAGAAATGATAAGAATCATCAATCACTTAACAAAATGAAGGAGACTTATGATGGTGAACTATCTGCAAAGCTATCAAAAAAATGCAATACGACCGGTGTTTTGAATTTGACATAAGGCCAGATCTGAGGGTCTTATTATTCTTATGGAAAAATCCCACATTCTATTACAAATTATTATGAAAATCAAATCCCTCAACCGTTTTTTCTAAATTAAACTATCGGAAGTATTTATTTCTACTAAATATTTTTACAAATCTGACCGAAAAAACCATAAAAGTAAAAATTTAAAAAGTTGCCACAAATTTGTAAGGTTTTTTTGGGAAACAAGAGAGATGTATTTAATTTTTAAATTTATTGCATCCCCCATTGAGAATAATTCCTTACCAAATGAAATTTAAGAAAAGGGTTTTTTTAAATTTAAATTTTTAGAATTTTAGTATTAAACTTTATACAAAATAAAAATCTCATATGGCAATTTTTATTGGTTTGAACAAAAATGCATATTACTATTGTTGAAGCCTAAATACTTGCCTTTGGCAGGATAATAACATTAATAATATGATATATTTCACTTAAATTATGTATATAACATATAGTGTATGAATTATGATGCAAGCCTTAACATGTACTTTGATATCCTTGTGACCCTTCACTAGAAAGGAAGGATTTATGTAAAGCATTCAAAACATTTTCTTGATGACTTATCATTGAAATAAAATTTATTTTTAGTTTTTAATCTTTTCAATACACTTTAATGATATTTACATATTATTAATAAAATAATTCAAGTGTATCAAAACATTTTAATGTGTAATTATATAGGTTATATAAATCTAGAATTCATACGATATATTTTCAAATATTTGCAAGTATTTTATTATTTAAAGTTCAGAAAATATGATTGATGGAAGATTCTTTTTCTCATAAACAATGTTTTTTTTTCAATTTCAAGGGAGTAAGTTATAATTTTTGCTTAGCATCGAGGGGTATTTCCCTCGGCCCCACCTTGTATTACAATAGGGAGTGTGCTAAGGGTGTTATCCCGACCCCACCTTGTATTACAATAGGGAGTGTGCCAAGGTGTTATCCCCGGACCTCATGAGGGGTGCTACCCTTGACCCCGCCCATTGGATGTCACCCCCCAGCACCCCTAGTCCATGGTCATGTGTTCGATCTTGTTTGTGATCAAAACCTCACCTTTGTGTACTTGTCAGCAATATCATCATGGATGATGTTATAATAACTTGCATATATTAAACATCTAATATTTATATAAAGTTAATATTTATATAAAACAATTTGATAATCTCAAATAATTTGAGTAAATTAGTATATGATTACTAAAAATGGTATAATATGCATATCGAATGAAACTTGGGGACACCTTTAGGTCTTTATGGGAGACATCCAATACTGATTTCATCTAATATATTTTCAAGATTAAAATGTTGAAATTGTTGTTTCAAAAATTCAACATATTAGTAATATGACATGGTTAGTTTTTTAAGCATATTGTCATTTAATTTTTATACAACTTGTTTTGTAACATATTTTTTACTAATGATAAAAGGTTTTTTGATTGGGATCCTACCTAGATTACAAGAATCCCAAGCTCGAAATAATAACGAATAGTAGAAAAAACACAAAAACACTACAAAGCAAGAGCACCACGAGGAAACAACAAGTACTACAACAAAACAATAGTTGAAAAATAGCCAAACCATAGTAAAACATCATTATTATGAAGAAAACATCATTCCAAGTTCAAAAAGGAGACAATCAATAAAAACCACGAAACTAGATCGCACCAGGAGCTATTTCTGTGTCTTCTTGAATCACTCCAGGTTTCCTTTGGTATCTTTGTAGATGGTATCACTCTTGGACTAGTCTTTTCCTTTTTAATCCTCTAGAAAAAGAGTGATACTAGAAAGGATGTCCATTTTTTCCTTGAGAATAGATATGATGTCACATTGTTTTCTTCTGATTTTACCCCACTCTTTTTCAATGGCAAATATCCTTTTTTCTAGGTCTTCTAGCAAATTATCATACTTTTTTCCACTCTCAATGGAAATTTTGCAACCTCTTCCTTTTTCTTTTATCTCTCGATTTCCTTTCCGATCCAAGTGATCATATCATTGTGTAGTTCAACTTCATCTCTCAATTTCCCGACATGGTCTTGTTGCTTTAGTAGGGTTATTTTCTCCCATAGCCAACGACTAAGGGAGGAAAAAACCTTTCCGATGGATATAGAGGAGTTAGAAAATTGATGGGGTTTACCTTGACATTTTTATTCAAGGGATCTATCGAAACAGGGGCTTGGGACTCTTAGCAAGGGAAGAGGGTGGAGTAAGAGAGGAAGAGGCGGGAGGAGTAGCGGGAGTGGAGTTTGTAATGATCATGTCAAAAATTTTATAGATAAAAGGAATAACTTGTTGGTGTGTGGGATCCTATATGTCCTCCACTCACATATGGAGGGTCATCTCACATGGTTTAGGTTTAGGGTTAGGTTTAGGTTTTTCTTGTGTGTCATGCACTAGGGTTACTCAACACCCTATATGTATCCCTTTATTTGACATTTATGAGTATGCCAAGACACTCTGTTGTCTTTCTCTATGTGCAAGCTTTGTTCTATTATGCAAGTTCTTCCATTGATTGATCGATTCCTCCTTGTGATTACGCTAGAGCTATTATGTTTCCTTTAGAGTGCAACTTCATTGTGGTGCATAGTTTTTGATACGATTCTCGCAAACTCTTTCATGGTATCAGAGCTGAGATCGGGTAAACATGCATTCGTCATCTGAGTTGCGATCACTCTTGGTTTTGTTATTTTTTACTCCTCGTGAAATTTTTTTCGATCATTATATTCTAGAATTTTATTGCTAACATTCTTAACAAATTTTTCCTAGAAAGTTTCGGTTTTGTTGGTTTCTTCGTGCATGTGCAGATCTCCTTGAGTTTTTCAGGGGTTTTACAGCTACATTTAGCTAGCTGCACCTAAACATAACATATTAGCTAAAATAGAGGTTCTTTATTCTATTTTTTAATCATTTAATAAACTAGATTTTTTTAGAACTTTGTTTTTGGTTTTCTCTATGTTTTTGTTGTTTTTTTACAAATTTAGTTAAAAAAATTACAGTTTGAAGTTTTGGTTTTGTGCTCTGTCCCAAGCTCACTCCACCAAACCGAGCTACAACCAAGCTCCTTCAACTCTTTCAAACCACAGGTGAGTTCATGTGTTTTTTTCTCGTGAGATTCAAACCCCAGGTGAGTCATTTTTGGCGAACTGTCTCCTTCCTGCGGTGGCCGCAATCGCTTTTCTCTGCTCTGCCCTTCTCTGTGGGTGGTCGTGTCTCTGTCCTAAGCTGTCTCCTTGTCGAGTCTTCCCTTGCCTCTGTGCATACCCCTTGTGCTCCTCCCCTCATCCCTAGGTTTCCCTTTTCTTCACTTACCTCCATAACCTTGCGAGCTATGAGTCACGTTTTTGGGTCGTGACCCTTCTCGAGCTCGAGCTCCAAAACGTGTCCCAAGCTCTTTGTGGTTTTGACCTACATTCATGTGTGCCTTGTTCCTGCGTGCCCCGAGCCTTGAGCCCATCTACACGTCGACCACTCTCCAACGGCTTCCAAACTGAAAACTCGGTCATAATCTCATTTTTCTCCCAACTCGGGATCCATCGAAATAACCTCCACAAAGCTCTCCGTTACATGAATTTCTCGACGTCTCCCTCTAACTCAGGATTTCAAAAGGTAGGTTATTTAAAAAAATTATGGTAAATTTTTTTAAATCTTTTGGTGGTTTTTTTAAAGAGGGCATTTAAATTTATTTAACGTAAGTTTCTAAAATTTCAAATTTGAGGTATTTTTTATAAGGTGGGAAATCCTTTTAAAGGGATATAAATTTAAAAATTTAATTAGGATTTAATTTTTAACTAGATCAATTAGTTTTTTTTTTATTATTTGAAATTAATTAGATTTAATTATATTAAATCTAGTTTTATTAATTTCAAATCTAACCTTCATTTACGATTAGTATTATTTAAAATTGTCCTTTAAATTAACATTAATTATCATTTTTTAACTCCCATAGCTTTAAAATTAGCTAAATTAGGCGTTTCAAAACGATAATTTTTTAAGCGTTATTGTCAATTTTTTACTAATCATGCGCTCAAGTGTGCAGTAACACTCTGAGCTCCTATTTTTCTTCTGCGTGCTTTTCGGCATTCTAAAGATCTCTCGAACTCATCTTGAGTTCATTTAAAACATTGTATTTTACCCTTATTATTGCTTGCGACTAGTGAGTGCATCCACCATAGTTTGTAGCAAGGGGGTATCCTTTGCGACATGAGACACTTTTTCTCACAACCAAGATTTGATTTCACCTCCTTCCTAGTTTTTACAATTTTTCTCTTGTATATGGTGTCACTTTGTTTGCACTCCACGAAACACGATTGTGGTCTCCTCTCTTGCGTGTTATTACTCGATTGCAAGGCAAGTTACCAAGTGTTTCAAGACACATGCTCAGACCCAATTGTATTCAACGCACTAAACTATAAAGTGTCGAAATCGGGGGGTTATTATATTGTCTTGGGTGGTTGTGATTCTTGTGTTTCTTTTCTACATTCTTTCTCTCTCTTCACTATGGATGCACTTTCAATTCCTTTTCTTACACCGTTCAACTTCTTCAAATGGAGATCAAAAATGATTATGAAACTAAGGGTAAAGGGTTATTCCACATCACCATGGGAACTGAGACTGAACTAGACGACGACCTTGAAAAATCTAAGTGGTTAAACCGTAGTGATGAAGCTTTAGGTATTCTTTGCATGTCTATTTCTCCTAACTTGCTCTTCCACATTGAGTTGTCTGAAACACCTAATTCTACATGGAAAATTTTAGATGGAATGTTTGGAAAACAAGATGACATGAGAGCACATGAGTTGGAAAATGAACTACTAGGGTTAAATCCTAGTGATTTTGAAAACCTACAAGCATTCTTCTCTAAGTTTGTCCACACTAGATTGTTGTTAAAGGAATGTCAAGTAGAGAAGAAAGATTCTCAACTGATCTTGTTGATTCTCTCTAAGTTAGGTCTTGAATATTCTATCTTTGTGTCAAATTTTTACACTACAAAAGTTACCTTAGGCAAGGATTGGAATATGCCCTCCTTTGACTGTTTTTCATCCCAACTCATTCAAGAACAGGAAAAAATCATTCAAATGGGGTCTCTCAAGTCCAAGTCACATGCCCTTGTAGCGAGTACTAGTAAGGAAAAGAAGACTGAAAAGAAGAAAGAAAGAAAGGACCAACCTAAGAAGGAAACCAAGACCAAAACTAAATTTAACACAAACACTTCGACTTCTGAGCCTAGAGCACAGAAAGACAAGTATTTTTGTTCCTATTGCAAGAAGCCTGGTCATAAAGAGAATATGTGTATGAGAAAACAAATTGATCACCTTACTCATTTACTTGAGAAAAATCAAATAGGTGTTCCTGAGTCTATCAAACAAAATGCTCTGAAGGCCGAGTCTTCTCTTAAAAAGGTTCTAAATCTGATAAGAAGAAAGGAAAGAATCTTGTAGCCAAAGTTTCTCCTTAATCATGTTGAGTTCTCCAACATCAAGCCTTGTGGTATGTCCCAAATCACAATGGGTAATGACACGATAGTGTCGGTTTCTAGTAGTGGATCGGTAGAGATGGATGGGGAACATTCAACTAAGTGTTGAGTGTTCCTAATCTCTCTACCAATATCCTATCGATTTACCAAATTACTCACCTTAGTGAAGGAATGCAAGTGGAATTTTGTCCTAACTCGGTGATTATTCATGAGCTTAACGATGACACTACAGTGGCTGAGGGAAAGGTAGATCACCATTCACGGTTGTATACCTTTTCCCACTTTACTTTTGATTCTACACCCACTGCCTTGCTCACTCATGCAAATGAGGTTAGTAAGCTATGGCATGAGCATTTCGGACATCTAAATTATCACTACCTTGAACAATTGATCCAAAATGAAATGGTCAATGGGTTACCCCACATCAAGTTTTCTAAGGGTCTTTGTGAGGGTTGTACCCTTGGAAAACATCCTAAAAATAACTTTGACAAAGGAAAATCCTGGAGAGCTACTCGTCCTTTAGATCTTGTTCACAATGATATTTCTAGTCCATTTCCATCTCCTTCATTTACTAGAGCTCTTTATGTGATGACCTTCATTGATGACTATTCGCGATATACTTGGGTATATTTTCTTAAGATTAAATCTGAAGTCTTTGAACATTTTTAGGACTTTAAGGATCTTGCTAAGAAACAGGAAGAATGGTATATTAAGGTTCTTTGAACTGAAAATGGAGGTGAATATGTAAACAATAGGTTCATGGATTTTTGTACTTCTGAAGGGATCTCCTTATAACATTTAGTTGTTTATAGCCCTTTGCATAATAGAGTAGCAGAAAGAAAGAACCGTACTCTTAAGAAGAGGACCACTTATATGATTCATTCGAAGTCTCTTCCTTTGCAGTATTGGGCTGAAGTAGTGAATTGTGCTAATTACATTCAGAACCGTGTTCCACATAAGGAAGTAAGAGGGATGACACCCTTTGAAGCCAAGTTTGGATGCAAACCTAATGTTGAGCACTTTCGTCTTCGCATCCAAGGCTATGGCTAGGATTACCAAGAAGAAATACAAGGCATTAGAACCATAATCCAAGCCTTCTATCTTTGTAGGGTATCCTGATGGCGTGAAGGGATATCAATTGTTGAATCCTACTTCTCATAAGCTTTATATTGAGAGAAGTGTTAAGTTTGATGAGTATTCTTCGACTTCTACTTCTCTACCTATTAAGGTTCTTCATCTTGCTGATTTGGATTCTGACTCATCAGATGATGATGATGTTTTTAGCATGCTTTTATTCCTAATCCTCCCGACCATCAAACCCTTGAGTCTTCTGATTTTGATAGTGTTGATGACGAGGACTATGTCCCTTCTTGTTCGAGTGACGAATCTTCCAACTCAGATCCTGATCCTCCTGGTCCTCTTTGGGATAGGAAAACTTTGCAAAGTACTAGAGATTTAGTTGGAGATACTTCAGATATGAGATGTACTTGTTCATATTTCATTCTTTCTTCACCTTGGCCTCTAATCCCTAGTATTTTGGGAGGCTTCTGGTATTCTGAGTGGGATTCCTCGATGGATGAGGAGTATTCCTCTCTCATGAAGAACGATACTTAGGATCTCAGCCCTTTTCCGAAAGGAAGAAAAATAGATTGGTGTAAGTGGGTGTTCTAAACAAAGTATGGAGTAGATGGAGATGTCGAAAAATTTAAAGTATGATTATTAGCTAAGGATTTCTCCTAGATAGTTGGGGTTGATTATACTAAAACCTTTTCTTCGATTACAAAGATTACTTCTATTCGAATGACCCTTGTCATTGCTTTGCAAAAATAGATGGAAAGTCCATCAAATGGACGTTAAGAGTGCCTTCCTTCATGGTGACCTAGAGGAAGAGATCTACATGGAACAACCTCTGGGTTATGTCCATGATCTCTCCCTCGTTTGTAAGTTAAATAAGTCTCTTATGGCCTTAAACAAGCCACTCGGGATTGGTATGCCAAGATGGACTCCTTTTTACTTACATCAGTTTTACTAGGTGTCACTCTGATCCAAATGTTTATATTCTATGGCAAGATGAATCCATACTCATTCTTGTTCTCTATGTTGATGACTTGTTGATCACAAGAAGCTCTTCCTCTATCATTGATTCTGTGAAGATCACCTTGGCCAACAAGTTTTCCATGATTGACTTAGGTTTGCTTCATTACTTTCTTGGGATCTAGATTTCACAATCTAACTCAAGAATTTTGATTTCACAACCTAAGTATGCTCTTGACTTGCTTTCTCATTTTCAAATGTTTGATTGCAAGTCTTCTCCTACTCCTTTTCTTTTTGGGGTTAAGTTGGTTTCTGATTTCTCTACTCCCTTGGTTGATGGTACCCTTTATCGACAGTTGGTGGGGAGCTTGATTTACTTGACTCACACTCGACCAGATTTATCTTATGCTATTGGGATCATGTCCAGATTCATGCAGGAGCCACATGAGCTGCATTGGAAAGTAGCTAAGTGGATCCTTCATTATGTTTGTGGCACCTATACTAATGGCATTCACTATTTTGGAGGGGTGGATATTGACTTGATTGGGTTCATATATTTTGATTGGGTTGGTGAATTAGATCATTGGAAATCTACCTCTGGCTACAATTTATCTCTTAGTTTGGGTCTTATTAGTTGGTCTAGCAAGAAGTAGAATGTAATTGCAATATCTTCTATAGAGGCAGAATATAGAGGAGTAGTTAACGCTGCCATAGAGGTTGTTTGGCTATAAGGTATTCTGATAGAGTTTGGCATCCACTTTCGGTGGCCTACCATTATATTTTGTGATAACACGAGAACTATCTCAATTTGCAAGGTTTTTATGGGAGTCCTTGCCATTCCATATGATAAGGTTATTCTTGCTTTCATGAAATACCTAACCCTTGAAGGGAATTTCAAAGTCACACCTTATTTTCATTTAGTGTTGCTCAACCATTTTCAAAGGAATGTTTCTATTAACTTCCCTTTCTATTTATTACATTCCTTGGAAAAATATTTGAATTTGGTATCCCATGGGAAAATGGAAGGGTTGATCTCTCTTCCCATGGGATACCAAATTCAGAGATTTTTCCAAGGAATGTAATAGATAGAAAGGGAAGTTAATAGGAACATTCCTTGAAAATGGTTGAGCAACACTAAATGAAAATAAGGTGTGACTTTGAAATTCCCTTCAAGGGTTAGGTATTTCATCAAAACAAGAATAACCTTATCATAGGAATTTAGCAAGGACTCCCATAGAAACCCACTCTTGACATGTGAAAGGCTCTCACCAATCTCAATAAATTTTGATTCCTCTTCAATCCTATCATATTTTTTTGTAGAACCTAATTCCTTTTGGATGGAGACCAGAATGCTTTGGAGATTGATTCCTTCATGGTTGTGAAATATTTGTTCTTGTAGTTGACCTTCCTTCCATTCGAATTCTTTACGAACTCTTGAGAACTATGAAAATCATGCCCATGAACTAAATTTATAAAGTGATTAAAACCCCCTTCTTCAGAATTTCTCAAAGCTCGACCTCATCCTTCCACTTGTGCATTATTGATAGGTTCCACCCTCCTAATATCTCCCCCATTATTCTTTTATAAACCCTAGGATTGCAACAATGAAGAGAGTGTTGAGCATGAAATGAAGAAGGATGAGTGTTTAAGTGCCAAAAGATATGCAAATAAATTGCAAAAATTCTTTCTAATTTCCAATATTATTCATGTGAGGCACAATGATGAGGTCTTTCTATGAAATAATGAAGGAGTGGAAATTATGATGAAGAGATTTTATTTGAAACCAATTTGTGTAATTACTAGCAAGGACCCCTACGTTAGCTAGGAAATCAGTTAGGTTGTTCCCTTCCCTAAAGGAATCTATGAAGGAAAAACTAGAGAAGTTGTTGGCTAATTAGATAGACTCCTCGATGAAATTTTTGATGGACCATTTATCTTTAGTAGAACTTTGTTTGTGCTCGGTTTTAACCTTGCTTCTGTGTGGATGCATGAAGTTTTATATTTATCAGGTTGTTGTCATTAAACCCTTCTCTATGGGTGTGAATCACGTTGAGCTCTGTGTCGGTTGTAGTTTCTCTTTCCATGCATACCTATTGGTTGTTTGGTCATAGATGATGGGTTTTCCCCTTCTTTTATTTTCCATGATCATGCCTTCTTTTTATTATTTTTTCCCAAAGCATCCATAGACATGTGGTCATCTTTAATTGGACGCGACACACTGGTCTATTTGGTGAACTTGTCACTTTTGTTACATTTGTAAAAATGCCAAATTGGTCCCATGGCTCCGATAATTTCTAATTGGCTATTCAACAATATGAAGTGGCAAAGAAAATTTCTTACTTTGACCCCGAAGATGTACATGTGTCATAAGACAGCGGTTACGGGAAGGCGGGCCCTTTTGGAATTTTGAGGCATTATGGTGAAAGGTGTAAAAGTGTAAAAGGAATGCCTAGAGCCCACCACGGGCCATTTTTAAGTTAAAATGGACACGGACTTTGGCTTTTATTTTGTTTTGAAAAAAGGAGTAAGGTATAAAAGTGGGGAGTGCCTAGATAAAGCCACATGTTGAGTCTACATCAAAGGAGGACTTTGGAATTTTAGCCTTTTTTGAAAAAAGTTTTGAAAGGTAAAAAGGTGTAAAAATGAGTCGTGACTCTGCAAGCGCCCTAGGAAAGCCACATGTTAAACCTATATTGAAAGTGGGTGGGTGGGCTAGAATGTTTAAAAGCACACAATTCCTCTGAGTGGCATAAAATGCAAAAGGCCCCCCAGCCCGCCTCAACTAAGATATTTTCCACATGGATGACCCAATTTTGAAATTGTAAAAAAATAGAGTTAATGATGTAAAGCAATGCATTTAATTCTGCCACCATTAATGCTCCTATTGTAAACAAAGGACCTTGGGGGATGCAAATATATTCATCTTTTATTACTAATTTGATGATCTTTCATCATTTTTATCTGTGAAGTGCTTTTGAAATATTGTGGGGCTCAATTTGTGAACCAGAAAAGTGTGAAAGTTGCTCGTCTTGAATCGAATTGCTCAGGCACCTACAGAAAACCGGTAAGAGTTTGAAACTCCTATGTTTTGTGTTTGTTTCCATCAAAAATCAATTGAAGTAAAGTTAGGGTTTTTAAATGAAGACTATGCCATTTTCTTCCTTGGGTATGTCGGGGTCACAAGTGACCTCGACAGGATAACAAATACAAACTTGATGAATGCCGACTTGAATGATTTTTGTCAATGATTGAGTAGTGCCCACATGAGTGAATCCTTGAAGGCAATTCATGATAGTTGTATTGCCTTGGTGGGTGCTATTCCACTTTCTGTCCAATGCCCAGAGTTAGTGTGGTATTGCGTGATGAATTATGACTTTGAGAAGAGAGAAGTATTAGATGGGAGTGGGGATGCGGTGTTGACATTAACACCGAAGCAACCATAAGGGTAATTCTAAAATTACCTGTAATTGCAAACCCCATTACTATTGGTATCAAAACTTGCCTTGAGGATTATGAAGTAAAAAAGAAGGAATTTGTAAAGATGATAAACACAAAATGGCTCCTTACAGATAGAAAGGCATCTACCAAAATCCCCAAAAGACTGGTTAGGGCTCAATTCATTGAAGAGGTTGAAGATATCATTGTGCTCCTAAGTCGATGGCTGTTTGGAGACTACAAATGAATTTAAAGAATGGATGTCCACCTACATATGGATTATCTTGGAAAGAAAAGGAGATATTTGTTGGGCTACTTTCATTTCTGATGCAATTCATGGTCATATGGCCACCCTGGCAACTAAAATTGAAATGGGGAAACTACAAACTTGGAGTTTTATATGATGACTTATCTGGTATATAATGTTGCAGCACATAGGTGTTTCCCACATTATCACCACAAGCTGATGTTAAATGGTGCCCAATGCATGAAATTTTCCCCAATTGCAATTAACTAATTTGAATGGAAATATCATATTAGTAAATGATGCTTTCATTACACCAATTATTTTCTTGTTCAAACCAGAATGGGGGCAGTATAGAATTTCTGAGCATGTAAGGCAAGTAATTATGGAGTATGGATGTTACTTCATTCAATACAAGAAGTTCACTTACATCAGAGTTAGTGGTTTTGAAGGAAAACCTTTCAAGTTTCCAAGGTATGTGGATGACAAGCTTTGTTTATGCGAATTGGCAAGGCAATTAGTGCTCAGTGCACAAGCTAATTACTTGGGAGGCACAAAAATGAATGTTAAATTCCCTATTAGAATTGGTAAGTTTTCTTTCCCCTCCATTATAAAAGCTAGATTGATTGGAGAAGAAATGAAGAGCTTGGCCATGGAGACATTTGTAGCTAGGCCTAATTATGACATTCGGTGGGTGGTTAACAATGTGGCTAATACTTTCGAGCATGAGCCTCACTTTGAGGACTATTGGATGAATTGCAGAGATGAAGAAGATGTTAGGTTGAGAGATTTTTCAAGGATGACTTTGTCACAAGTTGTGGATTTCAAGGTTTCCATCATTCCAGAAGGACTTGTTGATGATTTAAATATAGTAAGTAAATTCTATATTGATCAGAAGGTAGAAAGTCAACCCATAGCTCCCCCAAGTTGGGATGAGGAAGAATCTGATGATCCTTATATAAGGATAATAGATGTCATGAGGAGAAACGGTGATTTGGTTGACCCAGATAAACATTGACCTATCAATATAGAACACAAAGATTCTAAATCACTTCAGAAGTCTGGGAAACTTGGATGATGATCTCCCACATCTGAGGGAGGGTGCTGATAAGATTGACCCATTAGGAGGAAAATATCCTTTATTTCCCTCCAAAGGCCTACTTGGGCTTATCGATGAATGGACAACAACCACAAGTGAGACAGGTACTTCCATGTCTTCCCTCAGGTAGAAAAACTTGAAAGAATGCTCTTGAAATCCATGGAAAATGCCCCAATTACTCCTGTAGTGCCACTCCAGGAAAAGGGAAAGGGTTTAGCTTCACATGTGGTCCTCCCAAATGTTGTGCCAGAGCAACATAGTACTAAGAAGTTAATGAGTGCAGCTATCACAAGTGGTCATAGTCAGCCCAAGCAACACAAAGAGGAAAAAAGGGCACCACCTGAATTGATGAAGTTTGAAAGGGCACACAAGAAGCCCAAAATTGTCCATCACCAAGTCCTGGTGAGGGTAGGTGCCCATACACCAAATAAATTCAAACATAGAGATGGGGTAATTGATCCCCAAAAGTGGAAAGAATGGATAACGACCAGAAATAACAAGACATACCATTGCTAAGTATGGGGTAGTCAAGTCCTCTAATCCCTCATTCATTCTTTGTGGAGAAAGAAGTAAAGGACACTCGAGTTCAGTTCCTCAGGGGGATGTTGTAGTCAATACAATGGACAACCAATTTGTTACCTCAGGTATGGACATTCTTGAAGCTCTACTTGTTAGAGATATTAATACACCTCCAGTACAAACAATGAATAAATTTGAAAATATGCAAACTGAGGTGATTGATTTAAATACTATTAAGGGATTTTCTATGTTGGATAAGCTCAAGTTATCCATGGAGGAACCATTGTTAACACCAATAGGTAGTATTGAAAAGGATAAGGGATCAAAAGGAGATACTCATGTGTTGGCAAGTGAAGAGATGGTTCAAAACATAGAACTTCTTTCACAAAACAATTATTGTCGGTATCAAGAAAATATGAACTAGTGGTAGAAAATGATATGGATATTGAATTAATGGTAGAAGATATTGTGCCCACTCCTATTAAGGTGGTTGAGAGTGATAATGTTCACCAAGAAGAAAAAATGTCTTTTGAAGATAAACTAAAAATGGCACAAGACTTAATTGTTGATGAAGAAATTGTCATTGGTGGAGAATCACAATTTTTCAATGGGAGTGTGGATCCATTTCCATTAGATCAACCTACCATAACATTTCCCGAGGTGCCACTTGGAAAAGAGGATAGTGATTTGGCAACTCAGCCAGTCATGGGAGAAAAAGAGCCCATTGCCCAAATTTCAATACAAAAGGGCAATGAAGTGAAAGTTCATACCACTATGTTTTCAGCCGAAGAAACAACAAAGGAGGGCCCTTTGAAAATGGAGGTTGATCAGGTTAAGGATGACCAAACTGAAATGCCAAGGTAGGAGGAGAAGCATCTAGAGGAATCAACAACCCAGATTGAGACAAGTGCTCCAGAGAAGACATAAATATTGACACAAAAGGAGCAAGAAGTATCCATGTAGATGATAGTTGTACTGACAAAAATCTAGAAGGATTGCAAGAAACAAAGGTTGAAACAGGTTTGAGGAAGGGTTTGATTAGTGAATTAATGTTAAGTGAAGAAACAACCCTTCCTATTCAAGTAGTTGACCTCACTACCTTGTCTTTTCCAAAGGCAATAAGAGCCCCAAAGAAAGCTAGAACCATCACAAGAACCCTTATCGATTCATCTGGGGCAAGAACTTTGAAATAGTAACCCCTTTTGAGGGGAAGACAAGAAAAGATATAACTGATGATGATTACAGTATTCAAGTCATCCCCTTGGGTAAACCATCAAGGGAACAACTAAAGCAAGGAGTGTCTGAAGCTGTAAGCGGTCTTCTACAAAAGGTAGATGAGGATGGAATAACAAAGAAACAACTTAAGGAGCAAGTTAGAGCCTTAAATTCATGTTTTCAATAGCTGATAAGGAAAACCAGTCAGGAGCTAGCAGGTGCCTCTATGAACACCCTTGAAGGTATGGACAAATTGAATAGTGTTGTTAAAAAGGTCCAAGCAGTGGACACTTGGGTTGGGTGATTAACTGAGAAGGGAAAGGAAGTTATCACTGAAGCAAGGACAAGATATGAAGATCTCAAAAGTCACTTAGATGAAATTGATGGAGTAATTGAAGACTGTGACAATGAGATCTTTTACTTGGAAGGAATTCTCCCCAAGCTTGACCGTATAACAAGGCTCAATGAGGAACTAGTTGAGCAAGAAGACATTGTACCAATAGAGCACAAAAGGAGCCAAGTATGCTCTTGAAGAGCTGACAAAGATCAGATTGGATACCCTAAATGAAATCAAGAAAAAACTTGAAGTCAAGAAGGACTGGGTTGATGATTTACTTTATGCCATTGATAGAAGGCTAGAAGACATGGTGGTGGATAAATTTAAAAAGAGTTATGGGGATTTAAAATTGGATTTCTTACTTAGTTCATTTGAAAGTAATATCCAGTAGATGACTTCTCCTATGACACTATTGAAAAAATGATGAAAATTGAAAATAGGATTGAGGAGTTGAAAGCAAGGCCATTTGAATACAAGTAGAAAATGGCTCAATGTTTGGACATAGTATCAAGACAAACATTGATTTTCCATCACCACCTAGGACCGGATGAAGATGAAATGAATGAATTGTTCAGAAGATATGATGCTTATGTGGCCAGATTGCCAGAGGAGTTGGATGCAGAGGAAAAGGATGAAGAGAAGGAGGCTACAATACAAAAGAAGAGGAGCATGCTTGAACACTCTCTTCCTCATTTTATATTCTCTTTTCATACTTCATTGAACTGATACTATGAATTGATGTTTTTGCTACATTAAATGTAGTTATCTCTTTGAATTTTTATATTTCTTTGTTTCAATTGAAAGTAAAAAATGTAGTAGTTCATAATAGATTTGATTAAAATCTCACATACATTTGGAAAAGATATGTGAACTATTGACATACTTGTATTGATTGCAATTTGAACAAAAATAAGACAGGGTTCTATAGGGGCCCTTTCCCATGACAAAAAGAGATGTACATACATCAGAGGTCAAAACAATGGAAAGAGAATAGTACTCAAACATCCTTTAATCCTACTTCATAGCTTCCCCTCAGTAGGGGAAGTCTATTCAAAAGTTTTTCTTCCTAGGTACAAACTCATCGAGCCCCGTGTTGTTTTTGTATAAAGATAATCGACCTTGCCAGGTCCCTGGACATCCCCATACCCATTAATGACTCCAAGGTCATCCTAGGGTGACCCATAATCTCCTCAAGCTCAACTTTATTTTGATGGGATGATACCCAATCCAGGAGGTCCAGACCACCTGAAAAGAAAGTTGTTTTCCCCTTTCCCTTGTGAAGGTCAACGTGCTTTGGATTTCTTTGAAGAGGGGTGTTTGAAGTGTTGAGAGGGGAAGATGTTGTAGGTTGGTGACTGGGTGAAATGTGAGGTTTTGAATTGGTTCCTATTTTTCCCACTTCCTAAAAAGGTGATTTTCCCTTGGAGAAGGAATTGGTTGAGGACCTCAAAGTTCCCATTTAGAATGAGGGGCACAATGCATCAAATGCATGGATAGCCGAGTTACAAACCACCCTCTACTATCCCGAGCTAAAGAAAGTGCTTGCCTCTCAAATGGTGATGAGAGCAGAGATAGATTGGTCCTCTTCTCCATCCGAGATGATGACAAGAGAATGAGTGTGTGTTTCACCCTTCCTCTTGCTCGAGGATGGTGTTGATAATGGACATGATGGCAAGGGCACATTTTCTTCCTGTTTCTTTTCTAGAATTGAACCCTCTTCTCCAATTCACTCACTTTGTTGGAGATGGAAGGCATTTTATCAATGGAGGTTTTTCATACAATATGTATGACTCCTTAGGGATTTCTTTTGAAACAAAATCTTCATTGCATAAAAAGGGACATTGAAAACTGGTCTTTCCTAGACCTAAGGCCTCCTTTCAAACTAGTATCTTTTCAAATCCTCAGATGCATTTTCATGTGCTCCCATCTAAAAAGATGGAAATACATGACTTGGAAGGAGGCGAAACACAAGATTGATTCTGATCAACCTAGTTAAAAGTGCTATACGGACCCATTGATATGTCAATGGTCCTTTGGTGTCTCCTACACATTCCACTTCAAACAAGGCTCTAACAAAAGCTTCATCCGGGCCACTCAGGTCAAAAATCTGATTCAAATCTTCCGAGGAAATCTCCTTCAGGTTGTGTGCCACGAGTGTCTTTTCCATTTCTCTTGGTAGAATCTTCTATACTCAGAGTTATGAAAGAAATACATAACTACAAAGGAACAAAATCTGAGTTTTATAGCCCAAAGGAGACACATATTTCAATTTGGAAAAATCTTTCCCCTGAGGTAAGAGGGATCTTTCTTAGTTTGCACAAGGGAAATTTAAAGACTAAAGGAAAGTATAAACGAGTAGAACTAGTAAATCATGGATTTGATAGACATCCTGTATAGCATTTAAGCCAGTAAGATGAGAAGTGAAGTGCACTGAGCCCGAGAAGGTTTTCAAGAGATGAGCGTAGGTGTGTGTCATGTCAACAAACATCTGGAAATGCTCAGTGATCATTTGAGATGATTGCTTAATCAAGATCTGAGGGGGATGGTTCAAGTAACTTGTTAAAAGCAATAACTAGACATCCCAGTCAGATACAAGTGGAGCCCATCAAAATGACTCATGTTTCAAACACCTGGTAGTATAAGATGAAGTGCATGAATACCATTTTTAGAATGAACGTAACAAAGAAGTATTCCCTCAAATATTCTTGTTTTTTGGGGGAAAAGAGATTTGAATTGAAAAAGGTCATATAAAAGCATGTAAAAGTGATGAGAAAGAAGGGGGGGGTTTAATTTTTATGAAAAGTTTGAGAAAACCATCTTCTTGAGAAACCATCTGAGAAACCCATTTATTTCCTATGCCTTTAAATTTAATCATGTCAAGTTGGTTGCAAGTGTACAACCATTGATGAGCTCTGAGATTGTTATGAAACTTTCCCAACTGATGAATTTAATAAGTCTTGAATTAATCTATGTTGATCATGGGCATTATTGTGTTTGCTTCATTTCAGAATGTTTTCAAATAGTTTTTCTTATTCCTATTGCAATCTTATGTTAGAATCTCTATAAGTCACACAAGATCTCATCCATGTGTTAGTATTGTGGCATTTGCAATTTCATTATGAGAAGAGCTTTCATCTTGTAATGCAAATAAACAATTTAAAATCACTTTACTTTCATTATGTTGACAAAGATTGTTTGTTAGTCTATGAGTGTATCTTAGATGTGATGAACCAGGGATTTCTAATGTTTAATTGAGTCTTTAACATGAGCCTTTGTGTTGAATTCTTGAAGAATGTATGAAATCATGCACCTCTAGGCTTCCATTGTTACACACCTTCTAGTTGAAGGAATATTTTGACTATCTCAAAGCATTCTTGTTTTGTGAATTTTCTAGTATTTGTTAAAGGTTCTCAAAGATCTGATATAATCAACTTTATCTTGCTTAACTTCCCACCAAAAAACATCTTAAATGATGAATTCTACAAGAACTACCCCTATTTTGTACTGTGTATCCATAAATGAACAAATTCCAATGCCAAAATATGTAGAAACAATCAGGTTTCAATTAATGTCTCTAGTAACCTTGAACCTTATCCAAAAAATATCTCCATTCTCTAGAAGTGACAACTCGTGAGAGTTAGATTGTGGTGTATTGATCATATTTTCTCAAGGTCATCCTGAAAACTATGCAAAGAAAGATTTATTGATATTCCTTCATCAATATAGGTTACAAAATGGGCCCTCTCACCCTGTTGAGGCACAACCTAAAGTGAGGGTAGATCAAACCCTTAATATAGTGCTATCCATTTTTTCCAATGTCTGAGTGACAAAGAGTCAGCTGAATTTCATCCTCGACTACAAAATGACTTATATTATGATTCGTCTATCTCTAAGCATCCTGCTTTGATCCGTGATGTTGCTCAACACCTAAGGGAGAATCAATTTGGGTACCAACACCGATCTGACACCATTTTCAGGGAATTATTTGCACAAATGCATACACAAACTGACCTTGGTAATGCTTCTTACATGATTTAAGTGCAAATACATTGTTTAAACGTCATTCTTTGTTAAGATTTGTAAGAATTGTGCAAGATCACAACTTCATTGTGCAATATTTCTAGTTTCTAGTGGTTATTGCACTAATTTTGTATCGTCAAGTGATAAATATGGGTAAAGGAAGGTTGGATCTGCTAAGCTTTGTGGGAATTAAGTATTGATAGACATTTGACAAGTTTCTTATAGTGCATTTGCACAACTAAGGTGAGAATCCTTAGTGGTGACTCCATTTTGGTTTGAAATTTGATAATTACCAGTGTCTTAACCCGTGTCAAGTGAAATTTGTCATTAATCTTTGCAAAGCTGGAGGGAAGAAGATCTTTCTTCACTAGGGACCCTACTAGGAAGTTATTTCCAGAGCTGGGAAAGGAAAATTCAGAAGGAAGATGAATCTAGAAAGTAGTAGGAGATCACGAGTCAGGAAAGGAGATTCCAATTGTGGAAAGTGAACAACCTGTAGTTGAAAATTACCATACGTCTTCAAGTGACTCTGAACCAAGTAGTCCTCATGTAACTTTGAATTCTCCAACTGGAGAGGGCCCATCATTTGTGTCTGAAAAGTGTGCCTCTCAGTTTTTCCTGTGTCCTCCAAAGTTGATAGGGCTTTCCATGAAGTTGAGTCAGTCATTAGAGAATATCTATTTTGAAAGCTATACTCCTATGCTCCAAAGACCCCTCATTCCCTATCATTTTGATTCTCCTGTAAATTCACCGCCTCAAGGCAATATGGCCCAACCTCCACCTAGACCTCCTTTTGTTGTCAACACTTTTGGACCTATAAATTTCAGAGGTATGGATGGATATCCTAATATGGTGCCACAAGATGTCAGAAATAGGTTGCCAAAATTTCAAGGGAATAATGCCATCACTAGTGACCAACATTTAAAACTCTTTGTCAACATGATGGAAGATTTTGAAATTGAGTTTGAAGACATGTATGTAAATTTGTTTATTCATACTCTTGAGGAGGATGCATGTGACTGGTACAAGTCTTTACCAGATAATTCGATAGATTCATGGACTGAGATGAAAAATGCCTTTAGATTGCAATATGGGGACAAGATAGACCCCAGTTCCTTTTATCTGAGTTTGAAAATATAAAGAAGAATCCAAATGAATTTTTCCATGATTTCAATACTAGGTTCAATAAAACCTTGAAAAGGTTACCTATAATCTTAAGGCCAAGTGATGAATCCTATTTGATCAAGTATTCTGATGCTTTTGATAAAAAGGTTGCTTATTACTTAAGAGATAAAAACCTGGAAACATTGAGGCAAGCCTTCACTATGGCTTTACAAATTGAGAATAATATCAAGGCAAGTTGGAAAGCCTCCTAAGAGGGAAGGTGTTAAGTTGATCAATCCTGAAAAGCCTCAGTCAAGAAAGGTTGTGGATCTAGAAGAGGTTGTAAAAACTTTGGCTGGAGTAGTTAAAGAGATATCCTATAAACTGGCTAGAGCAGAAAAAGGGATAGGATAGAACTCCCAAGGTCAACATAAGCCACAAGGTCGAGAGATTTGAAATCACCCTGCAGGTGATCATAGACCGATGACTGAGGAAAAGGGCCCATGGGGTCAGGAAATAGACAACCTCAACCCCAGAAAATAGATTGGTTCCTGATCCTTTAACTACTGGATTGCTACCATGGAAGAGGCCTCGTGTTATGGAATGGTGCGATAGGTGTTTCTTTCCACATTCCCCATGTGATGTAAACAAGGAAATTGAGGAAGTAGATGATGATGATGAAGCATATGGTGATGTGTGCATGATGGAGTGCCCTGTAAGCTCACAACAGGGGGCAACCTCAACTAAATGATAAGTGCAAGAACTGTCAAAGACTTCTGGATTGTGTCCACCGGGTATTACCTCTTCCCCCATTAATACTTTTGAAATTGATATGGTACAAGCATTTGATTTTCCCAATCATGATTTTGAATACTTGAGGGCATTGATGATTAAAAATATGATGGGGGAATTCCTTCAGAAGAAGATAGGCAACTACTGATGAATGCAATAGTTTTCTCAAGAGAAGGAATATAATACTAGAAGTAAAGTTATCAAAGGGGTAGGGCCACAAGCCAAGCCAAAGATTCCAATCCTTACCAATATCCCAAAGGAGACCCCTAAAAAGGATACATAGAAAAGGCCTAATTTCCCCAAATAGAACTTATACTCCTCCTCATGCCCAAACTGTCAAAACCCCCATACTGTTAGATGAAATTGTAAACCTTCCTCCTAATACTACCCTACCCAAATATATTCCTTGTGACATAGCTCAAATCTTAAGCCAGATCAAGGTTACTTATCCCAATTGTTGAATTACTTAGGATCCCTGAGCATAGGAAAAGGGCATTTGAATATTTGGGATTCAAGGAAGAAAAGATTACCTAGGGAAAAAGTGTTAATAATGTGGAGGCCCCTCCTATTATTGCAGAATTGGAAATACCTCAAGCATTGGAAGAATTGGGTGAATCACCTGAGGTGTATCTAGGAACTTATTTGGTTGAATCTCAACTAGATGTGGATCCATTTTATACCACTTTGATCATTAAAGATAGGTGGTACATAATTGTATGTTTGACTCAGGAGCCTCATGTAATGTAATGCCTTTAGAGGTGATGAATGAGTTAAATATCAAGGTGACAACATGGCTTTTGGAAAATGTACTGCTATGGATTCAAGAGAAGTGCTAGTAATTGGATATGTCAAAGGATTAGTAGTGCAATTGGTAGCTTATCCGGAAAATGCTTGACCATGAATGTAGTTATCATGGACTGTCCTGCCAAGTGGGGGATGTTGTTATCTAGAAAATGGGCAGCTAGTGTGGGTGGAAGCATGCAAATGGACATGTCATACACCACCATACCAATTGAGGGAAATCTTGTGAAGTTATATGGCGAGAAGAAAATGCTACATCTGATTGAGGATCCTAATAATGCTTCTTATGAAGTATTGTACATGAGATGTTGATGTCGATAACTTTGTGGGCTATGCTGATTGTAAGGAGCATAGAATTGAGGAGTGCAAGTATCCTGAGTAGGTAGGTTCTCCTTGGACTTTGATGTTTGATGGGGCATGTTCTAGATTTGGTAATGGCGCACCGGTGTTGTTTTGATATCTCCAAGCCAAGAGGAGTTTAAATTTTCTTTTAAACTCAATTTTGAGTGTACAAACAATATTGCAGAGTATGAAGCATTGTTGTTGGTTTAAGGATTTCTTGGAAATATGGTGTCAAGGATATTATTGTTAAAGGGGATTCAGAGCTGATAGTCAAGCAAGTTAGAAAGTTGTATGCAACAAAGAATCAAAGAATGAAGCAATATAAGCATGCAGTTTGGGACTTCATTGAAATGTTTGATTCTTTCAATATAATACATCATGATAGGAAGTATAATATTGTAGCAGAAAAATTGGTAGTATTGGGATCTAGGTTTGAAAATTGTACAATGTCTCCCTATTGTGAATATGATATTGAAATATTGACCAGGTCGTCTGTCCCTAACAATATCAAGCACTAGCAGGTGTTTGAAGATGATGCCTAGGTCCAAAGGTTTCTATAGAATAAAGGAGAATTTTCCAATCAAAGTATGGACTAGGAACCAATGGTTTGTGCAAGTGAAGGAAAAGAGACCTTATTTGGTAAGGACATTATCCAATTGAAAACTAATACTATTCCTAGAGGTTTGGTTGCACTAGAATCAAATTTTGATAATGTTGACTGCATTATTAATAGACACATGTCAACTTCAAGGGATGTTGAGGAACATAACCTAGGCACAAAAGATAAACCTTAAAAATATGGTTAGGTAGAAATTTGAGTAAAGAAGAAAAGCAATCATATATCCAATTATTAAAAAAGTACTAGGATTGCTTGGCATGGTCGTATTCAAAATTGAAGGCATATAGGGAAGACCTCTTTCAGCATGAAATACCCTTGAAGCCAATGCCAAGCCATTTAGGTAGAAAAAAAGACCAATTAATCCCCTCCTTTCCTAAAAAATGCAAGAGGAGTTGAAAAAGTTAAGGGATGGAGGAATTATACAACCTATAATGATACTCCTCATGGGTAGAAACTTGGTACCTGTTCGAAAGAAAAATGGGGATATAAGATTGTGTGTTGATTTTAGAAATTTAAATAAGGCATCAATCAAGGACAACTATCCCTTGCCAAATATGGATAACATGTTGCAATTAGTTACTGGTTCTAAGTTTTTATCCACTTTGGATGGTTTCTCTGGTATAACCAAGTGGTTGTGAAGTAGTCAGAGAGAATCAAAACTACTTTCACCACTCCATGGGGAACCTATGTGTATGTCAGAATGTCCATTTGGCCTGATGAATGCTGGAGCCACATTTCAAAGAGAAATGGATGTAGCATTCTCTGGATATATAAATGACTTCATTTTCATGTATCAAGATGATGTGACAGTTTTTTCAAGGAAAATAAGTGATCACCTACAACATTTAGAAAAGATGTTGTTAAGATGCAGGGAATATGGTATATCATTGAATCCTAAGAAGTGCCA
This sequence comes from Taxus wallichiana var. yunnanensis, assembly GCA_018340775.1. NCBI lineage: Eukaryota > Viridiplantae > Streptophyta > Pinopsida > Cupressales > Taxaceae > Taxus > Taxus wallichiana. The sequence continues at coordinate 517,949,524 of CM031235.1, forward strand.
TTTTGGGGTTCAAAAGGCAAAGTTCTTGGACATATTGTGTCAAAAGAAGGGGTCATGATTGATCCCAAGAGAGTGGAAGCCATTAGTAAAGTTCCTATTCCAAGAACCAAAAAGGGAATTCAGTCCTTTTTCGGGTAAATAAATTTTATTAGGAGATTTATTTCCAACTTTTCCGAATTGACTATCCCAATCACTAATATGTTGAAGAAATATTAGAGTATCAAATGGGAAGAAGCATAGTTATTCAAGCCTTTACTAGGATTAAGGAAGCATTGAAGAATGCCCTGTTTTAGCAACTCCTGATTATAAAAAGGCTTTCCAAATGTTTTCCTTTGCTTCAAGAGAATACTATTGCATCTATGTTGTTACAAAAGGATGATGAAGGAGCTGAAAGACCAATTGCTTTCTTTAGTAAAGCATTACAAGGAGTAGAATTGAAGTATACTATCATGGAGAAACAGCCTTTTCTTTGGTCAAGGCCACAAAAATCTTTAGGCCATATATTTTGAGCTCTAAAGTCATAGCTTATGTTCCCATACCATGGTTAAGGATATCCTATCAGAGATGGAAATTTCAAGTAAAAGATGTCGATGGGAAAATAAATTGCAAGAATATGATATGGACATCCAAACTACAAAATTGGTTAGAGGATTAGGCCTAACAAAGATAATGGTAGAAAGCAACCTACAAACAATTGAGATAAATGAGGTTGAAGAAGAAAGATTGAATATTCTTGAGAAATTGACAAATTCTAAATGGTACAAGGATATTATTTTTTATCTCAAACATCTACAATGCCCTGAGTATTTAAGAAAGAATCAAAAGAGAGCACTTAAGTTTAGCCTCCCAGAAGTACATCATCACTAATTATGGGTTAGCTTGGAAGAACCCTGAGGGAGTTCTCTTAAGATGTATCACTGAGGATGAAGCCCTAAAAATAATTGATGATTTCCATGGAGGAGTTTGTGGAGGGAATTTTGCTGGAAGAGTCATAACCCATAAGATCTTAAGGGTTGTTACTTGGTGGCCAACTATTTTTAAAGATACAACTTTGCTTTGGTAAGAAAGTGTGAGAGTTGTCAACATTTTTCAGGAAGATTGAAAGCTTTAGGCTCCCTCCCTTTGCAACATGTATCAATTGAAGCCCCATTTAAGCAGTGGGGAATGGACTTCATTGGTGAGATTTCAGATTCTTCAAGTATAGGCCACAAGTGGATATTAGTGGCCACTGATTACTTCACCAAGTGGGTGGAGGCAATACCTACCAAGAAAGCTACCCACCAAATTGTTATGGACTTCATTCTGAATCATATAATTTGCAGGTTTGGAGTGCCTACTAAGATAGTTGCTGACAATGCTATGAGTTTTCGAGCCAAACCTTTGGTAGCCATGTGTCATGAGTATGGGATCAATTTAGCATATGATTAAAATTATAATCCCCAAGGTAATGGACAAGTAGAATCAAGCAACAAGAATTTGTTGAAGATAATCAAAAGGACCTTGGAATTAAACAAATGGAAGTGGGGTGAGCAGTTGAAGTTTGTTGTTTGGGATGATAGAATTATTGTCAAAAGAGCTACTGAAAAATTCCATTTGAGTTGGTGTATGGAACTCAAGCTCTACTTCCCCGCATATGCAATTATCTTCTTACCAATTTATCCAACAATTGGAGGACCAAGAGGTCAGTCCCTATGATGCTCGTATTAATCAAATTGTTGAATTAGATGAAGAGAGAAGAGAATCCCACCAAAGACATGTGAAGTTCAGGGAGAAATTGAAGAAATTATTTGATAAAAAGGTAACTCCAAGAGATTTCAGTGTGGGAGATCTTGTGCTATTGTGGGATAAAAGATACATGAGGATAAGGGAAAACATGGAAAGTTTGACGCATTATGGATGGGCCCTTATTCTATTGATATTAGGATTGGCGAGCACACTTTTTTCCTAAAAGACTTAGATGGGGAATTGCTTGAGTTTCCTATTAATGGCAGGCACTTGAAACATTTCCTTGACTAATTTCTCATAATCAAGGTACACATCATTGTACAGTGTATAGTCTTTTGTTTTTGTTCTATTTTTGTGTTTTTCTGTTTTGGTTTCTCCTGTCCCTGGTGACCAGTTTTGTTGGTTTCTCGGTTTGATCTTGGGAGGTTGGTTATTGTTTCTTTTCTTTGAGGTTGGTTCTTGACTCCGTGGCCCAATGGATTTTTGGCACATGGTTTGTTGTCTTCGTATTATGTTGTTCTTGTGGCACTCGCTGGGAGTGCCCATCCCCGAGTCGAGCCGGTGTTGGTGCTTGGTTTTAACCTCGCCCCTTTCGACCATATTTTTTTAATCTGCATGGTTTGAAATAATCTTTGTCTTCCTGTGTGGATGCATGAATTTTTATATTTATCAGGTTGTTGTCATTAAACCCTTCTCTATGGGTGTGAATCATGTTGAGCTCTGTGTTGGTTGTAGTTTCTCTTTCCGTGCATACCTGTTGGTTGTTTGGTCATAGATGACAGGTTTTCCCCTTCTTTTATTTTCCATGATCATGCCTTCTTTTTTATTTTTTCCCAAAGCATCCATAGACATGTGGTTATCTTTAATTAGACACGGTAAGGCAGTCTATTTGGTGAACTTGTCACTTTTTTACATTTGTAAAAAATGCCAAATTGGTCCCATGGCTCTGATAATTTCTAATTGGCTATTCAATGATATGAAGTAGTGAAAAAAATTTATTACTTTGACCCCGAAGATGTACACATATCATAAGATGAGCGGTTGCAGGAAGGAGGGCCCTTTTGGAATTTCAAGGCATTATGGTGAAAGGCGTAAAAGTGTAAAAGGAATTCCTAGAGCCCGCAAATGGAAATGTGGTCATTTTTAAGTTAAAAGTGGGGAGGTGGGTCACCGGAGGAATTTGGAACTTTTAGCCTTGTTTTGAAAAAAGGGGTAAGATATAAAAGTGAAGCACGACCCCACTAGCGCCTAGAAAAGCCACATGTTAAACCTATATTAAAGATGCAGTGGATGGGCCAAAATGTTTAAAAGCACACAATTCCTTTGAGTGGTATAAAATGAAAAAGCCCCCAAGCCACCTCAACTAAGATATTTTCCACGTAGATGACCCAATTTCAAAATTGTAAGAAATAGAATTAAAAAATAGAATTAATATAAAGCAATGCATTTAATTCTCCGCCACATTAATTTTCTCTATCAGAAACAAAGGACTTTAGGGGATGTTAATATATTCATCTTTTATTGCTAATTTGATTATTTTTCATCATTTTTATCTATGAAGTGCTTTTGAAATATGTGGGGCTCTCATTTGCAAACTAAAAAGTGTGAAAGTTGTCATCTTGAATCGGAATTTCTTAGGCACCTATAAAAAAATTGGTAAGAGTTTGAAACTCCTGTATTTTATGTCCTGCTTTCCATTGAAAATTGGTTGAAGTAAAGTTAGGGATTTAAAATGAATACTATGCCATTTTCTTCCTTGGGTATGTTGGGGGTCATAAGTGACCTCAACAAGATAACAGATACAGACTTGATGAATGCCGACTTGAATGATTTTCATCAATGATTGAGTAGTGCCCACATGATGAATCCTTGAAGACAATTCGTGATAGCCATATTATCTTGGTCCACTTTGCTATTCCCACTTTTTGTGTGGTATTTTGCATGATGAACTATGACTCGAGGAGAGAGAAGTATTAGACGCGAGTGGGGATGTGGTGTTTACATTAACACCAATGACCATAAGGGTAATTATGAAATTACCTCGTAATTGTAAACCTCATTACTATTAGTATCAAACTTTCTTTAGAGGACTATGAAGTAAAAAGAAGGAATTTACAAAGATGATAAACACAAAATGGCTCCTTACAAATAGAAAGGCATCTTCCAAAATACCCAAAAGATTGGTTAGGGCTCAATTCGTTGAAGAGGTTGAAGATATCATTGTGCTCCTAAGTCAGATGGCTAGTTTGGAGACTAAAAATGAATTTAAAGAATGGATGTCCACCTACATATGGATTATATTGGAAATAAAAGGAGATATTTTTGGGCTAATTTCATTTCTGATGCAATTCATGGTCATATGGCCACACTGACAGCTAAAATTGAAATGGGGGAAACTACAGACTTGGATTTTATATGATGACTTATCTGGTATATAATGTTGTAACACATAGGCATTTCCCGACATTATCACCACAAGATGATGTTAAATGGTTCCCAATGCATGAAAAATTCCCCAATTGCAATTAACTAATTTGAATGGAAATATCATATTAGTAAATGATGTTTTCATTACACCAATTATTTTCTTGTTCAAACCAGAATGGGGGAAATATAGAATTTATGAGTATGCAAGGCAAGTAATTATGGAGTATGGAAGTTACTTCATTCAATAAAAGAAGTTCACTTACATAAAAGTTAGTGATTTTGAAGGAAAACCTTTCAAGTTTCCAAGGTATGTGGATGACAAGCTTTGTTTATGCAAATTGGCAAGGCAATTAGTGCCTGTGCATAAGATAATTACTGGGAGGCACAAAATGAATGTTAAATTCCCTATTAGAATTGGTAAGTTTTCTTGCCCCTCCATTATAAAAGCTAGATTGATTTGAGAAGAAATGAAGAGCTTGGCCATGGAGACATTTGTAACTAGGCCTAATTATGAAATTTGGTGGGTGGTTAATAATGTGGCTAATACTTTCAAGAATGAGACTCACTTTGAGGACTATTGGATGAATTACAGAGATGAAGAAGATGTTAGGTTGAGAGATTTTTCAAGGATGAATTTGTCACAAGTTGTGGATTTCAAGGTTTTCGTCATTCCAGAAGGACTTGTTGATGATTTAAATACAAGTAAGTAAATTCTATATTGATCAAAAGGTGGAAAGTCAACCCATAGCTCCCCAAGTTAGGATGAGGAAGAATCTGATGATCCTTATATAAGGTCAACATATGTTATGAGGAGAACGGTGATTTGGTTGACCCGATAAACATCAACCTATCAATACATAACACAAAGATTCTAAATCACTTCAAGTCTAGGAAACTTGGATGATGAACTCCCACATTTGAGGGAGGGTGCTGATAAGATTGACCCATAAGGAGGAAAAACTCCTTTATTGCTCTTCTCGAAGGACTACTTCGCTAGGCTTATCAATGAATGGACAATAGACACAAGTGAGACAAGTACTTCCATGTCTACCCTTCAGGTAGAAAATTGAAAGAATGCTCTTGAAATCCATAGAAAATTCCCCAATTACTCCTACTTGTGCCACTCTAGGCAAAGGAAAAGGGTTTAGCTTCGCATGTGGTCCTCCCAAAATTTTTGCCAAAGTAACATAGTACTTGATAAGTTAATGAGTGTAGCTACCACAAGTGGTCATAGTCACCCAAACAACAAAAGAGGAAAAAGGGCACCAATTGAATTGATGAAGTTTGAAAGGGTAGGTTCCCATACACCAAAATATATCAAACATAGAGATGGGGTAATTGATCCCCCAAAGTGGACAAAACAGATAATGACCAAAACAACAAGACATACCATCACGAGTATGGGGAAGTCAATTCCTCTAATCCCTCATTCATTATTTGTGGAGAAATAAGTAAAGGACACTCGAGTTCAGTTCCTCAAGGGGATGTTGTAGTCAATATAGTGGACAACCAATTTGTTACCTCAGGTATGGACATTCCTGAAGCTCTACTTATTAGAGATATTAATACACCTCTAGTACAAACAATGAATAAATTTGAAAATATGCAAACTGAGGTCATTGATTTAAATACTATTAAGGGATTTTCTATGTTGGATAAGCTCAAGTTATCCATGGAGGAACCATTATTAACACCAATAGGTAGTATTGAAAAGGATAAGGGATCAGAAGGAGATACTCATGTGTTTGGTAAGTGAAGAGATGGATGAGAAGGAGATACTCATTATTTTGCAAGAAAATCTAAACTAGTGGTAGAAAAGGATATGGATATTGAATTAATGGTAGAAGATATTGTGCCCACTCCTATTAAGGTGGTTGAGAGTGATAACATTCACCAAGAAGAAAAAATTTCTTTTGAAGATAAAATGAAAATGGCACAAGACTTAATTGTTGATGAAGAAATTTTCATTAGTGGAGAATCATAGTTTTCAATGGGGAGTGCAGATCCATTTCCATTAGATCAACCTACCATAACATTTCCCGAGGTGCCACTTGGAAAAGAGGATAGTGATTTGGTAACTCAACTAGTCATGGGAGAAAAATATCCCTTTGCCCAAATTTAAATACAAAAGGGCAATGAAGTGAAAGTTCATACCACTATGTTTTCAGCTGAAGAAACAACAAAGGATGGCCTTTTTAAAATGGAGGTTGATCAAGTTAAGGATGACCAAACTGAAATGCCAAGGTAGGAGGAGAAGTATATAGAGGAATCAACAACCTAGATTGAGACAAGTGCTCCAAAGAAGATAGAAATATTGACACAAAAGGAGCAAGAAGTATCCATGCAGATGATAGTTGTACCTGACAAAATCCAGCAAGGATTGCAAGAAACAAAGGCTGAAATAGGTTTGAGGAAGGGTTTGATTAGTGAATTAATGTTAAGTGAAGAAATAGCCCTTCCTATTCAAGCAGTTGACCTCACTACCTTGTCTTTTCCAAAGGCAATAAGAGCCCCAAAGAAATCCAGAACCATCACAAGAACCCTTATTGATTCATCGGGCAATAACTTTGGAAATAGTAACCCCTTTTGAAGGGAAGACAAGAAAAGATATAAGTGATGACAATTACAAGATTCAGTCATCCCCTTGGGTAAACCATCAAGGGAATAACTAAAGCAAGGAGTGTCTCAAGTTGTAAGTTGTCTTCTACAAAAGGTAGATGAGGATGGAACACCAAAGAAACAACTTAAGGATCAAGTTAGAGCCTTAAATTCATGTTTTCAATGGCTAACAGGGAAAACCAAATCAAGAGCTAGCAGATGTCTCTATGAACACCCTTAAGGTATGGACATATTGAATAGTGTTGTTAAAAGGTCTAAACAAAGTGGACACTTGGGTTGGGTGATTAACCGAGAAGGGAAAGGAAGTTATCATTAAAGCAAGGAAAAGATATGAAGATCTCAAAATTCACTTAGATGAAATTCATGGAGTAATTGATGACTATGACAATGAGATCTTTTACTTAGAAGGAATTCTCCCAAGCTTGACCATATAACAAGGCTCAAGAGGAACTGGTTGAGCAAGAAGACATTGTATCAATAGAGCACAAAAGGAGCTAGTATGTCTTGAAGAGCCGACAAAGATCGGATTGATATGCTAAATGAAATCAAGAAAATACTTGAAGTCAAGAAGGACTGGGTTGATGATTTACTTTATGCCATTGATAGAAGGCTAGAAGACATGGTGGTGGATAAATTTAAAAAGAGTTATGGGGATTTAAAATTGGATTTCTTACTTAGTTCATTTTAAAGTAATATCCGTGTAGATGAATTCTCCTATGAAACTATTGAAAAAATGATGAAAATTTAAAATAGGATTGAGGATTTGAAAGCAATGTCATTTGAATAAAAATAGAAAATGGCTCAATGTTTAGACGTAGTATAGAGACAAACATTTATTTTCCATCACCACATGGGACTAGATGAAGATGAAATGAATGAATTTTTCAGAAGATATGATGCTTATGTGGCCATATTTCTAGAGGAGTTGGATGCAGAGGAAAAGGATGAAGAGAAGGAGGCTACAGATACAAAAGAAGAGGAGTATGCTTGAACACTCTCTTCCTCATTTTATATTCTCTTTTCATACTTCATTGAACTGATACTATGAATTGATGTTTTTGCTACATTAAATGTAGTTATCTCTTTGAATTTTTACTGTTTCTTTGTTTCAATTGAAAGTAAAAAATGTAGTAGTTCATAATATATTTGATTAAAATCTCACATATAGTTGGAAAAGATATGTGAATTATTGACATACTTGTATTAATTGTAATTTGAAAAAAAATAAGACAGGGTTTCTATAGGGGTCCTTTCCCATTACAAAAAGAGATGTACATACATCAAAGGTCAAAATAGTGGAAAGAGAATAGTACTCAAACATCCTTTAATACTACTTCATAGCTTCCACTTAGCAAGGTAAGTTTATTCAAAAGTTTTTTCTTCCTAGGTATAAACTCATCTGAGCCTGTGTTTTTGTATAAAGATAATCGAGCCTCGCTATGTCCCCGACATCCCCATACCCATTAATGACTCCAAGGCCAAGACCCATAATATCTTAAAGCTTGACTTTATTTTGATGGGATGATACCCAATCCAGAGGTCCGCACCCCTTGAAAATAAATTTCCTTTCCCTTTCCCTCGTGAAGGGTCAACGTGCAGGATTTCTATAAAGAGGGGTGTTTGAAGTGTTCATAAGAGCAGATGCCGCAATCTTTGCAGTTGGTGACTGGGTGAAATGTGAGGTTTTTAACTGGTTCCTATTTCCCACTTCCTAAAAAAGGGTGTATTTTCCCTTGGAGAAGGAATTAGTTAAGGACATCCAAGTTTCTATTAAGAACAAGTGGCATAATACATCAAATGCATGGATAGGTGAGTTTGCAAACCACCCTCAACTAGCCCAAGCTGAAGAAAGTGCTTCCCTCGAATGACAAGTAGAGATAGATTGGTCCTCTTCTCCATCCGAGATGATGACAGAAGAATGAGTGTGTGTTTCACCCTTCCTCTTGCTCGAGGACGGTGCTGATAATGGACATGATGGCAAGGGCACATTTTCTTCCTGTTTCTTTTCTAGAATTGAACTCTCTTCTCGAAATCACTCAAAAATTTGGAAGGAGAAAAGGTGATAATGCATACCGATTTTTGATGCCTTCACGAAAACAAACCATGCTTAGAATTTTTCCAATCAAACCATGATATGATTTTCCAATGAATTATTACACTTACGATTTTTTCCTTACGCCAATGTTCTCACACAAAGCTTCGCAAATTTAAGTGTCCTTGAAATATACTAATGAATGAAAATCTATAATTAATATGGAATGGACACTTCTAACCACCACTTTCTTTGGTGCACGAATTACAAAAGACATGTGGTTGTCGTTAATTTGCTTTATATTTAATGGCTAATTAATGGCTATCAAATGGCGCACATATTTTGAATATCATGTGAACTTTACTTTGTTCGGTTAATTGCCAATTAATTTTAGTGGAACCACTATATTAACCATATATGCCACACACAAAAATTATCAATATTAACAACAATATCATCAAAAGAACAACATGCTCAATGTCAATTTTATCATCTTTAAATTACATAGTGAGTATATAAGTATTCCATACTTTGACTATGTTACAAATGATAAGATGAAATTATTTAAAATAAAATAACAACACTTTACCTCTTTTAATTTTTTGTAACTCTATTCTTCCCCCATTTGTGTATGTTCTCCTTGTTTTGGTGTGGCCGCCTTCAAAATGAGTATACAATTTTCCATTTTATCGCATTAAATACAAATGTTAGCAGAGTTTGTGTGGAAAATAATTTAATATTCTACCTCTTAATATTAAATGCAATACGTAAAAATAAAAACATACTCTCAAGTGGTGGATTTTACATTACATGGTTTAATGGTAATTTAATGTTTAGGGAAGTGTAATATTAATTATGTAACATTTGACCTTACAAAAAAAGTTTAATTGTTATTGTATTATAAAAATCTTAATCTTTCCCCTACACTATGAGATTTATGGATAAAATTATACACACGGAAACGCGATCTAAAATTAAGGTAACATTTTGAAAACTACAATTCGACATTTTTTTGAGACTTAATTTCAAAATTTAATTGAAATTAAATCCTTAATATTGATAATTATTAATAAAAAACTATGTAGCATGTGTTACTTATACTCAATATTATATACAATTATTAAAAACAAAGATATAAAAAGCTTAGAAACAATTAAATACACATAATTGAAACAAAGCATATACCACCATCGTTAATCAAATAAAGTCTAAATTATTAAAAATAAACTTATATTGTTAAAATATTACATAGGATATAAAAATATTAGAAACAATTAATACACATAATTGAATCAAAGCATATACCACCATCGTTAATCAAATAAAGACTAAAACTTGAACTCTATACCATAAAATAAGCATAGCTATACAATTAGAGAATTAAATACATGAACGATTTACTTCGACACAATATTAATGGCCCTAAAAATAAGGCCAAGTGCAAGGGATCACACTTCGATGTGTTAGGGTTCACACTTCGACGTGAGATGAATTTTTCTTCAATGTGTGAGGGATCGCACTTCGTCATGCAAGGAATCGAACTTGGTAGATGTACGAGGTCATGACTCTCTCACTCTACAATTAGCTATCACTGTCATGTCCAAGTGTGAGTTTTCAAACTTGGAATTGTGCCCACTTGCACATTGAAGTGTGATCGCCAACTTCTGGCCTCCCATTCTAGTCAATATTTGAATTTTAGCATGTAAAAAAAATAATTACGTCATAGTGGTCACTAGGCTATACAACTATTGAAATCCATAAGGGAAAGAAGCCAATTATTATGCATAAACCAATGACTGCGAGTGGTAATGTGTAGTATAGTACCTCTAGTTGTAAAAATAAAATTCAACATTTATAACTTGTATACTAAGAATTTAGAAAATAGGTATCTAATAAGACAAGTAAAATCAAGTCACATGTACAAATAAGCCAATAAAAAGGTGACACATCAATTTTTCTAAAAGTTGATATCATTCACAAGCAAGCAATAATAATAATTTTCTTTGTACTAAAAAGTACCTATTTTTAATCCCGTATAAATACATTTTCAAAAAAATTAAATGCACAAAACAAAATGAATTCATTATAAAAATCTTAATATTTCCCCTACACTATGTGGTTTATAGATAAAATTATACACGCAAAGAAGTTGGGATCAAAAGGGTGTAAAATAATTTGTTAAATGTTTAAAGATTTAGATTAAATGAGGTTTTCAAGATGTTAATATAAGATGTATATTTTTTTTTCTCATCATGATTTCAATTCTCCACACTAATGTTAAATATTTAAGTGTTCTTTGTACTAATTCTCTCTTTTTATTTGTGGATACAATGAAAATGAACTCTATTTTTGAAGAAAGAACACATGTGGATTTACTATCTAAAGGTGTGAAAGTGTCGGAGGGACTAGTTTGTCCATCCAAAGATACACTCAATTATAGATATGTGGGGTCTAGTTTATTCATTGTCACAAGAAGTATTGTATTTAATGGCAGAGAGAGACTACCATACACAATTGATGATTGTGAAATCCTGGTAGAAATTGAAAACAAAGGATACTTTATCCCATGGGAAAGGAAGAAAATGATTAAGCATGTGATTTAAAAGGTTTCACATGTGTAGGGTGATGGCATTCAAAACACATGAGCATTGACTCAAAGGATACATTTAATGAGGATGAGGGTTTGAATTCTACTAGTGATAGCCATTATTTCACAACTCTTAAAGACATGGATGGATTTGCTAAAACATAAGTGTCCTCATAAATAAGGTGACACAACTAAAGGGTTTATATCCCTAGTACAAGAAAAACATGTGATTTTGGGAGTGGTGTTGGGAACCACACACTTTGGTATTTTTGTGGAGAATATTATAACTACATGCAATGATTTCTATCCAAGTCTACAACACAATAGTGAAGTTTCCTAGCCAATCAAAAACCTATTTTATCTAGAAACAAGAACTACACTTCGTGTGAATGGAAATTTTGAACTCCAAGAAAAAAATTCCACGTCAAACAATGAATTCAATTTGAATTTTAAGGGGGATAATGCCAAGTTGATACATTTTTGTTCAAAAGAACAAAAATTTGTTGCAGAAGCAATAATTACAAATGTCTATGAAGGAGACATGGTGTACTTAAAAAATTAGATGGAAATACATTTGGGGTGTATGTTGATAAATTAATTATGCCTTTTTGTAAGGGTTGATGCATATTAGAAGGATCTCTCAACCAATGTCCTATCAGCCACTTGGCCCTCAAGATGGTCCCATTATGGAAGTAAGGCTAAAATAAATTCCGTTAAGAGTTTCGTAGAAATGTGGAGTGCATTTAAAGATCCATTGCCTCAACATGTATACCTAAATTCATATGAATCCTCCATATGTAGTAGTAATGAAAACTTGATAAAAAAATACCTTACAATGCCTACAAATGCCAAAAGGTAAATTCTAATCCATCTAGTACATCAAAGGAAATGGAAAATGATGAAAAATCAAGAGAAGAATTTTTTTCTAAAGTTGAGAAAAAACCTTCAGGAAGGATGTCTCTCTAATCTATCTCTAAGCACTTTCAATCACAGTTGGAATTTAACTCTAGATATGAATGAACATTCCATCAAAAAAATTGTACTTAATACATTCACCACAAATTCTATCAGTTGTGATCAAGGTCAAACTTCATAACATAGTATAGATAAATTGAAGTTATGGAAGAGATGTATGTCAAAATGCATGGTATAGATGTCATGGAATCGTGAAAAACACCTATTATAGATTTAAAAAAATCCTAGGATTAATGCTATGTACCTTGGGATATGATAATATAATATATATGTGTTGATGGAGATACCAACATGTGGCACACATCCCCTTAGTTAGTTATATGGGCTCACATAGGAATTAGTTATATTGGGTAATGATTCATCCTACATTGGGATTAGGTGTTACCCATCCCATTTAATGGATGTGAGTATCAGTATGATGATGTCATGGATGTATGATTTGAGTCTTCTACTTGGTAGAGGTATATTGGAGGTATCCCCCTCGAAGTGGATTCCCATCTTCGGAGATTGTGGAGTTACTCCTTCGTTAAGGATCATTGTATGGTTTTGCCCTACCTTAAGGGTATTATTCTGCATATATTGAATATTTGTTCATATTTTCCCCCATATCTCTTATGTTGTTTTATATACTGCATATTATTCATTTATTATATGCAAAGTTCTTATCAACTGGTATCGAGCAAAATGATCCTGGGTAATTTGTGGGATAAAACCCTAATGTTGGTGATTCACCTATATCTAGAGATTGACTTGGAATTTTTAGATTATTTTTGTGGGGATTATAAACAAAATTCAAGTGATCTTCCCTCCAAATTTCATATTTTTTGAAGTTGTTTTACGAAAGATATGTTTGTTTTAGGGTTGAAACCCTAATTCTAAGGTTTCATATATATCTTCTGAATAATGTCGAATTAGGAAATAATTTTTTTGGGTTGATGTGAATATATTCAAAGGTGATACCACTGAAATTTTAGAATTTTTGGATCTATTTTGTTAGAGTTATTTTTGTTTTATGGTTTTTAATATTTTCCTCCACAGCCGCATAATTTTAGGAATTTTCCTAAATTTCTTACATTTTCAGAAATATCTAAAAAATTAAATTGGGGTTTGTGTTCTATGATTTCTGATTTTTGGCCGACCTTTAGCCAAAAGGGTTAGAATAAGTTTTGATCAAAAGGGTCTATTCCTAAAACCCTAGTTTTGTGGATCATGGGGATGGTAACTTTTTTTGAGATGGCAAGATTGATGCTAGAGAATGGTGGAACAAATTTAGGGATAAACTCTCTAAACCATTAGATATTTGGTTATTCAAGTTGTGGATTAGTGGCCGAGCATAGATTTTGTTTTCTGAGTTAGAAAGGAAAATTCTAATTGGTATTTGGAGGAACTAGAACAATTTTTCCTAACTAGATGGGAAACAAAAAGAAACATAATTTTGTTAAATAATAATAATAATAAGCAACAACATTAGAAGAAGAAGAAGAAGAAGAAGAAGAAGAAGAAGAAGAAAATGTTGATAATGAAGCTACTACATAAGATAGTGCATCTCCAAGGAAGGAAGCTTTAATATTTTAGTTTGAAGGGCACATTCAAATGAAAAAGGTAATTTTTTCATAAACCTTAGTAGAAAATATAACTTCATCAATATGGATGTAGCTCAACATCTACATGTTCAAGCAAATCATACCAAGTAATCTCAAATCGATGGTAGGTAGATTAAAGCTTTTGAAGATTTAAAGTTTTCTAGGATAAATAGGTTTTACATTAAGATTTGTATGCTTTAGAAATGAATGGTATGGATATTATTCTTGATATCCTTGGTTAGAGACATTGGGATAAATTAATATTAATGTCTAACAAAAATTTATGAAATTATGGTACAAGAGAAAGAAAATTACATTGCAAGATATCACACTTAGCAAGAAAAAAGTAATGTAAAATTGGATCATGAAGATGAATTTGAAGATGGTGAAGAAGGGAATAAGGATGAATCATAAGGAGAGGATGATGAAAAAGTAAAAAATAATTTCTCTACTCAAGAGAAAAAAGAAACAACAAGTTCGAAAAGGAAAAGAAAGTAGAGGAAAAGATTGATAAGGTTGAGCATACTAAGGTTGCACCATATAGACACCCACATCATCATGAGAGGAAAAAATCATGGAGACATGTTAGGAAACATGAGGTCAGCAATCTATATGGATATACAGGGAATTGGAGGAGTAATAATTTTGGCTATACATGGAATCAATGGAACAATAATTGTATGACATGGAATCACAAGAATAATCATTATGGATATGCATGGATGCCAAGGAGGAACACATATGGACTAGGATGGAATTAGATGATCACAATGGAATATGGAATCAGGTTTGGAGCAAAAGCACCAACTAGGATTTCATATGGGTGATTGGATGATCAAGCATGGTGACAAGTGTGCACTAATTTAAAGCACACTCATTATATGGCTTCTTCTTATGTTTCACAGATTTAAACATGTCAAAGAGGGAGGAAATGTTATGTACCTTGTGATATGATAATATAATATATATGGGTTGATGGAGATGCCGACATGTGGCACACATCCCCTTAGTTAGTTATATGGGCTAAATAATATAACTAATTCCTTTATTAGCCCACATAACTAACTAAGGGCATGTGTGCCACATGTCAGCTTCTCCATCAGGCCATATATAGTATATTATCATATCCCAAGGTGCATAGCAATTAATGGAAAGAGGGCAGTAAATGGAAATATAGGAACACAAAAACAAATTCCAAACACTGTTGCAAATATTGCATTGATATCCAAAATGGTGGATAAGAATTCTGATATATCCCCACACATGTCTCGTTTAGTGGGACAAGATGGTACTAAAGTAACAATGAGATTATTTCCTGCATGTTATAGTTTTTCTTACATACTACAAAAGTGTAACGAGGGCCTTTCACTATTGGGCCTTCCTAAAATGTCACAATCAAATCTTAGAAAAATATGGAAATATCATTTCTCCCATGTTTCAATCACCAAGAACAACTTCTTCTCCAAATGTGATGAGTGCACAGAGCTTAAGAACAAATGTGCAGTGACCTCATGTCTAGAAACACTGACAAAAATAGATCAACGCCAGAAATGGCACAATGATTACATTCAAAGTTTTCGTGTAACTTACTATGCACATAGAGTGTAATCACAACAAAATCCTAATAGCTATTTGAGCATTGTGCATGACAAAATGGAAAAGATGAAAATGCAATACTAAGGACGGGTGAAAAAGAAAAATCAATTAGAAATTTTACTAATCTCCCGTCACCTTGAATGGCATGTTGACACATGGGCACAAAATGGGGGTTTCGAGGACTTTGGTTTCTCTTTTGTTGAGTGAGGAGAAAACTTCACAATAACATCATTGTCACTATGTATTTGGAAGCTAAAATAATCACTTACAGATCATTATGGTGATTTTTTATATAGTAGTGGGACGTAAAAACACCCATTACATGATCACTATTGCAAAATGATACATATGACAAGTGTAAGGAATACAAGCATAAAAATAACGGTGATCATACAACTAATACTGTAAGTAGTTATTCAATTTCATTTAGAAAACAACCACCAACTCTCTACTTGCAACTAGATAATACTACAAGTGACAACAAAAATCACACATTTTTTTGCATTTGTATCCATGCCGACAAACTAGAATGGTTTTCAACACAATGTATGTGAGTTACCTTCTAAAGTGGGTCACATGCATAAAGACATAGATGGGACATTCAATGGATTATCAACAACATTGTGTAAATTGGATACATTATCTTTTCCATAAATAATTGACACTTACAGTAACATACCAAGATCACTCCATACCTTATCGAGGAAGTATACAACTTTAAGGCCCCTTTGGAACCAAACTTGCTATATGGTAACCACAATATCATAGGTATCATCAAACCAAAGATGTTTAAGTTCTATGTCATAGACAACAAGCCCGCTATGGAGTTCAAAGCATCAATCTTGGATTCTGTCTGGTCACACTCAAATCTAGAAAACAAAGGGATGGGAAACCTTTTCTTTCCTGAAGGATATCCTCCATTGGAACCCTTCAAAGAACCCAAAGAGATGGTAGACATGTAGAGAGGCATTTAGGCATACATCACACATTGGGAAAAGAGTTCAACAAATGGTGGAGAAGCATACTATGTTCCAAAGATTGCATATTGGAAAAATGTTCTACATGCCCTAGAGAATCCCTTTTCAATTGTAACATGAAGAGGAAAGTTTTTTTGGCCAAAAACAATTTAGGATAGTGCAATGTATGATCAGATAGTGGGTGTACCACGTCTTGACATGAATAGCTACTATTATCAAAATTTCCTTTCAAATAAGGATATATATGTTGGATCTATTTGTGATATACCTCAAGAGGAATTCAACCCAGTAATGGATGTGAATGTTGGGTAGATGATACTAGTAAGACCGGATGATGGTAATGTACCTGTATGGATGGGCAAGGAAGAACTAAAACTAATACAGGATGTTCACACAAACACTCAAAAGATAAGAGTACATTGTTGGGAACCCACGGGAAAAGGAAATATAGAAAAAAGAAAGGTGAGAGGAATGCTTGTTTAAAAATCAATGGTGGTGAAAATCAAGGGACACATCAGATATTGATATAGACAGCATCATCTGGGCATGGATTCCAAGCATAACTTAGAAAGGAGTTAAAATTAAAATATTGAATGAGGGTTATGAAGCTATCCATCAATACCTTGCACAAATTCAAGAACAATAATAATACTCTTGTGAGGGATCAATGCTATTGTAATTTTCTCGAAGGATCGATTACTTATGGAAATACATTTTCAAATCCATTTCCTCAAAATAACTCGTTTAATGTAATTCTTGTTTCTTTGTTGTTCTTTACAATTTACATAATGGAAAAGCATAAAATTAGTTGACTTTATCACAAGAAACTTCCATATTTATAATATCATGGTCTTTTTTATATAGATTTATATAAAAATTATATCAATATATAATATACATAAAATATTAAATAAATATAACTTTGAAGAATTTCAATAACTATTGTTTTGTATTTTTTAAAGGGCAATATTGTAAAATTACAGTCATCTAAAAAATTCTTAACAGTATAAGTTGTCATCAAATTTAACCCCGGCTGATGTAAATTTGTGTCACCTAGGCTTGCATAACTTAAAGCAGTACCCGCTATTTTTATGTAGCTTAATGGTTGGTAGGCTTATGAAACTTTCTACCAGTAGGATGGTGTCACTTTCCATCTGCTAGGATTATTTTAGCTAAATGAATCTATTCTTGTGTAAATTAGCGACCACTAAGCTTATCATGGTATTATGTAAATTAGAGGTCATAAGGCTTCGTAAATTAGTGTCTGTAAGGAAAATGTAAATTAATGGCTACAAGGTAGATGTAACTTTAACCCCGCTAGGTTGATTTCACCTAGCACATGCTTTCATCATGTAAGTTAGCAACTACTAGGCTTATTGAAGATAGCAGTGTGAGGCTTATGTAAGATAGTGGTCACTTGGCTTATGTGGGGGATTCAAATAATAACAAACTAGAAATCCTAAAATAGTGAAACTAAAATCCAAAAATCAGATTTATAAATTGGATTACAATAGTGGTTATAATAAATTGGATAGGATTTAGTCCATATAAACCTATTTCTAAAATCAATTCGTTGTTCCCGCTATACCAATTGCGAATGCTCACATTTCATCTTGAAAATTCTCGTACTTTTACATGTGGGGTATTCCACATCACCGTGCGAGGGACCATACTTTGATGTGTGATCCATCACACTTCAAAGCATGCAAGGGATTACTTTTCTATGTGCGAGGGATCGCACTTCATCGTGTGATGGATCACACTTCATCATGTGATGGATCACACTTGGTATATGTAAGAGGCCATGAATCTCTGGCACTATGATGAGCTAGCACTGTCATGTCTAAGTGTGAGTTTTTGAAATTGTTGAGCCCTGAAAATGACTAAGTCCTAAAAAAGGATGAGCACATGTAGAAGGTACTATGGATAAAATCACATGGGTGAAAGAACGCAAGGAGAGGTAGGTTGGCACATGGGATATGGAAAAGGGTTTAAGGACTTAGCCACATTTTAGTTAAAGGGAATTACATGTAAAACACATGAGGTTGTGGATAAGCGTAATGATGACAAGGTTGTTACATGTAGACTTGAGGCTTAAGAAAATAATGTTCCAGGGAATCTTTATGGTTATGGGCTGTAAAGTGAATGTTTTTATGGCTAGCTAGCATTTCCATAGCATGGTCACTTGAGTAGATCAAGATATGATGACATTTGGCATTCAGCCTATTTCAAATGATGATCAGGTGAGATTCCATCCTATTTAAGGAAGCATTTGGATTTAAAAGGTAGAGAGTTAGGAATTAGAGGGTGTGTGTAGAGGCCAAGTGTGTATGCAATGGTGAATTTGTGGTGATAAATATGTAATGGCTCTAGGGGTGATATAGGTTTTCTAGTTGTAGGATGTTATTATCTTGATCTATTTGGTTTGCTATGACCCTTTTGATGTAGTATAGCTACCAGTAAACATTGATTTTAATATATATGACTCGGTTATTTTGTATATCTATGGTTATGGGTTCAAACCCTAGTATTCACTTTGCTCATGATTTGGATCTAGGTCCTGCGATTTGTTATAATGTTTATGATATTTTCATGATACATCTATGCTTAGATCTAGTGTCTTTACTTATGCTTGTATTTATGTTTCTGTAATCATTCCTCCATTAATGGAAAAACATTCTTATGAAGCTCATATAAAGAAGCGCCTCAAAGACTGCAAACCTCGTATAAGCACCCATTTGATGGGTGATATGCCGATGTGCTTTGGATTTTAAGGGAGAAGGTAAATGAGGCTACATTTTGGTTCCGTTGTCGGGACCTCTTTTGAAGTTGTAAGAATGGTGTGTGATGATAGAATGATTGTCCTGGGACAACGTCAAAACTTGGCTTAAAATCACGGAGGATGAGTTTTCTCAGCAATTTAACACTAAACCTGAGTTTTATGCACATAAATGGGTAGAGGAGAACTTGTATCATGAGCCACATTATTTTGTTGTTTTCTATTAGATTTATATGAATGGTTATCAACATATACATCAAGGAATAGCTGGTATTATAGACCTCATGTTTGGACCCAAGAAGAGTATCAGAGGCTGCATGATGTTGATCTGACCTGGACTCGTGTTGTTGATCACTGGTAGAGAGGTGTGTTGACTAGCTATACCTTGGAATACTTGATTTTTGCGTATTATTGTGTGAATATTGTTGAGTTTGACTTCTTACAAGAGCCAAGAGGATCATTCTTGCATGTTATGTTGTTAGCCATTAATATCCTGATCATCACTCTAAGTATGGAGGCATTTCCTATGTATTTATAACTTCCCACTAGGCATGGGGCGCAGTGTAAGCTGGTGTGGTGAGAGATGGTGGATCCTACAATGGAAGAAAAGAGAGAAGAGATACAAATTTCTCAAGTATAATGAAGTGTAAGAAAGGGAGCTTGAAAGACAATGTGAAGTTTTTGGAGTAATGGATTTATGGAGGTAGATGTTGCAGGAAGGATTTGAGGTTTTTGTAAAGGGTGCGAGATCTCGAGCAATGTACTACCCCATCTTAACAAGTGTAGGATAGAAACCCCATCGTTGTCTGGGTGAGAGTTCATCAGTATGAAGAAAGGAGGAGATCTCAGTAGGTGTGCATCTTAGCCCACTTGGTTACCAAACCTCGCGCTTAGTTTTTCAAGATTCGAGACAAGAATTTCTAGTCTAGTTGGTGTTAGTGAGAAAGTATCATCAAGTAGATATCATTTTACATTACACCTATCTATGGTCATGTAGACATTTTTGGTATTAAGAGGTGTTTTCTTTAGCACATCATTTGGGAAAGGTGTGGGTACACAAAGCTTGGGTATTGTATCCGGGAGTGGTTCAATATCACAGATCACAGGTGAACATTTTAGTGCAATGGTCGATACACAGAGAAAATCTTTGTTAGGCCCATAACCTGTGAATCTGGTGGATCTATAGGAATAAGAGCTAGTGGATCTGGTGGTGGATACAACACAAGAGGGAGTCAAGGCTCATGATCTAGCAATCAAGGACCAAATCACCATTAGCAAGTGTTTTATGAGATGTCTCTACATTTTCCTAATTACAAATAAATTGAAGATGTTGTGGATCATGTACACAAATGTGAATTTCTATGGCACACTAAGGGGATCACCGCCTAAAGTGGAAAGTAAGTCGGTTTACAACTACGTTGCAAGGGTGCACACATAGGGTACTAGAAGTATGACCCCCATCAGATGATGGTGGATTATATTGCAGACTGTGTGATGAATTCTTGGCATAATTCCACATTCTTGAGTTTGAGAAAAAGAGTATCAACGTGTTGAAGGAAATTCAACAAGCATGGCGTAGACCGTGTAGGAGTATGATACGTGTTTTAAAACTATTTTGTTAAAGTTATCTTATGATATCCATCCCTCACAACATGGTCAATTGTTCATTGTGGGAGTGATCACGCCTTTCGCATTTGAGCGCTTTTCCCACAATACTTTCATGGATACGCATGATGCCTTGGAGGTTGTTTTTCATGTTGAGGCCATTAGAAGTGTTTACACTAGAGTAAGCATATTTTTAGAATCACAGTATTGCTGCCATGGTAAAGCAAATTGAAAAATTATCTGTGAACTCATCTCATGAGACTTAGCGGACTATGGTGCATGGATTGTGAGGTAGGACACACAAAATACATTTTCCCATGAAATATGGTGTGTACCTTGTCATTGGATTGTGAGATCTATCACGGAGATCATGATCCAAGTAGATGCACGTTGTTGTAATGCATGCTCCATAAGAATGTGTCTTCTTTTTGTAACATTTGATTATCTATGACACATGATACAAAGGAATACCATTGATAGACCAAATCCATGATGTCATTGATATTGGTGTGCACTAGACTAGCATTGGGAACAATTCTAAGAACAAAGGTTATTATTTTGAATGGCGTGGAGATGGAGGTAGTCGAGGAAGAGGTTTTCATGGAGGATTTATAGGTTGTGGTATTCAATGAGGTAGGAGTGAATTCCCCCGTGGAGCTTGTTATAATTTTGGATCTACTGAACACGTCCAGATTTGATACAGTGCTCATGTTGTAGGAAGAAGCATAAGTATGAGGAGTTCCTTGAGTTGGATGAGAACATGAGCTAGAAATAGAAGAAGGATAGGGGTGTAGGAATGGTTAGTGTGAAGCGAGCTGATCCATTATGGATGCCTAGTATAGAATATGACTTTGAGTTAGAACATGTCTTAGTAACTACGTAGGAAGAAATTGCACACACCAGGGAGGAATCTGAAGCTAAGACCTCTTATTACAAGAGAATATGTGTTACCTAGGAAATATTTTGATCCAACTCATCAAAAGAAGGTTTATCAAGAGACCATGGAGGTGATTAGAAACTTGCAAGGGGAGATTTAGTGTTTGAAGGAGTAATCTAGGAAGTTGGAGAAGAATAAAAGCACTGAGGTCCCCAAAAGGATATGGATGAGGTCAAAGAAGTTTGTAAGATGTTGTGCTAGGAGAATATTATCCTTCTCTTAGGAGAGTGGCTAAGAGAAAAAGTACCGAAATCTAAAGGCAAGTGAGAGAGGAAGGTCTTTCATGTTAATCCCCCTCATATTATTTAATATGACAAGTAAAAGACATTGAGTGCATTTTTGGATGGATGGCTCTTGAGCAAAATTTTTATCGACATGGGCATTGAGGTTAATGTTCTCACTTTAGATGGATGGAATCAGATGGGGAGGCCCCCATTGCACCCATCTTAAAATGTGTTGTATATGGTGAATCTGACGAAGGATATTCCCATTATAGTATTGAAAGATACATCCATAACCATCCAAGGGGAAAAGTTTACTGGAGATTTTGAAGTCTTAGCACTTTCCAAGGTAGATAACTTTCCAGCCCTACTTGGATGCCCCTGGTGCTATAAGAATAATTTTGACTTACACTTTAACAAAGGGTACATAATTTTCGAGAACAAAGAAGAGTTCTTTTTCATTCCACTAACAGATGGTAATTTTACACCCTATATAGATCCTTTCGATGAAGAGTACCGGATAAAATTTATGTGCACACCATTAGAGACCCTAAGGTTATCCATCCATCAGGAAAAAGATTCATTCAATGGGAATATGCTCATTCCATGGGTGATACAACTAGTGTTGTATGTGAAAATTGGGTGCACGGACCTATGCGTTGTGTTATCCAATTTTGCACACATGGCAAGATTAGATGACAGGGTCCTATCACGTTCAAAATGAAATAATAGTCCCAGAACCCACCTTCGGTTATTATCAAGATACAATAATTAAAAATAATTCCTAAATTACATATGAAGAGATCACCTAGCATCAAAAGGCACCCAAATGATCTCAACTCAAAGAAGAGTTCGGGTCGAGTTGATAGAGAACCCAAAGTCAAATTGATAGTAATCTTGAAATCATCTTAGTAGATTCCCTTAGTTGTAAGAGCTCGATGAGATCTTCTTAATGCAAAATATAGCTAGTTGAAAATTGACGAATGAAGGGAACTCTATAAGGATCTTGGTAGAGATCGATGCAAAAGATATGAAGGCCGAGTCGTGAAAGCTAAGTTAACATGAGGCCAAGTCTAATTTATTAGACAAGGCTCGACCAACCACTTGGGAGAATTATCTTGTTTGACCGAGATGATATGAGATTATGTAGATATGACAATGAGGTCATCTGGTAGTGTTTGAATGAAAATGTAGACTCCAAGCAACCAAATACATCTCAATCAAAATCTCATAAAGCACTATGTGGAAAGGGTCACTTGAAGGAGGCACTACACGTTCTTCTTACAACACACAATCCATCTCAGTAAATTCTTCAACATATCTTCATCTACTACAGGCTTACATTACTAAGAAAGCCCTTGCGGAGGGCAAGCAAATCCACTCTCACATTAATAGTAGGGGACACACGTTTGGAAGATGCACACTACTACCAAATAAACTTATCTACATGTATGACAAGTGTGGAAGTTTGACGGATGCTCACAAATTCTTTGACGGCATGACTAAACTAGATCTCTTCTCATGGAATATGATAATTGCAGCTTACAAAAGGCATGGACATCTTGTATAGGCATTCAAAATTTTTCACGAAATACAACAAACACCTGACCACCCCGATCACCTGAACATTTGTGTATAGCTTGGCCAATGGAAAATAATCGATCATTTGAGGATGGAGCTCAGACATTTTAGCATGTGGCACTCAGTCGAGCTGGACAAGGTCATGAGCATTCAGAGTTTTTGTTTGGTTCGATTGCAAGTCGAGAAGGAAAAGTTGGGGTTCAAATCCATGCTAAGGCATTGGCTTGGGAGAATTTCATCCCTTCTGTCAGGTGGGACTTTGACAATGGCAAGCCATTGTAAGATCCCCCGCATGGGAAATATTTTAGTATATTGCCAAGGTCGAAAATTTGATGATGGCAAGCCAAGTCGGTATTTCTGCACATAGGATATCTTCATCCCGATTTCCATGGTGGAAAATTTGTAGTGGAAAGCCAACACAAGGTTTCCGCATAAAGGGGGCCTCGAGTCTCATCTTGCCAAGGACATGGAAATTTGAGAAAGCATCACCAAGTGGGGATAACTGCTTGACAAGCAAAGGGAAAAGCTCCGCAAACCAACATACCACGTCAAGGCCGAGAAATTTGTAGGTCATAGAGTTACTTTCTAGATTAATAGGATAGTTGTGAATTGGAGTGGGTCATGGGGAAAACAACGCGACGTAATACCAATTTCAGAGGAGGTAATACCAAGCTCATCAATACGAAGCATGGCGGAAGAATAGGAGGTGGACCGAGTTGCTCACTGACAAGAATCTCAAGGCATCATAACAAGCTCTTCTTACTAATGATCAAACTGTCGAATGGAGCAAAATGACCCATTATTGGAGAAGTGTTGCAGAGGAGTTTAGGTGAGTGAATCATTTGATGTATGGAAGGTGAAACTCGTAGAAAGGGATTTTCTCGCTTGAGCTTAAATACATGTGCCGACAAAGTGATGATTTGTTGAAACCACGGTGAGATCTCATCCATTTGACATTATTTAACTAGGCAAAGCAGGCATGTTGCAGTATAGTAGAAGCATTTTTTAGCACTTCCAACAAGCAGGTTGTCTAACTATGTTGTTATCTCTGCTCAATATCAAATGCATCCTCAAATTTGGGATTTTCCTTCAAGATATTTTTATGAAAATCGATTAAGTGATAGTAAGAGTGTTACTAGGAGACCTCGATGAAATTTATTACAAAGATCCTCTATTGAGACCTTACTTGTTTTATGATGTAACTCATGGAAGTAAATCTCATAGAGGTGGATCTATTTCATATCAAAATATTCATGAAGCACAATTTGCTTTGCAATTATATGAGCATCTTCAACAAGTCACTCAAAGTCAAGTATGTTTCTTGGGAGAAAGGAAATAGCTCAAAGGTTGAAACATTTGAGCTTACTCGAGAGATCAAGCTTATAGCTCGATCAAGTTCGCTTAAAATATTAATCCTAGTTAGACCCAAAGGAATTGATGGTCGAGTTTATCGATATCTTGAGTGAAATCACTTATGGCATAGTGGTTCTTAGAGACATGTTATAGATATGATAATATGACATGGGAAAACAGATATGGCTAAACTCAACCCGACAGATAAAATGATATTTTCATAGCCATGAGTTCAAGGGATCACTTAGATGGATTCTATCCCGCAATATCCATGTTTACGTGTTTGAAGCTTGAATGGGTCATGTAAAATCTTTGGGAAAAAATTGTTACAAGGTATGCATGGAAGGAGATCGGGCATGATCGACAATGATCTAAAAATATGTGTTGAGGTTTGGAGCTCGACATGATATAAAGGGATTAAGTATGTATTTGAAGAGAAGCCCTTGAAATACCACATGAATTTCTCAGGGTGATCGTAGGAATCAACATCAAGGAAGAGGCGTGAAATTGTGAACATGATCAAACAAGTCTTAATATTTCCCATAGATACAAAGCATAGAATAGCTCGAGAGATTGACCGAATCAAAGAAGAGATCAATGCATGAGCTAGTGCTTGAGTTTATAACCAATGAGCATAGACCCATTGTTTTTTAGGAGTAAGGAACTCGGATGTGCAAGATGGTAAATATGAGCTCGGACATAGACATGTGAGAGTCTAAGTTGAGCCAACCGGTGCTCGGGTCGACATGAAAAAAAAATCCAGCCGAGTCGGTTGAAGAGCTCATGGGGACACACTTAGCGGTGATATTGATGCTAGGACAACTCAAGATTTCGTGTAGAGCTCACCGAGTTGGAAAGAATTGGCTCAGAAAGCGTGAATGACAATTCAGGAGATCATGGTGCTGTTTCATGGAGTTTGAATGTGGAATGTATGTGAATATGTGGTCCAAAAACAAGAAGAAATAACTCTATCTATCAAGCTAGAGCTATCACAGAGAAATCAATCGATTGAATGTTGACAGGGCCATGTGACGTGATCCCTAACAATTTTCATAGCTTGAAAATCATTTCTAAATGGCGCAACATGTAGGAGTGAAATAATTTAAATTCATTGAATTTTTAACCTCTCGTGGGTCACCAATTTATTATAGAACAAAGCCACAAAGTATGATTTAGAGTCAAACTTTTCATATTGTGGAAACGATGGTACCAAGTAGAGAAAAAGACTAAGCTCACAGTGTCATAGTTTAATGTATTTGTAGAGGCTTTCAATTTCAAGCTTAAAGCTTCATGTTCATGATGGATGTAGGTGGCTTGGTAATTTAGAATGGCTCAATTTGGAGTTTAAAGCAAGATCGTAGCAGTGGCATTCGTGAGGCTAGTCCTAACTTGTGTCGCCAGGTTCATAGGATTTACATGCATTTTTGCTTGATGAGGATATACAACTCGGTCCAAGGAACCCTATGCATGAGCATCGAGAAGAGTTGGTGAAAAACGAGTTGTGGAGAATTGATTTCATTTTGATTAGCTCACAAGGTGTTCAAAAAGCCATGATGGTGGGGTAAATTGGCTCCGACCAAGCTTATAGAGGATGAGCATGTAGAGAATGAACCAAAATCGTGGAAAAATGGAACTCAAAAAGGATAAAACTAACCAATGGAGCTCTCGGTGACTTCATGGGGAAGCTCACATATGTTTCATGAAAGGCAATGTGGAATGCATAAATGGCCTCGAGTTAACCAAGGAAAATGATAATAATCAAGTTTAATAGCTCACCATTCAAAGGGCTCAATGCAAAAGAGCTCGATTGCTAAAGCAAGGAAAGAGTTGGTGTCGGTTCAAAATTGAGTGCAACACCGAGTTAGAGGATTTGAAACTCACCAAGTTGGGCTATGTGCAAACTCTATTCACATGGACCCCCCTCCTCTTCAAGTCAAACGGGTCAATGGGGGTCCCAACATTATGTTAATTAATTTAATATTTTTATTGAAATATTTTAATAATAATATTTATTATTATTATTTAAATATTTTATTTAAATATTCTTTTAATTAATTGAGAAGACTAGGTCATCAGAAATTAATGACCCATGATGGAACCTTCTTAGGTGATTCAACTAACTGTGATAAATACATCATGGGCCTTCAATTTATGAATGTAATTATGACCTTTCCTCTTCTTTCTCACATATTCTTCTATAAATGTAAGTTGAAGCTCATTTCAAAGGGTTCCAAATAGCTTTAGACAAGTTAGACAGCTTAGATATCTTAGGCGAGTGTATGCTTTTCAAAGAGTCCTCTCTCTCTACGCAAGTTGTTCTTGTGTGTTGAGAGAACTTTCAAGCCTCCTCTTCAAGACTCAGTAATGGAAACTATTTCCTCTTCTCGAATGTATGATGCATTGTGCATGTTATCAAGCAATAAAAGTGTGTGTTTTGTGACTAATATTGGTCCTTTCATCCGTGATTCTTTGTGCCTTTCTCATACTTACAGTACACTGCAAGTTTAATTTTATATTATAGGTTCTTAGAGTTCTGTGCTTATCGAGTGGTGGAGTATTACATGCGCTTGAGTTTTGGTGTCTATTCACCCTTCTTGAGTTCATCCTTCTTCACTGGGAAATGGGTATATTTCTTGGTCCGATAATATTTTAACAAATGGAATGGATGTCTCTTAGTTTGTGGTATCATGTACCCTCTCTAAGTTACAGAGGTGAATTTGACCTATGGTGTATGCACCCTCTTCAAATTAACCCTTCCCGAGTCTAGAAACACCCTTTATTTAGTGCATCAACATCCCTACTATAGTTTCATTTCTGTAAATCTCTTTCCCTAAAACCCCATGAAGATGTTAGCATAGAATTAGATAATCATTTTTGTTACACTAGGAGTAGTACAACACTTAGTTTAGGAAGAGGAAGTTGGCCTTCTCCAGAGGTTCACTTCGAGCCCAAGTCCCATAGCTTGAGAGGTGATCCCATGTGTCCTAATCACACCGAACATCCTATTCACATCATGGTCATTCATAGGGTGCAGTGATTTGGCAACAACACATTGGT
Organism: Taxus wallichiana var. yunnanensis; assembly: GCA_018340775.1. Lineage (NCBI taxonomy): Eukaryota > Viridiplantae > Streptophyta > Pinopsida > Cupressales > Taxaceae > Taxus > Taxus wallichiana. The sequence continues at coordinate 517,977,578 of CM031235.1, forward strand.
GGGAAGGAAATTGAAGGGCACTAAGACTCCCATTGCTAGGTCACACTCGCTTCGCACTTGGGATAAAAGTAGTTACCAAGTTACACTGGAGAAGGTAACCCTGATGTCTTTCTCGCTACAATGGAGTCCTCACGGACCTATCAGATAGAAAGGAAGAATATGCTAACTTATACCTTGCATGGAACAATGGAACATTGGTGGGAAACCCATCGAGATAACCTTTTAGAGTGTCGTGAAGTGAGAATCACAATCTCTGTTAGGTTTCTGAGAAGTAATGCACCCTCTACAATACATGACTATCATGGAAAGGATTTCACCTCATACTGCGCCCAAGAGTGTGAGAAAACTTGGATGATGGTCACGGAAGCCTTTCCTCCTTCACTATGGCTACATAAGTTCTATTCCCCCCTACAGGGTTACATGCGTGCATGGTATATTCATTCAAATATGTGTTGTTAGATGGGAAACTAGTCAGAACTGACAATGGATATTATTCAAACTTTTGAGTATAAAAGTTAAAATCCATTAGTGAATGAGGTGTCGTAGGTAGTCAAGAACCTTACTATGAAAGATAGTGTCATGGTTGAGGACCGAATCCTAGAGTTGTTAGGAGAACTTGAGTTAGGTGTACACTTCATAAAATAAGAACCAAGAAAAGACAGAGATGGTATAACTTGAGTGTGCCTTCCTAGAGAAAAAAAAAGGAAAGTTCATCTATTGGATAGATGATGAGGAAGTAGAAAATTTAGATTTTAATCATACTTTAGGTATGTGTAAAGTATTGAAAAAATCATATGAGCAAGCACATGCTTACCATGAACCCTTGAAAACAAATAAAGTTAACATTGGTACAAAGATAGATCCAAAGGAAGTTGTCATTGGAGATTACTGGTCAAACTAGGAGGTTTCAAAAATAATTGATCTACTACTTGAATTCTCGAGATTTGTTCCCCCGTGGTTACCACAAATTAAAATTAGTTCATCACTCATTAGGATAAATGAGGATTAAGTTAAAATAGGGTACGCACTTGGGTTGGAAGAGACCTTATAGAATGAATCAAGCGCATCAAGGTTGAGGAAATTGATAAGATGATAGAATCCGAATCATTAAGGAAATTAAAGAATCTGAGTGGGTGAGTCCCGTAGTAATTCACATTAAAAGGATGGAAGGATAAGGATTTATTTTAACTAAATGGATTTGAATGATGTGTGTGTGTGCCATATATCCTTTCCCAACCCTATTTACTGAGGAGATCTTAGAAGGAGTAAAGCAGGCGAGAGATTTATTCTTTTGCAAATGGATTTTTAGGTTTTCACCAGGTGTGAATTACAAAGGAAGACCAAGAGAATACTACTTTCACCACTGAATGGGGAAGTTTTTCTTATACAGTCATGTCTTTTGGGTTGAAGAACATGCATGTTTTGTTCTTATGCATTGTAGTATAGGCCTTTCAAGACTTCATCCCTAAGTTTCTGCAATTTTACCTGGATGATTGGATGGCATATGGGTTAGTAAGAGACCATTTTGATAATCTGATATTGATGTTTGAGAGATGCATGTAGTTGAGTACTTGCTTAACATTAAGAAATGTGTCTTTTCTACTCATTTTGCACATTACTCATTCACTTCATATGCAAGGAAGGCTTATTGGTGGACCCTACCAAATTTTTTCTTATCTTAGGGCTGGAGGAACCAACCACTCAAAGCATGGTGCATGGATCCTTAGGGAACACATGATATTATAGGAAATTTATTAAAGGTTATGCCAATATTTCCATGCTGTTGGAAGAGATCTTAAAACATAAATTTAAATTCCATTGGGAAGAGGCATAGTAGATGGCTTTTGACACACTAAAGGAAAAACTTATTACTACATCGATTTTGCGCTTTCCTTATTGGGATAAGTTGTTTCACGTACATGTTGATGCATCGGGTATGGCCATAGGAGCAGTGTTAGCATCACCTAGAGAGGAGATTGTTGACCATCCCTTGTGTTTTACTGGTAGGAAGTTAACTCTAGTAGAATATAATTATATTACCACAGAGCGCAAGGTATTGTCAATGATTTACTTGTTACACAAATTTAGGCAATATATGCTAGCAACTCCTTTTATTTTCTACACAAGTCATATGACAATCAAATACTTGGTGAAAAATCATCTCTTGCAAGGGCGCATATGCCGATGGGTCTTATTATTTCAGGATTTTGAGTTTATGGTTGTGGTGAAACCAAGGAAGAGAAATTTGGGACCTAACCATCTATCACAGAGTAACTCAAGATAGGACACACAGAGCATTGAGTAAGCACTGCAAGATGCAAAGTTGTTTAGATTGCAATGTGTGCCCTCTGACTTAGAGGATATTATTGTTTTCTTATGAATGGGTGTGGCGTCAGAAGGATTGAAGGCCTTGTATAAGAAGAATTTGTTAGTAGGTGTTGCACCCTATATTTTGATTGGAAGAGACCTATACAAATTAGGCCAAGATGAGGTCTTGCGTCAATGTGTGCTAGAGCATTAATGTGCTATAATCATGGTGGAATTACAGGTCACTATGCAGGGAATGTAACTGAGTGCAAGATATTGTTGATAGGATTGTATTGAATATTAAAAGGCATGTGATCATTTCCAATGCCTTGGTAAGCCAGGATGAAGAGATGAAATGTCATTAATACCTATTGCTAGTGCAGATCCATTTGAAAAATGGGCAATTGACTTTTTGGTCCCTATTTCCCCAACCACGTATAGGACAAGTTCACACTATATTATCACTTGCACATATTATCTTACAAGGTGGGAAGAAGCGGCACCTACAAAGGATTGTATGGTGGCTACAATAGCTAGGTTCTTATGGGAGAACATAATTAGTAGATATGGATTTCCATTGATCTTAACGAGTGATAGGGGTATGTATTTCTTAAATGATACTGTTCGAATCTTATTGGTAGATTTCATGGTGGCACATCATAAAACTATGCCCTATCACCCTCAAGCTAATGGAACTACTAAGGCATTTAACAATATATTAAGCCACACATTAACAAATATTTATGATGTCGAAGAAGAGACTGGGATGATAAATTCTCTGTAGTGCTATGGGCATATAAAACAACTTATAAGTGATTGAACAAGGCCACACCCTTTCAATTGGTGTTTTGCATGGAGGTAGTTCTTCTTGTGGAATTCATGTTTTCATCTCTACGTATTATGTGTGTAAGAGGATTGGCTGATGAACAAGCATTAGAGGAGCGCATTGATAAACTTATGGAGTTGGATGAGAGGCATGTCATTGTCAGATGGAGTCAGAAGATGGAGAAAGCACGATAAAAGGCATGACATGATCATCATATTAAAATTAAGAAGATTTAGGTTGGGCATATGGTCGGTTATATGATTCTAATTTTTTGTGCCACCTAAGGAAGCACAAGGTGCATTATTTGGAACCATATACTATCACTTACATATTTGATCCAATATCTTACCAAATATTCAAGCGCTGGATGGCACATGGTTTCATGGTTTCTTTAATGGGAGTAGGTTGAATCCCTACTATAAATAATTCTTCTTGGTGTTTGTAAATAAGGCATTGTTGCCGCTTAGTTTCAAATTTCCCTTAATACATTTTCCTTTATATGTGTTTCCTTTTGTTTTCTCTTTCCTTTATATTTTCTATTGTTTGTTATGGGCACGCTTGTGTGTTGATAGCCAATTTGATCTAAAGGTTTTTACGCAAAAAGGACCACGCATCCATTTAGTGTGGGGTGGAGAGTGTAAAGAAGAGTTTTTGTGAAGATTATGGTAAGAAGAAAGTGTTGGGAGTTTTGTTGATTAACGGCCTAAATGAGTAAATCAAATCACGTGGGTTCGAGAGGAATGCATGTAGTAAAGGTGATTATGGATGGAGATTGGTGTCAAAAGATTTATAAAAACCACATACGAGATTAAAGCTCATATCAAACTGATGTAGGATGTAACAAGAACTTTGCCTAAGATGTAAAGCAATATTGACTTTGGTGCTATGAGAATTTATATGGTTTTGTGTTCAATGTAGTCTTGCATGCTAGAAGGTTGTGGAGTTTTGCGCAAAGTTTGGACGTAAAGTAAAAGCACTAGAAAAACACATGGGAGGATAGAGTTGGAAAAATATGACTTTAATGTTGTAGTACAGTGATAGGTGGCATGGGAGTTAATGCAAGAAAAAGTAAAAAGCTATAAATAGAAGGTCAAGGTGAGTTATTCTTATTACCTTGCATTTTTTTTTAAGAGCTCTTGCGAACTAAGGCATATTTGTGAAGAATTTACAAAGAGTTGCATGCAAAGTGGAGAATTTGGTAGATTTTTGAACTAGAGTGGAACATAGTACATGGGCATGCGTGAAGGAGGTTGTTTATTGTATTCCCATGAAAGTTTTACATTCTCTTCTCGTAAGAATAGTTTTCTAGGTTAGGGTTTGTAGAGCTAGGGCACGAGTTTTGAAGAGAGTTCACGAAAGAGTGGAGATGAGGGACATATCAGTGTTAAATCATGATGTAAGGAAGAATTTACAAGGACCTGACAAGAAAAATGGCACCAAGGAAGGGATTGAATGTTTCACCAAAGAAGGGAAAGGAAAAGGCAAAATAAAACTTGATGTATCTACAAGTTTTAACAAGGATTGGTACGCAGAGATGTAGTACCCAGATGACATTTTAATGGGGATGGAATGGATTTCTCATGTGCATAAGATGGTTATCAGTGATTATAACCACAAGATAGATACCATGGAGAAGGAGATGGCATTGGAGCTAGTTCACCCAACTAGAGAGAGTACAAGATGACAAGCCAGAGTGTATAATGACTTGATGAAGACCCTATTGAAGAAGGCTTGACTTCGCAACTCTATGAGTTTTCATATTTTGTAAAACTTGAAAGATTATACCATTGGTTTATGTCATGTGTGCATGAGGATTATTTTTACTTTGCAGGAAGGAGAATGCACTTAACTTCTTAGTTGATCTCCAGATAAACTAGGATTATATGTACTAGAGAATCACTAGAGAATGACTTGGACAACAAGGAAGTCATTAAGGAAACAACCATGGAATATGAATACAAGAAGGGTTTGTGCTACTTTGATATCACCAAGATCACTAAACTAGTAATGAATATGGTCGTGCACCTACTCACCAAGTTGAATGTACAAGAACAGTGGAAAGAAGTGGACAAGAGGTGGTTGTACGTTTACAAGAAAATTTCATAAGGAACAATATATGACCTCTCGGCCTTCATTGCGTAGGAGATCATAATTGTCACACGTGATAGGGATAAGATCATGTATGGTAACTTCCTTCTTACCATTGTGTTTTCTGATATTGGAGTGCTCAATGGGACAAATAGCTATGTATGGGAATAACCTAATGAAAAATCTTCCCTGTCACAAAAGGTTTGAATCATACACTTGTGATACAATTACTGCTCCATATAAAGGACACTTGGAAAAGTATTACAAGTGAATGTGCAATACATTCAGGGTAGAATGGATAATCCTTGAGTGACTTCCAGCTTTAGTGGATGGTGAGGTTGAGTTCACGATATACGTGGAATTTTGCATAGGCATATTCACTTTGATAGATGGAACGAAAATCCCATGGTGTAAACTACCATTTTCCTTTACAGCTCAATACTTTCAAAGTGTGGTTAACAAGTTTAAGGAGGCCAAAAATCTCATATTTGATCTAAGTGAGGTATATCAGGATCACCGTGTGTTGTGCCAAACCTTAGTGTATCCTAAGAAGTATGCCTATGTGGAGAAGTATGTCTCTCACGATGTACACATGGTAAAATCCATGTTAATACTTATTGCATGTAAGACAATAGCAAGGGTTTATGTACACCTAAGGCCAAAATTCAAAAAGGGTGTGTATGTTGAGGATGATGTATCCATCCCGTAAGACCTCACCAAAAGAAATAAGGTGGTGTCGAAGAAGAGAGAAATGGAAGAAACCCCAAGCAGGGTGCCAAGTGTGGGTATAGTTCAAACCATGGAATCACAGGAGTCAAGTGGAGGCACAAGTACTTACACTCATATGAAGAAATCCATCATGAAGGAGAAGTCACCGAGAAAAAAATTTCCCCGATAGAGGAGTCGCTAGTAAAAAGAAACAAAAAGATGGCGTAGAATCCAGACTCTAAGGATATGGAAAGCATGAAGGATGATGACTCCGAGGAGGAGAATGAAGAGCGTAAGGAAGGTAAGATTCCCCCTGTACATGATATACACTTCTCTCGATGAGGATTGGAATGATTATGAGGAGGGTGCTCATATTATGGGAGAGAGTCGAGAAGAGGTAGGGACAAATGTGTAGAAGACCCCACACTTGTCCAGAGGAAAGTTGGAGGATACTATGGAAAAGGAAGTGGAAAACATCATTCAGAACTTAGTGGAGCATAGTACATCAAGATATATTAAGAGAGGTAGAAGAGAGTGTGGAAAAGGAGAAGATTCTAGTGGTCGTCTTCCTAAAGGTAACATGCATTGGTGGAAAAGACGTGACAGGTTGTGCAAGGACACATGATGACTTATGTCAATGACCCTAACAAGGTCCTATGCACGTTATTCTAGAGCATAGTTCCCACAAGCTAACTCTTTTTTTGGTCATCATTTGAGAAATATAGTTCGTATAAATGCACAAGGAATATTTTGGCATTGACTATTGAGTCTCATGTTGATGAGCCCGAGTTTGAAGTTGGCGTGGATGCAGTAATAGAGACGTAGAACCCTAATTAGGTGAATCATATCATGGATACTTAGTGGCTAACTGATGAACATGCCTATAATGCACTCAACAAGGTGTTAGTGTAAGTAGAGGCATAGTTATTCACGATGAATAACAAAATAAAATCCCTAGAGGAAGAATTAGAAGAAAATAATAAGGAGATAATTGAAAGAGACAAGGAGATAAAATGAAAGGAGTCCATAATTGTGCAATTGAAGGCTGATTTGAGAGAGGAGAACGTGAAGGTGTGCAAAGCTTACAAAAAGGAGGAGACTATCTCAGACTCCATCATTTGAGCACACCCAGATTTTTCCCCTCCTGAGAAGAAGTATGAGTCAATTTTTCTCTTCCTGGAGGATGTAATGCACTTGATCACAATGGAGAAGCAACCACTTGTGCTAGAGTTGGAAGATAAATTTTTGGCGGGACAAAAATAACATGAAAATTTGAAGGTTGGGGATACCATTACTCATTCCTATGATTTTATTTCCTCTGTGAAGATCGTGGCAAACATGGCTGAAGTTTTCTATGAAAATTGTGGAGATAGAGACAAAGTGGAAAGTGTATTAGTTGTCACCCATGAGGTGGACCTAGAGGAATTCCAGGAGAAGAAAAAATATAACAAGGTAGAGCGGGATAAAATCATATCATAAGTCAAGAAGAATTTGAAGGAGATTAAAGGTCTAAGGATATCAATTAAAAATAAAGTAAAGGAATTATATCCCCAGGTCACACGAAGGATGGATGTGTTGAGCGACCTTAGCAAGCAGATGGAAAATATTGTTGATACACCGAAATCTAAGGGTGAAGATTTATCATTTGATGAAGTCAGCGCACTAATAGGGTATTTATTTCAATAAGCGCAAAGTGAGGTGGGTTCTTGGAATAAAATTGAAGCATCCTTGAATAAATACTTCCAAATCCTTATGTAGCAGTAGTAAAATTCTTTTGTTCTTGTGCATAAGATGGGTACAGATTATTCTTTCCTTTTATTCTTTATTCTTTAATTATTGAAGGATAGATTGTTTCTAAGGATGGAAAACACGTTTAGTTTGGGGTGATGTTGAGCCCATAAAATGACTAACTCCTAAAGCAAAGAATGAGTGTGTGTGGAATATACTATGGAGAAAATCGCGTGGGTGAAAGCATGCAAGGAGAGGTAGGTTAGTGCGTAGGAGTAGGAAAAGGGTTTAAGGACTTAGCCACATTTCAGTTAAAGGGCATCACATGTAAAACATGTGAGGTTATTGATAAGTGTAATGATGACAAGGTTGTTACATGGAGACTTGAGGCTCAAGAAGATAATATTCCAGGGAATATTTATGGTTATGGGCTATAAAGTGAAGATTTTTATGGCTAGCTAGCATCTGCATGGCATGGGCACTTGAGTAGATCAGATATGATGACATTTGGCATGTAGGCCTACTTATAGAATGATGATCAAGCAATCTTCCATCCTATTTAACGAAGCATTTCGATCTAAAAGGGAGAGGGTTAGGAATTAGAGGGTGTGTGTAGAGGTCAAGTGTGTATGCAATGACAAATTTGTGGTGATAAATATGTAATGGCTCTAGGGGTAATATAGGGTTTCTAGTTGTAGGATGTTATTATCTTGATCTATTCAATTTGCTATGACCCTTTTGATGTAGTATGGCTACTATAAACACTGATTTTCAATATATATGATTGGATATTCTATATATCTGTGTTTATGGGTTCAAACCCTAGTGTTCACTTTTCTCATGATCCAGATATGGTCCCTTCGTATTGTTATAATGCTTATAATCTTTTCATGATGTATTTATAATTAGATCTATTATCTTTACTTATTTTTGTATTTATGTTTCTCAGTAAACATTCCTCCATTAATGGTGAAGCATTCTTACGAATCTCACATAAAGGAGGGGCTCGGCGCTCGTGTGCGCCTGGGTGAGTGCCTAGCCGATGGGTGATAGGTCAGGCATGCTTGGGTTTTTAAGGGAGAAGGTAAACGAGGCTAAATAACTTGAAATTATGCTTGCTCATACATTTAAGTGTGATCACCAACTTTTGGCCTCCCATTGGAGTCAATATTTGAAGATAGTGGTTTCTTGGCTTATGTAAGATAACAACCGCTTGGCTTATGTAAGATAATGATCACTTGACTTATGTAAGATAGTGGTCACTTGGCTTATCTGGGGGATTCAAATAATAACAAAATAGAAATCCTAAAATAGTGAAAATAAAATCCAAAAATTGGGATTTATAAATTGGATTACAATAGTGGTGAACTTGGAATCCAATAATAGTGTTATTGGAATCCAATATTATCCAAATTGGAATCCAATAATAGTGATATTGGAATCTAATAATAATGATATTGGAATCTGATAATAGTGAAATTGGAACTAGAATAATTCCAATAATGACAATATTGAAATCTAATATTGCTATCTTTGTTAGATTCCAATAATAGTAATAATGGAATCCAATATAGACAAAAATGGAATCCAATATACATAAAAATGGAGATGGATTTCTTCCAATATTTGAAATACTGGAGTCTCAATTCACCGTAATAAATCCCAATTGAGTGAAATAAGTGTTTATAGCTACACATATGGGATAAATACAACTATGAATGTTGGTTAACTATTTTGATTAATAAGCTCAATAAAATGTATACTTTTTGGATTAATACGACAATGACATAAATAAACAAAGCATGGGTTACTTAAAATAACACATTAAACTATCTTAAATTATATTTAAGATGCAAAATAGATGTAAATAAATTAATCTTAATATGAATACAACCTATTAAAAAGATAAAAAAATTTAACCTTAGGAATGTATTTAGATGTGATAAATGTATTGTTAGAATATAAAGGAAACCTATCATAAAAATAATTAAATTATTATTAAGAGAAGATAAATGTTACGATGTTCCTAATGAATGGAAATCAGTAAGAAAACTTTGGATGTTTGTTATAAAGTAGTATCCACTTAATGATGTAATTCATTAATTGAATACTACTATATATCAGACATCCTAGGTTGTCCCTTTGAGGTCCACTTATTCTCGACTATTTTAAGCCATAAAGGAATTATGTTATGTTAAAGATACAAAAGTTTTTTATCCTACACAAACAAGCCACCTCGGTACCAACTTATGTTGGCTATGGGGAATAAAATGGTTTCATAATGATGCAAGTCATTACATAAGCACTATCTCTCCCATAGAAACATAAGTTGGAACAGATGTGCTTCTTTACCAGTGAATAGATTTTTTACCTTGTACACATCATGTAAACAAATTAACTCAACTAACCAATTCAATTCTGATAACTAAATAGTGATATGGTGAAGGGACATGATATTGTGATGATTATACCGTCAAGAAAACCGAGCATGCAAGCATGACTCTTAAACTTTATTCAAAGTAGTGTAATTTATTAATTACACTTTGTCAAGTTCACTTAGTTTCTTTAAAAGAGTGTAATATTTCGGATCAAATTCAAATGACTGAGTTCCAGGTAGACACTTAGAAAACATCACTTGTAAATAAATGTCTGGGGAAGGTACTACTTGTATACTTTGTATACATACTTGAAAGAGTAATCTATGGGGATTGGGTAGATCTAATTGACCCATAGTTATACACATGATTTATTAATTTGTTATCTGATTAATTGTAATTATATGGTTGATTTATTTAAATATTGTGTATTTAAATCATTTAAAGGAATAGTTAGTTCAAGGAAATAAGAAAATCTTGTATTTAGAAGTATTGAAAAGTAGGTGTTATATTTTGGTATCAAAGATGAAGGTTGCAGCTCTTGGACCTATTGAGTCCCTATGCTAACTTAAATTTATTTTTTTCTAAATAAAGAACATGGTTAGAATAAGATCACACACTTTCAATCACCAACTTATAGGTGGTGAAGCTTTCATAGTGCGAAGTTGGTTGAAATACTCACTTCCATTCAGACACATGAAATCGTATGGATGTCCTTGAATAGCAAGTCATTGGTAATGATAGAAATAATGACAATGATGGTATTGAACCATCTCAGGAACATCCTAACATTTTAAACAACAATTTTATGAACTCCAACATGGGAAATAATGTAAACGTGGAAAACCCTAATGCAGTAAATAAATGCAAATCAATGCTAACAAAGTTAATCAACCTCGGAACAAGAGGGAACATTTGGTAGCAGAAGCGTCACAAATGATATCAAGAGGAGCAGCTGACCAAATTTTGATGGTAATAGATTAGGATATGGAGACAAGAACTAGCTCGGTGAGATAGATAAGTGTTTCTTCATCCGAACTTCTCAAAAGAAACTAAGGATATTTGGGGAGCTTACCATCTCTCTAATGAAGCATCCTCGTGGTTGGACTTCTGGAAAGTAGAAATGGGTATTGATGAATCTAATATGACTTGGGATCACTTTAAGGAATCTTTTAGGAAGTTCTAGTTGTGACATATTTACAATGATCAGAAGATGTCTGAATTTCAGACACTAACGCAAGGAAAAATGATAGTGACTAAATACTGGGAGAAGTTCATGAAACTTCGAAATACGTACCTCAATACCAAACTGATGAGGAGCTTCACATCATAAAGTTCATCATGGGATTAAACCCAGTGATAGGAGGTGAATTTCATGTCCACAGACCATCAATTATGGAGGTTTTTTTAAAGACAATAAGACAAGAACAGAAACTACAAGTTATTTCTGCACATAGAGAGGAGAAGAAAAATAAAACTATTAATGAACCATCACCATTAGTACCTAAAAATGTGTTGTGGAAGAAGTTCAGAAGTAATAATGGGAATGGTAAGAAAAAGATAGCAGTTAAGACTACTACAAATAATAAGAAAAATGGACATAACAAAGTAACCAGAAAGAAAGTAAAACTCATAGGAAGGGACCTTTTGGGGTGGTTTTATGTGGTTTAGATCACTATGAAAATTAGATTTTTGTTAACCCACCTACTTCATCTTATATTCATATTATTTTTGCTATCCCTCTCCTCATCTAGTAAAACTAATTTTACAACCTCATAAATTACTATTTACCTATCCTAAACTACCTCAACCTCTTTAAAACCACTTAAACACCTAAAAACCACCTTAAACCTATTTTATCTTAACATCCTATCCTCCCCATCTCAACCATAACCTCCTCCCAACCATTTTTCCTCATCATATACCTGAAAATACCATTTAGAAAGTGGTTTCAACCATTTCCTAAACATTTTCTTGAAAATCCCAAACCGTCAAAGAATTCTAACGAATCACCAACGATTATAAATAGAAGTTTTTATTCCTCTCTCAAGGATCTTCATAAATATTTGGCTCACTTTTGTACTTTTTCTTAAACCTAGAAATGAATCTAGACATGATTCCAGAGATCATAAAGGACTTATATCAACCTCAAGTTCTTACAAACACATCATTTTGATAGTTTCTTCATCACCATTTCTCAAGAAGCTCAACACGTGGTCATCAACTTAAATTAGCTCCATTTGGAATTTGGAGACATATCTCAAATACTTCTACATCAAGGTCTATTTCTCTATGTTGTTCCATCATTTTCATTTCATAAAAACATAAAAACAATCGAAATTATCATTCAAAAGATTTGTTAATCATTTTTATCAAATTTTATCATTTTCACATTGATTGTCAAGTGATTTCTTAAATGGACCATGATTTTTCCAATCACCCATGATTCCTCTAAATCACCAATGATCCCTGTAAATCTACATATTTTAATTAATTCATCAATTTACTATCAATTTTCATCAATATTTTGGATTTAACTTGTCCTCTACAAGTATGGATTTACTTTAGATGGCAATACCTTGGTGGTCCCATCATATTACCAAAGATCTACAATCTTACAATTATTTAACAACCCTTCTTTTGGGAATAGTACAACATCCTTCACAAGTTGCCATTATGTGCAATTCACTTTTCTACCGACATTGATGACGTTGAGGATCAGATCGAGTTCCTCCACAAGATCTAACAAAAAATAGGTGACTATTGGTACGACTACTTTGAATCTTTCTTGATCGCATCCACTCTTACTTGGGCTACCTATGAAGCTGCACATGACTTACCCTTCCATCTTGATTTCTAAGGATTCTTATCCTTTATCTATCCATCTTCATCATTTATATATCCTTGTAATTATATTTTTCAATCTACTTAATTATGTCAAAATGAACTAACATCCTTGAAGGAACTCCCTTTGGATTATTGGAATCAGCCTTTGTCGAGCAACTTGTTTATCCATATATCTAATATTTTACGTTTAGTTGTCTTTTTAGTTACAAGTTTCTTCATCGGTGAAATAATGATATTTTATCACACTACATCGCTGATCATCATTGTGGTATCCATAAACCCCGTCATCTTCTGAGGTTAGTTTGTTTTTATTATTTCATTTTATTAAGTTAAAGTTGGAAAGAAAAACTATCTCGGTACATTCTCGCATGCCCGATGGGTCCTCATTCCTTTTATTTCATTTTAAATTTATTAATTTCTACCTTTAGGTTCTTTGATTTTTAATCTCTATTGATTTCGTCAAATCACCAAAGGATTTTGGTGAATTACTAGTGATTCCTATAAATCGTCGATTATCTCTATGGATTATTTTTTATTTCTTAGTCACCAACCTTTTAATCATTATTTATTTTTCTTGTTCTCTATTTTCATCTAACCCTCAGAGGTTCCAATCTTGGGAGCTACAATTTTCTGGTTGTAGAGTGTGATTTTAAAATTTGGAAAAATAAAAACAAAACAAAAATTGAAATTTAAAAAGGAGTGTTTATTGGTATGTCTTCTCCTTTATTTTTATTTATAAGTATTGAATTATTATATGTTGTCCTCTTCGAACTCACATTTATTTTTGGTATTAAAAAGAACCTTTCATTCTAGCTTGATCACATAGCTTAATTAGGAGGTTAATAGATTGCATTCACTTAATCTCCCCACACACAACCAAATCACTTTAAACACAACTTGCATAAAAAAATTCCTACCCAGGTGGACCCACTTGGATTTCATCACCAAGGGGATAATCTGACTTATTATTCTTATTGAGTATAAAAATTTGGTGGGTAGTATATCCACTAAGCACCTAAGTCCTTTATCATTGTGGGACCGTGAAGTGAGGGGCTAGGCCCTAATACTAGGCCCCGTACTAACACCAACACACATTCGATCCTCACGTACATTCATGTATATCAAGGAATCATGCATTTAACATTACCTGAAACCATCCATAGACTACCATTTCCTAAAACCCTATTATATGTTTTTCACATTTCACTCTTCTTTTAAATAACCAAGATAATTAAAAATTTGTTGTGTGATTTGTCTCATTGTTTGTAATCAAAATCTAGATTCATTTTTCATTTTAGGAGATTTTTTTTTTCATGTTTCTTACAAGACAATAATCATGTCTCCAAAATCCTAACAATAAGATTGAAAACTTCCAACAAACTATCGAACACCTTCAAACTCACATTGAGGATGTTTCACATCTAATCAACAACAACGAGCATCTCTATCACCTTGACCAGAAGATCAAGAACCTCCACATTCCCTAGAATTAAATTTTCCTCATCCAAAATACTTAATCCACTCAATCCCCATTTATTTGATAGTGATTGAGAAAAATATAGAATTTATAAATTATTAAATCGATTCTGAATGTAGCAAGAAATTAATAAATAATTAAGTACAAAATAGACCAAAGAAATTTAAGCTAGAAAATATGAAACCCTAGTTATAAAGAAAGGATAAGAAAACCACAACCAAATCTAGACTATTTTGAGGTGATGACCTAGTGATTAGAGAGGGATAAGTGTCACACAAATCCTCCGAAAATGTGTGACCGTAAGATCTTCCCGGACAGGGGCCTGGAATGGGTCAAGGGTTCCTAAGGGTGCTATAGTCCCGTTATAGGCACTTGTGACTACTCAAACCCTTAGGAAATGTCCTTTTCAGGGTCAAAGATGGTCACTTTCCTTCGCATCATGTCACTAGAAGGTCACATGATGATCTTCGATATCACCGATAACCCGTAATGAAAGAATGAATTGTAAAACCCTCATAAGCGAATCAAATCCCAAAAAATAATGAAAATGAGGGGTCATAGTATCCTCGATTGTCAAAAACTTAAACTAAATATAATAAATGCACTAAATTTCAGATCCAATGTATTTATATGTTTATGTGTGGAATCGTGCCTTAGGCGGATCTTGTGTATGTCACACTTGATAGAGAATGAGTAGCTAGATGTAAGAAAATGTAATAGATGTATGCATGGAATACAATAGAATTCCCCTCCTATGAAGTGTATGTAGAAGAATCATTCCCTTACCCTTGAATGGATTTTATATGGATTCTTGAATGCTCTTAATAATGGTATTTGGATGAAACCTTAGGTGGTGATAGCTAATGCTTAGTGTTTGGTCCTTTATTATGATCACATAAATTTATATTTATATGATTCGCTTGCTTGAATTTCATAATTAACCCTGAAAAGGTTGACTAAAAAAATATAATATACTCAAATACATAGAAAGGACCCAAAATATATGAACAAAGTATAAACAAGTCAAGGGCACCCAGAGGGGATGGGGCGCCTGGTGTTGGTGTTCCTGGCTAGGCACTAGTGTCCAGGATGAGAAATTTTGAGGTATGAAAATACATATTGAGCTATACATTTTGGACCCTAGTGCATTTGTGTTTTCATTAATGTCGTGTGGTATTTATTAAAAAGGTGAGATTGGCTAAGTGAGGCTCAGTTTAGGGATGTGATTTTTGGTAGGGCCTCCTCGGGTTCATTGAGAATTTAGGTTGGTTTCGTGGATAAACTCGGAAACTTCAAGCTTGGTCAATGAGGTATGATTCCACTAGAGGCATGGACATGGTTTTTTAACTTGGCATGGGTGTTATACACATCATACATGATGCATCTAGCATGAGAAATAGATTTTAGAATGAGTAACAAGTCATATGTTAGGAGTCACAATTGTAACTGGTCTATTTAGGCCTAGTTCTAGAGTCTAAGGTGGTGTAAGAGCTCATTTCTAGGCATGGAAAGACTATGTAAGCATGGGACTAGCCTCGGAACATTTCCTAGGGCATGTATGAGCATTTAAAAGGTTTATTTTAGCTCTTGGAGGAAAAATTAAAAAGTTCACCAAAATTAATGTTAAGGATTGGCAGTGAATGATAATTTTTTCTAAGTTGTGAAGGAAAATTTATGCGAATAAACCTATGGAATGTGTATATTGGTTCCTTTTTAATGTTTCATGTCAATTTTCATCAAGTTTTGAAGATTTTTGTGAAATTTATGTAAGTTTTTCTAAAACTAGCTTCTTAAGGAATCCAAGTGGAGCACCCTGTATTCTTAGCATAAAAACAAAATTATCAATCCTTCTTTGGGTAAATCATATAAGGAATTTTTGAAGATAATTCCAAGCCTAAAAAAATTTTCAATATTTCTGAGATTTAAAGGTGGAAGAACAAGAAATTTCTCATCAATTTTCCAAGCCTATTTTTCTCTCTCCCGCACACCTTGAATCGATGGACGTAAATGAAGTTGTTTTCCGTAAACACTTATGTCAGTTGTTTCAAGTTTCTCGTGGTTGATTAAGGATGATTATAGAATAAATGATGTCTTCAAATCCTTTCAACCATAATATCCCTTTACAATTCTACTTAGTTTTTGCCATTCAGATTCAAGCATGATGTTATGAAAGGTATAGTTATGGTGGTTGGACCTAAAATCAATATTGAGACATAAATGGTCATAGAGAATCTTCCACATGTCCTTTTTGAGTTGATAAATCTCTTATCATAATCCTATGATTATTTTTATTATTGATACACATGGTTCCAAAATTGCTTCGTATTGTCATAATAGGAAGATTTTACGTGGTATGTGTCTACAAAAGTTCTTCTTGAAACCTCAACAATCAAGTATTTGAAGATAATATAAAAATTCTCTTTATAGTGATCCTATCAAAAATACCATCGAATGAAGATTTGATAAAAGGAAATCCTAGGTCAAATATTGATATGCGTTTCCTCAAAGAAACTATGCACTTAGTCTCGACTTGTAAACATGCCATAATCTCACTTTTTATGTAAATGCACCTATAAATACATGTTGTAAAAGGTATATAGATTATTAAAATGTAACTCAGCTTGTCTTGGTCAATATCTTTCATTAGTAAGTTATCAAATTCCTAGAACTTGAGTAGTCCTATTGTGAGAGTCAGGTTAGTAAGTTCACTTGACTCAAAAGTTTGATCTCTTCTATAAGTGAAGACTTAGATATTGAAGAAAGATCAATCTTTGTAGTACCCACACACTTATTTTTGTGTTAATATTGATACCTAGGGTGTTATGAGGCATCAAACACTGAATGAGGATTTGTTCCTAGAAACCCTACACAAGCAGAGCATGAAGATAAAATTTGGAAACTTAGTATTTTATATGCATTTCAAAGGATAGAGTATCTATTATCATACTCAATGAGGTTATTAAGGGCTCCACACATCTACCGATGAATAATAAGGTCTGCAAGATTTCAAGACCATGTAAACACATGATATGTGTAAATTATTGGTATTTTCACAATAGTTAGCCTCATATCCTTAATAGTTCTACAAGATATATGAAAGCATCTTCAAACTTAGTTTGTTAAGACCATTTTTTTCTTATGATGACCAACCTGTGACACCGAGCTCATTATAAATTACAAAATTTGGTGACTTTTTCTCAAGACTATAAACATCACTTATGTTCCTAATATATTTTTAGTTTCTTAATTGAAGATTGAAGGAAACTATACAGACCCAAATTTTCACCTATGAAGATTATTGTCTTTTCCAATGGTGTTTAAGTCTTATTTCCCTTTACAGCTTATATTTGTAGCTTAGAATTCTTTACTTCACTATTTCCATGCTTTTCCTACTTTTCGTTATCATTTTGCATTTCTTCCTTCACACTTGACTTTAAGTTACGGAACCACAATGGCGGCTTTCACAACCGTCGGTCCGCCTCGGCATCGATTATGCAACCACCAGGGTGGTTGTGTAACCACCACTCTATGTGTACCTATGGTCCTTTATGGTTTGACTAAGACTTTCTAGGCATGATTTGGATGTCTGTTAACTTCTTCCAACTCACCTTTTGTGCACGTTTCTTAGTCAAATTGGTTGTTTTTAAGCTTGATGGATTTGTAAAAACTTCCTCTTTCTCCTTTATTGTTGATTGAGAATTAAATTCCCTTCTCTATGTGATGTGGTACCCCATGGCTCCCAAGTGAGCTAAACCATTTCCCAACCATTTTTATATAGAATCCATGCTTCTTCTCGAAGTATTGGCCGAGATTTTCATTGTTAATTACATCTATATGTTACTATAATCTTACTAGAAAATACACAATCAAGCGTGTTCTCTTGTATTGTTATTCTTCTACTCATAGTGTTACCGAGTTCCTATATTCCACCGCTACTCCAGCACCTCTTCACTACTTCTTTTGCATTACCCAACACATTTCCCTAGATTCACCCGAGCATAAGTTGGAAAAGAAACCGAGGGACATCGAGTAAAGCACCATTGGCTTTGCCACAGTCTTGCAAATTCCAAGTTGGGGTTATTCTTGGTTTTCCTTTTATATTTATTTATTTCTTTGTATGCACATTTGACTAGAGTAGATAAATCATTTCAATTAAAATAATTGCAATAGTTAGATAATTACTATGGCTTTCATTTTCTTACACAAAGCTTCGGTGATAGATTGCTTCCCTACCTATCCCCGTGGGTTTGCAAGGAAGTTTGTTTGAAGGAAAGCTTATACAGCTTTTAAAAAGTAATTATAATTCCATTTTAATCTGAATCTCCATTGAATATTTTTTTACTTCTACCAGGGAATTTTCAAAGGAATAAGTGCTTTTGATAAGCTTTTACTTCTTCCCGTGTCTCTCGAGGTAGAATGTGATTCGATCCTTAATTAAAATTTTGGAAAAACTTAGTTTAATTAGAATAGCTTAGATTCATTCTACACATATAAATAGTCACACCAAATTTATTTATTTGTTTAGGTTCTATTTATTACGATGTAGAAGTAATTGTATTTCTTCGTACTTCTTTTGTTTTCCAGAAAGTATAAAATCCAAAAACATTAGTTTAATTTAATTAGATTGTTGTTTATTTTTGTATTTCCTTTATATATTTGAAAAGCACAAAAACATATATTAGACTTCCTTTATTTAATTATTTTTCTTTCTTGTACTAGATTAATTAGAGCACATGTTCACATGACCATCCAAGGTCCACAATGACTTTCTAGAACATATGGTTACGATCCTAGATTCCCCCAACCAAATGGACCATAGTTGTTAATAGATATTGACACGAGCTTGCGTATGCTAGTTTTTAAAACATTGACATTACCTCTTGACATCATTTCACATCCGAATGCCTTAAATGTCGAAGCCAATATGGCTTACGATTTTTGATCTTCTACATCCAACCGAGCTTAGATCTTGTAGTTCCATAGCCACATTTATTTACTTCCATGACCTTGTCTGAAAATTTTACGAGGTGTCCACAGTTTATGTTCCACGAATCCTACAACCATTTGAGATGATTTTTAGGTATTTTTATATTGACAGGGATCCTTCACATGGCTATTATCCTCAATCACTCCATTAGACTCACCCAAGTTAGAGATGATTTTATTGCCTTAGATGAGCATATCCCTACATTTCCCATAGATGACATTAAACTTCGTTGATTACTTGTTGGCCCCTTTATCTATTTTCACACATTTCACCCATATACCATATTTATCCACTACATAGCCATCTATCCATTAGATTATGGTTATCTCAAGACAACCTTGCGTGGTCGCTTGCACTCAAAGGTCTCATGTTTATTTTCAAGTGTACAAAATTGGTTAACCTAACGTGAAAGACTAGTTCTTTTTGTTTCCATTTTTCATTCACTTTCTTCATCCATCCTTCTCCTCTCCCATTATTCTACAGGTTTTTATACATCCCCCGAATACGTCAGGTCATATCTATACCCAAATTTCCATCCCGGGTCTCGAGGCTTATTACTATGAGTCGGGTAGACAACATTCACCCTCTTTAGCCTAGTGGGTTAACAACTACCCACGAGGTTTTTCTTCACCTTTATTCCTCCCCTCAAAGTGGTAACACCATTTTTTCATTCAGATTGAGGTTATTGACCAACCTAACTTTAGTGCACAAACGGGGTTTTCTAACTCCAAAAACATGACTTTAACAGGGAATAGGCTTCTTATTCACATGTTCTATCTAGATCTCATATTAGTATGAAATCGGATCCCTCTTCTTCCTACTTCCTACATAATGATGAGTTTTTAGCATGCCTTACCCAAAGTGATACTCATATTAATAACATGGACCACTCCTTGGATAAGATGCAAGGGTATGTAGATGTTCTTCTTCAAAATAAAACTTATACTCCTCCTACTACATAAAGTATGTCCAATGAGGGGTGGCTAATCAATTAAAAAATTATATCAAGATATCATACACCTCTGCAGCCTAACAAGGCTTAATGCATACTAAAGTAAAATGCAGCACCATCATCAAGTGATTTAATATCAACATTGATTGATAGGGTCGAGAATCGGAACTTACTCAGCTTCTCATGTTATCGTTTAGGCAAGGAAATATTCCCCACTACTTGTAGATTTTGGGTTACATACCTTCATCACTAACACCTTCCCCAGCTTTATACGGGTACCACAAGCCCTAGAGACCTTCTCACATGAACTAGCACATTAGGCATCCATATACATCCTACCTATGGATACACACAATAGGTACTAATTGGGAGTGCATCCTTAAATTCCATTCCAACCGACAATGCAAAGCATTCCCTAGTTTCTTCTTTATCACTCCATACCAAAATAGTGTTCCTCCTTATCTTAATATGTATTCTAATTTTCCATAAGGGGACATGTTTTCTTTCCCTAAATTATACGCCTAGCCTCGGGGTTACCTTATAACCCTATAAATGCCTATGTTTCACCATATCAGCCACATATTCCACCTCCACCTCCCATTAGGGGTCATCTATGGTCGAGTCTTATGTAGTGGGAACATACTCTAAATATCTCAAAGATCCCCTCACCTTTACCATATGGAGTGTTATGCCCCACGGCCTCTTCCCGATCTTCCCAAATTCAAAGGGAAGGGATATCTAAATGTGCATATTAAAGCATATGTTAATTCCATCGATATTTTCTCCCATGGGATGTAGTTTTAACAAATATATTCCCTTAGACCATTGGGATAATTTATCTTAATTGGTATTACAAGATACCTAAAACCTCCATACACTCTTTTAAGTAGCTCATATCCAATTTCATAAAGGTGTTTGAAATGAGAAATTGTTAAGAATAGGAATACATCAAACAAGATCATAATGTATCTATTGTCCATTTCTTCCAAATATGGTGGCAGGTCCTTTACTATTTAGCCAAGTGCTCCCAATATGGATTAGAAGGAGCTTTCCAATTTATTCCTTCACTCCCTCAACTAAGAAACTAAGGAATAAGTGCAACATTTCCCTCTCCAAATTTATGAAGAGGTGTTAGAGGGTGGTCTTTGCATTCGCCAAGTGGCTATTGATAACGGTCAAAATACCTATGGTGCAAATTAGAGACTAGTCACTCCCTCAAATGGTAAAGCTAGTTACTTGAATGGTTTTGATAATAATAACCAAGGACCCATGTTCTTCAACAAGAACTTTATCATACAACACACGGTGTTATGGACCAAGCTAGGAAGTTGAATGTTGTTAACACTACCACCACAAATAATGTTAATAATAACCTAAACGTAAACAACCAAAGTAGTAATAATTTCACTCCTTCCATTAATGTGGTGGATTTTAACCATCCACCCCCACCGCTCAACAAATTCAATCCCAAGGTCCGACTCAATACCCTAATGGTTATCAAAACGAATACCAAAACTAAGGGAAAATGCCCCCAAACTTCAACTTCAACAATCAACAAAGAAAACAATAATCAAACTATGGGCCACAATAGAACCAAAATCAAAGACCTCAAGATTACAATCCTGATCTATATTTTGGTTTCCATAGAGTTCAAGAACATGATGCTAGAACTTTCTGTGACTGTAATAAGTTTATACAGCACCTTCCAAAGGACCGAGAGAAACTCTTCATCGAGATGTTTTTGGAAAATCCTAGGGTGACAACACGTAAACTTCACATGGCATATGTCTCCCTCATAACACCCCTCTTAGAATATTTAGGGACTCCCTTCCTAAAAGTCCCGAAAATGTAAAAATTAACCCTCACGACACTAACAAGGTTAACCCATTAGGTAATAATGAGCATGAGGTATATACTTCATTAAACCCTTTGGTAGTGCCTCTTTTAGATGGAAGACAACATAGGCCTTGTTGAGTTAGACATCGAACCTCATATTAATGTGGCTACATGTGCTCATGAATATGCTACATTATGTACTCCTATATACCCTTCTATGTCAAACGACACTCCAAAGATTTCCAAATAGAGTGGGGCTTATGATCAATCACGATTTAACCAAGACCTTTTCTCACATCTCCTTTTTGGATTTGTTGAAGAAATCCCCCACTCATTGAGTCACTTTGTTAGAATTGTTGGATCTTGCTCACTTGATCAATGTTACCCTCCTTCGGAGGAAAATATTAACCACATAAACTTTGATATCTATCCCCTAGGTAGCCTAAAAGATATGTTGAATTATTTTTGACATCATTAAAATGCCCACCGATGTTGAGTTTGCATGTGGAGATCACCAAGCATTGTATTTAGAGGTTTGGATCTACAAAAACTATGTTAAAAGTATAATGATTGATGATGGGGCAGCTATCAACATTGTCCCCTTCTCATTCCTCTATAATTCAGGCTATAGAGAAACCAAATGTTCCTTAACTCAAAACATGCTAAGAGGATACGATAGCCTCAAAGTAACATCCATAGGGACTATAGTGCTTCTAGTTACCCTCGGGCCTAAGATGGTGTTAACTGAGTTTTATATTATAGATAGGCAAACCAACTAGAATATGATTCTTGGTCGACCTTCGATCCATAAAATGAAGGCTATCCCTTCCATGCTTTTCTTGGAAGTCATATTGTTGTATCTAGGAAAGTATTCATCACTCAAGGTGACCTAAATCCTTTTTACATTCACCTAGCTAACTTGAAGAAGGAACTTGGGGTCCACACCGAGTTTGAACTCCCGCTAATCAATTAAAGAAACCTAAAGATTCAACACTAGTGTCCAAAATGATACCTACAATGGAACTAGAGTACCCTAAGGTAATTGAAGGGGTTGTTAAAAATGAATATGAAGCCCTTGTGGTGGAAATAGTTTTGAAAAATACCATAGCTAATATTTTTGAGTTGTTGAAAATGGCTTACCTATTTTTCTTCCATTTGACTCCGCGGGCATGGGGAATGTTGTAGTGCTTTCCTCTCTTCCAATCGGAGGCTATGAAGAGATTTGTATGGTTAAGGTATTTGAACTAAAGGAATAAGATACCAAAAAGATCAAATATTTATCATCCCTAACAACTTTTGGACCCTCAATTATGACAAGAGAGAGAAGTTTCGTCAGTATGTTGGGGTAGGTGTTATCCTCACTTCCCCGAGGGAAGGTCATGCATTTCACCTTCAAGATTAATTTCAAGTGTACAAATAATGGTACCAAGTACAAGGCTCTTCTTCTTAGTCTCGTTTTAGCCAAGAGGATGGGTATTTACAATGTTAGGGTCCTAGGTGATTCTTAACTCATCACCAATCATGTCTTGGAAGTTTATGAGACTAGAGCGGATCACCTAAAAATTTATAAGATCATTTTCCTTAACTTTAGAAAATGTTTTGACTTCATATCCATTGAAGCTATCCCATGTGAAAAAAACCTATTAGCCGATTCCATGGCTACTTTTTCTTGCTTCTATTCAAGAGGAGATTTGGAGGAAACTTAATTCACCATCTTGGTCCGATCTAAACCTCTAGTTTGGATAAATGCCAACTAGTCAAATTCTAGCATATATCAAGGATGAGAATGAGCCCAACACCTTATACTACATGAAAAATGATGAGGAAATCTTAAGATACCTCAATGCATACACTGACCTTCATCTTATGCATCACAAGAAGGGTTTCACTCTTATACCTCACTCTTCCTCCTATTTTGGAGATCATACGATGGACCCTTCCTCATCGAAGGCTTGGAGATCTATGAATTAGACGATGAGGTACTATAATTACCTCCCACCTCCCGAGTTTGAAGAAGGTAATGCATCTTTAATCAAGAATACCATAGATATAAATTTTGGGATGCAGGAGGATCCAAAATTCTTGAAACTCAGTTCTTCCTTGGCATTGGAAGAGGTGGAATCCCACATGAAGATACTCAAGGAACATTCAAAAGCATTCTCTTTTAGTTATAAAGATATGATAAGAATCTCTCTCAATGTTATGGTGCATAACCTAATGACCAAGTCTCGATGTTAAGCCCATCAAGAAAAAATCAAGACCTATGAAGCCAAAGGTAGCTTTGATGGTCAAATAAGAGGTTATGAAGCTCCTACAGGTAAGATTAATTAAACCTATAGATTACTCAATGTGTGTGTCAAACAAAGTCCCGTTCTCAAAAATAATGGGGAAATTTCCATGTGCATTGATTTTTAGGGACATAAACAAGGCATGTCCTAAAGATGATTTCTCATTTCCTTCCATCAATGTTATTATAGACACAATCTCTGGGTATGATCTATTGTCACTTATGGATGGTTTCTTGTGCTACAACTAGATTAGAATCTCTTAGGAGAATTTAAAAATACCACTTTTACCACTCCGTGGAGGGGCCTTTTTCTACAGAGTTATGTCATTCATCCTAAATAACATTGGTGTTACCTATCAACCCGCAATGAGCTACATATTCCATGATCTTATTCATAAGATTGTGGAATTTTACATTGATGATCTTCTAGCTAAGGCCAAAAAGCAATGCGATCACCTCAACATGCTTTGTATTATCCTCTCTCGTATCATCGATTATGGTGTGACATTAAATTTGGAAAAGTTTGTATTCGAGTCACGAGAGGGAAGTATTTTGGGTACATCATATATTCATGAGGGATGTATGTTGATCCAACAAATATTCAAGTAGTCCTAGAAATGCCCTCAGATGACTTAGGTATCAAGTATTTCTTAGCAATCTCGGCGTACTACGCAAGTTCATTCCCAATTTGACCTGCACCATTCATCCAATTAATAATCTATTAAAGAAGGATTTTTGTAAGATCTCGGATGACTCGAGTATCATGAGGCATTCGATTCTATGAAACATTTTCTCATGTTACCATCCATGCTCATGCCACAAAAATCATATCATTCTCTAATCTTGTATTCTCAGTCCATAGATGGTTCACTAGCTTACATGTTAGCATGGGAAGATGATGATAAATGTAAATATATCATTTACTTCAATAGTTGTACCTTATTAGACTATGAAAAATGATATACACATGAAAAAAATGCCTATATAGTGTTCATCAAAAAATGGTTAAGGCATTATATGCTTAACTAGGAGATGCGAGTAATCATTAAGTCGGACCAGCTTCAAACATTTCTAACTCATGGTGCCTTGTCTAAGAAGGTCAATCACTTTATGACTTTAATGGGTTAATTTGAGCTAACATTGATCAATCAAAAGTCTATCATGGGAAAAATCATTGTTGATTGGTTGGAATACAATCTAATAGACTATGGAGATCTGATAGATTAGATTTCCTTGATGAGTACATATTTAATATAGAATCCAGGCCTCCCATTTCTACGTTTCCATAGTACTCAGATATCATTAATTTCATTACAGATCGGGCATACCCTAAGAGAGAAACCTCGCAATAGAGATGACATTTACACTTCATAGATGCAAAATATGT
This sequence comes from Taxus wallichiana var. yunnanensis, assembly GCA_018340775.1. NCBI lineage: Eukaryota > Viridiplantae > Streptophyta > Pinopsida > Cupressales > Taxaceae > Taxus > Taxus wallichiana. The sequence continues at coordinate 518,003,383 of CM031235.1, forward strand.
AATTACATAACAAGTGCTCTATCAAAGCCTTTGGTGGAATTTTTCTAGTGTGTGTTAACAAGGAAGAATCAGAAATTATCCTCTTCGGGGCCCACAACAGTAGTCTATGGGAGTCATTTTGAAGGACATGTTACTTTTCATAAAATACATCGATTGGTTTATTTTTTTCCCACCTTATAACATGATGTTGTGGAGTATGTGTGTATGTGTCATAAATGTTAGGAATTCTCTCATGATATTCACATACATGTCTAGGCTCAACAACCAATAAGTGACACCCTAGACCTTTTCTACTTACGGTTTAGACTTGATAAGGAATTTTTCTCCCAAATCAACAGATGGCCACAATTTTATTATTACGGCTATGAATATTTTACAATGTGGGTTGAGGTCATACCTCTCACCATTTTAGCTAGGTCTCAGTGATCACTAAGTTCATTTTAAATTAGATCATTTTAAGGTATGAATTTCCATAGGTCATTATCTTGGATAATGGAATGTGATTTAAGAATGAAGAGGTGCATGATTTGTTCTCAAAATTTAAAATATTGCATCACACACCTCTTTATACTACCCTCAAGCCAATGGACAAGATGAGGCTAAAAACAAAACTTTGAAGTCCATTCTCCTCAAAACAACCAAGGAGAATAAACTTGACTAGAACTTAAATATTTTTTCATCCTTATGGGCCTATAGGACCTTTGTGAGAACACCTATGTGGGAAACCCCATATTCCTTATTTTCCATTTCTGAAGTGGTTTTGTCACTTGAAGTTGAAATACCTAGCCTCATTATGTCCCCTCGCAAGGCATATTAGATGATGATAGATATTGTGAAGCATGACTCATTGAATTAGAAACCCTCAATGAGGATCAGATTAAACTTGAGAAGTGGCATGATGTGTACATTAATAGGATGCACCATCAAGACAATAACAAAAAAATTATTGTGAGATATAAATAGGAAATTTGTTATTAAGAATTGACATCCAAATTGATAAAAACCGGTGAATGAAGGAAATTCAGCCCAAGTGGTTGGGCCCATATCAAGTCATGGAGGACTACAAGAATGGGGCATATCACCTGTGTACATTAGAGGGTGAAGAATTTGGTGAATCCATCAATTCACTTCACCTAAAACGCTACTACACATGATTCATCTACATTTCCACATGTATATTACTGCATCCATACTAAATTTCATTTTCCAAATCATATTATAAATTTGTAATCAAGAAAATTACTTTTCAAGTACCTTTCAAAAACTTCTAAAAATCATTAGCAAAAGCACTCGATCATACTTCTTCATATATCCAGCTATTATCGTCAATGGTTCTAAACACTTCATCATTTTAGAAAGATAAGACAAAATTTTGACATTGATCCTACCAAGGACTACATACTTGCTTCCTTTTATAGTTTTCTTCTATCTTAGGTGTCTTTTCCCATAGTTTGTTCTAGAATCTTCTTAGTGTCACATCTTACCTAGAAAACCTCTTTGGAAACAAAATCATTCTAAACATTTTACTAGGATCGCTTGTTCTTCTATCTTGGCCTTCAAAGTGATGATCCCTCACATCTTACTAGTTACGTGTGGTTGAGGCTAAGGGCATGCTCTCTCTCCCAAAATCATAATTCAAAGTGTGTGTGTGTGTGTATAGTTTAATCAATAAATGCAAAGATCTTTCATCTATAAATAAAACTACACTTCCTTGCCCCACCAACATTTTGGTGATGAGCCCATGCTTCTTACTAGTGGTATGAGGTTAGGAAAGGAGGGAAGTTCCCTTACTCTCCTATATCTTTTCTGTGGTGATGATCGCATTCTTCTTACTATTAGCATGGGGAAATGTGTAGGGGCTATTTCAAATAAGTTAGTAAGGTATAAGAAATTTAGCAAATAAAAGTGCTTTTAAATTTCAAATCCCAAGAAAGTGAATTACATGTATATGTTTCAAAAGATTAAAAACCTTGCAACAATATTTTTTCAATCAAGAGGCCATCTATGGGTCTAATTATAGATAAAATTGCAAGAAAATCAAATTCTAAGGCTATGTAGTGAACTTTCCATTCATCAAAACCATATAACTCACATCCCTTCTTGCTTTTGGTTTCGACCCCTCACATCTTCTTGGTTGTTTTGAGTTAGAATTGGAGTGGATGCATTTTCTTATTATATCACATTCATCACATTTTTCCAACCAAATTATAAGTACCAAATATTGTTTGAAAACCAAAGTTTCAAGTTACAATGTGTTTGCATAAGCATCATATAACAAAACAAAAAAAAATAGATCATTTTGCTAGCATATCACCATCCATAGAATGCATTCAAAAAGCATATAAAACATTAGAAATTTTGAACATCTAAGAGTACACAAGTGAAGCAAGCCATCAATGAGATAACTCTTACATGAGGATAATCAACCAAAAAGATGAATATAAATTTGTATATCCATAATAATCAAGTTTGTACACAAATCCGTCACACTAGCAAGTGTGGTCAAAACACTTATAATAGATGTCTCACAAAATGATACCAAAGCAATAAAGGCATACACCTATCCACGCAATCCCCGAGAAGGTGCGAGGGCACAAGATCCTATTGCGACGCAAACAAGAGCCCCCATGACTAGAGCATTGTGGATGAGATGGCCCGAGTGATCTACCAATGGTTGTGGCCTTACTATGAGAGCATCCTCATCTCTGTAGTCTCTCTACCAGCTGAAATGCATTTAGCTCTTTCCTCATGGAAATTAGTGACTCTAGATTTCCAAGTTGGTGAAAAATGTCTATGTGGCAACCTGTTCATTATTGGTTGTCCCACATCGCCGAGTATCTCCTTAGGAGTCTTCCACGTGGGAAGTGTGAGTGTATCAACTAGTATGTGGAAAATAAGGTCTCACCATCCATTAAAGGTGGCTTCAAAATATGAAAGGAAATAATGACGAGTTAGAAAATATTTAAAAATCAAAAAAATAAAGACAATGCGTAATACACTAACAATTCTAGGTAATAGAGTCAAGGGAAGAGTATCTATATAATTAGATCTCCTAAAATCTAGGAAGGGTTCGTTGGTGTTGTTGCTAGTGGTGGAGCCACTACACGTACTTGCTTGGTAGTAACCTCTCCCGAAGTGACTCTCGGCCCATCACGAAGTAATTCTTTTTCCTCCCTCATGGGAAAGATGCTCCTCAAAATAGAAATACTCCTCTACATCCTCCTATCCTCTCATTATTGCGAGAACTTCCCTGTGACCCTCCACTCACTATCACTATCTCCTCCACCAACATGGCCCTCCTTATGATACCCCTCTCCAACCTCTACTCTAACCCCCTCTCCAATATCCTCCCCCTATCTCCTCTCATGCCTCCCCTGGTCTCCATCTACATTGTTGTCTTAGCCTCCTCCTCCTCCTCCTTCTCTCCATTGTGTGTGGGAGAAGCCTCAATCTGTAAAATAACTCCTAGCCTAGATGGATCTAGAGCGACCCTCTCTACACTAATAGGAACTCTCGGAGTAATGATTTTCCAACCAATCAATCCCTTAGGGTCATCTCGAGCCTCTCTAACCCCACGATAAATTATAGGGACAGCAGGAAGTGCATCAACATATGGCAGCCCAAACTCATGGAACTCTATCTATAGGTTGGATCTCATCCATAGTTAACATGTCAACCAACTAAGTGGTAGTGCTACAAGTAACCAATGTAACTCCATCATCATCCCATAGTCTAACCATGTCCTAGTATGGCCTCGCAATCATATCATCGAGTAGTAAGGGTGGTTATAAGCCGGTGTGCCCCCAAGAGGGGCCATAACTATACACCTAGCTACTCTAATATCCCTTGCATTTGATATCCCAACTCCCCTCTTATAGGGGATGATCCTCTTGCATACCCAACACATCACTAAAGTGGGATGGCTCTGGGACTTACCCCAAGCCTAAAAACTCAATATAAATCATGATAGGTAGCTCTCGATATCAACTCCCCAAGCATAAATCGCCATGCTACTCAATGCCTTGGATGATGGGATCCAAATAGTAAACAATATTTTCCTCACCATTCTCTCCCACTAAGTGTAAATCCAATATTCTCATTCCCTATTTAGCACCAACAAAGTGAGCGTCGCACCATCCGCTATATAAGTGGCCTGCTATCTAGAAATAGAAAATGACCCCACACTGCGTTAATATTCAACCTCCTTCCAAATAATCACGGGATTACCTAAGATCCACTCTCCTCGGACCCTAGGTAGTCGGAAAGTGTTCCGATCTATATCCCAATAGCTTAAAACATCACATAATAGATGACTAGTTGGCGCTTACTTACATTGTCTAAGACTGCCTCCATAACCCCACTCTATGTAACAATTCTTTTTCCTCCCGAGACAACTGATCTATGATTCTTGGAAGCCAATCACACTCTCTGGCTCGAATCCACCAAATTTAGAAACTCTACATTCACCAAAACATCAAAAAGAGCAAGTTTGAAACATATCCTGCGCATAATCACTCATCAAAAACATCATAAAATTACATTAAAACCAAAATACTCACACTTGGTTGAATTTATCATCGGTCTTGACAATTATGCAACTTCCTCTTTGTGCAATGCGGTGGTTGCATAATCATTTTGTTGGTTGCATAACCACCACCCTAGGAAGAGTGGTGGTTACATAACCATCACCTGCTCAAAGTGGCGGTCGTGTCAAAAAAAGGCACACCATACCACAGGGCCCAAAACTTTTAAAAATGAAAAAAAACATCATTTTTTATGAAATAAAAACCACATCCCATATGGCACCCCTAGAGAACATTTTGATTGAGAAATTAGCAAAAATATCCCCCTAGGTTGATATTTTCCAATTTTTCACATTAGGGATTTAAGATGAATAAATGCAAATTACTCACCTTTTTTTATTTACCACTCCTCTTGCTAGTGGGGCCATCATCGCGTCGTAATTCACTTCAATCAACTGTACTCTCATGTGAAACTATCACAGGTGATCCATAGCTCAAAATTCTCTAAGTGAGTGAGTGAAAATGATTTCTTCAAATAGTGGTTTTAATAATGTATAGCATGTTTTAACTCTAGTTTGATTGTGTGTATTTTGTAGGGATAGAGTGCAAGCGTAGGTATATTTCTATCCTGCAGACATGGTAAGTCCTCTTGTGATTTTGATTTTAATATGTTTTGTCAATTTCATATCTATCTACACTTGATTCTTGTTTACATCTTATAGGTAATGGGAAGCTTGGATGGTGTCACTTTAGCACATGTGTGTGTCAAGTATAACTTCTAACTCCCTATTTTGGGAACATCATACTCTGACTCTACTTTTAACGTCTTTTCATGGCTAAAATGCTTCTCCAAGGGGGTAATATGTACACACCTAATTTTTCACATGCTACATTTTCATAATGGTTCAAAGTCCCCTATGATGATTAATATCTTTTCCAACAGTGTTTGAGTCATATTTCCCCTTTACATCTTATATTTGTAGCTTAGAATGCTTTATTTAGTCATTTCCATACTTTTCCTAATTTCCATTATCATTCTACAGTGTTTTTCTTAGCACTTGACTTTAAGTTATGGAACTACCATGGTGGTTACGTAACCATCACCTCCGCCCTTAGTGGCAGCAGTGCAATTTCCCTGGTGGTTACGTGTAATCGCCGCTTTGCACAAACCAATGGCCATGTGTGATTTTGAGTGAGACTTTCTAGGTGTGATTTGGACACATGTTAACTTCTTCCAACTCACCTTTTGTGCATGTTTCTTGGTCAAATTGGTTGTTTTCAAGCTTGATGGATGTGTACTAACTTCCTCTTTCTATTCTATTGTCAATTGAGGGTTAACTATCCATCCTTTGTGCTATGTGGGCACCCCATGCCTAGCCATTTTTTTATAAAATTCATTCTTCTTATCGAAGCATTGACTAGAGATTTTTGTTGTAAATTGCATCATTATGATGTCGCAATATTTCTATAAAATACATAATCAAGCTTTCTCTCTTGTATTGTTATTCTTATACCCACATTGCTACTACACTTCTAGTAAGCCACCGCTACTCTAGCACCTCTTCACTTTTCTTCGCATTACCCAAATAGTTCCCTAGATTCTTAGAGTATCAAAGTTTGAAAAGAAACTAAGTGGACATAAGATTAAACCACCGTTGGCTTTTCCATGGTCCTATAAATTCCAAGTTGGGGTTTTGCTTGGTTTTCCTTTAAGCTTTCTTGATTTCTTTATTTCATTTATTGCATATTTGACTAGAGTAGATAAATCATTTCAATTCAAATCATTACAATATTTAAGTAATTACTGTAGCTTTCATTTTTTCTGCACAAAGCTTCTGGTGATAGATTGCTTCCCTGCCTATCCCTATGGGTTTGTAAGGGAATTTTGTCTAGAGGAAAGCTTTTGTATTTTTTAAAGAAATTACAATTCCATTTCAATCTACAATCTCCATTGAATCCTTCTTTACTTCTATCGGGTAATTTTTAGGGAAGAAGTGCTTTTGAGAAGCTTTTACTTCTTCCCATGTCTCTAAGGTAGAACAAGGGATTCAAATCCACAATTACAACTTGGAAAAGATTTGTTTAATTAGAATACTTAAGATTCATTCTACACATATAAATAGTCACACCAAATTATTTATTTTTTGTGGTTTTGTTGATAGCATTGTAGAAGTAATTGTATTTCTTCGTATTTCTTATGTTGTTTTCTAGAAAGTATAAAATACAAAAATATTAGTTTAATTTAATTATATTGTTTTTTATTGTAGTATTTCCTTTATATATTTAAAAGCACATAAACATAGATTAAAATTTCTTTATTTAAATATTTTTCTTTCTTATACTAGATTAATTAGAGCACATGTTCACATGATGAGCCAAATAGACCAGAGTTGGTAAGAGATATTGACACAAGCTTATGTATTCTAGTTTTTAAAACAATGACATTACCTCTTGACATCATTTCATAGTTGAATGCCCCGAACGTCGAAGTCGATATGGCTTATGAGTTCTAGTCTACTCCAACCATACAATCTTAGATCTTGTGGTTTTATAGCCTTACTCCTTTACTTCCATAACCTTATCTAGAAACTTTTATGAGTTTCCCGCAGAGTTACTTTCCATGGATCCCACAAAGAAGTCGAGAGGATTTTTAGGGATTTTATATTAACAAGAACGTTCGCGTGGTTATTCTCCATGACCATTCCATTAGACCCGCCCAAGTCGGTGAGGATTTTATTTCCTTAGATGAGAATATCCCTACATTTCCCATAGAATACATTAGACTTCCTTGATTTCTTATTTTCCCCTTTATCCATTTTCACACATTTTTCCCATTTACCATATTTATCCACTACATAGCCATTTATTCATTCCATTGCAGTTGTCCCAACACAACCTCGGGAGGTCACGTGCACTTAAAGTTCATGTGTTGATTTTCAAGTGTGCATAGACCATTTGAGAAATAAAGAGTACAATAATGGACATGAAGTATTCCTAAGCATGTTGTAGTAGTCAAATTGATTTTTACCGTTTGTAACTACTCAAACACTCACTAAAAAAATATGATAAGTCAAAAGGGTGACAAAGCACAAAGTATGTCGAAAAAGAAAGAAGAATTTGTCTTTGCATTCGACCTAAATGGAATATTGTCTCGATATGTCATAATAAGAAGGGAGTTCAAAATTCCTCATCACTCATCATCTAGCATAATATAATCTTGCTAGTACTGTAAAAATATGAAGAGTTGACAAAACATGACAGAGGCTATGATGACCCTGAAGACATTTATATTGATGAATTTTTCCACTTTCTTGGTACAGGAAAAGTCCTAATATTTTCTTTGAAGGTGAAGAGTCATAAAATTAGAGGCAAAAAGTTTATGTGACTCTTTTTTTAGAGAAGTGTAAGTTTTTAGAATTGTAGTTGTTGAACCATGAGGATTTGTTGATATATGTTGAAGTTTCAAGTGAACAGTGAAATAATTTTGTATTAAATGTGGTGATATGTTAATTGTATTGTAAATCGGGATTATTTAATGATTATAGAAGCCTGTAAGTGCATATAAGATAATTATGATCATGTTAAATGTAGAAGAAATTTGTAAAGAAGAATATTTGATGCACATAACCTATGAATCCATAAGAGTTTGAGTATAGAAAGATTAGTACATGATTAGATCATGTTTGAAGTCCTAAGAATTGTAAGTGAGTTTATGAGTGAAGAGAGGTTAAACATATAGTTGATGAAGAACCGGTGAATTTCAGTGTAGAGAAATATGCATAGGTGTAGATTAATGAGGGAGTCTCATGAAAAGAATGAATGTATGAAAATAGTCTTTCCAATTAGAGTGTATGCAACAACTGAGATAGGGAAGATTGACAAAACTAAAAGTCTGAAATGATCTTGTATGGAAGAGGATTATTTCTGAGAATGAGGATGAAAACATAAGAGAAGTGAGAAACTTTAGAGGTCACCATCAGTTGTAGAAGACAACAAACCAAGTTTGATAAAAACTTTGATGAATTCTAAGTTGTATCTTATCATGAGGGGAGTTTTTGCTTCCCTATAAGTTGAAGCTTACTAAAGTTCAGTTGTTGTTGGACCAAATTTGGGAGTTGAAGCTTTTAGAAAAATTGAAGCTTTTCAAATATTGAGTTGTTTCTTGGTTAAATCATTGGAGTTACATCTCTAGTTTTAGTTAAATCTCAACCATGAAATCATGTAACATTTATAGGACATTATTTTCCTAATCTTAGTTCTTGGTTTTAGTGGGTTTTTTCCTAGTTTGGGTTTCCCACATTAAATATTGTCCATGTGTATTATCTATCTTTTAGCCGCTTATGGATGTTGGTTTGGTTTTAATAATACAAATTAATTGAATTGATTTATAAGGTAAATATTGAATAAAAATGATTCACCCAACTCTCGGTGTCCAAATTTCCAACAAGAAAGAGTATAAGACAAAAAGTGGCAATAGAAAGAAAGAAAAGATGGCCAAGGACATGGGTTTATTATTACTTTTCTTTCTAAGGAATCATATGAATAGTAGTATGCAATCATAACTATATAATTACCCAAAGTGCATGATTTTGTGCGTATGTATAGTGGGTATCTAGTATTTTTGAAATATTAGACTCATACCCTATTTCCCTTAATGCATATCTTGTTACTCGAGGTGTTCATCTCCAACCATTCACACCTAGACCATGATCGCATGTATATAACACCTCATATGAATTCTCTCACCTTGTTAATCCTAACCATGAGCCAGGTCATCTAGTAAATACATCCTTATCCTACCATAAACCAATAAAAATCTTCCAATGTCATGTCTTCATCTCCTATCATTTCCTTTGATCTTAATTTGGTCGATTTCTAGGACACTAACAATCAATAGTCATCATCCCGTCAAACCCTTCATCCGGTTTCACATCATCCCAAAATAATACAAACATATCCTCATCCACATCAACCCCCTTGATCTCTTGTACCATCCAAACTCCTCTTGCAATTTCAGTATCCATCCCGACAAACATATCTCAACCTACCCCATCCTAACATCCCACATCAATAGCTCAAAATATAAGTATGTTCATTCCAACGTTAACACCACCCATTAACATGAGTTCTATTTCTACTATTCATCCCTCCTCCCAATAGTCATTAACCATCCCTACTTCCTCTTAATCCATCCCTTAACAATTGCAACCCTCATTCACACTTCCATTCCTTTCTAGCACATACCTCAACCATCCTAGCCTCTCATTCACAATATACCTTAACATTCTCAACCACTTATCTACTCCTCTACCCCTTTTCATCACATACCACAACCATCACAACCTCTTATGAACACATCTTTACCCTTTCAATACTAGTATATCCAACCTTCACAACCATTGGTTTCAAAACTTGTCTATAACATTCCGTAAGTACCCCTCTACAATATAACATCCCACATCCATATCAATAGCCAAATAAATTCTAATATAATCAACCTAGTCCTTCATCATCCAACATCCTACAACAACCACAAAAAGACCCACTACAAAATTTAATGAATATAATATCTATTCTTAAAGCCACTTCTATGGGTCCTAAGAACACATTATCATATGAAAAATATGTAATAAACCCATTCATCCATCTCAGCATAATACAAATCCTATCCTTCATGACTGGGAACTTCTTAAGTTCCTCAAATTCTATAGCAAAGAATACCCTCAACAACACATCTAGGCCCTCTAAAATTCCTATTACCTCATAGAACACGACCATGACCTTTTGTTGAGGTCATTCCCTATGTCCTTGGTTGGCCCTACCTTATATTAGTACAACATCATTCCTCAATATTTATGTTTTTCATTTTCTCAGCTTCCCCAGCCTCTTCCTTGAACATTTTTCAATCAATATCACATGTAAAATCACCATCACCAACCTATTGTAATTAGAAAATTCAATACAAGTCCATTACTGATTTTGACTCTCATTGAGACAGGCATTATCAATCAAATTTTGTTTTCCTCCAAAAATTGATATGATTGATTAATTCTCTCACTCGATGCCAAGCATATGTCATCTACATTAAAAATCCAATCTTTCCATGAATTTGACAAAGCCTTCACCATGTCCCACAAAATTGGCTTGTGTGCTCTTGAAGACGGTAGAGTTAAACTTAGGTCGAAGAAACCAAAACCTGATTTTTCATCTAAACCATCATCTAGTCACAATAAATCTAAATCATCAACCAATGCAGTCATTGTCAAGACCACTCCCAAAATTTGTTTGGCCTCCAAACACTCTCATCCTCAACATAAGTACACTCCTATCAATGAATCATATAGCATGGTCTTTGATAAACTCTTGGTAGCCAACATGATCACTCTTACTCCTATCCAACCCATCGATGCATCCATCTCAAAACCCTCATGGTATAGATAAAATGATTACTATAAATATCATAGGGTTAAGGGCCACAATATTGAATGGTGTCGTTTGATCATAAATTCCATACAAGATCTTATCGACAAAGGTACGCTACAATTAGATAACCCAAATGCACCTCAAAATCAAAACTTGGATATTTTCAAATAACCTTTCCCAAATCATTCTCCATCCACTAACGATCCATAATATAATTTTATTTAGGCCCATCACATTATCAACACAATAATGGATTCCACATCCCAACCGTCTACTAGTAGCTCTATCACTAAAACAACAAACCAAGCATCCACAAAACTAGGCATATCTTCTATTCCTACCATACAAGAGAAAAAAATTTCATCCACATCTACTCCATCCTTGTCTAACCCATCCACAAGCTCTTCACAAACCTTATAAAATAAATTTAATATCCTCTTTTCAACACTTCAATACAAGGGGGAAAAATTATAATCGATCACAATGTTTCCTTGTTCTAAATTAATATAATTTAGAACGAACATCATCTACATCAATCCATCCTATAATAGTTAACCATGTGCAGCTGTATGAGTCGGATTAATTACGATCCCTCATATATTTCTCATTATAATAAGTATACTATACATACTAGGGTATCCTTATTCATGCAAGGGAAGACAAGTTTTGTATTCAAGTGTATATTTGGGCATATATTATTGAGTACCAATCTGATATCCTAGTGCTTAAGATCTAGTTAATCGGGATAGTGAAATCAGCAACTTGCATTATTTTGGCCAAAGTTTCAAGTCATGTTTGTCGTACTTGGTTCCATGACGGAACATATTTCATTTGAAACTCATCTTTCACCTTAACACTTGATTTTTGTTATATAGATTAAGATTAGATACTAGAGTTATATTCAATTTTCAAGTCGCGTTCTAGATACAAGTTTGGATCAGCCAAAGATGGATTTCCGAATGTCAACTTAGGATGACTATGGGAGAGTAAGCATCTTTTTAATTATTTGTATCATCATGATTCTTCTCCTTTCCTGTAGACATCATAATATGACATGGGGTACATAACCATATAGTAAAATTTGCATTTATACCTTTAATGATACTTAAATCTTAAGGAATTATGAATGTCACAATTAGAGGAGCTTGAAGGGATAATTTAGTATAGTAGTTGTATCATAGTAGCCAAATAATGACCTAAGTCATTAAATGGGTACTACGTTACAACAGCCATAATGAGTTGGCTCGCTAAGTTCCACTAATTAAAACATTGTATCTTCTTCACTTAAGGAAAATTAATTACATTATGATGGGTCGGTTCCATGTCTCGTTGATATTCTCAACACAATTGTATTCATACCTAAGGATCTAATTCAAGGAATTCATATAAATTAATTACACGTTTAATTCATTCCATCATGTTCATTTCACATACTAGTTATAGGTTTAAATCACTTACAAATTCAATCCTCGATTTACAATTTTTCTATTTACACAAGTAATGTATTATGTCAAGAATAATCCTTAATAGATTTAATATCAAAATGATTAAGTATATGTCCATAACATACTTAAACCATTTATATTTAAATTCTAATATTCATATATCATCCATTTAATATCTAATACTTAATCACCTTTCATTATAGTATATTAATCAACATAAGTTCCCATTCATACAATTAATTGACTAAATAAATCTTTCAAATAAATTTTGATTCAAATAATTCTTAGTTAAATAATGATTACAACTTATTTATTTTCTTTCCAAATAGTTACAAAACAGAATAGGCTAGTTGAGCCCCTTTAATTAATCAAAATAGAACAATGATCTTTTGCTAGTTATAATTTAAATATTCAATACATTGCAGAATTTTATCAATCAATTTGAAATTAATATTTCTTTCAACCACATTCACCATACGAGACTTAAATTATTTCATCTTCAAAATGTTAACAAAGGTTAGTTCGAATGAACCGACATGATAAGTCCTAATTCCCACTTAACATATTATTCCATTTAGTATTTGCATGAATGAAAAGGTGCAATAATTTAAATCATTAAAATGACCTACTAGGACACAAGATCATATATGTAACTTATCAAGATAAATACTTTGTATTCACATTAATTGTTCACTTCTTCCTTATTTAAAATGCTTTAAGGTAGTGATTCAAACAATAGAAATCATATCAGCTAGTCATCTATCCTTTCACAAGATATGATCATAAGTAAGTTAATAATATCATTATCAAAGAATCCTAACTTAACTTATATAAACAACAAGGAATTATATAATCACACAATCTTATATATGTATTGTCGTATGGTAACATCTACTATACTTGGTGACAGATTGAATATATCCTATAATTATCCTTAAAATTTACATCACAACATATCATCATTTTGTCTCAACAATCCCTTATTCATGGAAGGCTATAGTCAAGTATGACTACCTTATGGTTCCAAATCCATTAGTGAAGAGCAATCAATAACTTTTGACCAGCCCAAACCGTGGACTAAATAATAATAGAATATTGATAACTCCCAGGAGAGGGTAAACAAAGTTTGAAAAGAATAAAGTAACTATTATTTACCTTAATGATTATGAAAGGTGCCAAGCCATAAAGTTCCTTACCCAAAATGAAACCAAATCACACTTCTCAGGTGAAAAGTACTTGAACAAAGATCTTGGAAACTTTGAGAGCCCAAATCAAAATTACAAGAGATAACACGATGTCGTGCCTTACAGTGTGACTCTAAGTTTCCAAAGTAAACCCACTATCCCTAAGCAAGCACGTAATGTTTTAGAGCTTTATGGTAACTTTAATTACCTTATCAAGCCAAATCCCATAATATATGTGACTTATTCACTAAAATGACAACCATAACTAAGTTAATACCAAGGTATTGCTCCAAATCATATTCGACAAAAAAATGAATTCTATCACAAGAAAAAAATTTCATAAAATAGAGATTCATGATAATACAACATAAGCACACGGATTTGCCTATGAATCCTATCCACCAAACTAATAATAGTCTATTTGTAAACCTCCCCAATAGAGATAATGATCAACCATTATGACTAGCGAAGTATCCATTTTTATTAGACAAAGGTATGATACAATTTATCTTGATAATTCAAAATAACAATACCGGAGACATAACATATCTTTTATCAAACTAAGTTGATCGGGAAACCCAAATGGGTTTAAGGAGAAAACCTCATCCGCTTACTAACCGGAAGTCAACCTGCATAATAGGCAAGCGGTTAATATCCTCAATAATAGCATTCAATCCCATAATCCATAGACAAGTATTCAACTAATAAGATTTTTATAAGGATAACTATAAAACCCAAGTTTACTGGGTAATACTTATAGCACAATCCATAAATTTTTATAAGATTTAATGTGTATAGAAGAATATATCCGTAAGGCATATCACACAGTTATAGTACATTCGAGATCTTTCCAAAGTTCATTTTTATATACCCATATTTGTATAATATAAGGATTCGACAATACCTGAAGAATATTACCAAATAAAAACCCAAATCCATAATATTAAAGAAGAACTATTTCGAGATCTATCCATGTAAATAATAATTTGAATAATCCATTAGGGAGAAATAGAACATATCGTGCCCGATAATGCAACCTTTTCTTCTCATTCTTTTCCATGCTTTCCTTTAAAAGCACCGACCCAAAATCAACTCCACAAACAAAGTAAAGACCTCTAATATTCTCCATGATTATTTATTAAACCTAGATATTAATGTTTTCCTAAAATTTCTCAGCTCATAGTTACAAAGATGCATGCAACAGTTTAGGGAATCAAACAGAGGGCACAAAAATAGGGAGAAACCTAAGCATTCAGAGCCCTAATGAAACCTTAGAATGAAAACAACAAAAAAACAACTCTCCACTTTGTGTTTTCCCCAAGGCCATGGCAAAAAGTTCAATTAAATTAATGCATGCAAGGATGTGTACAACTCCCTCCAACTTTCATTCCCAATATTTTTCCATATTCAAATTTAGCAGGGACCAAATTTATTACTCACAGTTCACTAAGTTAGATAGTCATCTAGATAACTAAGCCTCCTTCTAGTTTATCTCCATGCTGAAATAGTTGGAGGTGTATAATAAATGACCTTCCCCCCATAAATATTTCAGTTGGTACAAGCTATGAAGAGTGGTTTCCATCTCACCCTCATCTACTAGGATTTTCCTTCATGAGCTCAAACGCGCATAGGTTTCTTTTAGGTTTTCTTTTAGATAGGACTTATTACTTATGCCTCAACTTTATAAAGTTGGATTCAAGGGTGATATACCCTTTCACATAGTATTATAAAATCAAATATTCGAATAACATCAACCTATTTTTAGCCTTAGTTTAGGCCCCATCAACTTTTATACCAAGCTTTATCAACATATGCCAAAAATATTATAATCTAACACATTATAGTTTAGTTCCTGCATTTTTAATAGACCAGATCATATTACCAATGTACATGAAGTCCAATCTACATTTTGTAATATTATTATGAAGACCCGCAGTAGTAAGAAATAGTAAGAATATAATCATGGTCCACATACCTCAGCATATGAAGCTTGATTTCTTACTTGTTCATAGTGACCTAGTAAATCTGGTATGGAAACATATTGTGACACTTATACATGTATGAGTTTGAATAAAAGAACTTAGCTAGGCTTAGTCTAGCAATGTAATAACAAAGTACAAAATCAATGTAACAATGATACCCAACATATTCATGGTTAGAGTAATAATCCCATTACTTTATTACAACAATGAAAATAGATTACAATCAAGGATAGTAACCAAACAAGAATATAGGCCTACTACAGAAGTATGTCGTAAATCCACCACTTTATCACAACAAAGTAGCCTACAATGAAGATGTTACAAGAAATCCATCACAAAAATTGTGAAAATCTCATATGATGATCATGCCACCTAATATCACTTACATACATCCCAAAATCTATCATACAACCATGTTTCCTTTATCTCGAAAAGCCAATAGTCATAACACATCACCTTATTACTCCTTTAACACAAAAATCAAAACCCCTTCCCTCTATATTAGGATTTACATCCTTCATACAAACTACCAGTCATTGTAACACTATCAAATACCAATCCTTGGTGCACATCCAAATAAACCACATTGAAAGTGACACCTTTGATACCTATACAAACAAAAGGATCATCACTTCCTTTAACGTCCACCTCAAAAGGATATTATGGATCCACCGTTGAAATCCTCCTTCAACAATCCATCATAGCACTACCCCCTCTTAAACCATCTAGCTATCGAGGATGGAAGCCTTCCTGGTATATCTTTGAATCCTTTTGTGACTATTATCACACACTAGGACATCATAAAAAATATTGCAAATCCCTTTATTGACACTATTAAAATCCTTGCGAATAAATTCCTTCTTCCTCCAGACCTAGCCACATCAAAAACACCTTGTAAAACATATACAATCACCACATCTAAACCATCCATAACCTCTGAGAGTGGGGATTCTTCTAAGAAAATCCATTTGCATAAAAGTAACATAGTATGTATAACCACTAGAGCACATACCCATAAACTTAATCCCTCATATCAAAACAAGTATAAAATTTCTATTCCACTCATTCTCGATTCATCTAACCAAACACCTCCCACCAAGGCCAAGGTTTCCATCCTTACCACTCCTCCTACACAATCCACCACCATAGTACTAAAAACATTATCATCAAACAACTTCACCAAGCTCCAGTCAAGATGTCCCTTTACGAGTTGGTTCAAACCTCACATTCACACTGAAAATCCATGATCAAAGCCCTTCAATCCATATAAATGCTCTCATATGATCCAAAACTCTTTTCAAATCTAGTAGGCACTCTTAAAACACCCATCGATATCTCCTTTGACAGTTCAAAATACCATCATTACATCTAGAAGACCACGATCTTCCTCTCTTCATCACTACCTAAATCAATGATATCCTCGTAAAAATATTCATGATTGATAATGGTGCTAGTATCAATATTATATCATCATATGCCTTCAATCAACTTTGAATACCTAGCACCATCATCACCAAGACACCAGTTATGCTTCTTGCCTTCAATGAAACCATCTCCCCCACATTGGGTATGGTCATCTTACCACTTAAATTTGATGTAAAACCTCCTTGAACTCTTCTATCTGGTAGAAGGAGAGTTCTAATACAATATACTATTAGGTCAACCCTAGATATGCATTATGCATTATATCCCATCAACACTCCATCGAGTTCTTAAGTACAAACATGAAAGTAATACCTTTACAGCTCCCACATACCCTAATCCTTTTAGAGCTTGTAACATGACATATCACCAAAATGATGTACTTGATCCCAAATCAATCCCAATATCCTCTAAAAATCATCTACCAATTCATACATCCCATCATCTAAACTACCGATGATACTTCCTTTGATGATGTTATACAACACCTTTTACTGGGAGTATCATCTCCTTACGCTCAATTCACTTACCATACCTAAGACATACAAAAAACCTGATAAACAACCCATGTACAAACCCAACGTTAGATATTTCATCTTCTAAGCTCCCCCATATCTGAAAATGAATCTCATCTATGGAGGGATTGACCACCCCTCTACACATCCTACTTATCAAGGTCATGCCAAGTCATTCATATCCAACTTCAAATTTTGATATAATATTTTTTTACACATGTGTACCTCCATCGTTGCACTTGGAAAGGATTTGGATTTAGTCATTATAAATAGGGTATCCATGATCTAATCATCCAACATTCCTTCAAACCATGTGAAAAGTGTGGGCTAGGTTATGAGAAACCAACTCCTGAATCCTCCACACATGCCACATATAAAACCATCATAGAATCTAAACCGTCATCCTCATCCACACATGATTATCTCATGGATAATAA
This sequence comes from Taxus wallichiana var. yunnanensis, assembly GCA_018340775.1. Classification (NCBI taxonomy): domain Eukaryota; kingdom Viridiplantae; phylum Streptophyta; class Pinopsida; order Cupressales; family Taxaceae; genus Taxus; species Taxus wallichiana. The sequence continues at coordinate 518,021,314 of CM031235.1, forward strand.
TGATAGAGTTTCCATTTTTCCTAAACAAATTAGTCAACACTATTAAATTAGGACCATTAACTTATCAAACTAATCATGATACTAAAACCCTTCCTCTCATCTAGCCTGAAATGATAAAAGAATATTTTCCCACTATTAACATTCTCCAATGTCAATATGATCAATTCCTTCTCAAAATCATTTCTTAAAATCCTTACCACGACACGTCAACACTCTTCAATAAATCCACTACCAACATTAATATAGGGACTTCTCAGAAAACCTCATATAGTTAAAGTCGGTCAATCCTCTTAGATCTACAGGAGTTAAATGACTTCATTGACTTTCCTATCTAAATATAGTCAAGCCTTTTCCTAGTCATATAGTGATATGCCAGGTATTGATCCTAACATTTCATCACAATATTGTTACTTATCCTAACGTTAAACCAGTTAAACAAAATCTACGTAGGATGCACCCTCACATAGCTCTTCTCATCAAAGAAGAGTTACAATGTTTACTCTCTCGCTAATTTCATCATACCCATTGAATATCCATAATGGGTCTCTAATATTGTACCCATGACCAAATCCTTATGGAAATTATGCATATGCACCAAAATTTCAAAATATCAATCTTGTTTGTCCTAAAGATGACTTTCTTCTTCCAAATCTTGACTAACTTGTCAATATAACATCCAGCCACGAGATTCTCTCCCTTATGGATGGCTTCTCTAGTTACGATCAAATCCTCATCCCTACCGATGATCAACACAAAATTTCCTTCATCACTTCTTCGGGGAATTTTTACTACCGTGTTATGCCCTTTGGAATTAATAACGCAAGGGCCACCTATTAACATGTTATGACATATATCTTCCATGAAACTTATCCATAAAACCATAGAAGACTACATAGATGATCTTTTAGGGAAATCAAAACAACATAAGGATAATCTCACCATCCTCGATGTTATCTTCACTCATCTTATTCAATATTTCCTTCACCTCAACCCTTCTAAGTGTGTATTCGGTGTACTCACCGGAAAACTTTTAGGGTTCATCATGTATATATTATGGGGCATTGAATTAGACCCCACTAAAATCAAATCTATCATCGAAATGCCTCCTCCATAAAACCTCAAACAACTTCACATCCTTCATGGTAAGCTTCAGTCTATTCATCACTTTATATCACAACTTTCATATTTATGTCATCCCTTTCACCATCTTCTTTGAAAATATGTAGACTTTATATGGGACCATAATTTTTAAAATGCCTTCGATGACCTCAAACAATACCTCTTTATCACTTCACTTACACTCACACCTCCATGCAAAGGGGATCCATTATACCTTTATATATCCACTACTAATCATGCCTTGGGTGTTATACTTGGTCACCAAGATGAGAAGGGTCATGAACAAGTTGTTTACTATATAAGCCACACTCTCCACAAATACGAAACTCATTATATTGAAGTAGAGAAGTTGTGTTATTACTTGTACTTCAACATCCAAGCTCTGCATTATCTACTTAACCACAAGACTTACATTATTACTAGTTTTAATCCACTTAAAACCATGCACTCCAAACCATATCAACAATGATTGTATCACTTGGTGGCTTATGCTTATGACCAAGTTTGATCTTGAATTTATCCCAAAAAATTCATCAAATGATAAGCTATCATCAATCATCTCACCAAATCTCCCCCTCCGGATAATCAACCACCTCACAAAAATTTCTTGAAAAATATATCAACACTATCATCGATCAAGAATACACCCCTCTCAAAATGACACTTTTCTTTGTATGGATCCCAAATGTTAGTAATGGGAGGTGTCATTATCATCATTATACCTCCTGGGGACTCCTATCCCTTTATCATTTAAACTTAACTTTGAATTTACTAACAACATGGCCAAATACGAAGCTTTAATCATGGGTCTTCAAACCATCATCATGCTTTGGTGTTCAAATCTTGGACATCTATGGAGACTCACAACTTGTCATCAATCAAATCAAAGGAATTTACCAATGTAAAAATGAAATTCTACAAAAATATAAAGCCATTTTTGAATTCCTCCTAGAATCCTTTGACCATTACACCATCCAAATAGTTTTGTGATCTTCTAACAAATTTGTAAATACCATGGATTCTCTAGCATCCCTCATCCCTTTGTCAATTGATGACTCAAATAAAAACTCTAAATTGTTATTTTTTGTTCAAATAATTGATCAACCATCCCATAAAAATGAACTCCCTTCTATCAACATCATCAAAAACAATCCAAATGACCTTTGGTACACTCAAATATTTGACTATCTTTTTGGAATCCAAAATTCCTCCCGATCTATCTAGAAATGCCAAACAATCTTTTCTTCAACATGCTACCTGATATGTCATTTTAGGAGGTGTTTTATATAAACATGGATTCAATGGCCTCTTATTAAGATGTCTTAAATATCATGAGTCTACTAAATCCATTCAAGAAGTCCACGATGGTATATGTGGTGGACATTTTAATGATACCGTTTTCGCTAAACGTGTCCTAAGACTGGGTTATTACTAGCCCACCATAAATCAAGATTATTGCACGTATGTTAAGAAGTGAATCAAATTTCAAAAATTCAAATCTCACTCATATTCCCAATCAAGCCTTACAACCCACTCAAGACTTATGGCCTTTCTCACAATGGGGTTAGACCTCATTGGTACAATTAATCCTCACTCATCACAACAACATCATTATATCATCACAACCACTGAATACTTTACTAAATGGGTAGAATCCATTCCCTTGACATCTACTAAAAAGCTAATAAAATCATCAATTTCATCTATCAACATATCATATGTCACTTTAGTATCCCTCACAAACTCGTCATTAATAATGGAAAATCCTTTTAAAATAAAGACGTTAAGAAACTTTGTGACACATTTAATATCAAACTAATTTTCATCACCATATTATCCACAAGAAAATGGACAAGTTAAGGCTTCTAAAAAACACTTAACAAAATCCTCATGAAAACCATTGACAAAGCAGGAGGAATTGGCATCTCCAAATCCCATTTTCTCTCTCGGGCTTATCGAACTAGCATTTGTACTCCTACAAGTGTTATGACCTTATCACTCATCTATGGATCTCGAAAGGTGGTTTTACCCCTTGAATTTAAAATCCCATCACTTTTGTTTATCCCTTAGGATTTCATCTCTAATGAGGACTATCGACAAGACCATCTAGCACAATTAGAATTATTAGATGAAAAATTTTAACAACTCTCAAACATCATCATGTTTATCAAGAGTGCATCAAGTGCATGTATAAAAACATGTAAAAGAACATGTGAATTTAACATAGGTGATCTCATTCTCAAGGAAAATCAAAATGTCACTACTCTAGAAAGGAGTAAACATGGAAATTTTTCCCCTAACTAGATCGGTCCATATGTCATCACTCACAAGTATGGGTTAGGAGCTTATCATCTAGCCTCCCTTGATGGTACACCTAAAAGGAACCTTTGAATTCCTTACACTTGTGTCCTTTCTACTATTAACATATTGACCATCATGATAGTAGTCACATCAAATATCTTCTTTCACACCAACCAACCATTTTATCATCATAATGATTTGAAAGTATGTGGTTTTCCATCACTATCCTCAAAACCTTAAAGATGAGCACCATGACTTTTCATCACATATTTCACATGGAAAAGTTCCTCCTTAGCAAGAACCCCACAATCATTACATCCATCCACCTTGTGTATCAACTAAAGACATGTCATGGGGCACATATGTGTAGTTTGTGCACACATCTCTTCCCCTCCTCAAAATGGTCTATTAGGGTTTTCCTCAGCTTAAAAAAAAGTCAAAAATATATATGGATGCATCTTATAAAAATAAATAGAATGATCCTCAAGAAGGAAAAAAATCAAAATCATATTATCAAGAAAAGTAGATTGATCCCTCGAAGGAAAACTACCTATCAAAATCATAGACCATCCCTCAAAGGATGGCTATCCAAAAAAGCAAAATTCAAAATTCAAAATTATAGACCACTCCCTCAAAGGATGGATACCTATGTAAAAATGGATTCCACATCGATCAACCTTCAAAAATCAAATATCAAAAACATCTAGGAAATATTCCACATCGATCAACTTTCCCATCAAAGCAAACTTCCCACATCGATCAAGTTTGCATCAAAATAAAATATACAAGTTAGGGACATCTCCTATGAAACCATCAAAGGAGAACCTACTCTCCCACAACCTACATGTTTCAACCCTTCCCATGTCCTAAGAAGGTATACATCTCACTTCCATCTATATCTAAGATCCTACGTGTGACTACCATTATTAGTCATATGTTAACATTTGTAATAAAGGCCAAAAGTGCAAGTGCCTTCACCATATCTATTCCCATCACATATGTATCAAATCCATATATAAAGCAATCATTCCATGTTTTATTCTTATTTAAGAGTTAAAACACATTTTGATATACATTAAGATCACATTAAAGTCTGTAACATATAAACACTTATAAATAACATCATCATCATCATCAAATATCTATCAACATCCATATAATAACAACATTTATCAAATTTATCTAATATCAAAATTCATCATAACACATCAAAATAAAAACCAACATATCAATTAAAAATCAAAATCATCATCATCATATATATCATATCAAAATGTTTCTATACATCATCGAGAGTCTCAAAAAAACTCTTATATCAAAAACTATACATCAAATAAAGGCTTCACAAAGATTTGTATACATCAACTATATACATATATATCCATTAAACTAAACACCAACAAATAAATCACTCCCACAAACAATACTCCCCTAAGTACCCCCAACACCACCATTATTGCCACCATCACCTCCATCTATCCCTCTACTCGTCCCTCCTCCTCCATCGGCCCTCTACCTCACCCTCCCCATAGGTGGTTGACCCACACTCATTGTGCTAACACTAGGACCTACTCCTCTTTGATCCATATATATTACATAACAGAGTGTAGTAGATAGGTTCCACACCACTAAATCCTCATAATAGGCCATCTCATCATGTACTGACTAGTAGTTAGCTAAGCTAACCATACCATGTGGTCCCATCTGACCACTAGCTTGAGCTCTAAATACCTCCAACTTGAAACTTGTCACTTACATCCCTGTAATCTCGAGATCCCTTCTCAAGGTCTCTTGATGTTATTTTTATTAGTCTTAATTAGTTATAGCCTATTCAAGCTACTGACTAAGGTTTTCATTCTCATCTCGTAGTCTATTCCTCTCCACTACCAAATCATCACTCTCAATCCTCAAACTATCTCTCTTTGTGGTCACCGTAGCCCTCTCAACCTCTATTGATGCCTTCTTGGCCTCCAAACATGTAATATTATCCTCAAAAGAGATTTCTCTATCTACACCACCATCCGCTCCCTCCTCACTGCCATCACCACCATCCCCATCACCTCCCTGGTGTGCTCCTCCACACAATCCTACACCCACCTATCTCCTCGAGCCAACTCGGCTCTCCACCATGTAGCCAATCCACCTCAATGTCCACACATCATCATCATCCATAGAACTAGTGCTCCCTGATCATCAACACCCATGGCTCCCTCCTCATCATCAAGCATATAACAATGCAACCACCACACTAGTTGGTAATGGAGTTCCACATCCCCATCATCACATGCTATAAAAACTGGAGCTCTTGGCACATCTTGAATCAAACCAAATTGTCACCTGACATGACTAACTAAATCTAATGAGCTCCCACTCCCCTCCTCAATGACCTTATATCCATAAATCCCATAAGTGGCATTAAATTGACTCTCTGTCCCTCCCACATTGGAAATCCAATGTAGGGCCTCCATATCACATCCCTTCATCTTGTAACCCCGAGAGGAGTTATCTATAATACTCCTCACTCTTTACTATCTAGCATTCCCTACATCATAATGAACCATCATATAAACCCCAGGTTGATCTCCCTACCATATCAACACCTCCCCATGGAAAACCACTAGGATGAGCCACAACAATATGCTCAAAATCCCACACTTGTAGTAGAAAATCAATATCAATCCCAACCTCTTCTGGATCCTCCAAGCCCATAGCTCCCTATAGGTCTGTGCTAGAAAAGCAGGGGCCCATGCAAAGACTGTCCTATGCTCCATCATCTCTGCACTACACCCATCATCATCCAAGGAAACCACCACCACCAGAGTCAAGGAAAATAAAAACATGTGATCCCTATCATCATCATCATAATAATAACATGACCCTCTATCTCTCAAAGAATATAAAGTTTGATAATAAAAACCACCTACAAAACCCCACATCATCGACATCATCCCCATATAACCTCCTCATCACATCTTCCCTCTCAAGTATCATCAATAAAATATATTCCCTCTCCATGCATGGGGTAATCTAGTGATCCTATGAACATCCTCTAGGGTGATGGTCATCTCACCCATCAAAACCAAAAAGTACAGGTGGCAAGATCCCACCTCTCCATCAATTAACAATAATCCTCTATGTATATGTATGCATCTATATAGTAATGTATCACCCCAAAACCCATCCTCTAAATGTGACCAATCCTCATCTAACATATCTACTCTCACATCCTCTAAAATCACTAATCCTATCTTTGATAGTCAATTTGGCCTTCACCTACATCCAAAAAACACAAAAACATGGATTAGAATAAGTTTCCATCAAATTTTATCAAATTTATACAAAAACATCAATCGCTAGCTAGATTCATCCAATCTCTGGTGATCCATCAAAATTGTTAGTAATCCATCAAAATCTCCATGATTCGAGATTTCAAAACATGCCCTCATATGGACATTAAAAACAAAAAATCAAAAAAATAAAAAAACACATAAAATGAAAAAATAAGGGTACATACCTCTTCTGATGGGCCTCCTTTACCTTCTAGACACTCTTGCTGTTGTACTTGCTCATTATCAATTATCACTCTCTAATCACTCAATTAGCTCTCTAAACTCACAAATCACAAATGAAAAATTTCTTAAGGAAATCAACTATTTATATGCACAATTATCCCCTACAAGAATCACCGATGATTCTTGTAATAACTCGATGATTCACCTAATCACACATGATTCATCATAATCACCCATGATTCCTATCAATCACTAGTGATTCTACATTTTCTATCAAAACCTCCATTTTTCAATACTGAACAATTATTTTCAACCACATTATTGCATTTTTCAACAATGTGCCTCATTTTGAGGACCCCAAAATTGGTCATCCTTCACGGACTCATTTTATGACCTCAACACCAGTAAGCCATATGTCTATAGGCCATGAACCCTTTGGTTCCCTTATCACTTGGATCTCTTAGCTATCTTATTTTTAGCTATCCCTATGAATCATACATCTATAGGACATGAACCCTTTGGTTCCCCTATCACTTGATTCTATGGTGATATCCATCTTGTTTCATACCTCATCTTGGGAAAATTCAAATGAAACACACATGTCAAACCTATCCAATCAACTCAATCAAATTGGTGATCCTTGCACTACATCACAATCACCCCAGTTTGAGGGGGATCACCCATCTAAACACAAACAAGGTATCTCACATTTTTTTCCAACATTTGGTCGTCACAAACTACTTGAGAAAAAAGGGGCAAATGTAGACATCGGGTTTTCGTTAACCCTCCTACTTCATCTTATATACACATTATTCAATCTAAAACTTATCATTATGTCATTATCCTAAGTCACCCTCTCCTCATCTAGTAAAATTAATTTTTACACCTCATAAATTACTATTTACCCATCCCAAACTACCTCAACCTCTTTAAAACCACTTAAACACCTCTAAAACCACCTTAAACCTATTTTATCTTAACATCCTAACCTCCCCAACTCATGACCATAACCTCCTCTCAACCATTTTCCCTCATCATTTACCCAAAAACCCCATTTAGGAAGTGGTTTCAACCATTTCCTAAACATTTTCCCAAAAATCATGGATCATTGGTGATTCTAACTAATCACCAAAGCGATTATAAATAGAAGTTTTTTCTCCTCTCTCAGGGATCTTCAAAATCTTTTAGCTCACTTTTCCACTTTTTCTTAGACCTAAAGAAATGAATCTACATCATTCTAGAGATCATCAAGGACCTATATCAACCTCAAGTTCTTACAAACACATCATTTTGATAGTCTTTTCATCAATCATTTCTCAGGAAGCTCAACAACTGGTCATCAACTTCAATCAGCTCCATTTGGTGTTTGGAGACATCTTTCAACCTACTTCCACATCAAGAGGTATTTCTCTGTGTTATTTCATCATTTTCATTTCATAAAAACATCAAAAACAATAAAAATTATCATTTAAAATCTTTGTTTATCATTTTTATCAAAGTTTATTATTTTCACAGTAATCACCAGTGATTGCTTGAATCACCCACAATTTTCCAATCACCATGATTCTTCTGAATCACTAGTGATCCCTATCAATCTACATATTTTAATTAATTCATCAATTTACTATGAATTTTCATGAATATTTTGGATTTAACTTGTACTTTACAAACATGGCTTTACTTTAGATGGCAGTACTTGGTTGGTCCCATCCTATTACCAGCATCTACAATCTTCTAATTATTTAGCATCCCTTCTTTTGGGAACAATACAACATCCTTCATGAGTTGACATTGTGTACAATTTACTTTTCCACCAATATCAATGACGTTGAGGATCAAATCGAGTTCCTCCATGAGATCTAACAAGAAATAGATGATTATTAGTATGACTACTTTGAATTCTTCTTGATCACATCCACTCTTGTTTGGGCTACCTTTGAAGTTACACAGGACTTACCCTTCGATCATGAGTTATAAGTATTATTATCCTTTATCTTTCCATCTTCGTCATTTATATATCCTTATCATTATCTTTTTCAATCTACTTAATTGTATCAAAGTGAGATGACATCCTCTAAGGAAGTCCCTTCGATTCCTAGAATTGGCCTTTGTCGAGCATCTCATTTATCCATCTATCTAATATTTTTGTTTATTTTTCTTTTATTTGTAGGTTTCTTTATCAATGAAAGAAGAAGGAAATTTTATCACACTACATTAACACTCATCATCATGGGTATTGGTAAACCCCACTATTTTCTCGAGGTCGGTTTGTTTTTGTTATTTCATTTTATTAAGTTAAAGTTGGAAAGAAAAACTCTCTAGTACAATAGGAGGTAGAGTAATATGAGATTTGGTAGGAACTTTGAATTGTTTCAAGACTATATAAGAAGTGAAAGAGTTGTATATAAGGTTCTTAAGGATAGGTAACAAAGTTGATTGATCCAAGAAAGACAAATGAAGTGAGGTATATGTATCCATTTAGAAGTGACTGAAATTTGTGTCTCAAATAATTTTGTGATAGTATTGTTACAAAGTATTGATATGTTGAGTCCACAAGTCATTATTTCATGGTTCAGGGGCTTAGTGAAGTTAGATCAATACTCCAACTATTACATGTATGATTTTTCTACATGATCATGTTCTAGGGTGTCTAGAGAGGTCTATTAGGTAAAGTAATGGTTGTATGAAAGAAAAATTGTAGAGGGGTTTTTTTGTTTGATCATCATATCTACAAACTATATGTATAGTGAGACTTCAAAAAGAAGGTTGAGATACTAAATAATCACTTCAGACAAAGAAATTTAGGTTGATCCATCTCCATGACATGAGAATAAGGTATGATTCCTTAAACCTACATTATCAGCTTAGATTCTAATGACATAAGGATAGGGGAAACAATAAAGAATGTTTTCGTAGTATATGATTGCTTTGAGAAGTTTGGAAAAAATGGACTAACAGTTGGATTTAGAGAAATTGGTCCTAAAAGTGGTTATAATTGAGTCGGGGTTTGTGGATCCTAGCATGGTATAGTCCTATAAAATGATGAAGAACGTGAATGAAGACAAAATTTTCAGAGTATACACTTAGGGGGAGATGTTTTGAGGCTCATATCATGTCTATGGATCCTAATGCTTCTAAAGAAGACAAAAAAATTGAGGAAGTATAGTCCAAGGGGGAGTAAATTCAAGTAAGGTATTTTGAGTATTGTTGTCATTATGAGTTGTCTTTTTCCATGTCTATTTGTTATTGTGCCTTTTTATAGATGTCAAAGGGGGAGAGTAGGCCCAAAAACATGGAAAAAGTCATGTAGGTGTTGTTGGAGCTCAAACTTGCACCCATCTCATATCAGTTTGAACTGATTTATGAAGGAAATATTGGGACTATCTCTAAGTTATGGGACCTCACACGGTTAAGACAAACCTCTAGAGAAGGTCGGTTCCTCTACCTATTTCTACTACTACTACTACTACTCCTAATTCTGAAATGGAAATCCTAAGCTAAACATGCCAAGGGACCAAGGATAGAAGGATATGTAGAAAGGGAAAACTAAAACTAAAAAAAGAGATAAGCACTTAAAGAAGGGGGATGAACAATATCATCTTTGATTGAAAATGAAGGAAAATGTGGAGAGGAAAGCTAGACATATGTAGCACAGACTAGAATGTAGTTACACAATCATTTTCAATGGACACAATCAAAAAGGAAGTACAAGGGACTTGAAGAGGCACAACAAGAACACAACATAAGGGAGAGGCAAGAAAGAAGAATAAAAATAGGTTAAGGTAGAAGATAGCCACAAAAAAATGCTTTTATTACTTTCAAATACATAGTCTATTATAATGGCATATGAGGCTGATATCCACATGAAAGGACCAGATCTAAAGGTCTATCACTCAAAATGTAAGGCAATACCTATACAAACTAAAAGATTCCAACCCTTTTCAATGAGCAATGCTCTTACATTTATAGATGAAGGATGAGAGGAGAGAACAAGGAGGGAAAATATTATTTGAACCTTCAATCACCAACAACTGAATTGAATTCCTATAAATCTTCCTAAAATCTATCAAATGTGCTTCCCCGTGTCTCTGCATTTAGCATGTATGAGAAGGAAGTAGGTGATATCTCGAATCAAATCCGGTGGTTAGAGAAATCGATCTTGTATTAATGGCATGAGGGATGTTTTCAAGATTCTCACCTACCTAATCCCACTTAAATTTAAACTCAAGTGATGTGGAGTGTAATCCATGTCATCAAATGTTTTTTCATTTTATGCCATGTGTCATGCTTCAATTGGTTACATGAGTTCGGTGCCATTTGGCACATTTTGGAAAATTACGTGTGATACACTCATTCTAATAGGTTTCCATGTGGCACAGTAACCGACACGGAATAAGGCACAAAGGTGAGCATGAAAGAGAGAGGCATGGAAGGAAAGCAGAGGAAGGGCACATAAAATGAATGCACACAATGAAATGGATACATGCTTGTAGAAGACAAGTATGCAAGTAGGGCACAAACATCGAAATAATGATGCTTGGTAGCGGGAAGGAAAGGGGTACAGGGGAATGTCCAAAGTTCTAAGCCAAATATTGTAAAGTAATTCTAAGGCACGTACATAGGTTGCATGAGTTGATGGGAGGAAGGAAAATGCGCAGAGAGAGTGGGTGAGAGGGAAAATGGAATGATATAGGAAAAGGAAGTGAAGATGGAAGGTGTAGAAAATAAGAGCGTACATAATCGCACAAGGAACTCTGTGTGGCTAAGAAATTTTTCCAAGAGGACAACTAAAGTGCGCACAACTTGAAACAAGGAACTTCAGAGGAAAAATTTGGATGTAAGTTGTTTGATAAGTATTAGTGCGAATTACACAAATTTTAACATAGAGATTTTATATTCAACAACACAATATCAAATTCATTCGAGATAGTATTTAGATTGATGTCGTGAGATATTTATAAAATAGTGAACTCCTATTTTGTAGGAGTCAAACCTCATCTAAAAATAATCCCACTATTCTTTCCCCTTATCTCTACATCCCTCATATCTCTCATTCAACTCCTAATATCTCTATAGAGATAATCTACGCGAGTTTGTGTGAACACTCACATTATCAACACACAAATAATGTGAGAACTAATTAGCTATTCCTAACATTCCCCCCTTAGTGTGAACATGGGGAAAACATTATCTTGTATTGCTAACCAACTCAAATGATGGTTTTACACTTAGCTAACCACCAACCTACAAATACCCATGATGGTTTTACACTCGGTTTACCAACAACCTACAAACAACCAAGATGGTTTTACACTCGGATTACCAACAACCTACAAACAAAGGATGGTTTTACATGTGGTTCACCAACAACCATATACATCATTTTTGTAGTACTCTATTAGTTCTCATCACTATCTTACCTCAAGGTAAAAGACAAAGAAAGATGCTCACTTATTACAATACTTAAACATGTATGCTACATCATTCTTTTTTACATAAAGTAAACACATAACTGAAATAAAATACCATAAGACCATTGTGTGGCCACTGTGGGCGCTTGCGGTTGGCAAGAGGTCATTGATTGACCTCCTTCCTTCATTCATTTCTTCGTCCTCCATCATGATGATACTAACTCAATTGGATTTGATCATGAATCTCAAAAATAGCTCCCATAAGTTAGATGTTGCGTATAAGAGAAAATGCATCCAGGATAAATATTTGACTTTAAAAATGCATCCAAGGTGTGTGTAAGGTGCATGCGTAGGGTTTTTATAATGACACTAAATGACTTAAAAAATATTTGACTCGACTTTAGACAAATGATGAGAAACAAGGCAATAATCTCGAGACACAAAAGATGACAAATAATTTCTTTGTTAACTTGACCCAATCTCTAACAAGATTACAAACACCGACTCTCATAAGACAATATAACTATAAATTTGGACAACACTACAAAACAACACTTTTTACAAGAATATTGACACTACTTTTATTACATAAAAATTAAAAAGTAATATTTAGTTATTTTTTAACATATTAGACTTGACTAATCGAAAAGTGAAACTACTAAACCTAGAATATTAATGTTTTTATGCTTTTAGCACTCAAATAATATAAATTTGACACAAATTTACAAAATAACCTTTACATAGCATTGAAAATATAATTTTAATGATAAAAAACTAAGGTTTATCAACATAAACTAGACTAGACTATAATTGACCAACCATGAATTCATTGGTTGAATTCATACAATATAAAAGTCTCCCACGTACCAAAATGAAATAACTTCAATGCACATCTATATGGAGTCACATGAGCACATTTCCAACACCTCTACACACAAGTTGGTAGTTAGATTGAAAGAAACCGTTAATGAAATTACGATAAAAAAGTTTAGGGACGCTCCTCCTTCCACCATTCAAACTGATGTTTTGTTTTCAGCGTTTCTCAAAAACTAGGATCTGGGTTAGGCTGAAACTTTGGCTGTCATTTCTGCACATATCCTTATTTCAACCCATTAAATTATAGAAAAACCCGTATTGTAGAAAAAAATGTTATGACTTGTTCTTTTCTGTAGATTTAAAAAAATAGACTTGCTTAATCACATTATCTATTCTCCTTGGAATGACAGAGACGTGTGCAAGAAGATCCCCCTCCTTTATTCATAGTTAGCTAGGAATGAACAAATGATGCATAGATATGTGGATCTTCGAGAATGCAAAGAATACAATACGTGTTTTATTTTAAGTTCTTTCCATAGTCTAATTCAATGAAGGGCATATACACACATGAAAGCAAATGGATCAATCAGAAAGAACTTGCAAACCAGATCTCTGCAGGATGAGCTATGCACAACTAGAAAAATTTCCAATGCCTTCATATGAGAATCCTACTAGATGCATACACATTTGTTGCTATGGATTGCACATATTTCTCCAATCATACAGAAAATATGGTCTATTTTAAAGACTCTCTGCTAAACTCACAATTTAATTTCCATTCTTGGCTCCTAAAGAATGCCCCGCTCTCGATACCAATGATAATTATTAGTGCAAATTACAGAAATTTTAACATAGAGATTTTATATTCAACAACACAATATCAAATTCATTAGGGATAATATTTTTATTGGTGTCGTGAGATATTTATACAAAAGTGAACTCTTATTTTGTAGGAGTCAAACCTCATCTAAAAATAATCCCACTATTCTCTCTTCTTATCTCTACATCCTCTTGTATCTCTCACTAAAATCCTAATATATCTCTAGAGATAATCTACGTGATTTTTGTGAACAACTCACTTACATTATCTACACACAAATAATATTATCCTATACAAATAATGTGAGCACTAATTAGTTATTCCTAACATTTTCAAAATAACCAAGGGAGTTATTTTGGACAATAATTTGGTGACTTTCAAGGCCATCTTCCTGCTAGATGAAGGAGAACAAGAGTGCTGGAGCATCCATTGGGCATGGAGTCAACCCTAGAAAATATGAAGATATATTTTTAACTTGAAGAACTACCCCGAGGTCACTTTGAAGCATTTTTGAATTATGTCCTAAATCTTGGAAGATCATTGAAAATTTTTGGAAGATAACTAGCATCTTGGAAGAAGAAGACGAGTGCGTGTAAGGAGCACACAAGAAGAAAAAACTATATACAAACAAAAAAATGTGTTCGCAACGCACTTGGAGGAATTGAAACTACATTAATATATACAATGATATTAAAGACTTAATGGAATATTTTGAGATAAATCCTATTGACTTGGATTGATAGCACTCCTCCATCAAGGTGAGACAATGTGAAAGAGTTATCCTCGCTTTACATGAATTGATGATATATGGGCCACTCCAAAGTGCATCAAACTTTGAATGGCACCTTGGTTTGGCTCTATCAACATCCCACTTTAAGACTAAATCACCAAATTTGAAAGCTTGAGGCCTAGCCTTTCTATCAAACCACTTCTTTGTTGATTGTTGATGTTGTTCTAGCTTGATTATGGCAGATTTCCTTAATTCTTCAAGTTCAACCAAATCTTTCATTCTAATTTATCTTTGATCTACACCCTCAAATTCCAATTGTTGGGAAAGCTCTAATGAAGGAAACTCAAGAGATAAAGGAATTCTAGCTTCCTTTCCATAGACAATATTATATGGTGAATTGCATATTGCCTTCTTCATCGTGATTCTATCTACCCATACCGAGTGTGAGACCTTTATGTGCCAATTCCTCTAGTTGATATTCATTTTCCACTTCATGATTCTTATCGGTTCTTGTTTGTTGACTCTTCCAATCCATTTCCCTGAGGGTAGTAGTTGGAAGAGGTCTTCAAGTAGATGTCAAGGCTTAGTGCCCAATAAGAAATTTTAGTACCAAGGAAGGATTTTGCATTATCAGATATAATGGTCTAAGGGATACCAAATTTGGTTACGAGGCCTTCAAGAAAGTCAAGGATGACTAACTCGGTTGATTCCTTGAGCACGAAAACTTTTTCCATCTGGTGAAGTAATCCATAGTTTTTAACACCCACTTTTCTAATGCTCGAAGGAGGATTGATCATGCCTATGAAGTCAATACCCCATTGTGCAAAATTTTGATCCACTTGGATTGGTTAGAGGGGAAGCACTGTCAATTTCTTCTTTCCTGTAAAGAAATTGTATTCTTTACATTTCATGACCCATATGTACTCATCGAGAAATAGGGTAGGCTAAAATCATCTTGCCTTGATGATTTTCATTATTTTTTTCTTGGAAGAGAAGTTTCCACCAAAGAATCCATCATGAAATTTTGTTAACACTTTGTCAGTTTTTGCACCGTTAATGCACTTCGAGTAGCATGACATTAATATTTCTTTTGAAGAGAGATTCATTGATCATTACATACGGGATGGATCAGTAACCTCAAATGTCACCTCTTTTCTTTATTTAAACCAGGAGGATATGTTCCCGTGGATAAGAATGTGATCATTTCCTTCATCAACTTGCACGTGGTAGGATCTCGATTGTGTTCAGGTTCTCGGCATGAGATATCTTCATCTAGAAACAATGAAGTCTCAAGTTCAATCTGTGTGCCCTCAACAAGTAGTTTATAGAGCACGCTACCTCTAACCAACTTTGTGGCTTTGATAGTCACATCATATTCCATGATTTTGGTCACCCACCTTGCTCTTTTCTCATTGATTTTTGCCCCCATGATGAAGTCTCTAACACTTGAGTGCGAAACTAGCACCTTGATATGATTTGTGGCGAGCATACTTTTGAATTTTTTAAGCACATGCATGATGTCGTAGAACTATTTCTTTGTGTGATTGTATTTTAGTTCGTACCCCTTCAATATTTGACTAAATAAATCCATTGGCTGATTTATTCCTTGTGCATTCTCATGTGTTAGGATAGTGGTAATACTTGCATCAACTCCATAAGCATAAAGGTTTAAATCCTTGGAGTATTTTGGATTGATGAGTGTTAGCACACAAGAAATTTCTTTGATCTTTTTGAATCTTTCTTTTCCTTTTACCGTTCACCTAAAGGTTGTGTCCTTCTTGAACATGAGGGTAATGGGCCTAACCAATCCTACAAAGTTAGGAATAAATCTCCTAGAAAAATTGATTTTTCCTAGGAAGGACTATAGGGCTTTCTTGTGCACCAGAAAGGATAGAGAAAGGATGGTAGAAACACATTTAGGATCAATAGCAATACCATCCTTAAAGACCATATGGCCTAAAATATTTCCCTGCACCACAAAAAAGTTACACTTCTTGAGGTTAAGAGACACCCCAAATTTTTGCATCTCTCAAAGAATTTCTCCAAATGTGCCATGTGCTCCGTGCTCGCTTTAAGAATATAGTTATATCATCCGAGTAGACCAGGATGAACTCATTGATATATCCTTTGAAGGAAATGTCTATGGTGCGCTGAAAGGTTGTACCTACATTTGATAGACCAAAGGGCATCTTCTGATATGTATATATTCCCCATTTGGTTGTAAACATTGTTTTGAATTGATCCTCTTCCTTGACAAGAATCTTATTAAAACCAAAATACCCATCCAGTATGGAAAATATTTGTGCGCTTGACCATAGTCCGGAGAATTTTCTCCATATAATGAAAAGGATAATGATCCTTCAGTATTCCTTATTCAAATCCTTGAAATCGATGTAGATTCCGATTTCACCATTATTCTTGCGCACTAGAAAAATATTCACAACCCAAGTAAACTACTTGATGGTAAAAATAATATTCACCTCGATGAGTTTAGACAACTCTTTCCTCATGAGGGGCTCTATCTTTGGATTAACTCGGTCTTTGATTTTTTCCGATGGGCTTGATACTAAGGTCGTGGTCAATAGAGTGTTGAGAAACACTTAGATAAAATCATTTGAGGTCTTCATATTCCCATGAGAAGATATCACTGTATTTTTAACATAGAGAAATGAAGGCTTTTTTTTCATCATATGTGTAAGCTTTTTTCAACAAAGAACTCCTTGCCACATGCAATAGTGACTAGGGAGTAGTCTTCTTGTGCCGCACGCCACCCGGTGGTATTTTGTGCAGGATGGATATCTTGATCACCATTTTGATGTGCTACATTTTCTCCTTAATAAACCCCTCCACATGAGAAAATAGCAAACCAAGCATGGCCATTTGATATGTTTCCTTATTCATCTTCCTCGGAACTAGCTACAAAGTTAAGAGCATCAAAGCTCGCAAGGAGGTCCCAAATTCTATGCTTATAATATTTGAAAAGATTATTCTATGCAAAGGCACTTGTTTGTGACCTAGTGGATGACCAGTTCTATGTCCCCAAAAAAATTTAGCTCTTTGATCTATCTTTTCTCAAAGAATAAGAACACCATGAACCAAAGCTACATATTCCACCACATTATTTGAGCATGAAAATTATAACTGTGTGTGAAGAATAATTTCTCATCCTTGGGAGAAATGAGAACAACACCTACACTAGCACCATTTTTGCTTCTAGAACTGTTGAAGTATAACTTCCACAAAATAGAGTTTTCTTTATTTTACTTGTGTGTGCATGGTAGCACAACTTCTTCTTCAAGGATGTAATAAATACCAATCCTAGTTTCAAAGGCTTCAAGCTCCTTAGCATATGGATCAAATTTATGGTGCCTTTCTTCCCACTCATCTAGCACAAAATTAGGTAAAGGAGGATGAATAAGCTGATCTTCAAAAATTGAAACTTGTTCTTGGTTAATTAGGTAATTAGCTTGCAGAGGGGATGGGTCATATGACTCAACATGATAGGAAAATATTTTCTCATCTTGAATATTAAACTAGGTACCATACCTTGTCTTTAGTAACATATGGGACCAATCAAAAGACAAGTAACCACCCACTTTTGCAAGTGAAATCTCTTAATAAACACAAGGTAAATAAGGGTGGTAGGTCAATGATTGAAACATCTTGATTTATGGTGAGGCTTGGACATGCATGGATGGTTAACTCAAGATCCTTGATGACTCCTAGGGTAGTGGTAGCTGAGCCAAGTTGTAGAGACTCCTTTAGACAAATGATTATACTTAAGACCTATGGCATCTGTAATTTTCTTAGGCATAACAGAAGTACTAGCGCCTAATTTAATCATACACTTGTGCACTAGGTTTTTGCCTATGATCAAGGACATATAGAAGAGTGGGGTTTTCGTGAACCTTGCTTGTTTTTCCTTTGCTTGATGGATATAGACAGATGAGTACATAGTTTTGGATAGTTGGATCAGCGCATGGGGGTTGCAAAAAAGATTCATGTAATAGGTCACACTAAGATGGAATGGCCAAAGCATCCCACATTGTGACATTTACATTTTTCTTCTTTATCTGGTCCACAATGTTGAATAGGAGGCTCATTGACTTGTGAATTTGAGGCACAATATCATCTTTTCTTAATTTTTCAGTACGCAGAGACAAGGGAATTAGCTGACATAGAGGCTTGACCTACCAAAGGAGGGTGCACACCACTTTTGTAGGATTTTTATGTTGAACCTAGTGTGCAGGAACTTGCCTGCCATGTTTTTGGGTTGATGAGCTATATCCTTATTCTTTTGAGGAGCATCTTGTGTGACAGGATTTGAAGGTTACACGCCATACTCAAGCATTATTTTCCCCTGTAAATTGTGTTGTCGAATCCCGGGCATGTGGTCTATCTATGTCATTTGTAGCTTAATTAATTACATAAAATTATTCGGTACCAAAGAAATTAAGGTTGGCCTCGGGAACCTCTATCTTTTCTTGATTTTCAAGCTGAGCTTCACTTGAAGAATTTTCATAGTTAGAAGTAGCATGAATCATGTAATCCTGGGTTCACACATCATTGGTGCAGTGATTCTAATTATGAGACATATTGCAAGGAAAACACCATTTTGACTCTTACGCCATATTGTTTTATACTGGGACTAGTGTTTGGCTTATGTTGGGCATTGGAAGAGGTTGTGCATGAGGAATCACTTGAAAAGGAAGGCATGTGTTAGCATGAAATTTGTCACTTTGTTGGTTCTACCCATATCTCTGATTTACATATTGATTTCTGAAGGGTTGATGGCTTTGGTTATATCCTTTATTATAACTATTTCTGAAGGCTTACACCTATTACTTTTCTAGTGATATGACTTTATTGGACAAGTTTCTAATTAGGGATTTCATTTCTTCATCCTCCTTTAATTACATGGGAGAATAGGATGTTGATGCAATAGGAAGAGTGATCTTCTCAGAACAAGATCAATAAAAGGCTAAGGTGTATGAAGAATTTCTCAAAATAATGGTGCAAGTGACCTAGGAGCTAACTTACCTGCCTAAATGAGACTATTTTCTTCCCTTATTGCAATATTGTAAGCAACATAAGGTTCTAACTCCCATGGACTAAATCATGACCAATATATCACTATTCAAAGACATCAGAAGATACAAGAAATCATGTTTTTGTAGGCCTTACCACTTCAAGACTTATGTCCCACGTCTTCTAGAATATAATATTAAAATCAATCATCTGTTCATTGGTCACTCTTTTAGTTATCGTCGCTTTCTCTACAAATGACAAGTGATCGACTTATCTTCGAAACGCTTACATATAGTTGTTCCAAGTTCTTCCCATTGGAAATAAATGCAAGTATCAGGCTTCTATACCACTCAATTACTTTTCCCTTGAGCAAAGATGTAAGTATCCTAACTGTTACATCATCATGTGTGATCAAATAGGAAGATCATACATTGGATACATCCTGGATGTGATTGATAGGGGTGACTTGATTCTCACTAGTAAAATATGGAATGCTCTTGAGCACAATCAAGCTAACATATCATGTTGCACATTTAGAATGAGAGGAATTCCATTGATGAAGTTATAAAATTTCCTCGGAGGTGGTGGAGGAGCTATCATGATAGGTTGTACAGAGGTCTACCGAGAGGTGGCGTGGAAGGTGCATAGAGTGCTAAAGATGGAGATGTG
Source organism: Taxus wallichiana var. yunnanensis (assembly GCA_018340775.1). Taxonomy (NCBI): domain Eukaryota; kingdom Viridiplantae; phylum Streptophyta; class Pinopsida; order Cupressales; family Taxaceae; genus Taxus; species Taxus wallichiana. The sequence goes on from CM031235.1 coordinate 518,041,720, forward strand.
TGTGGTATCTCTCATACATGTTATTCTCGAGATAGATGGAGGTATTCAAAGGAATCTTCAATTATACTTTATCTGGTATATATCCTTCTTGTGAAAGGTGTAGAGACTACTAAAAAATAGTATATTTGAGTGTTGGGAGTCGTCAAATGTGTTAAAACAAGCCTCCAAAGGCTGGAAATTACTAAGTCACACACTAGAACTTAGTAATGATGAAATTTAAGCTTTCAATGTTGGTCCCACCAGGCATGCCAAAAACTGTTGGAGCTCAAACTTGCACCCATCTCATATCAGGTTGAATTGATTCATTGAGGCAACAATGGGACTATCTCCAAGTTATGGGACCTTGTGCACTTGAGACAAACCTCTAGAGAAATCCATTTCCTCTACCTATTTATACTGTTATAGCTACTCCTAATGCTGAAATGGAAATCCTAAGCTAAACATGTTAAGGGACTAGGGATAGAAGGATATGTAGAAAGGGAAAACTAAAACTAAAGAAGGTGATAGCACCAGAAAGAAGGGGGATGAACATGATCAACTTTGAGTGAAAATGAAGGAAAATGCATAAAGGAAAGTTATACATGTGTAGTATAGACTAGAATATAGTTACACAATCATTTTTAATTGACACAATTAGAAAAGGAAATGCAAGGGACTTGAAGAGGCACATCAAGCACGTAACGTAAGGGAGGGGTAAGAAAGAAGACTAAAAATAGGTTAAGGTAGAAGATGGTCATAAAACAATTCTTATATTACTTCTAGAAATGCACACTCTATTACAATGGTGTATGTGATTGATATCCACATGCAAGGATCATATCTAAAGGTCTGTCACTCAAAATGCAAGGCAATGCCTATATAAACTTAAAGAGTCCAAACCTTTTCTATGAGCAATGCTCTTATATTATAGATGAATGATGGATGAGAGGAGAGGAGGAGAAGGAGGGAAAATCCAATTTAAATCTTCAACCACCAACAACCAGCATTGAATGCCTACAAATCTATCAAAAGTGATTCCTCATGTCTTTTTGGCATGTATGAGAAGGAAAGAGGTGAGATCTTAATCAAATCCAGCGGTCGGAGCAATCAGATCATGTATTAATGGCATGAGGGATGTTTTCAAGCTTATCGTCTACCTAATCCCACCAAAATTTAAACTCAAGTAATCTGGAGTTTAATCGCATCATCAAATATTTTTTCATTTTCTACCATGTGTCATGCTTCAGTTGGTTGCAAGGATTTGGCGTGATGTTAGAGAATTTTGGTAGGTTGCATGTGATGCATTCAATCGACGAGCCACATGGCACAAGAATCGCAGCATGGAATAAAGTGCAAAGGTGCACATGATAGAGAGAGGCACGAGAAGGAAAGCAAAGGAAGGACGCGTAAAAGTAACATGTGTGGCAAAATGGAAAGTAACAAGTATGCAAGTAAGGTGCGGACATTGAAAGAATGATGTGTGGCAGCATGAAGGAAACGGGTATGGGGAGTGTGCAAAAGACTAATCCAAATATTGGAAAGCAATTCCAAAGTGCATGCGTAGGGTGCATGAGATGTTGGGATGAAGGTGAATGTGCAGAGAGTGGGCGTAAGGGAAAATAAAGTAGATAGAGGTAAAGGAAGGGGAAATGGACGGTGTAAAAGGAGGAGCATGTATAAGCACGAGAGGAACTGCAGCCAATAAATTGTTCCAAGAGGACAACCAAAGTGCACCCATCCTGGAATAAGGAACTTCATAGCCAAAATGTGGATATAAGTTGTCAAAATAACCAAGGGATTTATTTTGGAAAATAGGTGTTTGGTCTTGTTGGTTGTCATCAATAACAAAGGGAGGATTGTTGGCCATTATGTCTTAGTGTTTTCATTGATGTCAAAACCATTGATGGAAAAGGGTGTGTAAGTGTCATATGAGTCCTCATGAGTTTATATCTAAGGTCAAACATGAAGTTTGATTGGTAGTGTGTATGTTTGATGAAGTCTTATGGTGTTCTAGAGCATGGTATAGTAAGCATAGTCATAGTTTGAGCTCCCTAATGGTGGTATAAGGTTTTTATGAATTCAAAAAAGAATAGTATGATGTGTTAGAGGTGTCCAAGGGTCTATATATGGTCATCACGGTCATTTCATGAATATTCATGGTTGAGTCAGTCATTCTAGGCCTATTCCTATACCTAGAGCATGTGGTTTGGTATGGAAGTATAAGTTTTGGAGCAAATTAGTCTTGTTGAAGCATGTTCATAGCATGGTGATGTTTCATATGAGGTGTATGATGTGTTTTAAGTAAGTTCTAATAGGTATGATGATGTTTTATGGTCCTTGGGAAGCAAGATTATGAAGACAAGCTAAGTAAGTAAAGGTATCATTGTGACTAGTTTCAGGCTTATTTGAGAAAGGTGGTGAGTTTTTTCAATTATAGTATGTTTTCATGATTCTTCATGACAATTTTCAAGTCAAATTGATTAAGAAATTGCAAGTTATGTGATTTTTAGTAAAACTAAGTTCTAGAAAAGTAAAAACCAACTCAAATTGGTAACTTCATATGCTCACCTAGTCACACATAATTTTCATGGGACCTAAAGGTATTGGGAGATGTTTTTCCATTGAGCCAAGAGTGTTTTGTAAAAATAATGAGGTCATTTGATCGTCAGGTTTTTATGAACAATTGTAAACATGCTAAAGTGGGTTGAAACCCTAGTTAAACCCTCATAGTAGAGTGACTAGGGAGATTTTCATTTTATTGTATTCAGATTATATTGGAATATAAAATTGATGCATCAAATTTGAAGAGGATTCCTTAGATCTAATTTTGGTGGTGGTTTAGTGTTCCAGCTATTTTGGGAAGATAGAGAAAAATCCTAGTTTTTTCGAGTTTTGTAGTTTTAGGGCTGAGATGGAGGTTCCAAGATGAAAACAAAAAATTTCAAGAATCCTTTTGATATGTGATACACATCAATGAAAATATTTAGATATGTATATTAGAGAAATTGGAAGATACATGTACTCAAAGTGACCCTACCGATTTTTGCCTTAAGGGCTAAAACTGCTAGTCTCTTGGTTTGAGATGAGTTTGATCATTTTGCATATTATAGATATGTTTTATAATCATGAATATAATTTAGGCACCTAATATTATGTTTTAAATATTTTTTTAATGTGGTGAAGTGCTTTTTTAGTTGAATACCTAAAGGCCTAGTAATCCCTAGTTTGATTATCAAGAAGGTGTGAAGGAACAGGTGTGTTGGGTGAGATTTATCCATATGGGCTATACATGTTAGTGCTTTTACATATTGGTACAATTTTTATTGTTGTTTTCCAGCTGATGGTTGAGCTTGTACATTGGTTTTGAGTAGTTTGTGTTTGTTTCTCTCAAGACTATTTCTCGATACCTAGAATCTTGAAAGAGTAGTTTTAGAGATTGGCTTGGTTAAAGGCCTTACTCTATGAGTTGGAATATAAAGTGGGTTTTTGTAGAAGCTAGACTCATATACCTTTCCATTTATATATGGTTTGTTTATTTATGAGTTTATTTTATAGGTTAACAAGCTCTTTTTTAAAGACCTAGTTTTAGGGTCTTGAAGCCGCTTTGGACAAGTTGCAGAGATTGAGTTGTTTGGAGGTCTTCCATTTTGAGATAGATGAAAATTTGAGTTATTCTGGAAAGTAGACTTATATTTATTTCTAATAGTATATGACTTGAGTCATGATGATGAGATTTTATATGTCAAGTTGGTCATTCTTCAGGACTCAAGTTCCGGACATTAAAGACCTAGTGGGATTTTCTTGCTTCTTAGCATACTTCATGATGTTTGGAGATGATGCATATTTTCTTGTGATTTTTAAAGGTTATTAAATGACTTACCCATATTTCATGATGTTTTTGGATCCATCAAAAAAATTATAAGACCTTGGAGCTATTGGGGCATTTTCTAGAGCTTATAGTGCTTTTTGGGGGCTTGATTGTCCATCTTGGAGCTTGTTGATGGTGTCTTGACCCATTTCAACCTACTTGGTTCATTTGATTTATTTTATATAATGTTATTCTTTTTTTTAAGTTATCATGACCTACCTACTTGGTCATGGCTGAGCCAGGATGTTATAGGCTAGTGTTGGATATATAAGCTAGTGAAATGAATCATTTGTGACTAGTTGAGAAAGAGGAAAAGTATGACCTAAAGGATTTTGAAGAGGAGTCTAGAGGGGTGATGGACATAGCCTATAATACCTATGAATACTTGAGAAAGATAGAGGATCATATGTGCAAGGAAAATTGATATATTCATCCCATGAAGAAGAAGTCTTGAGCAAGTTATGAGAGAGCTTGTTTGGATGAGGTTTTGGTGTGTTTGGAGATGAATTTGGATGACAATCAGTTGTGTGAGTAGCCTATTATATGTGATAATTCTCTTTAAAAATATATTATGATAATTCATATTCATAGGAGTCATTTTTGTGAGAAATATCAGCAAATTTTTAGGGGTTTGTGCTCCTTATGGGGTTGGTGCCTCACTAAACAAATCTTGCAGGATGTGTAATATTATTACAAGTCCTTTCTTTGTGTAATATAAGCAATGGTTTTAGTGGGTTTTCTTCCCCTTGAGGGTTTCCCACTTATATCTATTGTCATGTGTTCTCTCTTTTTATTCTTTCATTTTAAAATGTTTAATATACACATAATAAGCTCACATGGTTCATGGATGATTGGTTTGAATGACGCATGCATGTTATTTAAAATGAAATGAAATTTTTGAAGGAATGATTTACTGCCCTCCCCTCTCATTCCATTGTGTTTTCAACAACATAAAAATTTATCATCATGCACACTACAATTCCTATCTATTGCATTTTGATATCTCTTAATCTTATTTATTTTATTCACTTTCACCTCAATCACTCGTGTTTTACACTCTCCTTTTTCTAAAAGGGGGAAAATATATGGGGTTAACTATGCAAGGTCATCTCCTCTATTTTTTTAGTTGTAAATCACCAAGTAAAGTATAATTGGTTAGTTATGAAGGGTTACCATTAGCCACAAATCATTGTGCAAGTATAATGGGTTAGTCATGCAAGGCTACCTACTCCCACACAAAATTTCATTCAATTTTATAAAATTGGTTATAGAAGGCCATTTTTTCTCACCTAATACAATCTAATATCAACACCCAAGTGGTCACTTGTGATTACCTAAAACAAAATACAAACACCCATATCATAATATGCATATGTATAATGCATGGTTGGGGAAATGATACATCATTCCCTTTCACCTTATATGAGTTTTTAGCAAATTTTGAGACCTAGATCCATCTACATTGGTGTGGTCCCATTATTGGGAAGTGTTATTAGGGAAATATAAGTATTTTTGTCACACTCTTCCTTGGTGTCAAGAACACCAAATTCCCGCATTATTGCAAAATTAAGCACTTTTTGGGGGATTTGATCACTCCAACCCTATAAATCTACCAAGTTAAAATATCCATGTTTGTAAACACTTCTCTCTAAAATTATAATATCCCCTCTTGAAACCTATAACACACTTCTCCTGCATCTTTGCATGGTTCAATTGATGAATCGCTCTGCTTTTCCATATTTATTTTTTCTATGAGCATACTTGTATGTTTTTTGCTTCAACACTCTCATATGTACAATTATATTTTCCTTTACGTAATAAATTTTATTCACTAGCATAAAGGGTGGGGAAATGTAAACACAAAATTTTGTGGAAACTCATTATCACATCATGATTTTTTAGTTTCTATGTACATGAGTTTTGAACAATTAAACAAGATCTTAGTGTCATTAGTCATTTGTTGATTTTATCTTTGTTAATTAATTGAACTTAACCTTTTTTATTTTACCTCTTTGATTGGATTTTGATCCTTTTTTCAGAGATCTTTGGTAGCTTGTTGTTACTATTTTTTATTTGAGCCTAGTCCAAGAGTGTATAACAAGGTCGACCGTATCATATAGTCCTCGTCAATTTTCTATGGTCTTTTCCACTTTTGTTTTTCACTTGATTTATCTTCATGGGCCCATTTATCACTCTTTTATATTTTGGATTATATCTTTTGGGTCATCTTTTTCCCACCACTAAGGTCCTAATTTCAAAGTAAGAACTCATATATATACAATTCTAACCTAAGCATTTATCATCTAACAATCATTGATCTATCTACCACTTATTAAACTAAGGAAGCAACAACTACATCTACATATTGCATACACAATATAGGAGGGCATAATTATGAAATTCACATATGCACACAATGGTTTCTGTTGGGATGAAGTAGCATAGTCTTGTATCGGTGTTAAGGCGCAAGGGTTAACATAGCTCAAGGGATAATTACATGCACCTTCTCACAAAGCACTCGGGAGAACTACTTTGAATATGAAATTTAGTGTTTTTCTTGGTGATTCACAAGCAAGGTGACCATAGAGGTCAATCGACTCAAGAATATGCATCTTTATTTTTAGATCTATTGTTCTCTTGAGTGTATTATAGGATAGCTATGGTTTTTTTGTAGTTACATGTGAAATATATGGGGTTATAGGTGGATCTTAACATATAAAAGTGTGAAACAAGGGAAACCAAAAAATCATAGTCTGCAGAGTTGAACATCCAAAAAGTAGGGACTGTCAAAACTAGATATTATAGTTTTGGCCTTATTGTAAAGTATTGCACCAAATACTACTGCCAAAAATATTTTATGTGGGTTTGTCTGTAATCTTACATAGTTCCCAATTCGGAGGAGGCACATCTCCAAATTCTTCTAAATTATCAAAGTGAAACATTTCCATCTTGTTTGTACTTCCAATTACATGTGCTTGATTGTACAATTGATTGTTATGATCTACGTTACAAATTTGAGTGCTTTTAGTAGTGTAATATTTTTATATTGATGTAAGTATAAACCCAATTAAATTGAACATAAAAATTTAAGTTAGGGTTAAACAATCATACAAAATGATAAGCAGTGTAGGGGATGACATGGGAGTGATAGTTTCAATCATTGCATCCAAATGGTGATCATAAGAAGGTGGTGGTAGCACCACATGATAAGTATTGTGTACTTATAAAGTAGATTTTTCATTGTTATTCTTAGGAAGTGGATCATTGAATATTTCCAATTTGGCATTATCATTGGTTAGCTTAGAAGATTCAAAGTGGGCTCATACCATTAAATTTTGTTGAATTTGATAAGATCTTGAATGACATGATAAATTTTGATACATTGATCAGTGTGGTGACCAATACATCGGTAATAATCACAAAAATCCATAACATTGAAACTCTTTCTTTGGTGATTTCTTGCATCAACCTTAAATAGTGGAGGGAGAGACACGAGATTACACTTAAGAAATTATTTCAATACAATGTGTGGGGCACAAGGTAAGTGAGTAAATTTTCATCATGTAAGTTTTAATTGTACTTATTATGCTAATAAATATCATTGATGGTGTCCTTAAAAGTGACTTCAACATCATTATTCTTTCCTTTAAAGGTTGATTTGCTTGAAAACTTGACATTATATGTGTTAGGATTACTAACAATGTACTTGAGTTTGTTCACATGTAACAACTTAGCTTCGTGCACCTTGAGTGAGTGACATAAATGATCAAATCATCAATATTTTTCAAATATGATTCATTCTTGTAAAGGAGAAAGAAATTTTTGTGTGAAAATATCTTGTAATTCATTGTCATCCAAGATATTGCTCATATTAGTAAGCATGATCTTGTATTGTAAGACATAATTTTTGATAGGTTGATTAGATCCTTCTCGCATTTTATACATTTATACATAAGAAACCTTTTCCCCAGTGTTAATCGAGAGTTGTTCCAAAAACGATTTGCCAAAGTAGTGAAAGAGTGTACATAGTGTGTGGGGAGATCATTGAAGCATTGTAATGAAAGTATTTAAGAATTTTATGAAAGATCTTGGTGAGTAAGATTCCATGAGAGGAATAGTCAAAACAAACCACATGGAATGATCGAAGATGTTATGTGGGGTCCCCTTTTCCATTGTATAAAGGGATTCTTGGCTGAAAAATCTATAGAGAGCAAGAATTCAATAGTTCGAGAGGATAATAGTCCCTCCTCTCGATGGGGAGGTTCCTTATTCATAGTAAACCTAATCCTAGAGTATTTACATAATATACAATTATCCTATAAAATTTATTGTGAGGATGTTAGTTTCATTTTCTAATCATATAAGTTTTAATATAGAGAAAATGAATTTAAAACAATAACTAGTTTGAAGATAGTAATGAAGAGAGAAAGGAAAAACAACATTTTCAAATAAGGAGAAACCAGATCTTACTTTACTCTTGCATGTTAGTAAATTTTCAGAATACACCCATTTACATCTCATGGATATTCTTTGACTTAAATAATATATATTGACTTCAAGTTCAATAACTCTTGATAAACAAATATGAACGCAAAGTTTCATAAACCAAAATACATAAATTATGTAGAATATGACCAGAGAGATATGAAAAAAGATGGAAACAAAGGGAAAAGATGAATTCTCTTATAAATTCAAAAATTCTATCTTTTTACATTAACTAACTAGCATCCAATAACTTTACAAATGAAAAATAATCCTTTTATAGGCATGAACAGGAAATAACTACCTGAACATAACTAATTGTTACTTAAATTATGTTGGTGAAATAATTTTTGCAAGGGAAAATTAGGGATTTCGCCAATGCTCGGGACTAAGTCCCTCTCGCTTAGGAATGGGGAAACTCAATTTATTAAAAATAGGAAATATGTACACTAATATAACCATTGAGGGTGGCCTTTCGACCAAGGATCACATCGCAATATGTTATTAAACCCATGTACAAGAAGGGGGTGTAGGAAAGGTGTGTGTGTGTGGAGAGAGGGAGAAAGTGAGAAGGGGGTTTTACTCAAATAGCAAGCTAGGTTTATTGACATAAAACAAGAATATTTCAAATTTATCAATGATAAGACATTGTGTCAAGGAAAGAGGAACAAAACACAAGTAAATCAAGGTTTATTTGCATAATATTTCACAAGTAACCATGTTCATAGAGTAAAGTTGAAATGGAGAGGAAAACACAAGACAAGGAGATAGAAGAATTGTAGTTTTTTGCTTCTATTAAGATAGTGGGAGCTATCAACTCTTTCATACCACATATCTTCTTTTGGCTGGGTAAGATTGGTACTTGGAAAATCATGCACAATTACCAGGAAACTAATTATGCCACTGATCTACTGGCGAACTTCACAATCGATCACCCTGCCACCAGTGTCATTTCTGATACAGTTGAGGCATGGCAAGGACTCCCAAGAATAATCTCAAGTGAGCAGCATAGCTAATGCTCTCAGGTCTGATGTGGCTTCTTGCGCGTGTTTCACCCCTTTTATGGGGGATGTGGTCCTCTGTTTGCTTTGTGTTTCCCTATTTTGGCTCTTTCGTTGTTTGTCTTTCAAACTGCACAATGGCATTTCTTGGCTTCCCATTTGTTATTCTACAAAGCTCTGTGCCAGACGTCACCATGAATTTGGCGATTGATCACTCTCACCTTTCAGAGATCTTTCTTTTCTCCTCAGATCAAGAAGTCGAGGCCATTGAAACTATGTTGGGTGATTCTTACAGTTTCGGTCTCATCATGCGCAATCCAATGCGGACATAGTGGCTACTTTCATAATGCGAGATAGTATAGATCTCTCCTTCACCATGCACAAAGTGTTGACACCCTCTTCTCGTTGGGCTAGCTCGATCATCGTCTCCTACCTTGCGGTGGACATTGAGGCTATTGGCTTCCCTATCAACTTTGCAATTGATCAATGGAATGAATTAAGGGATAGGGCACACGATGCGTATCGCCTCCTTCGAGGGAGGCCAACCACCATGCTGGCACTGGCTTTGGTTGAGGTGTTGGGTCCCTATAGCTGAGTTTTTGTAATGCACGGGTTTTTGGGTCTATGTTTACGGTGTGGGCAGTCACCTTTTTTCCTCTCTCCTTCCTTCTTCCTTCTTTCTTCCTATTGTTTTCTCCTCTTCTTCTTCTTCTCTCTTGTTTGGTTGGGGCCTAACCCCCCGGTTCAAAGCTCTGGTCAAAATCATTAAATTATAAAAAAAAAGATATTGGGAGCTATCAACCAAGAAAATCTAACCCTTTAGAACAAAGAAGCCATTCTAATTTATAGATTTATAATTTGTCTCTTCATCTACCTCCCACATGACCTTTCAGAGTCCCAACACTTGTGACCTTTCACATTCCTCTAGGAAAGAAAAATAAGCCCCTTTCTTATTAATGAAATAGGGACTTTGATAATGAAAAATTATAATGGGCACTTAAGTGAATACATGTTTAGAATTTTCCTTCTTGGTACTTGCAGATTAGTTTTATTCATTTCCATTCAATCCTCTCCTCGAATACTGTGGGCATTTATTTTCAGAAACAGGGTTGGAGTAAGGAGAATGGTTTTTTCTGGGTTGTAGTCAAGCTTCTCGGCTACCAAATTATTGTCAAAATGCTTGTTTTTATCATGTTTTTGACCCCTAATGGCAGCATAATGTGGAGCTTTGCAAAGCCATCAATGTAGGAGGTTTCACATTCTTCATTCAATGGATCATGGGTCATGACCAACATATCTCTCTATAATTTTTTACCAATTAGAAAGATAGAAATATCAATTTCAAAGGCAAAGATTTCAACATTTATGAACATTCCATTTCCTTCATCATTGCTTTAAGTATCGAGGGAAAAAATTTCTGAAATAAGTTTGAAAAAGATGAAGAGGAAAAACTCTTCTTGACAAGGGGGAAGAAATCCAAACATCACATGTTGGCATCATCTTCTCTTCTATTCCACAACCTTTTGATTAGGTGGCTTGCATGGTGGTTCACTACATTACATTAGAAGGAAGGTTATCCACCCTTCCCTTACACCACCTGGTTCTACTCAATCACTTCAGAGAGAAGCTAAGGTCAATTTTTCATATTACATTTTACATTCTATGGAAAAAAATGTTTTAGAGGTTCAAGGTCATAGGCATGTGCTTCCACTCCATCAAGGTGTCATCTTCCTCATTCATCAATTTATAGTTGATGTTATTACAAACGAACTTGGCCATTTTTTATCTCCTCCTCCTCCCCAACAACCCTATATTATAACCAAGAATCCTAGCTTTCACAACTTTGTTGTTAAACCTCCACTCGCTAAATGGATTCTTAGAAGATAAGAAAGATAAGGGGTAATTGGGAAAAATCCTTCCTGAGGTCATTCATGCTTCCGCTAGTGCCTAGTTCACTCCTATTATTCTTGAAAATTTTAAATAACAAATTGATTATTTTAAAACTATTGAATATAATGTTGATTTTATCCTAAAGACTAGTAGCAAGACCACCACAAACCCTGCCTCCTTTACTAGCCTACAAGAGGAAGTAAACTATCTCACTTTCCAAATCAAAGCTCTTGAGAAATATAACAATCAACTTGCCATCCATAGAGTATTCCTTGATCTCCTATAGGTGCATATTAATTAGATTTGTGATGCTAGTGGGATTTTGACATCATCATGGAAGAATGGGAGGATAACTAAGAAGTTCTTCAAAGAGACCAATCTAGACCCTAATGTCGGAGCAGCCATGAATCTATATAAGGTACTTATAGTTTCTCTTAAGGTGTGTAGAAAATATGTGAACTAGTTCATTTTATACTATTATGTTCTCAAAGTGCATTGTTGTTCTGTTGTTTCCAATTTTTATTTTGTTGTTGTTTGTCTGCTTTTAGAATTCTTATAGGCGCTTGGCCCCTTCCTTAGTTTTATCTATATTTTTGACTTTTGGTTGTGGTGTGGCCCCTTCTTTTAAAAAATAACTTTGTACTTTCATATCAATCTTTGTTGTTGAGCCCTTTTTGTTGTACTTCAGGGTATGGTCCCTTAAAAACCATTTACCTATAGTAAAAAAATATCATGAAAGATCCATAAAGTACAATTCACAATGGAGAATTAAAAAGTAGAGAGAGAGAATGGAGAGAGGAGAGATGCAGAAAGAAGTGGAAATCTGGACATGGGAAATCTCTTGTTGATGAAAAATATACTTTTTATGAATCATGAATTAATTTCCTTTCCCTTGACCATCTGTTGAATTAGAACATTGTGGTTATAAATTCCTCTTGTTGTGAAATGTAAATACACTTCAATGAATTTGAATGAGTGTTCAAAAACACTATCATGAGATATGCATTATTTGTGAACTTGAGATGACTACCAACATCACTCATGGTGATCTTCTCTTGTCATGCTCTTAATGACCATTTCCTTGATGACATAAATTTCAATAGAGTTATTGATGTTTTAAATCCTTCATAGACCTCATGATGTTCTTAATTTCACTCATAGTCTAAGTGACCATATTCCACATATATTTACTTCCTCTTATTTATTCTTTTCCATGGTATGATTCATATGATGTTCCCTATCCTTCAAAATAGAGCTAAGAATAAAATTGGAGTTAGAATGAGAACCTCACTTTCCTCTTCATGATTCATTTGATCTTTAAATATCACTTTTGTGAAAAATATGCCTCCTCCATGGAATGGAATCAACCTCAAAGACTCAAACACCTTCTTTTTCACTTATTCCTGATTGAGGAGGTCTTCTTCTCTGAACGGGGAAGGAAGAGGCCATACATTCAATATCATACTTGATCAAACACATCTCAATGCCAGATGTGGGGAAGATGATGGAGAATTAAGGTTCACCTTTGCATACTTTTTTGGCATCACTTTCCTCTCATGGTCTGCATCATTTTTCATCCAGGTTTGAGTGGTGGCAAGCTAGGGTGTCTGTGAACCTTATCATTACTAAATATAGAAGTGGATCCCATACTCAATTAAAGGTGAAAATTGTGAACTTTTAAGCCCATCAAACATATATAGGTACTCTTTATTTATCATGAGGGGCTTAGCATCCTTGTTTTATGACCAATATCTTGACACTTCCTATTTTGAGAAGTCCATTTTAGTTACTAGTTTCTTACTTTAGTAATTTTAAGTTTCCCTGATGTTCAAAGGGAAATGGTAAATCGAGAAGGAATCTGTTTACAAAATTTTACTATTTATAGTAATGAGGCTTATAAATTCTTACTATTTTAGAAGTGGGTCTTCCTGATGTCGAATGGAATGAAATTAGTCTCAAAACTTTTCGTTGCAATGTGAGCCTTTACTCCACATTTCAAAGGATTTCAAATGCCGATTATTTGTAGATCTAAGAAAACATCTTTCTGGGATGTAAAATTCAAATATGTATAAAATAGCTCAAAGAATTAATGGAAACAATTTTATACTCTTCTTAAAGGTGTTTTGGAGAGGAATAAACTAGCAAAATTTTGTGGAAAATGAACATGGGGTTTGGGAGATATGAGCAAAAGAATTTTTTTGCATGGAGGATTTCAAGAAGTTTTGGCAACATAAAAACATACCAACATCAATAGATGAGAGGAAATAACACAAATGAGCTCAAAAATGGTTAAGTATTGTATTGAAAAAAGGTGGCCCCCTTTCAAAATTGCTTTCCCTCCCATTTTCACACCTTAACTATATTTAGACTCAAACTAGATCAATCCAAGTTAGGTGGAGTTTAGAGGTGCTTTTATACCCTAAAAATAGGGATAAAGGGGACATCACTCCCTCCCAAGTTCAACATGGGTGTTTGATTCATGAGGATGGGTCCAAATTTTGTGAAAATTTGAGTTGTAAACATGTTTCTAACACACCATTTTTCATTTTTAAGTGAGGAAAATTTTCCTTCATAGGGAACACTCTTTTATGTCCCACATATCCCCTTATCAAATAGTACAAAGGGAAAAAGGGAGTCACATGTTAAAAATACTTCCATGGGTCCATTTTCTATGAAAAAGTGGTTAAATCCAACTTAAGGTGAGTATACAACATGTTTCGATGAATTAAGTTACATTTTAAGTGAAACAACATAACACTTAATGGGAGAGTGCACTTTGGTGTCCCAAATATCCCCTTGTATGTTTGGAAAAAGGGACATCGAGCCTCCAAAACCCACCCAAGCTTTTGGAATGTTGATGTCATCAATCTCAACATAAAAATAGGCTAAGGAGTGGATTTTAAGGCCCAAAAGCAAGACATGGAGTTTTGAGGGGAAACCGTATATGATTTTAACTCTAAAGTAACCAATGGGTTAATTTCCACAATTTCTAAGACCTGATTCACTGTAATTTTCCTTTTCAATCCACTTTCCACTTTTTCCCATGTATGTCCACCAGTAAGTGGATTTTCCACTAAAGTCATAAATGAGTATGAAAAAATCTGACACGTGGATCATTATTAGGGTCCAATATACTCCACTTTGATATTTTGGTAGGCTTATAACTCTTCTTGAGGTGTTTGAAATCCTTCAAGAAATTTCCACCTTGTAGAAAGAATTTTGTGCTTCACCGATGGATAGCTTTCCACATTTTAATACTCCTAGATTGTTATCTTGATTATTGCACCATAAATTAGGATCTTACAAATTTCCAATTCCTAGGATATGAACTCCCAACATTTCACAAGGCTCCCGAGACCCTTCGAACAAGCCGACTAGCTTCTTTAAAACATGTATTCCCTAATGTCTTTTCCCAAAAAGACCTATTTTTCTTGAAATTTTCTCGACCTCTCATGGCTTTGAATAATCCTCTTGATTTGATTAAATTTGAATTAAATATAATTAGAGTCACTTCTGAAATAAATGATGTATAAATGCTGAAATATAAAAGTGATAAAGAAAGATAAGATTTAAAGTATAAAACCCTAAGAAAGAGATGAGGTGAGAAGACTTAGCTAATTTCCACGTAATATGGAACTAATCTAGTTAGGGAGAAGTGATGTACAAGATGTCAATATCATCATAATAAATCTATGTAAATTTGGTAACTCACAAAAAGGTTGCACAAGGGCACCCATAATAGGATAGGGGTGTCTTAATGTGTGTGACTAAATTTGGGTGCATAAGACCACGTACTAGCTTTGGATTTGGTTTCTATTGTGTCACAAGAGTCTCACATTTTCTCTTTATTGGTCACCTAATGTTCGTATCTTATGATCACCGAGGGTACTGTAACCTACAAAATAGATGTTCACTTGTACAAGCCCACAAACCACGTCAAACCTAAAAAGGTAAATGAAAAATGGGGAGTTGGACTGACCTTGGAAGTTACCCCAAGAGTGAACTTACAGCTGATCATCATTGACTATATCTCGACTCCATGTATTTTTGTGAGTGTGTGTAGAAATTTGGCCCTAGAATTCCCTTGTGCAAGTTACACTTGATAGCAGGATGTGATTATAATGTAGCAATGTATTAGAATGTGTAGATGGAATAGAATAAACTTCCCTTTCTTGTGTTGTTTATGTAGAGTTGATGCAGCCCTTGTCCCTTGATGAAGGCTAGGTGGATGCTTTAGAGTGATTTAGGTTCCTTTTGAATGCAAGATTAGGTGATGATAGTAATGTTTAGTGTTTGGTCCTTGATTTTTAACACATAACTATATATTTATATGATTCCCTTGTTTGAATTTCATAATTGACAATTGGAAGGTCAACCCATAAGTGAAAAAAGATGCCCAAAAGATAAAAGAGACCCAAAAAGAGTGAGTGAGGTAGAAAAGGGTTAAGGGCTCCCAACGGGACAAAAGTGAATGGTCACTAGTGTCTAAAGCCATAAAAGAAAAATTAGTAAAATCCTTTGACTGTTGTAGGGTGTGTAAGACCAAATAAAAACAAAAGAAAAAAAAAGAGGCAAAAGATAGTTGTCAACCACTAGTTTTCTTTCTCAAGAATCATGTAAATGCTAGTATGCTTTAAGGACCTAGAAATGTACCTAAGTGCATGATTTTTTTACATCTCATACCACTTTATATTGTTGATCGAATACTCGATAACATAAAGTAGATAGGAGATGCATATTTTATGATCTTGTTATCCAAATAACTCTCCTAGTTATTTAGATAACTTACATACATATTCTAGCTCTAAGATCTTCATGCGGGTTATGCACACTCCATTTATCTACTTGGCACATCTCCTTGACTACAGTTCCTCATACACCTTGTGAACTTTTCTCCTACACTTTTCTCGACTTCCATTTTCCTTTTCTACTTTTTCCACTCTTCTCTTGTTTACACCTTCGGTGCATTCACCTTCTTCCCAAAGTAGTTATTCATCATGTGTGTGCACCTTGCACTTGATCCAATCAGCTAAGTCTATGGCCCTCTCGCATGCCCCACACATTACTTTGTAATAATTTTTCCTCTACCATACATTTCTTGATCACTAGTTTTCCCCATTTCCTCCACGTGTATTGTGATTACAGATGCCTTCCTTCTGTCTTTTTCCGCACCTCACTATTCCACGCGCATACTTTTTCACCCTCCTCTACATCATTTTTTTCCACATCATTCTCTAACATGCTTGAGTGTTTTACAGACAACCAATCAAAGCATGCCAGCTAGGCACTAAATCCTTATAACAAATCAATGAGTGACACATGGTATAAAATGATAAAGCATTTGCATAGTTGGTCATCTTTTCTAGCTAATCAGTGTGTGTCATGTGTTTTGCATGCCCATGTGGCTCTAAAAAACTTCTGACAGTCATAAATTTTGTGTCAATTCTCGAATCCTTGTGTGCCTTATCTCACTCGATAGCTACTAACGTAGGCTATAGTGCTAGATATTCAAATTCAAATTTTGGTGGATCTAGTATGTGAGAAATGGGAAAACATCTTTCTGGGCATTGATGAACATATGTGATTTCTCCAACCACTCAATTTTATCCAATATGCCTTCCTTCCTTCTCCAACACGCCAAACAAACTTAGGGAATCACATTTGACAGATTTATAGGTAGATTTCTAGGCATTAAATGCTTCTTATTGGTTGTTGCATTTCAAATTTGATTTTTCCCTCCTCCTCTTCTTCTTCCATTGATTCATCTATAAATGTAAAATTTGTCTCATTTTTAATGTTGGGCATTTTTAATCCTTATGATTTTTCTAAGGACTTCATATTTCTATATTTTGAGTCTTATACCTCTAGATCTCGGCTCATGCATGTGGATATTGGCCTCCTTCACTATTGTAATAGTTCTCGTCCATTTCTAGAAGTAATGGAAGCATCGATTTGTGAATATTCTCTCGTCTAAGCGTGTTAATATTCCTTCTTCTTGCCTTTTTTTTACATTATGTACTTGTGTCAATTTACATCCCTTGCAGATCCATTTTTAGTTGTGTTCCATGAAACTTATCTCGATAAATGTGATTTAGTTTGTGTTACGATACCTAGCCTTATTTCGTGTCTTTTCCTTTCATTTTCACTCGTAATGATAGTGTTCATCCCTCTTTTATGGTGCTATTACCTTCCTTAGATTATTTTTCCATTATGTTATCCTTATATCCCTAGTCCCTTGGCATTTTAGCTTAGTTTTCCCTTCCAACATTAGGAGTAGCAATAGCAATAGAAATAGATAGAGGAACCGGCATTCTCCAGAGATCCGTCTCAAGCGCACAAGGTCCCATAACTTTGAGACGGTTCCATTGTTGTCTCAAACATCTTGGTTCTCTTAGATCCAAGATGTGGGTGCATGTTTGAACGACTAACATTTTTTGACATGCCGTTGGGATGACAATTGAAAGCTTAGATTTCATATTTCTAAGTTGTGTTGTGTGGACTTAGTATTTCCAACCTTTGGAAGCTCTTTCAAACACATCCGATGACTCTTGACATATTCGATCTCCTATTTTGTAGTCCTGAGAACCTTTTATGAGAAGAGTGCATACCAAACATATTATTGTAGCTGAAGGATCCTTTGAATATCTCCATATTTTTCCAAGAAGCACATGTAGTAAATATTCTGCATGTGCATCCCCATCTCCAGCGTGTCGTGCACACTTTACTCCTCAAAATATACAAGTGCATCATACCATGGCGCTTTAACCTCCTCCTCTAAGGAAATTTTCTAGCTTCATTGCTAGAATCCCACTCAATATCAATGCTCAAATGACATGCCAATGGCCACACTGAAAATCATTCCATACTTCATGGGAGAAAATCAAGTCACCCTGTTGAACACATTCAAGATGTGGCCAATGTATGCTCTGTCAATATGATAATGCATGATGATGTTGTAGTCGACTACTTGTAGCCTCATTTAAGGGAAAATCCCTCCAGTGGTACCAAATATTGAGACATGCATTTATTTTTACCTAGATGAGATTGGAATGACTCTATGTACTTACTTTGAAGATAAATTAGATCATCTATCACTAGTAAAGCGATTGACTACAATAAAGTGCGTGCTTAACGAGCAGATGACTGATTTCAATTTCAGATTCTAGAAGACTTGGGATAGGATTCCTCAAGTGGTAAGGCCTATAGCCCAACATGCTTTCTTATATTATCTAAGGGATTTGAATAGTGACATCTCAGTCATGATTCAATCCATGGGAGGTAGAACTCTACCTGCTACATACACCATTGTAATAAGGGAAAAAAATGGTCTCATTCAAGCTAGTAAGTTGGCTCCCAAACCCCCACACCCTTATTTTGAGAGATGTCTCCAGTGCCCCAGCCTTCTATTGCCCTTATTCTAATGAAAATCACATAACCAGTTGCATCTATGTCATACTCTCCGTGCCACGAAATAAGATGAGGAATTAAAATCCTTGATTAGAAACTTTTCCAACAAGGTCATATCATTAGAGAAGTAGTAGGCACAATCCTACAGAGGTAGTTCTAATCAGTCGCATAGCCAAATCAATCACCCTTAGTGGATAAATATGGAAATCAAAGCTATGGGAAAAACCAGCAAAATTATAGATGGAATTATAATGCACACTTACCTTTGCAAGTTATTCCTCCTACAACACCTCTTCCAGCACCCAGCACAAGCCACCACTCGTTCTAGTTTATAAAAACATGGCATAAGAGTCAAAGTGGTGTTTTCCTTACAACATGCCTCATATTCAATATCATTTCACCAATATTGTGTGTGTAGGCCTATATGATCCAGAATACTTCTAACTGTGAGCCTTCTATCAGCATAATCAAGCCTGAGAACCAAGAAAAGATAGAGGACCCTCATGAGGCCAACTTGATATTCTTTAGCGTCAAGGAATTTTGTGCAATCAATCAAGTTGTAGATGATATTAGTAGATCACATGCCTAGGTTCCAGACAACACAAGGTATAAGAAGAGAATGCTCTAATATGGTGTGCAAGTTTCAATTCCAGTGATACAGTGATCCTCAAAATCAAAAAGAAGCAACTAAGTTATCCAAGATCGAATCACTCAAGTTCCTACACATAAGGCTCCATGCAAAGCTCCTCCTGAAGTGGTACATGCCCCTCCTTTGATAGGTCAAGCCTCTACACCAGCTAAGGATCTTGCCTCTATACCTAAACAATCAAGAAAGGATGTTATTGTACCTCAAATGCACAAGTCAATGGGTTTTCCATTCAGCATTGTGGACCAGATGAAGAAAATAAACATAAATGTCACAATGTGGGATGCCCTGACCATTCCATATCAACATGACTTGTTGTATGATGCCCTGCTTAACTTCCATGCATTGATCTAGTTGTCCAAAATATGCATGCTTATGTCAACATTTTCCAAGAAGAGGAGAATCAAATAAGTAAGATTGTCAAAACCCCACCTTTCTATATGTCCCTAATCATAGGCAAACATCGTGTCCATAACTATTTGATTGATTCAAAGCGATTTCTGTCATGCCTAAGAAGATTGTTGATGTCTTAGGTATTAAGTATATCCCCTTGACAAAAGGAGTCCTGCAACTTGATGGTTCAACTGTCACTACTCTGGGAATCATCAAGGATCTTGAGTTAACCCTCCATGTATGTCCAAGCCTCAAAATAACTCAAGATGTGTTAATCATTGACCTACCTCCTTTTTTTGCCTTATGTTTATCAAGAGATTTTACTTCTAAAGTGGTGGTTACTTGTCTTCTAATTAGACCCATATTTTACTCAAGATAAGGTATGGTACCCGATTTACGATACAAGTTCATCCAATATTATCCTATCATGTATATTCAAAAGAGAAGCCTCTTCCACCTTCTATTCCTAATCTAATACTTGATGAGTGGTTGGAGAGGAACCTTAAATTTGATCCATATGCCAAGAGTTGCAATCTTATGAAACTTGGCTTGCACCTACTATTGCATCCTTGAATAATAAGTTGTGTTGCCACATGTGCTCAAGAAAAGTGAAGAGAACTCTAGTCTGTGGAAGTTATACTTTGATGGATATAAAAGTAGAAATGGTACGGGAGCAAGTGTTGTTCTCATTTCCCCTAAGGATGAGAAGTTATTCTTCATGCACATGTTACAGTTCACATACTCTAACAATGTGTCATAATATGAGGCATTGGTGCATGGTCTCCTTATTGCTGAAAATAAGAATATTAAGATGTTGCAGCGCTTTGGGGATATGGAATTGGTTATTCACCAAGTTACCATCAAAGAATAAGCTTCTCAAATATTATAGACACAGATTTTGGGAGCACCTTGATATCTTTGATTCTCTAAATCTACAGGTGGTACCACATAAAATGAATAAGAAATTTGATCATATGGTCATGTTTGGTTTGTAGTTTTCTCCTGTCAAGGAATTTGTTAAAGGAAACACTCAGCACATCAAGATGGTGAGTAGACCATCCATTCCAGATAACACCAACTAGAAATTGTTTGATAATGACACATAGATCATTCAATTCATCTAGAACCAATTTGAATTCTCATCAAGCGTGTAAGGTGACTTGCATGACAACTATGGTTGCCAAGTAATACAATTGAAGAAAAACAAGTTGCCAAAGGGCTAGTCACCTTAGAGAAAAATTTAGCCCTAATGACAAGTTTAAGGGTGAAGAAAAATATATGTGCTTTGCATAAGAAGACTACTCCCACCACTATTACACACAAGAAGGATTTGTTACTCGGTGAAGCTTATGCACATGATGAAAAGCAAGCCTTCATCTCTCTTTATAAAAATACGGTGATATCTTCTCGTGGGAGTATGAAGACCTCAAGGGTTTTGATCCAAGTGTTGCTTAACACTCCATTGACCTTGATCCTGGTATCAAGCATGTTAGAACAAAGTAGAGGTCGGTCAATCCAAAGATAGATATCCTCATGAGGAAGGAGTTATCCAAACTCATAGGGCTAAGATAATATTTACGATCATGTATTCTACTTGGGTCATGAATCTAGTTCTAGTGCGTAAGAAGAATGTTGAAGTCAAACTCTGTGTTGATTTCAGATATTTGAAGAAGGAATCTCTAAATGATCATTATCATTTTCCTTCTATGGAGTAGATTATGTAGACTATGGCTAGTGCACAAAGATTCTCAATGGTTGATGGGTATTCAGAGCTTCAATCAAATTCTGGTCAAGGAAGAAGATCAAATCTAAAACAATGTTCACAACAAATAGGGATCATATGTGTAACATATGATGCCCTTTTTCTGTCAAACTCAAGTGAAATGTTTTAGTGTGTCATGGATATTACATTCAATAGATATATCAATGATTTCATATTTTTCTACCTTGATGACATCATAGTCTTCTCAAAGTAATTTGTAGATCATATGGTGCACCTAGAGAAACTATTTGAAATATGTAAAAGGTATGGGGTGTCTCTTAACCCCAAAAACTACAATTTCATAGTGGCGCAGGGAAAGCTTCTAGGCCATGTAGTATCAAAGGATGGCATATCAATCAACCTTGAGCACATGTCAGCCATCCTGGCCCTCTCTATATTAGTGCACAAGAAAGCCTTACAATCCTTCACTGGAAAAATCAAATTTATTAGGAATTTTATTCCCAAATTTGTATGACCGGTAAGGCCCATCACCCTTATTCTCAAGAAATACATAGCTTCCAGATGGATAGCAGAAAGGAAAAGAAAGCTCCAAAAAAATCAAGTTAGAGATTACTCACATGCCAACCCTCATCTTTAAAACTTAGTTTCAGAATTGCATTTGAATTTTTGATGTCCGAAACTCAAAAGTTTGAATTTTTAGGTTTTCGGGTTTTCAAAAATTTGGGACATTTTGGCCCATTTTATTTAAATCCCTCTCAAACTTTCGAAGTCTGAATTTCTAAAAGTCCAAAAATCAGACTTTTAGGTTTTGGGTTTTTGGAGTTCACCGAGTCATTTTACGATTTTTACTTGAATTTTCCTAAAGTTCTAATTTCTAAAAGTCCAAATTTTTCAAATTTTCAAGGTTTTCGGGTTTTGAACTTTTAGTTTCCAATTCGTCTTTTTGCTTCAATTTTTTCAAAGTCTAAAATCTCAAATTTATTCTCACCTACCTCCATACAGATCAGATTTTTACCATTAATATCAGGATTTCTATATAAACGTGATTTTTACTTTTCATTTTTACTTGACACATTCGCTCTGACATTTCACTCTTGTACTTTGCGGCATCCTTTTCAAGGTATGTTTTTGGTTTTATTTTCTTTTGGTTTAGGTATTTTTCCTCCTTCCCCCCATTTTGGGTTTTCCTTTTGTTTTTCCTCTATGTTTTCTATTTTTGTCTTTCTTTTTCACCATGTTTCGTTGTGTAAGTTTTCTCTAGGTTTTCAAGTATGTTCAGGGGATCTTTTTAGGTCCCTCATACTTCCTCCTGTTTCTCAAAATCCAACTTGGCTTTTTGACATTTCTTTTTGCAGTTCCTCCAGAGACCATTCGGGATTTCTTTTGAAAATTCATTTTGAGAATTCCTTCAAAAGATCACAAGGTGGGAAACTATTTTGAGAAAATTTTTGGTGAAAATCTTTGAGTTTTCCAATTTCAAAATTTTGGAGAACTGTTACTTTGAGAACTATTGCTTTTGTTTTCAGACTTCTTAACTTTGGGAAACTATTTCAAAGATTTATTTTGGATTTTTTCACTTCGAAACCTTTTGAGATTTTAGTTTTAGGTTTTCGAGAATTCAGATTTTGGAAAACATTTTCAGAGAATTCAAGATTTTGGGTTTTCAGAGAATCAAAATTTTGGTTTTTGGGACCTCAGACTTTGGAAAAATTTTTCAAGTTTTCTTTTGGTAATTCCTTTTAGAATTTTTTGGTTTAGGATTTTGGTTTTCCTTGCGTTCGGGTTTTGAAGTTCCTGCAACCTTCATAGGTTTTAATGTCTACCTCCACTTCAAAGGGAAAAGAGAAGATGAAGTACACATTTCTTGGGGTTTCTCCCCAATCCTACTTGACCTCTGACTTAGGAAATATCGGGGACACCGATCTAGGACAGATTGATCTTCCCAAGTTTTGGGAAAGATTAAAGGCCCCAAAC
Organism: Taxus wallichiana var. yunnanensis; assembly: GCA_018340775.1. Classification (NCBI taxonomy): domain Eukaryota; kingdom Viridiplantae; phylum Streptophyta; class Pinopsida; order Cupressales; family Taxaceae; genus Taxus; species Taxus wallichiana. Next base: position 518,065,083 of record CM031235.1, read on the forward strand.
AAAAAAGCCATGGATGCAGGCCATCTTTGATAGTGGTCTTGCCCTTGCCGCTAGTTTTCCCGCATCCATGCAATGCCCAGAGTTTTTCCTAGCTGCAAACAACACCCACTATGATGAGGACTCTATGTCGATAAGAGATAGCGATGATAAGGTGGTGATCCATCTAGACCAGACTTCTTTGAAGACTTGTTTAAACTTCTAGACATTCAAGATTACACCACTATCTCACCTAAAATAGTAGTTGAGCACTGGGATAAAAAAGAGGAAGTATGCTCAAGGTCATGATGAAATCCTACCTGACTAAGAATTTTACCAAGTTTCCCAAAACTATACATCAATCGATTTCATTCAGAAGTCAACGATCTCATTGTGCTCTTTTAAGAAGAGTTTCAGGTCTTCCTTCTATAAAGGAATTCCAAGAATGGATGTTCTTATACATAGAACTATCAAGAAGAATACCGAGTTTATCCGATGGGGTGAACATATTAGTAGCAACATTCACTATTAGTTGGGCAAGGTGTCAAAAACCAAGACTTTCTACATGACATCTTTTCTAGTATATGTATTTTGCTATGGGGATTTTGTAGGATTGAATACTAGGGGAGTTCACAGCACATCCCAAATATATGAGTTTTATCCCCAACTTACTCTTGGATGAGGGAGCAAGCACTTCCAAAGAATCAATGATGCTTTCTTCATTGTTTTCCTCTATCACTTCGACAAAGAGCTATATAATCGAAGGGTTTCGATGAGGCTTTCCAAGAAGTGTGAGAATGGGGAGCAATCTACTTCAATTTCCCACATTCACCTACATTCGGATTCTAGGTTTCATAGGTGCCCCAAGCAAGTTTCCAAGGTGCCCCACTGACAAATGGATTCTTCTAGAATTGGTTTGGCAGTTGTTGGATTACCATAAAATCCAAAATAAGCATCACAAGGTGGGAATGCATTTCCCTATTACAATTGGTAGGTATTCTTGCCCAACTATCCACAAGGAAAAAATGTAGATGCTGAAATGGCTGAAGTAACCCTACGGACCTTCCATCCATGAAACTAATTTTGACTATTGGGGTAAGTTCGGGGAGACAGGTAAGTCCAGTGCTCATGTGCCCCAGTTAGAAGACATATGGATTCATTTTCGGGATGAGTACATCATGTGGAAAAGAGATTATGAGAGGTTAACTCTTGATGAAGTGTGGTAGTTTGGATTGGCTGATGTGCCAAAAGACTTGTAGGACAATGATGAGGTCCTAGATGCATCATACAGGGATGATAATGTTGCCAATCAACCACTTCCATGGGTTGATTGGTATGTGGAAGAGTGCAACAATACTAAAGAAAGGGTGGGCCCCATTCTAAGAAGAACTTTCAGTTGGTTGGCCACCTTGGGAATCTCACCCAAGGGGGAAAATCAACCTACAAATAGGGTCTACATCAGCAGTAAACCAACCAACACCTACAAAAGGCAAGAGGTCACTCAAAGGGTTCCCATAGTTCCAAAGAAGATTTCATTTGTGGTTGGTGGCTCATCTCTTTCTAGGTCTGTTGCTCCCAAGGTTACAACATCTACAGTGCCAGTTACTTGAGGTTGTTGAAGTAAGTGAATCTCCTAGTGTCATTCAAGGATCCATCCCATCTTCCCCTTCCTCCATTATCACTTCCAATATCAGTTCCTTCCACTTCTATCATCATTTCTTCCTTCCCATCCCCTTCTATGGCTCAGGTATTTTCATCACTTCTAGTTTTGTCAGCTAGGGAAAATATTGGGTCACCCATTTCCTCCTCACTTCCTTTGACACTTCCACTTTCTTCAATTTCAACCCCTAGCATTGCTTTGTCAATTCCTATGGTTGTCCTCACTCCCACACCTTCCATCATTGCCACCTCTTCTCAGATATCAGCTGGCATTTCTAGTACTCTTACTCTAACTGATGCTTTAGGTATCGGATCTACTACTCCATCTTCCTCGGCTCTAGCCATACCAGAGTGGTTGTTTAGATAGACTCCTAAGAAAAAGAAAAAGGTTCCTCTAGGAGATGTGATAGATCTCAGTATATTGGAGTCCATGCCCAAAAGGCAAGCCAAGAGATCGAGAACCATATCAAGTCTAGATGGTTAATCCATCAGGAGAGCATGTGATAGAAGTGGCTACCCCTGTTGAGGGGAAAACTAAAGAAACCATCACAACAATAGATTACCGGATCTCAAAGTTCTCATTGGGGAAGGCTACTCATGAAGGAGCCAAGCAGGATGTACACACTACTCTTGGGGCCCTTTTGGAGAAATATGACAAAGACAAGGCCACCAAGGATGAGCTTAAGGCCAAAGTCGAGCAACTCACTACACTTGCTACGTAGAGTAACTCAACCCACTCCATCCACTGACATCTCAACTACTACGGCCATGAAAATTTCATCTACAATCGATGATATCTCTTATCATGAGCTCGAGAAGCTAGGCCAGAAAGGGAGAAATGAAATGGATGGATGGAAAGGATCTTGCAGGAGGCCAATCCTTTGATTAAGGAAGCCATTGAGATTTATACTGATTTATAGATTACAAAAACCACCATTGCTAAGATGGATGAATCTTTCTCTGAAGATAATAATAACTTAAATTTAACTTTGGTAACATGGAGTGACATTAGAGAAGAAGATTCTGATTTACTTCTATAGGAAGAGGTAATTGATGATGCCTCTAAATTGTTCAAATATCAAAAAGCTATGGAATTCTGTGTCAGGTGCTACAAGATCTAATCAAAAAATTGGAGGAGAAGTGAGTGGAGATTATAGATGCCCTCAATGATATCTCGGAGGAGTTTGACAACGCTAACTACAAGTTCTTCAATGAAAATATCGATGCTCTTCCCGAGGACCAGATTAAGGAAAATTTCAAAGATTTGGTGAAGTGGGATGATGATGTTGCAAAGAATTTCAATAGTGACTCCATTGATCGATTGATTCTATGTCAGAATTTCATAGGGAGACTAAGGAAAGTTACAAATAAGCTTCAAGGTTGCCAGCCAGGATCACGAAAAGAAATCGAGACAATGGACGTAGTAAATCACTATGCGTGTGGACCTGAGAGATGAAGAAACTCAGGTGTTGTCAAGCATTTCTTCGAATATAGACACCGAATGGCCATATGGGAGGAAGGAAAACAAAAAAATGTAGAAAGAAAGGAGAGGAAGGTGAACCAGGCCAAAGCTGAGTGGCCATGAAAGGACAGGTTCAAGCTCTGGAATCGGTCAAAGTTATAGGGTTGACTTGGTCAACTTTTTGCAACAAATTTGCTATTTTTATGGGAGCCTGTTCCCTTTTATTAATGACATTACTATTTTTAGTTAAATGTTAGTTAAAGGCCCAACTATAATGGCTCAGCCTAGGAACTTATAAATAGTGGAGTGCTCTCCATTATTTGAGATATATTTTTTTGAAATTTGGAGGAAAGTTGCTTTTCAAGCTTGGAAAAGTGCTTTTAGAGTTTTGTTGAAACCTTTTAATTATATTCAAAACTGTTCCTTGCACTTGAAAATCTATTTTATTGTGTTGAATGATTAATCATTACATGCCTTGTGAATGTGATTCCTTAGCATTATTTGATTAATTTACCTTTATTTCAGATTATCTTGTTTCATATCGTGAAAAGAATAGTGTGATTACTTCTCATCAGTTGTGAGAAACTATTTTCCTCATGTTGATTAAGAGTTGCATTATTATTATCACATAGGTGAATACTGGACATGTGCTTGTGATTATCCTTTTGATAAATTATCTATGTGTATCAAATCAAAGCTGATTTCTCTATTGTGTATGTTTAAAGTTTAGCAAAGGAACATGTGCTTCTAGTCTGTGGTATTTTTACCCTTTCCAGGTTGCAATAGGTGAAGGTGGCCAATGATGCATGCATTCTATCCACATTAACCCTTCCTAAAGTTGAACACCCCTTTTCTTGGTGCATCACCACTTCTAGCATAGGTTTTGTTTCCTTGCATTCTCTCTCCCTAATCCCATGAAATGTTAGCATAGGACTAGTTAGCCATCTTTCTTACATCATAAGTAGTGTTGTGTTTAGTTTAGGAAAAGAAGCCAACCTTCTCCGGAGGTTCACCTCGAGCCCAAGTCCCACAACTTGAGAGGTGATCCCATGTGTCCCAATCACACCAAATGTCATGATTCATTTCAGGCCATTTGGGGGTGCAATGATTTGGAGACAATAGTTTTTGGCACACCTGTGGGACAGAGTTGGTACCTCTCTTCTCATTTTATTGACACAAGGTACCTGGCGACTCCATCTCTCTGATTTCAAAGTTTAGTACATCAACTCATGTGAAGGATTCACACAAGAGCTTCTTCAAGACGTGATAATTATTGTCATATAGAGCTTTCTTTGTCTCCCCCAAGAAGAAGGGGAAGAAACCTTTCAGTACCATCAGCTGCAGCTCTACCTCGTAGAGGACATTCAACTCCTCCTAAAGGACATTTCCCCCTACCCAGATACAACCAATTTGTGAATGGCATGGCAGCCAATACTTGTCCTCCATTCAATGCTAGCATTCCTTTGTTGTTAGCACAAAGAGATGCAATACTAGCAACCACTTTGAAAAGTCTACCATTTTACACTGGGGAGACTAATGTGTCACCTTGGGAGCACATACTAGATGTGGCTAGTATCTGCACAGTACACAGTATTATAGAAGATAACATGGTAGTTTGACTCCTTACTACTTCATTCAAGGGTAGAGCACTTCAATGGTTCTAGAGTTTAGCCGCTTGGATCCGTTACCAATTGGAATGATTTAGGCACAAAGTTGTGTAAATAGTTTGAAGACAAAAGTGATAATCTTTCACTTGTGGAGCAATTTCATACTATCAAGCGATCTCCCCAAGAGTATATGAGTGACTTCAACCTCCACTTTGACAGACTTGGAAATGGATCCCAACACTTGTAAGGCCATCCCTAGAAAGTGCATTTCTATATTACTTACGGGCATTAAATAGTGATATCGTTGTCATGATTCAATCCATGGGGGAATTGTGATCCCTGATGCTTACGAAGTAGTTGTACAGAGCTGAAAATTTCTTGATTCAAGTAGGTAAAATTTCTCCTAGACCTCCCATTCCTATTTTTGTAGAGTTTACAGGCCAACAGCTGGTCATCACCCCAATTCTGACAACTTCTACTCTAGTAGCCACGCATGTGTCCAATGATTTGGCTGAAGTAAAGTCACTGCTACAAACCTTTGGGAATGAACTCGTAGCCATGAAGAGGTAAGTAGTCCCAATATGCTCACCCCTTTCAACCCCAATATCAGGTGAACCATCCTCCATTTCAGGAAATAGTCAGCCTCAGAGCCAAGCCATAACCCAAGCTATGCAAATGTGAAGCCTTTAAACTTCTAAATCCCTTAGCTTCAACTCATCTAGAGCCATAGTCCTAGTCCAAAACAACCTCATCCAAGACTATGAATGGTGTTATCCTTGTTCTCAGCCCCATAATCAAGAATCTTCCCAAATGGAGTTTTGAGTCAAGCTCTCATGGTTCAAAGCATAACCACTCCACTGAATCATCTGACTAGACCATCCACTTTAGAAAGTCAAGATCAAGCTCCTGATGAAACCACATTATTAAATTGGAAAGTAGAAGAATTTTGTGGTTTGAATATTGATTCCTCCACCATAGCATCTAACACACATTCCAAGAAAAGGGAAATAGATTCAAGGTCTTCCAATACTGATCAGGCATCCACTTCTCAGGCCCCAATATAGATACCAGATGATAAAGGCACGAGAAAGAAATCACCAGAAATATCCGTTGATCATAATACAAAGAAAGATGGGACGTCAGTATCACGATACCCAATAAGCATTACCCAAAGGAAGACCCCAATGTCCCAAAAGGCATTAGAAAAGTGGGAGCAATTCCATTCAGCATAGTGGAACAAATGAAGAAGACCAATTTGAGTGTCACAATGTGGGATGCACTTTCGATTCCTTCTCAAAGGAACTTGCTACGAGAAGCTTTGAACAACTTTGGCAATACTAGAAAACCATCAGGCCAGGAAGTAGTAGTAGTAACCAACTTATGCCAACCCAAGACAAAAATGTAGGCTAAGACCAACAAGCCTCCACCATTTTATATCTCATTGATTATTGGTGACCATTTGGTGCACAATTGTATGATCGATTCTGGAGCTAGTAGTTCCATGATGCCTAAGCAGATCATAGATGTACTACAGATTCCATATGCTCCAATTTTGAGAGGAGTTGTTTCAACTAGATGGTACTGCAGTCCAAACTATAGGGGTCATTAAGGGCTCCAGCTCACTATCCACACATGTCCTAGTTTGACTTTCACACAGGATATATCCATCATTGATCTCCCTCCCCTCTTTGCCATCTTCCTATCATGGGATTTCACCACAAAAATGGGAGGATATTTGTCATCAGACTGGTCACATATGATCTTGAGAACTCATTATGGAATGAAGGTAACTATAAGAGAAGAACCAATTTCTCCTACCCACGTGGAACCATACACGTCCCAACCCATAGAGGGTAACTATGCCATTTGTGACCCAGAAGAAGAGATCACGGATCATGAACCAACTACTCTTGTAGAGGAGGTGCCTGATACAGTGCTTGATGAGGTAAGTATAGACCATCAATATGACCCATACGCTGATTTATTGGCTAATGAAGAATCTGTCTTTGTTTTTTTGGATGAGACTGGGTTGGGAACTTATTGTATACATGAAGAAGGTACAACCATACCTCAGTTGATTAAGGCACCCAATGATTCCAAAGGACTGTGGTAGCTCTTCTTTGATGGTTCAAGGAGTAAAAATGGATCTGGTGTAGGAGTCATGTTAATTTCTCTAGGGAGATAAATATTTCTCATCTTTTTTATTGTAGTTCAGTTGTACTAATAATGTCACTGAATATGAAGCTCTTATACAAGGGTTGTAGCTGGCCCAACAAAGAGGAATCAAATCCTTGATCACTTTTGGTGATAGTGAATTGGTGGTTCATCAAGTAACAACCCATAGTGCATCAAGAATGATCTCTTAAGGTCATATAAGAATCAGTTTGGGACCTAATAGAGGAGTTTGAAGCTTTCAAAATTCATGCAGTTCCTAGAAGTCAAAATCAAGATGTTGATAGGCTTTCCACTATTGGATCTCAATATGATATACCTATGGATATCATGAAGGAAGGGCAAAAATAGTCAAAATGGTTGTCCATCCCATAGTACCAGATAATGTAAGTAGTTGGCAAGTTTTTGATAGTGATGAGTAGATTGTTCTTTTTCTACAACAAGAAGTAGAGTTCACCGCCAAACACCAAGGTAAATTACAGGAATCCTATGGTGACCAGGTCATTCAGTTGAAAGGAAACAAATTTCCAAAAGGTTTGGTCACACTTGAATCTATCTTCAATTCGGATGACTAGGCCAAATGACAAAGCACAAATATGGTGGTAAAAGAAGAAGATTTTGAGGAAGTTGAGGTGGCCAGTGAGAAATGTTTAAAGATTGGTAAGGTATGCACTACTCAGAAAAGGAAGCTTTCATTGAGTTGTGTCAAGAATATCATGATATTTTTGCATGGAGCTACAAAGACCTGCGTGGTTTTGATCCAGGCCTAGCTCAACACACGATCGAACTGGATCCAAACTCTAAGCCAGTTTCATCAAAAAAAAGGCCAATCAATCCCAAGATTGAGCCACTAATGAGGAAAGAGCTAACTAAGCTTATCAAGCCTGCATAATTTTTCCATCAAACATTCATCATGGGTAGCTAATCTAGTGCCCGTAAGGAAAAAGAATGGTGAAATTCGGTTGTGCGTAGATTTCAGAGATCTAAACCATGCCTCATTAAAAGATCACTACCCTCTTCCATCAATGGAACAATCCTCCAAATAGTGGCAGGAGCTCAAAGGTTTTCTCTATTGATGGCTATTCAGGGTACAATCAAATTCTAGTCCAAGAATCTGATCAATTCAAAATGGCTTTCACCTACTAAGTGGGGCACGTATGCATACAACAAAAAATGCCATTTGGATTGTCCAATGTAGGGGCTACTTTTCAAAGAGCCATGGACATGGCATTTAAAGGACTCATCAATGATATGATCTTGGTTTACCTCGATGATATAACTATCTATTCCAAACATGTTGAAGATCATATTACACATCTAAGGAAAGTTTTTTGAAGGTGTAGAGAGTTTGGAATCTCACTAAACCCCAAAAATGCATTTTTTCAGTTCAAGAAGGCAAGTTATTAGGGCATATTGTTTCAGTTGAAGGACTCTCAATCGACCCAACCAGATTCAGTCGATTTTGTCTCTATCCCTCCCAAGTCACAAGAAGGGTCTCCAGAGTTTCCTGGGAACTATAAATTTTGTTCGAGAGATTCATTCCCAATTTGCAGCATTAGCCAAGCCACTGATGGCCATGCTTAAAAATAACATTCCTTTCTCATGGAAAAGGAAGGGAGAGAAAGCTTTGAGGCTATCAAAACTACTATTTCCCAAGCTCCTACACTGGTAAATCCCCGGTTTGATAAGGATTTTATTCTCTATGCTTTCATAGGTCATGAGAGTATTTCAGGTATCCTCACTCAGCAGAATGATGATCTGATGGAGCAACCAATTGCCTTCTTCTTCGATCGAGTCTCTCAAGGAATATGAGCTCAAATATTCTTTTGTCAAAAATAGGTCTTTGCGGTCATTCGAGCTCTGAAAAAGTTCAGGCATATGTTGTCCAACAACAAGGTACACTTGATGGTCTCTCATCCTAGCATTAAAGAGTTCTTGTTGAATAAGGAGATGAATGAGAAATGTGCTTGGGTGGATCACAAAAGTAATGGAGTATGATGTACACATTAAAGTCACTAAACTTGTCAGAGGCAAGGGGTTATGCCAGTAGTTGGCCATAGACATGGAAATCAAGAATGATAAGGATGTTGCACTCTTCAATATTGAGGAAGGAAATGATCAGATTGATTGGTTAACTAAAATGGAAAATTTCCTTCTCTCGAATATATCCCCAAATATGGATAAGATTCAACGACGTACTTTCCATCTCTGGTCCATTCCATATGTTGTGGTAGATGGATTTTTTTCCAAAAGGATTTGAATGACGTTCTTTTACGCTGCATCAAACCAGAACAAGTGAACAAGATATTGGAGGAGTTCCACAATGGGCTTGTCAAGAGGTCACTACTCAACACAACAATGACTACTACCAAGATCATGCGGGCTGGTTATTACTAGCTGACTTGTTCAAAGATGCCCATTTTTGGGTAAGAAAATGTAAGGAGTGTGCTCTTTTTGTAGGAAAATAGAAGCTGACAGCTCTCCCATTGCATCCCATTCAGGTGGATCAACCCTTTGTTCAATGGGGTTGGATTTTATTGGTATGATCAATCCTCCATCTAGTGAAGGACATAAATGGGTCTTACTTACGATAGATTATTTCACCCATGGACAAAAGTAGTGGCCTTGGAGAGCAATGAAAAAGTTGTCCTTGAATTCTTGGAGAGTATCATGACAAGGTTCGGTGTTCCATTTATTATTATCTCTGACAATGCAATGGCATTCCTCGGGATGAAAATAAGTGAATGGGCCATCAAGAATGGGTCTATCTCAAGACTTCATCTAATTACTATCCACAGGAAATGGGTTGGCTGAATCCAAAGCAATAAGAACCTGATAAGGATCATCAAGCATGATGGAGCCAACAAAAGGACCTGGCATACGTAGCTTAAGGTTGCTCTATGGGTAGATCGAATAACACCTAAAAAGGCCATTGGGGTTTCACCTTTCATGCTTGTATATGGAAGGGAAGCAAAGTTTCCACTTTCCTTGGAAATTCCTTCCCTAGATTTGGCTTATCGGCTAGAAGTTATGGAGGATGAGGCCTTAACAGTGAGGTTTTCAGAACTCATGGAGCTAGAGGAGATTTGAAATACTACCATGAATACGTTGACTGAGCATCAGGCTCAGGTTAAGAAATCCTTTGATAAGAAATCCTCTGATAGGTTGTTCAGGGAAGGGGATTTGGTTCTAAAATGGGATGAAGATCATGCCAAACCAGGCAAGCACACCAAGTTCGATGCTCTCTGGAGCGGGCCCTATGTTATTACAAGTCTGCAAAGAGGAAAATTCATTTTTCCTATCCAGACTCAATGGAGAAGAATTTCCCATTCATGTGAATGGGATACACCTCAAAGCTTTCTTTTGAGGAGGTTCCACCCTGTACAATTTTTTTGTTTTCCTCCAAGTGCTCTACACATTGTTTTGTTTGTCTTTTCTTTTGCTTGCATTTTTTTCTATTTTGGTTTTGGTTTTTTTTAGACTCCTTTGCCCAATGTTTTGCTTAAGGCTACTAGTCTAAAAGCTTAGCAGAAAGCTTTCCCTAGAGATCACCAAAAATGTTAACCATTTAACTTACCCAAGAAAGGCTATATGTCAGACTAATGTTTTTAAAGAAATCCTTGTATAATGAAATTTTGCTAAAGCCGAGAAATCTTGAAAATTTTCAATTTTTGACTTTAGAGTTTTTCTCTTTCGAGTTTTTAAAACTCAGTTTCAATTTGCATTTGAATTTTCCAAGTCCAAAACTCCAAAAGTCTGAATTTTCAGGTTTTCAAGTTTTTGGAAATTTGGGACTTTTTGGCCCATTTTGTTTAAATCCCTCTCGACTTCCGAAGTCTAAATTTCTGAAAGTCTAAAAATTTGGACTTTCAGGTTTCAGGTTTTTGGAGTTCTCCAGTCATTTTAGGATTTTTACTTGATTTTTCCAAGTCCAAATTTCAAAAGTCCAAATTTTTGATTTTCGGTTTTTCGGGTTTTGGACTTTTAGTTGCCAATTCATCTTTTTGCTTCAATTTTTTTCAAGTCCGAAATCCCAAATTTTTGAATTTTGGGCTTTCGGGTTTCAAAACTTTGGAGGTTCTATGCATGATTAATTCTCACCTACCTCCATAGATCATATTTTTACCATTAATATCGGATTTCTATATAAATGTGGATTTTTACTTTTCATTTTTACCTGACACATTCGCTCTGACATTTCACTCTTGTACTTTGTGGCGTCCTTTTCAAGGTATGTTTTTTTGGTTTTATTTTCTTTTGGTTTAGGTATTTTTCCTCCTTCTCCCCTTTGGGTTTTCCTTTTTTTTTCCTCTGTGTTTTCTATTTTTGTCTTTCTTTTTCACCATGTTTCATTGTGTAAGTTTTCTCCAGGTTTTCAAGTATGTTCAGGGATTTTTTTTAGGTCCCTCATACTTCCTCCTATTTCTCAAAATCCAACTTGGATTTTTGACATTTCTTTTTGTAGTTCCTCTAGAGACCATTCAAGATTTCTTTTTCGGAAAATTCATTTTGAGAATTCCTTCAAAAGATCACAAGGTGGGAAACTATTTCGAGAAAACTTTTCATGAAAAAAATCTTCAGAGTTTTCCAATTTCAGAATTTCAGAGAACTACTACTTTGAGAACTTTACTTTTTTCAGTTTTTGAACTTTTAACTTTGAAACTATTTCAGAGATTTATTTTGGAGTTTTTCACTTCGGGAAACCTTTTTGGAGATTTTAGTTTTGGGTTTTTGGAGAATTTCAAGATTTCGATTTCAAAACATTTTCGAGAATTTCAGGATTTTGGGTTTTTGAGAATCGAATTTCGGTTTTGGACTCAAAACTTGGAAAAATTTTGAGTTTTTTTTTTTTGGTAATTCTTTCAGAACTTTTTCAATTTTTGGATTTCATAGGTTTCCTTGCATTTGGGTTTTGGAATTCTCTACAACCTTCACAGGTTTTAATGTCTACCTCCACTTTGAAGGGAAAAGAGAAGATGAAGTACACATTTCTTGGGGTTTCTCCCCAATCTTGCTTGACCTCTGACTTAGGAAATATCGGGGACACCGATCTAGGATAGATTGATCTTCCCGAGTTCTAGGAAAGATTAAAGGCCCCAAACAAAAATCCATGGATGCAGGCCATCTTCGACAGTGGTCTTTCCTTGCCACCGGTTTCCACATCCATGTGCAATGCCCAGAGTTTTCCTAGCTGCAGATAGCCCACTATGATGAGGACTCTATGTCGATAAGAGATAGTGATGATAAGGTGGTGATCCATCTGGACCCGGACTTCTTTGAAGACTTGTTTAAACTTCCAGATGTTCAAGATTATGCCACTATCTCACCTGAAATAGTAGTTGAGCACTGGGATAAAAAAGAGGAAGTATGCTCGAAGGTCATGATGAAATCCTACCTGACTAAGAATTTTGCCAAGTTTCCCAAAACTATACATCGATCGATTTCATTCAGGAAGTCAACGATCTCATTGTGCTTTTAAGTAGAGTTTCAGGTCTTCCTTCTACAAAGGAATTCCAAGAATGGATGTTCTTATACATAGCAACTATCAAGAAGAATGATGAGTTTATCCGATGGGGTGAACATATTAGTAGCAACATTCACTATCAGTTGGGCAAGGTGTCAGAAACCAAGACTTTCTACATGACATCTTTTCTAGTATATGCAGCTGTTGCTATGGGGGATTTTGTAGGATTGAATACTAGGGGTTTTGCAAAGACATCCCAAATATATGAGTTTTATCCCCAACTTACTCTAGGATGAGGGGAGCAAGCACTTTTGAAGAATCAATGATGCCTTCTTCATTGTTATCCTCTATCACTTTGACAAAGAGCTATATAATCGAGGGTTTCATGAGGCTTTCTAAGAAGTGCGAGAATGGGGAGCAATCTACTTCCAATTTCCCATTCACCTACATTCGATTCTAGGTTTCATAGGTGCCCCCAAGCAAGTTGCCAAGGTGCCCCACTGACAAATGGATTCTTTTGGAATTGGTTCGGTAGTTGTTGGATTACCATAAAATCCAAAATAAGCATCACAAGGTGGGAATGCATTTCCTTGTTACCATTGGTAGGTATTCTTGCCCAACTATCCACAAGGCAAAGAATGTAGATGCAGAAATGGCTGAAGTAACCTTATGGACCTTCCATCCAAACTAATTTTGACTATTGGGGTAAGTTCGGGAGACAGGTAAGTCCAATGCTCATGTGCCCCAATTAGAAGACATATGGATTCATTGTCGGATGAGTACATCATGTGCGAAAAGAGATTATGAGAGATTAACTCTGATGAAGTGCGGCAGTTTGGATTGGCTGATGTGCCAAAAGACTTGCAGGATAATGATGAGGTCCTAGATGCATCATACAGGGATGATAATGTTTCCAATCAACCACTACCATGGGTTGATTGGTATGTGGAAGAGTGCAGCAATACTAAAGAAAGGGTGGGACCCATTCTAAGGAGAACTTTCAGTTGGTTGGCCACCTTGGGAATCTCACCCAAGGGGAAAATCAACCTACAAATATAGGGTCTACATCAGTAGTAAACCAACCAACACCCACAAAAGGCAAGAGGTCGACTCAAAGGGTTCCCATAGTTCCAAAGAAGATCTCATTTGTGGTTGGTGGCTCATCTCTTTCTAGGTCTGTTCCCAAGATTACAACATCTATAGTGCCAGTTACTGAGGTAGTTGAAGTAAGTGAATCTCCTAGTGTCATTCAGGATCCATCCCATCTTCCCCTTCCTCCATTATCACTTCCAATATCAGTTCCTTCCACTTCTACCATCATTTCTTCCTTCCCATCCCCTTCTATGGCCCATAGGTATTTTCATCACTTCTAGTTTTATCAGCTAGGGAAAATATTGGGTCACCCATTTCCTCTTCACTTCCTTTGACACTTCCATTTTCTTCAATTTTGACCCCTAGCATTTCTTTGTCAATTCCTATGGCTGTCCTCACTCCCACACCTTCCATCATTTCTACCTCTTCTCAGATATCAGCTGGCATTTCTAGTGATCTTACTCTAACTGATGCTTTAGGTATCGGATCTGCTACTCCATCTTCCTCGGCTCTAGCCATACCGGAGTGGCTGTTTAGACAGACTCCTAAGAAAAAGAAAAAGGTTCCTCTGGGAGATGTGATAGATCTCAGTATATTGGAGTCCATGCCCAAAAAAGGCAAGCCAAGAGACCGAGAACCATATCAAGTCTTGATGGTTAATCCATCAGAGAGCGTGTGATAGAAGTGGCTACCCCTATTGAGGAGAAAAACTAAAGAAACCATCACAACAGACAGACTACCGGATCTCAAAGTTCTCATTGGGGAAGGCTACTCATGAAGGAGCCAAGCAGGATGTACACACTACTCTTGGGGCCCTTTTGGAGAAATACGACAAAGACAAGGCCACCAAGGATGAGCTTAAGGCCAAAGTCGAGCAGCTCACTACACTCACTTTACATAGAGAGTAACTCAGCCCACTCCATCCACTGACATCTCAACTACTATGGCCATGATAGTTTCATCTACAATCGATGATATCTCTTATCATGAGCTTGAGAAGCTAGGCCAGAAAGGGAGAACAAGTGAATGGATGGATGGAAAGGATCTTGCAGGAGGCCAATCCTTTGATTAAGGAAGTCATTGAGATTTATACTGATTTACAGATTTACAAAAACCACCATTGCTAAGATGGATGAATCTTTCTCCAAGATAATAATAACTTAAATTTAACTTTGGTGACATGGAATGACATTAGAGAAGAAGATTCCATTTACTTCTACAGAGAAGAGGTAATTGATGATGCCTCTAAATTGTTTGAATATCAAAAAGCTATGGAATTCTAATGTCAGGTGCTATAAGATCTAATCAAAAATTGGAGGAGAAGTGAGTGGAGATTATAGATGCCCTCAATGATATCTCGAGGAGTTCGACAATGCTAACTACAAGTTCTTCAATGAAAATATCGATGCTCTTCCCGAGGACCAGATTAAGGAAAATTTTAGAGATTTGGTGAAGCGGGATGACGATGTTGCAAAAATTTCAATAGTGACTCCATTGATCGATTGATTCTATGTCATAAATTTCATAGGGAGACTAAGGAAAGTTACAAATAAGCTTCGAAGGTTGCCATCCAGGATCACGAAAGAAATCGAGACAATGGACGTAGTAAATCACTATGCGTGTGTGGACTTGGAGATGAAGAAACTCAGGGTGTTGTCAAGCGTTTCTTCGAATATAGACACCGAATGGCCATATGGGAGGAAGGACAACAAAAAAATGTAGAGAAAGGAGAGGAGGGAAAACCAGGCCAAAAAGCTGAGCGGCCATGAAAGGACAGGTTCAAGCTCTGGAATCGGTCAAAGTTGTAGGGTTGACTTGGTCAACTTTTTGCAACAAATTTGCTATTTTTATGGGAGCCTGTTCCCTTTTATTAATGACATTACTATTTTTAGTTAAATGTTAGTTAAAGGCCCAGCTATAATGGCTCAACCTAGGAACTTATAAATAGTGGAGTGCTCTCCATTATTTGAGATATATTTTTTTGAGAAATTTGGAGAAAAAGTTGCTTTTCAAGCTTGGAAAAGTGCTTTCAGAGTTTTGTTGAAACCTTTTAATTATATTTAGAACTGTTCCTTGCACTTGAAAATCTTTTTATTGTGTTGAATGATTAATCATTACATGCCTTGTGAATGTGATTCCTTAGCATTATTTGATTAATTTACCTTTATTTCAGATTATATGTTTCATATCGTGAAAAGAATAGTGTGATTACTTCTCATCAGTTGTGAGAAACTATTTTCCTCCTGTTGATTAAGAGTTGCATTATTATTATCACATAGGTGAATACTGGACATGTGCTTGTGATTATCCTTTTGATAAATTATCTGTGTATCAAATCAATGCTTGATTTCTCTATTGTGTATGTTTAAAGTTTAGCAAAGGAACGTGTGCTTCTAGTCTGTGGTATTTTGTACCCTTTCCAGGTTGCAATAGGTGAAGGTGGCCAATGATGCATGCATTCTATCCACATTAACCCTTCCTAAGTTGAACACCCCTTTTCTTGGTGCATCACCACTTCTAGCATAGGTTTTGTTCATGTGTCCCAATCACACCTAATGTCATGATTCATTTTAGGCCATTCGGGGTGCAGGTGATTTGGAGACAACAATAGTCACATGGAGAAACAAGTCTATGCCATCATGCGCGTGCTCAAGAAATTCATGAGCATGCTCGTTATAAATCATATCAAGGTGTTACTCTCTCACTTTTTTGTTAGGTACTTCATCATGGGAGAAAAAATAAATGAGAAGAGAGCACAATGTGTGACTAAAATTATGTAGTATGATGTGAGTATCAAAGCCAAAACAATTGTAAGAGGTAGCGTGCTCTCAAACAACTTGTTGAGGATGTGTAGAATGAACCTGATACTTAATTATTTCTGGATGAACTTGAACATAATACAAATCTTGGCATGCGTGATTGAATGAAGGACATGATCACATTCCTTTATGAGGGTGCATACCCTCTTGGTTTAAAAAAAGTAAAGAGAAGGCATCTAAGGTTGCAATCCATCCCTTATGTGTTGATTGATGGTCTTCTCTTCAAGAAGAATCTTGATGGTGTGTTGTTAAGGTGTATCGATGGCGCATAGACTAAAAATGTTTTGGCAAAATTTCATGATGGATTCTCTGGTGGACACTTCTCTCCCAAGACTACAGCAGTGAAGATCATAATGGTAGGTATCTTTTGGCCTACTTTGTTTTCATATGCACACAGTTGGCTCACAAAATGAAAGGAATTTGCTTTCTTTTCTAGTAAGAAAATCTTGGAAATGTTTCCCCTCTGACCAATCCAAGTGGATCAGCCTTTTGCATAATAGGGCCTTGACTTCTTAAGCATGATCAATCTGCCTTTAAGCATTGGACACAAGTGGGTGTTGATAGCTATAGAATACTTCACTAGATGGATAGAAGTTGTCGTGCTCAAGGAATTAACTGCTTCATTCATCCTTGACTTTCTTGAAGGTATCGTGACAAGGTTTAGCACTCCTCAAACCATTATCTTTGATAATGCAAAAGCCTTCCTAGGCACTAAAATTGTTGATTAGTCTCTAAATCTAAGCATCTATCTAAAGACTTCTTCCAACTATTACCCTCAAGGAAATGGTTTTGCAGATTCAACAAACAAGAACATGATCAGGATCATGAAGCACACAATGAACATCAGCCAAATACAGTGGCATACAAAGTTCTCGTGCATGCTCTAGGTAGATAGAATCACAGTTAAAAAATCAATAGGAACCTCTCCTTACAAGCTTTTACATGGTAAGGAGGTTACACTCTTCTTTTGATGGTTGAGTTGAACTCATTAGCATTTACCTAGCAACTGGAATTTAAAGGCGCAGACCAAAAAGAAATTAGAATGACAGAGTTGGTTAGTCTTGAAGAATCAAGGAACTCGCCATGATCAAGCTAGAACAGTATCAACAAGCAATAAAGAGATGGTTTGACAGAAAAGCTTAGGCCTCAAGCTTTTAAATTTTGGGACTTAGTCCTTAAATGGGATGTTGATAAAGATAAACTAGGGTATCATTCAAAGTTTGATGCACTTTGGAGTGGCCCATACATAATCATTTCATGCAAGGAGGCTAACTCTTTCAAGTTAACTCGTCTTAATGGAGGCGTGCTAAAAATACCAATAAATGGGGTCTATCTCAAACCCTTCCATTGAATTTGTCACATCATTTTGTAAATATTAGAGTATTTTCAGTTCTTCCAAGTGTGTTATGTGCACATTATTTATTTGTACATAGTTCTTTCTTCTCATGTGCTTCTTGCGCACACTCTTCTTTTTCTTCCAGGATGTCACCTCCTTTTCTAGCAGCGATTTACAAGATTCAAAGTAGATTTCAGAAATGATCCTTTAAGTGGCTTCAAGGGTATTTATTCAAAGTTGAAGATCAAAATTTCATGATTACATAGAAAAATCCATTCCCAATGGATGCTCCAGGCTACTGATCTCCTTCATCTAACAGGAAGATGGCCCCAAAAGTTGTCAAGATTGTTATCCAAATAACTCTCCTAGTTATTTGGATAATTTATATACATATTATTACTTTGAGATATTCATGCAGTTGCGTGCACTCTAGCTATCTACTTGGCACATCTCCTTGGCTACAATTCCTTACGCATTTTTCTCCTGACTTCTCCCCTTCCATTTTCCTTTTCCTCTTTGTTCCACTCTTCCCTTACGCACACCTTCTACGCATTCACCTTCTTCCCAAAAGTTATTCATCATGTGTGTGCACCTTGCACTTGCTTAAATCAGCTAATTACATGGTCATATCACACACCCTATACATTTCTTTGTAATAACTACACCTTGACCATACTTCTCCTGCTCACCAATTTTCCCCATTTCCTCCACACGTGTTGTGATTTCACACATCTTCCTTCTATATTTCTCCCGCACCCAATTTTTCCATGTGTATACTTTTGTTCCCTCCTCTACACCATTCTCTAACATGCTTGAGTGTGCTACACGTAACCAATCAAATCACACCAGTTGGACACCAAATCTTTGCAATAAATCAATGAGTGACACGTGCTAGAAAATGAGAAAGCATTTGCATAGTTTTTCATATTTTTAGCTAATCAGTGTGCACCACGTGTTTTGCGTACCCAGGTGGCTCTTACAAACTTCTAACAGTCATAAATTTTATGTCAGTGCTTAGATTCTTATGCACCTTGTCTCACTCGATAGTTGCTTTGACATAGGCTACGATCTAGATATTCAAATTTAAATTTTGGTAGATTTGGTAGGTGAGAAATGGGAAAATGTCTTTCTGGGAATTGATGAGCAGATCTGATTGCTCCAACCACTCGATTTGATTTGATCTTCCTTCCTTCCTTCTCCAACATGCCAAATAGACTTGGGGAAGCACATTTGACAGATTTATAGGTGGATTTGTAGGCATTAAATGCTTCTTGTTTGTGGTTGTATTTCAAATTTGGGTTTTCCCTCTCTTCTTCTTCCATCAATTCATCTATAAATGTAAGAGTTGGGCTCATTGTTAATGTTGGACATTTTTGATCCTTACACTTTTGCTAAGGACTTCATATTTTTGTATTATGAGTCACAAACCTCTAGATCTGGCTCATGCATGTGGATATTGGCCTCTTTTTCCATTGTAATAGTTTTGTGCATTTCTGGAAGTAATGGAAGCATTGTTTTATGACTATTCTCTATCCTAAGTGTGTTGATATTCCTTCTTCTTGCCTTTCTTTTGCATTGTGTGCTTTATGTGTCACTTTACATCCCTTGTAGCTCCATTTTTAGTTGTGTTCCATGAAACTTATATAATAAATGTGATTTACTTTGTGTTACGCTTACCTAGACTTATTACACACCTTTTCTTGTTATTTTCACTTAGAACGGATAGTGTTCATCCCTCTTTTTATGGTGCTATCACCTTCCTTAGATTAGTTTTCCATTCTGTTATCCTTTTATCCCTGGTCCCTTGGCATTTTAGCTTAGTTTTCCCTTCCAACATTAGGAGAAGCAATAACAATAGAAATAGATAGAGGAACCGACCTTCTCCAAAGATCCGTCTCAAGCGCATAAGGTCCCACAACTTGGATATGGTTCCATTATTTTCTCATATAGCTTATTTCTCCTAGATCTAAGATGCAGTGCACATTTAAATGACCAAAAAATCCTATAGAGCGTCCAGCTAAATTTGTGTCAAGTTGATAAGTGAAGCATGGAACAATGCAAAGTGAAGTATAATGACTAGGAAAGGAAAGTGACCCTATGGGTAAAGTGCATACGATTTACCATGGTGTTGCATTTTTTTATTGTTGCTTCTTATAAGGATGGACCTAAAAAAGAAGAACAAGAATGTATTCAAATTCATGTATATGATAAATCATAAAAAAATGTACATAAGTATGTAAAAGTGTGTAAAAGGAAAGTGTGAACCTAATGTAAAAGAGTGTAAAAGGATAAATATGTGTCCCAAATGCTACATAGAGTGAGTTTTTTGGGCGATATCATGCCAAGAGTAATTTCTTAGGTGATCTCATTCCAAGTATGAGATTTTGAGATATTTCATGCCATGTGCAAGCTTTTTTGGTGATCTCATGCCAAGTGCAAGTTTGTTATGCGATATCATTCCAAAGAGCAAGTGTTGGGGAGATAGTTCTAGTGTTACTCTCCTTCCATGAATTTTCCTGATAAAACCACTTGTAAATGTTGCATCCTTGATTTGTTCATGTTGTTATGATTTGTTCTAAATTATTTTTAGTTGTACCGATTGAAGAAGATAAAATGCATTCTATAACTAAAGAACTATGCTTGAATCGTAGAACTACTATGAAGGCTTTTGTGAATTGTTTTGATCTGCGAAGATGACTATGTATACCCCTAGGAAATTAGTGCCCATGGGAGGAAACAAGATCCCAGGCATTATTTTCTAAGTTTGGGTGCTAGTTTTTGTGTTGTGTTAAGGAGCCAAGTCAGATTATGGGTCATTCTATGACATTATTTCAATATCATTTATGTCTTGTGTAGATATGTATTATAAGTCTAAGTTGTTATAGGGGTGATTGTTCACCCAATGTATGCCCCCTCATTTGGGGTGCATGTGATGAATGTAGAAGAATGTAGCCCAAAAGAGAGGACATGATGCTAATTTGAAATTGATACCTGTAGAGGGTAGGGGATGTGTATGGTAGCAACCAAGGGATATGCAAACAAAGTGGCTAGTAATATGTACTAGTAGAAAAATTAGTGACTTGTAAAAGAAGACAATGTAATAAACAAGTGTGCATACAAGATAGACCGAAAAAATATGGTTTCAAACATGGGACATCACTCACAATGTCACAAGAAAATTAGGGCCAAGTATCCATAAGGAAGAAAACAATGATCAAATAAGGCATAGGGAAAATCCTACAAACAATAGAATACCATAGAAAGCAATGGAAAGGAAAAATTATCAAATAACCATGGTGGCATATAGTCTTGCAAGGTAAATGCTACACATGAAGTACCCATTAGCATATTAGAAAGATAAATAGTATGTCAAGGTGTGTGTAAATTAGCAAAAGGGAAAGTAACTATAATGAGAGATAGTGAAAACTATAGCAATAGAACATGTGTAGTATGTGATGGTATAAAAAGTAGATTCCCCAAGAGCCTTAGTGGGATTGGTAAAATGTATAGATCCAAGCATCATTGTAGCATGAAAGAACCTATAAGAGATCTGCATTCACAACTAGAGACCAAGTAAATGTGTATGTGTGTATATAGAATGATAATGACATACTAAGAATTTTTCTAGCATGGAAAACAAAGTATAACATGTAAATAGAAAAGTCTAGTAAGAGTGAATGTAACCAAGATATGTGAATGCAATGTATAATGGAATGAAGAGTGTGAATTTGGTAGGAGTAGTGTGCCCCCAAATAGATGTGTATGAGATGAGGTTCATTTATAAAAACCCTTAATAGTCAATAATGAACCATAGAACAAGAGTGTGTCATCGGTTATGTGTTGTGTGAATATTGATGCTATAAATTTGTATCATGAAGCACATAATGTGAAATTTGTGATGGATGTGAAGTTCATTTCAAAATTAGACCCTTAGTAGTCGAGTATGAACCATGGAACTAGAGTGCATCATAGGGTAATGATAATATAATGTGTGTATCAAGATGTGTGAGAGAAATAAGAAAGATTAAATGTGAAACATAGAGCAAAACTATAGACAATTGGTGATGTTAGGAGGGGGAAGAAATCATGATGCCCCCAAGTGTTCTAGTGATGGATACCTATATGAAGATGAAATAAATACCTTGCGATGGTGATGGGGCTTGAAATTTATTATAAGAAATCATTTTTTCATCATAATAGTAGGTAGGAGCAAGAGTAGGATCGGGTTGGACTTCATATTGACATGAGAAGGCCTAAAGAGGCTATCTAGAGTTATTTGGTCTTGCTTAGAGATTGGTTGTCGGTTTGGAATTTGTAACATTGTAGAAGACTTGAGAGGATTATGGGATATACTGATATTTAGAAGAGGTTGCTTAGTGGGAATAGGTAGCATTGTATAAGACTTAAGAGGGGGAGGGGATGAACGTATTTTCACAGGAGGTTTCTTAGTGGGAATAGGTAGCGTTGTAGAAGACTTGAGAGGAGGAGGGGATGAATATATTTTCAAAGGAATTTGTTTAGTTGGAATGGATTGGACGTGACTCTTGAATGATCGAAGGAGGAACATTAGTAACTATGGAATGATGATCAAAAGATATGGAAGGACCAAATTTAAGAGCCCATTCGAATTTAGCAATTGAATATGGGAATGAATAATAGTGTTGTGCAGCAAATGAGATAAAACCTTGATGTTCAATGTGCTTAATTCTTCATTTTAAAGCATCGAAATTATTTTCATTATGTCTATTAATTTTGTGATAATTTCAAAATGGAAGACCTGTGTACTTAGCAAGTCGATAAGGAGGAAACAATGAGTAGTTGGCAAGTTGATCAATTGATGAGTGATGAGTTGAGGAAGAATATCATGTTTTTTAGCATTGAGATAGAACTTGAGAGGTGTGGGTAGTAGTAAGACTTGGGGTTAAATAATGTCACATGTAGAAGTGGGATGAGGAACATCCTTGAGATGTTGGATTTCAGCTTTAAGAGATGTAATCATCATTTCCATAGATTGAATTTTGTCTTGAAATAAAAATGCAAAGCTTGAATGGAATATATGATTGGTTGATTGTATGGAGGATTAGGAGCGATAGATGCATCATATAGATGATAGAAAATGGCACTTATTTGAGTGGGTGGTGTATTTTGAGGGAGATACATAGTGTCTAGGGATTTTTGGAGAATAACCTTGCAAGGTGGATGCATTTGAATTAGGTCATACAAAGAGATTTAAGGAATTTAAGGAGCCATGAAATAATATTGGATACAATAAGAAAAATGAGGATCCAAGTGTATTATCACAAGTGGGGTTCACAGGTTGTGGCTATCATTTTCACTTTGAAATTTAATCGTACAAATCTTGGATTGTCTCCAATATTTATGCCTTGAACACGGTTAGTGGTAGGAGAAAATTATGGGGGGAAATTTCAAGTTTCAGAACCTATTTAAAGATGGTGATTGGTTGATTGGGGGATATTTCAATACTCCTCTTTCCCCATCTAACAAAATAGGGGGATTTATGTCCTACACTGATAGCATGAAGGATTTAGCTAACTTTCTGATGATAAATGATTAGTTCGATCTAGAGTTACAAAGTTCCAAATTTACATGGGAAAATAGAAGAACAAGGAAGGATCTTATCCAAAACAAATTGGATAGGTTTTGGTGAGCCATTTGTGTATGATTCACTAGTTGTATTCACATTCTACTCTCCCAAGAATCGCCTTTGGATCATAATCTGATCTGTTGAACTTAGGTTTGGACCTTCTTAAGAAATATAGGCCTTTACAATTGAAAAGATGTTACTTGAGCACCCGGATATTCATAATAGAATTCAGGGGTGGTGAGAGGTACAGTCTACTGGGTTGCGATGTTCATATTGAGTTTTAAACTGAAGCATGTCAAAAATAATCTTAAAGTTTGGAATAAGGAGACTTTTGGAAATATCTTCCAAGAGAAAAGTAGGATTGTTGAGGATCTATGAACTATTGAAGAACTGATGGAGGAATATGGTCTCAATACTTCCTCAAGGATCAAGAAATGAATAACTCATTGAATACCATGACATTCTAGCCAAAGAAGAAGTGTATTAGAGACAAAAATACATAGTGAAATGGTTAAAGGAGGGTGACAGAAAATACCAAGTTTTTTCACTTCACTACTACTACCAAGGCCAATCATCTAAAAATCAATGAGATCATGCGAGCTGATGGAAAACTTACAGCTAATGATAAGGAAATTATAGACACAGTTATCAACTATTTCAAGTATTTTTTTCTCCCTGGTCTGACTCCAAAGGTTTCTATTTGGGATAACATTCTGGGGCTTTTCCGGAATGTCATCTCTCAGTAAGAGAATATAGATCTTACTCTCTTACCTAGCAAATAAGAAACTAGATTTACTATTTTTGACACGTAACCAAATAAATCTCCGAGCATGGATGGCTTTCCTTCTTTTTTTTCCAACATTTCTAGGAGGTGATTAAGAAAGAGGTTGTTGAAATGGTTCAATATTTTTTCGAAATGGTCACCTCCTAAAACAAACCAATAACACCTTTCTCGGTTCTCATTCCCAAAATTTCGGGGCCAAGGATATTAAGGATTTGAGACCAATTAGCCTTTGTAATACTAGCTACAAACTTCTTTCAAAAATTCTCTCTTTCAGGCTCAGGAAGGTATTGGAAAATTTCATATCTCCCAATCAAGGGGCCTTTGTGCCTGGTATAAAAATCATAGATAGTATCATTTTCATACAAGAGGCCATCCACTCGAGTTGAGAACTCTGGCAGGTCACCATGTTAGTCAAGTTAGATATGCACAAATCCTATGATAGGGTCTCATGGTATTTTCTCCGAGCTATCATGGTGAAGGTTAGTTTTAGTGATTTCTTTATTAACATGGTGATAAATTACATTTCCTCTGCTAGCTATTCTATTATCATTAATGGTAAATCTGAAGGATTCTTTCAAGTTGGTTGGGGGCTGAGGCAAGGGGATCCTCTCTCCCCTTTTCTTTACATCATGGTTGTTGAATCCTTGAGTAGAATTTTCAATCAGGCCCTAACTCTAAATCTTATTCAGGGAATCAAGGTCTCTAATGGGCTACCTCCTTTATGTCTCAATCAATTTGTGGATGATAATTTTTGTTAGGGAAATATTCTATCCAGGAATCTTCTAACTACAAGAAGGTGTTGAATGATTATGAGATGGTTTATGGATAGCTTGTTAATTTTCATAAGAGTGTTGTGTTCTTCATAAATGTGGAGGAGCATTTTCAAGTTAGATTGGCTCGCATTCTTGGATGCAGGATCAATACCTTCCCTGATTCCTACTTAGGGATGCCTCTTATCCACAAGAGATTGGATCCATCTATCTAGAATATTCATTGGATAGAGTTAATAGAAAGCTCACAACTTGGAAAGGGTCCCTTCTCACCCAAGATGGAAAAATTCAACTCCTCCAAAGTTCTCTTCAAGGTATACCTATTTATGTTATGTCCCTCTTTAAATTTCCTACAAAAATCATTGATTCTTTGGAGAAAATTCAAAAAGGTTCTTGTGGGTGAGGTCAAGGGAAAATTTTAAATTTATCCTCTTGGCTTGGGCAAAAGTCACCAGACCTAAAATTTGTGGAGGATTAGGACTGAAGAATATAAAACTCATGAATGAAGCTCTAGTGGCCAAAGCTGGTTGGAGGGTGATAAAAGAAGAAGGTCTTTGGATGAACATCATCAGAAATAAATACTTAAGGAATGTTGGTAGAATAGAGACTTTTTATGCATAAATGATTTACCTAATGGGTCTATTTTTTAGAGATCCTTTGTTGCTTCCAAGCAAGTTTTGAGTAAAGGTATTAAGTGGAATATCGTAAAAGGTAACATCATCTGCTTTTGGTAGGAATTTTGGTTATAAGATAATCCTATTAGTAAATAAGGAATAAAATATTCGGGATAATCCCTCATAGAATCACAACGCTAGAAACTAATATGTAGAAATTATTATAGATCTCAAATAAAAGTGCGAATAAAATAACACAACACAAAGAGACAAAGATTTAATGAGGTTCACCCAATTTGGGCTACGTCCACCAAGAATCACTTGCTCATATTTTATTACAAGCCACTTTTCTCTCAATACAATACCTAGATCTATTTGGAGCTATGCTCAACAAACTCTACAGAATTCACACCCGAATTCAAAACACATCTGTAATGTTACATAATACCTACCATATGCACAAAACCATATAAATAGACAACTACTTAAGCAGTTTTACAAAACCATGGGTATCAAAACCATGGGCCAAAACTATCCCATAAACCTATGGGTCAAAAATCCCACCCATATGAGAAAATCACGTTTCCCAGTATATCGGGCACATTTTAAGGCCAAACCCCAGGTGAGACAACCGTGGAAAGTGTACAATACTCTTAGTGTATAGTCTTCAACACTTTCTCACATGAAAACAAGCTCCACAACCTAACAAATCCCTTCGCAGAGAAGGATCCCAAGAAATTTGTGTTTCAACACTATAAGGATATGGGCAAGACTTGGATCTAGGACTATTGGGAGGTTTCTGGTGAAGGTCCAAATTGGGTGATGCTTACCCCTCCTCTGGACTACAATGGTGAGTATCAACCCTTCATTGATCTCAACTGCAAGCTTAGGAACTTCCACAACTCCATATTTCAACACCAAGAGGATTCTATTTTCTGGAAAGAAGAGGAATCTGGAGAGTACATGGTTAAATTTGCCTACCTCATGAACTTTAAAGACTCTGAACAAAAGGAGTATTGGAGCAGACTATGGGTAAAATACCTCCTTCCTAAGGTGAATATTTTCTATTGGTTAGTAGCACGAATAAAATTCTCACGGTGGATAATTTGAAGTAGAGGTGCATGTTCATACCCAATAGATGTTCCCTATGCTTTGTAGAGAGGAAAGTGTCAACCATCATTTTTTTATGCCATTTTTCTCAAACAGTTTTCTTGGTGGTTATGGATTTGTTCAAATTTCAGTGAACATAACCCAACAATATTGAGGATTTTAGTATGCAATGGGAATGCCCCTTTAGATTCCCTATCATGATGACTTTTGGAAAATAAATCTCCCTCACTTCCTATGGGGATAGTGGAAGAAAAGGAATGCTCTCATCTTCATAAACCAGAAATCCAACATTAATAAGGTTAGTGCCCATTTAATATCGTCCATAAAAGAAAACACTAAACTTTTCAAAGGCAAGATAAAATTTGCATGTCCTTAGGGGGAAGAGGAAGTTCTCAAACATTTCACCTATTGTCCTCCTCTGGTTAAATTTCCATGACCAATGATTAAATGGTCCAAACCAAAATGGAACTAGTTTAAAATGAACTTTGAAGGTGCGTTGAAAGGTAATCTTGGGTAAGCTAGTGAAGGAGGTATCATCATAAGTCATGAGGATGATTAGATCTTGGCTTATGTGGGATTAGATCATAAGCCTTGTTATGGGGGGTCAACTTAGCCAAAGAAAAAGGGATCAAACACATCCAAATTGAGGGTGATTCACTTCTTATTGTTAATGCCCTTAATAGGAATAACAATCAAAATTAGGCTTTGGTAAATATTATTCATGATGTTCAAGAATACCTTAAAGATTTTAATAGGGTTAATATCAATCGCATCCCCCATCTAGGTAATAAATGTGTGGACAAACTTGCAAATTTGGGGGTGTATAGTCATGATTTCAAAGTGTGGATGAAAGGTGATGTAATTCCCATATTTATTAATGATATCATACAACATGAAATATTATGATAATTTCCTCTCATCTCACACGAATGACTTTATTTATCAAGCTTTCCAAGGTAGTATTTTTGTGTGCATTGTTTTCAATTCCAAGAACACTCTTTTCAAGTTCATCTGTTTTATCATGTGTTTGTTTTTGCAGTGAAAAGATAGCAGAGATCCCATGGGAGGTGATAGAGTCTGAGTTGAACCCTCTAGCCATGATAGCATTACCAACAATCCGTCTATGTGGCATATGCTCAAAATTAGGGGTTTCAAAAGGTACATTTCCAAACTTCATGGGCATGATCCCTCTCTTTCCAAGTATTTTTGGTTGGCATGGGAAGAAGAAGAGCTTGAGGTTCGGGGAATGGAGCTGGAGATAATTGAGAATTTCATCGCCTGTGTCACCGAAATGGAGATGAAGGGGCTCAATATTTTCAAAGATAGGAATAGGAGGGAACATGAAATCAATACTTTCTTTATTAGAAAGGGAAAATTCCATTATTTTACTGATAGTATTGTGAGGTCATGCATCCCATGGGTTCGAAATGAATTATGTATGTATATCATGAAGTATATCACCCTCAAAGAAAAGTATCATAAGATATATACTCATCATTTGTCATTGTTGAACATGTTCAGGCATAAAATCATGATGAGTATACCTTTTTTTCTTTATATGTCTCTATCAGCTTCTGTGAAATATTTTAAGGTGGGAAAGTGGAGTCTCCCATTCACGAAGGTCTCATCCTTCTTCTAGTTCAGAATGGTAAACCGGTACCACCGAAGATAGTGGGCCCTATTGAGGATGATGATGATGAAACCATTTTGTCTGAGTGTCTGACCAAGATGTGTGAGGGTAAGGATCCCCTAACAAAGTGAAGGAGGTTAATGATGAACATCTTAGGGCTAATCAGAAAAAGGTAGTGATGGGTCTTCCAAAGGGAAGGGAAAATTCATGGAGGATGAGGGTCTGAATTTTAAAGACCTGGGTAAAAGAATGAAGCGGATGGAGATGGTCTTGAAAATTATGTAAGAATATAACTCGTGTATGAGGTAAGGTATGATAGATAGCATTAGAGCCACTAAGTAAATATTATTGGCTCGAGAGGAACATAAGGAGTGAAGTCATGGAGATGGAAAATTGGTTAAAGCCATGCGGGTTTGTTTGGAGGTTGTGGAAGATCACTTGAAGAAAAGGAAATTCCAACCTAGTATCGCCGAGTTCATGGGAGAATGAGGATGATGGGTAGAACTCAAGGAACCAAAGAATGAGCTCAATCAAGTGAACCACGATAATACCTCGGGGACTCCCCCAAAGGGAAAAATTTAAACTAGTTTTCCTTTTTCATGTGCTTGAACTTTTTGTTGTCTTTTGGTGAACTGCTTTGTTCTAATAGCATAATGTGTTATTTTTTCTTATGTCTTTGTCTCTATTTCTAGACCTTCTCTTTCCTGAGTTAAGTATGTTTAACTCTATTTGGTCCTATCTCGTCTTTTGCTTCATTTTGGGAGCTTTCATGATGTATTCTCTCGATGTATGGCCTATGTGATCCCATACTTGTTTTTACCTATTCTAAAACAAGTGGGGTTCACTAAAATCATTTAATTTGATTTGAATTAAATATAATTACGGAGTCACTACTGAAATAAATGATGTATAAATGTTTAAATATAGAAATGAAACAAGCAAGCTAAGAATTAAATCATAAAACCCTAAGAAAGAGATGAGTTAAGAATACTTATTTGATTTCCACAAAATTTGGAACTGATCTAGAAAGGGAGAAGTGATGAACAAGATGCCAAAAGTTTCATAATAAATCTCTGTAAATTTTGTAACTCGTGAACAAGGTTGGGTAGGGACGCCCATGATAGGAAAAGGGTGTTTGGGCCTTGGAGATTGGATCTGGTCACTCATGACCATGTACCAACTCTAGATCTGGTTTCTAATGTGTCATAAGAGCATCACAGATTTCTTTCATTTCATTTCTTGTTATTTGCACAATGATCATATAGGGTACCTATAACCTACAAAATAGATGTTCACCTACACAAGCCCATAAACCACATCAAACCTAAAAAGTAAAATGTAGAATAGGGATTCGTAATGATGATGGCAATCACCCCAATTAAGAATTTATAATTGAGTGTTGCATTACATTTTAGACTCCATGTATTTATTGTGAGTGTGTGTAGAAATTGTGCCCTAGGATGCCCTTATGCAAGTTACACTTGATAGTGGGTTATAACTAGAATGTAGCAATGTAGTAGAATGTGTGGATGGAATAGAATGAACTTCCCCTTCCTATATTTTGTATACATAGTTGATGCATCCCTTGTCCCTCGAACGGATCTTAGATGGATGTCTTGTAGTGCTTTAGGTGCCTTTTTAATGTAAGATTGGGTGATGATAGTAATGATTAGTGTTTGGTACTTGATTTTTAACACATAACTATGTATTTAAATTATTCCCTTATTTGAATTTCATAATTGACAGCTAGAAGGTCAGCCCATAAGTGAAAAAGATGCCCAAAATATAAAAGATACCCAAAAATAGCGATTGGGATAGAAAAATGTTAGGGGTTCCCAAAGGGGATAGGAACGCTTTGGCATTGTTGTCTTGGTTTGGTATTGGTGTCTAATTTTATAAAAGATAATTCAATAAAATATCGACTATGTTGTAGGGTGTTAAGACCAAATAGAAATCAAGAGACAAATAAAATAGGCCAAAGATAGTTTTCAATGACTAGTTTTCTTACTTAGGAATCATGTAAATTCTAGTATGCTTTTAGGACCTAGAAATGTACCAAAGTGTGTGTTTTTATGTCTACACTTCCTAAACCACCATGGATCATCTTATCACTCTCCCACACAATCTCCATATGGGTTGTGCCCTTACGCTTATATTCCAAGGGATGTCCTCCTATGACAAAAATTTTGAACCTTGGTCATTGGTGTTGTCATTCATTTTAAGTGGTATTGATGGAAAAGGTGTGAATGGGTAAGTGAATCTTAGTAAGAAGCATGAAGGTTGATTGGTAGTGACTTCTCGGTTATATTTGGATCTTACAAAGAAGCTTTAGGTTGATTCTAAGATGGTTTCAGGATGTTGTCATCTTGGTCAATGAGGTATGAGATCATTTGAGGCATGGAGATGGTTAGTAATCTTATCACAGGTGTTCTACATGTCATACATGATGATTACAACATGTGCAAGAGCTTTTGGGGTGAGTATCGATCAAATTTTGGAAGTATCAATTGTAACTGGCTCATTTAGGCCTAGTTCTAGAGCCTAATGAGGTGTAAGAGCTCAATATGAGTTATGAAAAGACTAAGTAATCATGATAGGATCATAATAAAATTTCCTAGGGAATGTGTGAGCATCCATAAGGCTTATTTTAGCTTCTAGAGGCAAAATTCAAATGTTCACAAAAATTGCCTTTAAGGACTGGGAAGTGAATATTGAGATTGGTCTAAGTTATACATGAAACTTTATGTCAAACTAACCAATGGAGTGTATATAAGGGTGTGTTTTAGTGCTTTATATCAATTTTTCAAGAATTTTGTGGAAGTTATGCAAGTTTTTCTAAAACTGGCTTCTTAAGGAATGTAAATTGAGCACCCTGTCTTCTTAGCATCCAAGAAAAATTATGGAGCCTCCTTCAGATAAATCATAGGAATTTTTGAAGAGAATTTCAATCCTGATATTTTACCAAAAATTTGAGGTTCAAATGTGGAAGAACAAGAAAGTTCTCATCATTTTTCCAACCCTATTTTTCTCTCTCCCAAGCACCTTCTTGAATCGATGGAAGTAAAGTGAGGTTGTTTTCCTCTAAATCACTTGTGTGAGTTGTTTCAAGTTTCTAAAGTTTTTTTAAGGATGTCTCCAGGTTATATAATTCCATTAATTCTCCTCAAAGTATAATGGCTCATTACATGTCTCGATTAGTGGGTTGCAAGTGGTATCTTACAGTTAGAATGTATGAAGGTATAGTCTTAAATTTGTTGTTTGAAACAAATTTTGATCTTGAAAAGAAGTCTCCTTCCACAATTCCAATATGATTGGTCAAATCTCAATATGGTCTCATTGTAGTAGAATGATGTCATAATTCTCCATTTCCCTTAAACTACCTTTTAGACTCAAGTCATGGTGTATGAGTTATGGATTGCAAATGTGGTTTCCACCTCATTCTCGTATATTCTCAAGGTGTTAAAGATGGTATAGTGGCCTTATCCTCATGATTCTTTCCCTCAAGTTGGTTGGAATAGGCTAGAGGTTTATTTAAGGATTATAAAGCTAAAAATTGACCAACATACATGTAGTGCTTCACCGTAGTAGGAAAAATTTTCATGCAAATGTGAAACTTTTGGTGTTTAGAAAGATAATAATGTTCAAATGTGGTTTAGGGATCCATCTTAGTAAATCAAGGTCAAATAAAAACTCAAAAAGTTCTCACTCTCCTCTAAAACCAAATTATGTTAATTATCATTGTACAATCGCAAAAAAATTGTTGGGAGTGGCTTACAATGTCAGCAAGGTTAAATTCATCTTACAAAAGGTACATGATGCTTGTATAGTGCTCTAGGAAGTGAAAGTTTTAAAAACCATTAATTAATTACCAAGAAATTTATTTTTGAGCCCTTTCAAGCCTGCACAGGTGATAAAACCCTATGGCTAGGGTTTAGCCAAGTGAAATCCTTGAATCACAAAAATGAACTAGTGAAATTTCCCTAAATTTTGAACACTTCTTTTTCAGATTGTCTAACATATTTTCTATGCTTGAATCCAAATCATCACGGTTCCATCAAGTTCTTTTTATAGTTCTTTTGTGACACGGTTTAAACCTTTGTTATAGTGTTGGTACTTGACATAAGTGCATTTTCCTTATTTTTGAAGACCTAAGACTTTTTTCAAAGCTCAATCATAATATTTGGAGCTTTGAAATGGCTTAAGGAAAGGTTGAATGTGTGTGCGAGAGAATCTCAAACCTAACGAAGCAGTGATAAGTCATCACTAGAAAGGTTGGAATAAAAACTAGTTACTCAAGATTTTCATCAATAAATTCAAGTGATAAATTATGGTTTCTATTTCATAATAGTGTTATTTCATAGCCACCTTCAAGGGTATATTAGCCTTCTTAATTCTCGAGCTTGTGAATTAAAATTTTCAAAGTTCCTCATTGTAGTTATCTGACTAACTTGAAGATTGAACTTTGGTATCAAATGATTGAAATGTAAATGGAGTGATTCAAAATATTTTTTGGAATATTTTTATTTGTAACTCCTTTTATTTTATCAGAACTTTGTATGTGAAAATTATGGGCTTGCGAGAAGATCATTTATTCTTGTGTTGACAGGGTCAGTTTTGGGATGTAAACTAGCAAGAGAAGGTGTAAGAGAGTTTAAATTTTTCCACATGTTATCCTATGAACCCCAAGTTTCATGAAAGAGTTATAAATTATTGCAAGGATGTCAAAGGTCTAAGGATTTTTTAAGACAAAAAAAATGGGCGATTCTGAAATGGCTTTTCCTTTTATCTTGCTTGAATTATTCAATGCAAATTTTTTGGAGATCTTTGAGATATGAATGTGAAAATTTAGGGTTTATGTGTGCCATAGTGAATACAAAAAAAAATTGAACTTGAATCTACAACTAGAGATAGAGTTTGAAAATGTGAATATTTGACAAAGTTGGGAATGGTTGTGTGATGAACACATGTTGAAGGATTGATTTGTTAATAGAGAGAAGAGTGCAGATTATACTAATATGATTGAAATATGAAAATATGTTGAATTAGTGAAAGGTGGAGTAGCCTAAGTTGAGAATATCAATACGAAATAAGTCATCCTCATAAAGAAGAGTGAGTTTTAGTATGAAATATCACTCTTAAAGCCATGTTACTAAAAGTGAGTGAAAATCAGATATATGATTGGAGAGAATGATGTTGAATACATAAGGATATGTTGATGTAGAGAAATAAGTTGAAGAAAGGAGAAAAATGATATGAAAAGCTAAGGAAAACATAGAATACGGGTGAGGTTCTCATGACTATAGGTTTGTAGGTGGATGAATACATGAGATAATAAATGTTTGAGAGGATAATTTAAAGGGTGAAATATGTCAAGATCTTATAAATGTAAAAATCTTTGTACAATGGTGTTTGTAGTAGATTGAAAGAGTGGAATGTGACATGAATACATGTGTGAGATGAACCTTGTATGACAGAGCTTGAATGTTGATAAGGTGAAAAGAAGAGAGGGAGATTAGTAGAAAAAATAGAAGAATAGTGAGATAATTTAGAGGTAATCATCAGTTGTAGAAGACAACAAACCAAGGGTGGTCAAAATATTGAAGAAGTCTATATTCCAACTTAGCATATGGGGAGTTGTTTCTTCCTTGTAAGTTGAAGCTTACAAAAGGTCGGTGGTTGTTGGGCCAAATTTTGGAGTTAAAGCTTCCAAACAAGTTGAAGCTTATCAATGGTTGAGTGGTTTCTCAGTTAAATATTTGAAGTTTCACCTCCATGTTGAGTAGAGGCTCAACTTGAAATCATGTAACATTTACAGGACATTCTTGTCCTAAGATAGTTCTTGGTTTCAGTGGGTTTTTCCCCATTTGGGTTTCCCATATTAAATTTTATTTCTATGTATTATCTCTTATTCTAACTACATGTGGATGTTGGTTTGGTTGTGATGATACAAAAGTGAATTCATTTGTGAGGTAAAAATTGAATAGACATTGATTCACCCCCTCTCAGTGTCCTAATTTCATACAAAAAAAGACCAAAAATAGCCCCTTTGAAGCCTTCGAGCACTATTCTTTCTTACATATTAGTACCCTCATGAATCAAGTTAGGAAATTCTCCACACATGAAACACACTTGAAAAACATGTTAGCACATTCATCTATGCTAAAATGAGGATGACATAATTGAAATTTTGGTCGAGGAAGGGTTTACATTGACTAGGAAATGGAATTCCAAGTGTGTTTTTGGTTGTCATGACCAAAATTTTAAATTTAGCATGACAACAAGTGCATAATCAATTAATTAGTTAAGTCACTATAAATTACTTTTACATCTAATTTTATTTTATTTTTAAAACAACAATGAAACATAACAATTAGTTTTGACTGGCACTTGAATAAGGGAGAGAAGAGATGGAAGGAGGAGACTTGAGAGGAGGAGGGAATGAACTAAATTTCAGAGGAGGTTTCTTAGTGGGAATAGGTAACATTGTAGAAGACTTGAGAGGAGGAGGGGATGAAATGTTTTTAGAGTAAGTTACTTAGTTGGAATGGGTTTGACCAAAGGCTCTTAACTGACCAAAGGAGGAACATTAGTTACTATGGAATAATGCTTAGTAGAGATGGAAGGACCAAATTTAGGAGCCCATTAAAATTTAGTAATTAAAGATGAGCATGAAGCAGAATGTTGTGCAGAAAATGAGATAAATCACTGATGCTCAAGGTCTTTAATTCCTCATTTTAATACATATCAATCATTGTCATTGTGTCCATTAATTGTGTGATAATTGCACAATGGAAGACCTATTTACTTGGCAAAACAATAAAGAGGATTAAAATGAGTAGTTGGCAAGTTGATAAATTGATGAGTGAAGAGGTGAGGAATAATATCATGTTTATTAGCATTGAGATCAAACTTGAGAGGTGTGGGTAGCAGAAAAACTTGGGGTTCACTAATATGAGCACATGTAGAAGTCATTGAAGTAGAATGAGGAGCATCCTTTAGATGTTGGATTTCAGCTTTAAGATATGTAAAATTTGTTTCCATAGCTTGATTTTTTTCTTGAAATAAACAATGCCAAGCTTGAATGGAATCTAAGATGGATTAATTAGATGGAGGATTAGCGAGAGATAGAGGCATTAGATAGACGCATCAAAATGGAACTTACTTAAGTGGGTGGCATATTACGAGGGGGTACGTAGTGTCTAGGGATTTTTTTGAGAACAACCTTGCAAGGTGGATGCATTTTAAGTAGGTCATCCAAAGAGATTTGATGAATTTGAGGAGCCATGAAATAATATTAGATATAGTAAAAAAATTAAGGATCCAAGTGTATGATCACGAGTGGGGTTCACCAAAATTATTTAACTTAATTTTAATTAAATCTAATTGCAGAGTCACTCCTGAAATAAATGATATATAAATGTTGAAATATAGAAATGACATAAGAAAGCTAATATTTAAAGTATAAAATCCTAATAAAGAGATTATTTAAGAAGACTTAATTTATTTTTATGCAATTTGGAACTAATCTGGGAAAGAAAAAGTAATGAACAAGATGCCAAAAGCATCATAATAAATCTCCGTAAATTTTGTAAATCATGAATAAGGTTGGGTAGGGGCATGTGGGTGTTGGTGACTGAATTTAGGCACATGTGACCATGTATCAACTCTAGATCTGGTTTATATTGTGTTGCAAAGAGTGTCACGATTCTGCTATCTATTGATCACTTGTTCACACTATGATCTTTGAGGGTACATATAACTATTAAAATAGATTTTCACCTGCACAAGCCCACAAACCACATCAAAGCTAAAAAGGAAAATACAAAATGGGGATTAATATTGACCCCAGAGGTTACCCTGAGAGTGAAATTATAACCGATTGTTACACTACAACTCAAACTCCATGTAGTTCATGTGAGTGTGTGTAGAAATTCTACCCTAGGATGCCCTTGTGCAAGTTGCACTTGCTAACGGGTAGTATCTAGAATATAACAATGTAGTAAGAATGTGTGTATGGAATAGAATGAACTTACCCTTCCTATTTTTGTATACATAGTTGGTGCAGCCCTTGTCCCTTGAATGGATGCTAGATGGATGCCTTTGAGTGCTTTAGGTTCCTTTTGAATGCAAGCTTAGGTGATAATAGTAATGTTTATTCCTTGGTCCTTGATTTGAACACATAAATATGCATTTATATAATTATTTTGTTTGAATTTAATAATTGACTACTAGAAGGACAAACTATAACTGAAAAATATTCCCAAAATATAAAAGAGACCCAAAATGAGTGAGTAAAGTAGAAAAGGGTTAGGGGTGCCTAGAGGGGATAGGAGTGCACGGGTGTTGCTATCCTGGTTGGGCACTAGTGTATGAAGATATAAAAGATAAATTAGTAAAATCCTGAGTAAGTTGTAGGGTGTATATGATTGAATATAAAATAAGAGATGAAGAAAAGAGGTCAAAGATAGTTTTCAACCACTAGTTTCTTATTTAGGAATTATGTAAATGCTAGTATGCTTTTAGAGCCTAGAATTCACCCAAGTGTGTGATTTTGTGTCTACACTTCCTAAACTACCATGTATCATCTCATTACTCTCTCACACGCCTCCATATGGGTTGTTCCCTTGTAGTTAGTTTCAAAGGGATGTCCTAATGTGACAAAAAGACCAAAAACAGCCCTTTGAAGCCTTTGGGAGCATTATTCTTTCTTAGATCCTAGTATCATCATGAATCAAGTTAGGCACTTCTCCACACATTAAACATACTTAAAAATAATGTTAGCACATTCCTCTTAGCTAAAATGAGGATGATACGATTAAAATTTTTATTAGAGGAAGGGTTTACATTGACCGAGAAATGGAATTTCAAGTGTGGGTTTGGTTGTCGTAACCAAAATTTTAAATTTTACATGCTAGACATTTAGCATGACAACAAGTTAATACGTGTTTTTACCACAAAAACACCAGATCTTAAAAATACCAAGCTAAACAGAATCAAACTTGCCCTGGCTTTCATGAGGCTCCCTTCATTTGTCCCAAAGCAAGACTAGATCTTTAACTTAATACTCACGAGACTTAGCTTTCTTATCAAAAATTTCCTTGACTTTTTGTTGGTGAGATGAGATCCATTCTATGATAAGGAATCATTATTTTTCAAGATTATGTAAATACATGATTTTTTTCTCAAAGGCCTCCTTGAAATGACCATTTTCTATTATCTTAGCTAACTATAAGGCAGGAAATTCCAATGTAATGGGTAACTCTACATCAATACTATATATCAACTTAAAAGGAGATATATACATCACTCTTTTCGGGAGTTATACGATCAGCCCATAAGGCATCATACAACTTCGTATTCTAGTTCCTTTGCATGTAATTTACTAGTTTCTTCACAATGGTAATGTATTCTTGTTTGTAGACTTTTCTTGTCCATTTCCTTATGGGTATTTGTACACACAAAATCATGCACTTTAATACATTTTTATCCTAAAATCATATTAGCATTCATATGATTCCTAAGAAAGAAAACTAGTGATTAACAACTATATTTGGCCTCTTTTCTTGGTTTTTAATTTTTGTTTGTTCTTCCACACCCTATATCTCATTTGGGATTTTCCTGATTTATATTTTATAGATTCATACACTAGCACCTGAGCAGGATAAAAATTCACGAGTTCTCATGTCCCCGTTGGGCACCCCTCACCGTTTTCACCTTACTCTCTCTTTTTGGGTCTCTTTTATCTTTTGGGCATCTTTTTCACTTATAGGTTGGCCTTCTAGTTGTCAATTACAAAATTCAAACAAGGAAATCATATAAATACATAATCATGTGTTTCAAATAAAATACCAAGCACTAAGCATTACTATCATCGCTTAATATTGCATTCAAAAGGCACCTAAAGTATTCTAAACCATCCATCGAGCATCTATTCAAGGGCCAAGGGAGTGCAACAACTCTACATACATAGTATAGGAAGGTGAAGTTCATTCTCTTCCATCAACACATTGCTACATTTAGCTACATTCCACTATCAAGTGAAACTTGCACAAGGGAATTCTAGGGCACCATTTCTACACACACTCACAAGGACTACATGGATTCTAATATGTAGTACAGCGTTCGATCATAAGTTCACTCTAGGGTGACCCCAAGGTCATTTTGATTCCCCATATTACATCTTTCTATTTAGGTTTGATACGGTTTTGGGCTTGTGCAAATGAACTTCTATTTTTCAAGTTCTGAGCACCTTCTTCATTCAAGGAGTAACTCTCAAGTGATCAAAGAGAAGTAATAGAGACAATCTTTTGACATAGTAAAAATCATATTCTGATTATTTACGTATTCACAAGCACCTAGAAGCAGTCTTTAACACCTAGGTGTCCATGTCATGTCGTGGGTGCTCATGTCAAGCCTCATTCCTCTATTCCACAATTTATTATGAGAATTTATGACACTCTACCTAGCCTGTTCAACATTTTTCCTAGTCCATATTGGTTCCAGATCAAGCGAAAATTAGATAAATCCTCTTTCCTTTTTCTTTTCTTAGGGTTTCATATTTTAAATCTTAGTTTGTTAAATTGTGTCATTTCTATATTTCAGCATTTTATACATCATTTAGTTCGAAATGACTCTATAATATTTAGATTTAATCCAAATTAAATTAAATCGGAAGAATTTTAAAGTGAAAGACTATATCCATAGAAAAATTTAGTTAGTTCATAAGAAGAAAAAATTGGAGCATTATCGGTGATCATTTTATGGGACACTTCAATGCGAACTAATATATTTTCTTTGATACAATTACAAATAACTTCAAATTTTATTTTATTTATAGGACTGTTTCTACCCACTTAGTGAATTAATTTGTAGATTTTAGAACGTGAATGTGATGAGTATTAAAGTTTGGATTCATAATACCAATAAAATCAAGTCCCCGTTGTCTAAATGGTTCCTTGATAACTATTGGTTTCAATAGTAAAGTTTCTAACTTAGGTCTACCTACAAATATTTGACATGCCTCACACTTAGACACCCATTTAGTTACATATTTGAAAATGGTAGGCCAATAATAACCTCCACAGAGGATTTTGTAGGCATTTACTAGGGAAGAAAATTTTCCACCACAAGCTTGATCATGATATTCCTTTAACAAAAAAAAAAATTGTTCATTATCAACACATCTCAAGAAACGACCATCAATTCCTTTCCAGAAGAGAGAATTATCTCACAAGACATGTCTTGATACTCTAAGTTTTATTTTTCTCTTCTCCTTTACACTTTGAGATGTGATTGAAATTCTTCATATGTCAAGAAATATGTAATATTAGAATACCATTCATCGATAATACTAAAAATAGAAACAGATTGGCATTTCTTCATATTTACCATCATCGGGATCATTGCCCTTGCTTTCACTATCAATTGACACAAACCCCAACCTTGTATAAGCTTAGTTGGTTTGATTTTTATGTCATATTATTTCACCTTGGTGATCAAATTTCCTCTCTTGGAACCAAGTTATTTTTGAGTTAGAATAAATTTTACAACCGGGACAGAAACAAATCAATAGAGTGAGAATTCAAAATATAAAACCTAAATTGTTTCCCCACTTTAACAAATGCAAAGGCATGTTTCTCCATCGAAGAGAATTTTAGTTCATGTTCTTTCAATCCATAACTTGTAAAGGCAATGGGAGCTTCAATTTCTTCATTATTTTTCTAAATTATAATGGTGGAAAAAGTATGCTTTGAAGCATAGAAATAGATAATAGAATCCTTATTAAAATATGGATATACCAAAATAGAAATTTTTACAATACCTTCTTTTATCATACCAAATGATCTCTTTCCTTTTGAATTCTAATGTCACGATTATTTTCATTTCATCATTTTAGATATATGTTGATTCAATTTAGAAAAATCGGAGTAAATATCCTAAGAAAATTAATTTTACTAAAGAAGGAATGAACGCCTTTCTTATTGGTTGGAAGAGAAATATTTTGAATTTCTTGCACCCTATCTGGGTCAATTTTGATTCCATAATTTAAAACAACGTGACCAAGAAGTTTTCCTCCTATTACCTCAAACATATATTTTTTTGGATTGAGGGATATATCATGGTATCTACATCTCTATAAATCAAGCTTAAGATGTTGAAAATGATCACTCTTGACCTTGGAAAATATTGTGAGGTCATCAATATAAATAAAAATACAATTATTATTTAAATATCGAGAGGGACATATCTATCACTCTTTGAAAGGTGGCTCATACATTAATAATTTTAAATGACATTCTTCTTTTAAAAAGGATCCTTTTGGAGTGGTATAAGAAATCTCGTTTTGATCTTGAACAACTTTAATATTGTTATTATTTGAGAAGCCATCAAACATGGATAGAATTTTTGACCCAATCATTATTTGGAGAATTTTATCCATGATAGGAAGAGGGTAATTTTCTTTTAGATAAGCTTGATTTAGGTTGTGAAAGTTAACACAAATCCTTATTTCACTATTTTTATTTATCAAAGGTATAATATTTGCAATCTAGATTGAAAGATGAAAAAGGAATATAATGCTAGTGTTTAGCATCTTTTGAATTTCTTAATAAATGGTACCATCAATATTAGGATTGTATTGTCTCTACTTATATCCGAAAGGTCGAATGCCAAGCTTTGGAGGAATATAGTGTTGCATTTCTCTCGGTTTAAAGGTTTCCAAATCTTCATGAGAATATACCAACACATTTATATAGCTTTTCAAAAGTTTCACAAATTTCCCTTTCTCCTTGGGAGAGCAACACTTTCCAATGTTGACAAATTTAGGATCTTCATCGGTTCCTAAATTTATCTTTTCACATTCAGTGATTGATTGGTGTTTTTGTTTCCCTTTTTAATAAAATGATCATGTCTCATTAAAAATATCCTATAGGTTGACTAACCCTTTAGATATTCTATTTCCTTTCAGCTTGATAAAACCTTCCTGATCATTCTCACACTCAATTCCTTCCTCAGTCTTGGATGAGAGAGACTCTTTATACCATGCTTCACTACCTTCAAATTACAATGATTGAAGTTGTCATTTAATTCGATAAAAGAAATGAGGTGTTGATTATCGTTGAATACTTATTAGTTCTCCACGGTATTAGGTAAACTAGGCTTGAAGATCATCTCAATAGTATATTTTTCTTGATCAAAATCTAGATGAGGCACCAATAGTGATCTGAAGACTACTAAAGCATTTTCTATTGAATTATTCTCTCTTGATATGACATCAACTAAAAAAACTTCAAAAGACTCGATTGAGTCCAACACCCTATTCCAATAATGGTTTAACCTTTTGTTTTTACCTAAAAAATTTCTCAAACATATTTCACTATAAGATCAACATCACCTTGTTCTTAGACATTCTTGACTCCCATTTCCTTTACTACTTTGAAACCAAGTGAAAGCACTTTATATTCATATTTATTGTTAGTATCAAGCAATTGCAGCTTATATGAGAATGGATATGTTTTTCATGAAAGTGAAATATGAAATATCCCTACTCCTAAACCAAAAGAAAAATAACTTCCATCAAACTTAAGAATTCAAATGAAATTTTAATCCTCTTTAAATACATTTAAGGAATTCAATTCTAAATCAAACATAAACATATAATTCCCATTATCAAGATCTTGATACAAAATTTTCTGTCTAAGGTCATCTATTTTCTAAACAATATATCTTGTATGTCTCGCAGGAAATAATTTCTTCATTTCTCATTTTACTATAATTAAATCATGATCCCACCCATTTATACCTCTCCTCCTATATCTATGTAAAAATTTCTACTCAAAAGCATTATGTAAGAAGCTGGAATATTAGCTACTAGAATGGTAATCTTGACTCATTTTTCTAGAAAAGATGCAAAGGTAACTTGGAAATCCTTTATCCAACCTATCGAGAGCACTTCCTTAGTTTCCATGGAGTATCATGAACTAAAGGATTGAGTAATACTAAGGCCAAGTGCATGAGAAAATTGTGTGGATGTAACATTTTGATAAGCACCAGAATCAATGATACAATTGCTTAATTTATGTGCTACTTGTTAGAGATAAATCTGGTTCCTTGGATTGAGATGGTATTTTTCATAAACTCCCAATGCATTTAATTGATTCTATGTGTTTCATATTTTTCCTATGCTTCAAAGATCAATCTGAGTCAAGAAGAAGTGTCAATTTGCTATAAATTTCATGCCTTAGCAAGAAAAAAGAGAAGATTCAATAAAAATGTCGAGGAACTAGTTTAATGGTATGGTTTATCAAAGTATGAAAGCTTTGGGATTACTAGTGATTGGGACTATGTTTACATTTTCACAAAGAACCTACCATCAGCACAAAATGATCCAAATAGCTCCAAAAATCAAGCTACAAAGGCTCAAAAACATGCAACCCGGACACGAAGGAAAAGGTTCCATAAATGGTTGAAAAACTTAGTTAAAATAGACTTATCCATTTTAATAAATATTGAAACATTCATACAGCCATCAATTTCATAAACAACAAGACATCAAACATGTGGTGGCAGATCAACGAATCAAACAGATGCCACATGGTGGCATTACGATAGACTTCAAGTAGATAGGCTCCAGTGGACTTCAAGTCCCAAGTAGATTGTATTTCATAAAGCTATGGGTCTAGGTAGTCGGGGAGGTCAAAGGCAGGATACAAGAAAACATTTTTTAAAGCCAAAAGTTTCTAAGTCTAGGAAAAGGAAAAATTTGTGATGCGAAGGCCGAACCAATCAAAAGTAAGCACAAAGAAAAGGAAGACTTCCAGACCCGAGGAATGTGGAGCTTTTATATTGGCTCGCATTTCACAATTATTAGTCAAAGATAAGGAAAAGGGTTGATTATGATGAAGCTTGGATATTTCTTACTAGCTCTTGCTTTACCAATTTCATTCAGAGTAAAGGACAAACTAACAAGGCAAAAGAAGCATGTCGGTTTTGTATTAGCTCACTTTTTATTAAGGAACATGTTTACTCGCAAAATGAAAGGAAAGAAAAGAAGAAAAGCTAGACCCAACGAGCCAATCAAATACTGACATATGGTAAATTAAAAATTAGTGCACACATTGGTAGGAGGTATTCCTCAAACTAATCAAATGCCACCACGTGTCAAAATTTTGTGCTTCCCAACATGCAAAACTTCAGAGGACCATATCTTTTGATCAAGAGCTCTAAATATTATAAAATTTATATTGTTGGAAAGGTCTCTTCAATCCCTTCACTTTGGTATCATCAAATTTATAAATTGAAGATATTTGGTGGGAGAAAAAGTGAAAAAATAAACATATTTTACATTAAATATGCAATTGTAGTGTCGGTTAACCACCCATCTTAATGAAGTATGGTGTTTGTTTCTTCTCTAAACATGCAAGACAGAAGGAATGAATGAATTTGGTAGGATGCCCATGCTCCTTTGTAGAATTTTAATGCACCTTGTTGTTGGGTGAAGGGGGACATTAGATTTTTCTTCTTTCTCTTTCTCTCATATGTTATGTAATGTTACAGTCTTTCATTTTCCCGAGGAGGCAGAATAGGGGTGGTTGTAGAGTTTTTTATTTAGTTCAATATTTTTGTTGCAATTTATAGCTTCTAGAAAGTAATTTTTGTATATAGTCTATAAGGAAGAAGAGATAAGGTGGTTATGCTATACAGCCATTAGCAGGTTTCGAAGGCATTTTTTTATCCCCTATCCAAAACTTATAAGAAAATATATCTCTATGATTGATTAAGTTATACTTTTACTTTTCTTATTTTTTCAATGAATGAAAGATGCAATATAGTTCCTATACTATCTTGCATCATCTTTACTTTGTTGAGTACAAGGGTCTTTCTTAGGGTCTTTTTAGTCATCGTATTCTTCTAATTACAGTGTGTATATTATTTCATAATGGTGTATATTATTCTAATAGTTAAAATCATTTGTAAAATCATATAGGCAACATCAAGGGTCTTTTGGGTGTATAAGAAAAATGTAGTAAGTGCTTTATCACAGCTCTAACTCCATGATTTGTAGTTAGGATTGGGAAGATTGTAGACAATATTTTTGCAAGATGAGTATCAATGAATGCAAATGTTATTTCACAGATCATGTTAAATTGATTATTCTTTTCAAGCATCACAATTAAGGATGGATTCATTCAATGGGAACATTAATGTACCAAATTCATAAAAGCATCTTCCCTCCCCCCTTCAAATATCAATTAAAAACAACCAAGTTATCTACATACCTAAAAATACCATACACATATTTATTCTACAAAGTTGATTTCAAAAAAATTCTATTATCAGTAAGCTTTGCCAAAAAAACCCACCAATTCTATGATCAAATATCATTCAAAGCAGCCTTGGTCAATAATGTTATGTAAATGCAATATCTGAACTTATTCATTATCTACCTTTTGATCTATATTTGATTTTTGATTGCTTACAATTAATCAAGTGATAACTCTTTTGATGGAAATATTGTATGTGTGGCTACACTTGCTTCAAATTAAGTTGCACCAACCATAAGGAAACCAAGTTGTGAGTGTTTTTCCTTTATTGAGATCCCCTAACAGGTCCTCTCACCTTGTCTAGGAAGATCTAAAAGTATCACCATAAATCCATCCTCTTTGTGAAGGTGCCTCTTGATCACCTCCTTGATTTGAGTCATTGATTTGAGTGTTAAAAAAATTCTCTACTATCAATGACAAGAACTTTTCATTGTTCATAACTCTTTTAGATTCATCCCACTCGGGTTATCTGCTCAT
Source organism: Taxus wallichiana var. yunnanensis (assembly GCA_018340775.1). Lineage (NCBI taxonomy): Eukaryota > Viridiplantae > Streptophyta > Pinopsida > Cupressales > Taxaceae > Taxus > Taxus wallichiana. The sequence goes on from CM031235.1 coordinate 518,109,982, forward strand.
CTCCCTAGGGTGCTATTTTGGAGCTAACACCCGAGTGGCATCATTTCCGGGGACTTCATTGTTATATTTGTATTTTGTGTGACTAAAACTATTTACATACATTCTACAAGTAAAAGGTTCCATCTATTTCTAGAATTTGATATTCTAGTGGTGACTCCATAAAGAAAATTTGGGATAGATTGGTTTCATCCTATTATAACTATTGATTTGATTTTATTTTACTAAATTGGAAGGATTAGGTCTTCTTTCAAATCTGATCCCACAAATAAGTTGTTTCCTAAGTTTGAATATGTTAAGCAAAAAGAAGCAGATCTAGAAGCTTGTAATTGATCAAAGTTCAAAGAGCAATTGCAGTCAAGATAATAAGCTTGATATTCCATTGGTTGAGGATTTCTCTAACACATCTAACATTTTTGAAGCATCTAGTAAGCCTAATCCTATTCTTTCATTTATTAAGGAGAACCAAGAATTTGATCTAGAATCTATTCCTTCCTCAATCTTTCATCAGAATTTTCAAAATCCATTAAACCAGAAAACTCTTGTTCAGCATTGGCTACACCATCCTTTACCTTTAATTCATGTGAATAATAACATGGTTGACCCTCCTAGAGAACCTTTCAGAATTAACACATATAAACCTATTAATTTTGATGACATGGAAGGTTATCCAAATGAAGTCCCTAATGAGATTAGAATGAGATTTCCCAAGTTTCAAGGAAATAATGTATCAATGGTGATCATCATTTAAAGCTATTTTAGAATCTAATGGAAGACTATGAGGTTGAGTTTGAGGATGTATGTGTGAATTTGTTTGTACACACTCTAGAAGAAGATGCTCGTGATTGGTTTTTTCTTGATGGATCAATTGATTCATGGCAGGAGATGAAAATGCATTCAAAGTTTCATATGGTGATAGAACTGATCCAAGGTTTCTATTATCTGAGTTTGAGAACATTAAAAATAATCCCAATGAGTGTGTCCAAGACTTCAATACAATATTTAATAAAACCTTGAAAGATTTCCCAATATTATAATACCTAGTGATGAGTCTTGTCTTATTAAGTATTCAGATGCATTTGATAAGAAAAAGCAACATACTACTTAAGAGATAAAAAACCTAGAAGTCTGAGACAAGTTTTTATATGGCTCTCTATATTGAGAATAATATTAAAACTATTCAAATTCCACCAAAGAGAGAGGGTGTGAAGTTAGTTAACCTAAAAATCCTCATACCAACAAAATAGTTGACCTTGAAGAAGTTGTCAAAACTTTGGCAGGGGTGTTAAAGAAATTTCTTATAAATTAGCATGGGATGAGAAGGGATTGTCTCCCAATCCTCAATCAACATCATAATACTTGGACACAATAGATTTAGCAATCAAGCTAGAGGAAAGATTGAGAAAAAGGACATATGGGTTCAAGTAGAAAATAAACAAAATTTTAGAGATAACAAAGCATTCCCTAACCCTTTAGTGGGAAGAGTAGTTGTTATTGAAGAAGAACATGCCATTGATTGGTGTGACAAATGCTTGTTGCCCCATGTGCCTTGTAATCCACATGTAGATGATGACAATGATGAATCTGATTTCAGTGATGTATGCATGATGGAATGTCAATCAGAATGTGAGCAAGATGTATCTTCTATTGACCTCCTCTATGCCTGAACTATGGTTAATTTTTGGAATTGTGTTGAAAATATTAAGTCTCTCCCTATTGAAATTAATGTTGAGGCTGATATGGCCCAAGATTTTGAATTTCCTAATAATGATTTTGATTATTTTAGAGCTTTGATGATCAAGAAGTATGATGGTGATGTTCCTTCTAGTGAGGATAGAAAATTATTGATCAATGTTGCAGTTACTCAAAAAAGAGTACAATCTTAGAAATAGACAAATTAAAGGACCAACTCCTACAACCAAAGATAAGATCCTTATTCTTTCTAATATCCCCAAAGGATGATCCTCAAAAAATGTGTTAAATAGAACTCCTATAATTCATCCTGAACCAAGAAGTTCTGCCCCAAACCCCACTAAGAAGAACCTTTTTCCATCTGATAAAACTATAATAGTGCCTTCTAATGCTCCTCTTCCCAAGTATAATGTATGTGATATGGCTCATATTTTAAGTCAAATAAATATTACAATTCCCATTGTAGAATTGTTAAGGATCCTGAGCATAAAAAGTGGGCCTTTGAGTATTTGGGCTTTAAAGAAGATGAGATTGTTACAAATAAAGATCATGTTAATGAGAAATCATCTCCCACCATTGTTGAAGTTGAGGTACAAGAAAATGAAGAAGATATGGAAACTCCTCCTGAGGTATATCTAGGAACTTATTTAGTAGAAACACAATTGGATGTTGACCCCTTTTTCACATCACTTATTATAAATGGGTGGCTTTTACACAATTATATGTTTGATTTTGGAGCTTCATGTAACATCATGCCTCTTGCAATCATGAATGAGTTAAACCTTAAGATAATTATTGATTTTGGTAGATGTTATGTTATGGATTCTAGAGAAGTACCTATGGTGGGATATGTGAAAGGATTGATTGTACAAATGGCAAGCACATCTAGGAAAGTACTTGAATATGAATTTTTCATTGTTGACTACCCTACCAAGTGGGGGATGTTGTTGTCAAGAAAGTGGGCAGCTAGTGTGGGAGGTAGTGTCCAAATGGATATGTCCTATGCTACCATACCATTGGAAGGAAAATTGATCAAGTTATATAGAGAAGATAAGATGTTACACCTCATTGAAGATCCTAATAATGCTTCTTATGAAGTTATTTTTATTGATGTTGACATGGATAATTTTATAGCCAACAATGTTGATTTTAGAGACCAAAGGTCTAGATGCAAATATTTAGTTTAAATACCTAGAGGTCCCTTATACCATGACCTTTGATAGAGTAGGCTCAAGTGTTGAAAATGGAGCGGGAGTTATTTTAATTTCTCCAAGTCAAGATTTTTTTAATTTCTCTTTCAAATCGAGGTTTGAATGTGCTAACAGCATTGTTAAATATGAGGCCTTGTCCCTTGGTTTAAGAATTGTATAAAAGCCTAGGATTTCTCAAGATTCAATAAAGGTTTGGTTGGGATGTAGTATGAGTAAAGAATAAAATAAATCTTGTATTAAATTTCCAAAGAAATGTCAAGATTGTTAGGCATGGTCTTATCTAAAGGGTCAAGTATGATCTGTGTGTAGTCTTTTTACTTTTTTTTTTTGTTTTGTCATGTTTGTGCTTTATTTGTGTTGTTCTTTCCCTTTTTTCTTTTCTCTACAGCTACTAGGTGTTTTTAATTGTTTTTTTTTCTAGCCTATTATGCATATATTTTGAAGGCCTTGTATGTTTTTTTACTCAACTCCTTGCCCAATGGACTAGGAATTTAGTATTTTTTCTTGTAGCACCCACAGGAGTGCTCATCCCCAAATGAACCATTGTTGTAGCTCAATCTAGTTCCTTGGATTAATTTTGTCTTTTCATAAACTCCTCATACATTTAATGGATTTAGTGTGATTCATATTATTCCCCATACTTCAAATATCACTGAGTCAAAAAGAAGTGTCAATTTGCTATAGATCTCATGCCTTAGCAAAATAAAAGAGAAGATTTGGAAAAAAATATTGGGGGACTGATTTAATGGTGTGGTTTATCAAAGTATGAAAGCTTCAAGCTCATGATGATCGAGATTTTGTCTACATTTTTCACAAATAACCTATCAATAGCACAAAATTATCCAAATTGCTCCCAAAATTTAAAGCTACGAAGGCTCAAAAACATGCAACCCAACCATGAAGAAAAAAGCTACAAGGGTGGTTAAAAAAATTAGTTAAAATGGGCTTATCCATTTTAACAAAGATTGAAATGTTCATATGGTCATCAATTTCAGCACCAAAAAGACATCAAACACATGATGGTAGATCAACAACTCGAACAGAGGCCATGTGGTGGAATTTTGATAGACTTGAAGATGGGATCTAGCGGACTTCAAGTCCCCGGAGTAGATTATATTTCATAAAGCTTTGGAGTGCAAAAGTCAACAAGGTCAAAGGTGGGATATGGGGCAACACTTTTTAAAGCCAAAAGTTTCTAATTCTAGGAAAAGGAAAATTTTGTGATGTGAAGGCTGAACCAATCAAAAGAAAGCACAAAGCAAAGGAAGACCTAATGACCCAAGGAACGCAGAGATTTTCTATTGGATCACGTAATGCAATTGTTAGTTGAAGCTATAGAAAAGGTAAATTGTGACAAAGTGTGGAGCTTTCCTATTGGCTCTTGTTTTGCCCAAAGTGTCGATCAAAGAAAAGGAATACTAGTATCGAGGAACATGGAGTTTTTATGTTGGCTCACATTTCGTAGATTGTCAACCGAAGCTAAGGAAAAAGGTAATTTTTGAAAAAGTTTGGATATTTTTTATTAACTCTTGCTTCACCGTTGTCAGTTAGGATAAATGACATTTTGACAAGGCAAAAGAAGTGTGATTGTTTTGTATTGACTCACTTTTTATTAAGGAACATGGACCTTCTCGTAAAGGAAAGGAAAGAAAAGAATCAAAGCTTGACCCAGTGAGCCAATCAAATACTGAAACATGAGAAATGGAAAAGTAGTGCACACATTAGCAGGAGGTAATCCACTGAACTAATCAAAGGCCTCCATGTGTCATAATTATGTGATTCTCAACATGCAAAACTTCAGAGGACCATATCTTTCAATCTAGAGCTCCAAATATTATAAAATTTATATCATTGGAAATTTTTCTTCAAGTCCTTCACTTTGACATCATTGAATTCAAAAATTAATGATAGTTGGTGGGAGAAAAACTATAAAACACATTTTGCATTAAATATATAGTTGTAGTGTTGTTCAACCACCCACTTTAATGAAGTGTGGTGTATGTTTCTTCTCTAAAAATGCAAGACAAAGGGAATGAATAACTTTGGAAGGATGTCCATGTTCCTTTGTAGAATTTTAATGCACCTTGTTGGTGGGTAAAGTGGGAAATCAGATTTTTCTTCTTTCTCTCTCTCCCTCATTTGCTATATAACGTAAAAGTATTTCATTTTCCTAGGGAGTAGGATTGGGGGTAGTTGTAGAGTTTTTGATTTAGTTCAGTTTTTTTGTTTCAGTTTATAGATTCTAGAAATCAGTTGTTTATATCTAGTCTGTAAGGAAGAGATAAGGTGGTTGTATTGTATATCCATTAGCAGGTTTTGAGGGTATTTTTTGTTTCCCTAGATATGACTTACAGAATATATCTCTTTGTGATTGATCAATATATCATTTCCCTTTCTCTTGTTTTAAATGAATGAAAGATGGAATATTGGACATGTATCATCTTACATTATTTTTACTTTGTTGATTACACAAGGGTATTTCTTAGTCATTGTATTCTATTAGTTCTTGTGAGATTATTGTAGAATATTTTATATTAGGAAATGGTTAAAATGAGTTGTAAAATCCTATATTCAAACATCACTTTTGAAGAGTTTGTGTAATTCCCTTAAGGGTCCTTTGAGTGTATAAGACACATATAACAAGTGCTTTATCTTAGCTCTAACTCCATGATTTGTAGTTAGGATTGGGAAGACTATAGACAACATTTGTGTAATTTAAGTATTAGTGAATGCAAATGTTATTTCACGGATCATGTTAAACTCATTTTTATTTTCAAGCATCATAGTTAAGGATGGATTCATTCTATGATAACATTAATGTACTAGATTCATAAAATAAGCTACCCTTTCCCTTCAAATCTTAATTAAAAAATAACCAAGTTATCTACATACCCACTAAGCATATCATACCTAAAAACCATACATATGCTTATTCTACAAATTCGAATTCAAATTTTTTCTATTATTAGTATGATTTGCAAAAAAACCCACCAAATTTTGATCCACTATCATTCAAAGAAGCCTTGGTCAATAATGTTATGTAAATGCAATATCTGAAGTTGTTCATCATCTATCTTTTGATTTGTATTTGATTGTCAAGTGCTTATAATAAATCAAGTGACAACTCTTTTGAGGAAATATTATATGTGTGGTTGCACTTGATGCAAATTAAGTTGCATGAACCATATGGGAAACCAAGCCATGAGTGCTTTTCCTTTATTCAGATTCCCCAACTAGATCCTCTCACCTTGGTCTAAGCAGAGCCAAAAGTAGTAGGGTAAATCCATCCCCTTTATGAAGGTGCCTCTTGATCACCTCCTTGATTTGAGTCATTGAGTTAAGTGTTGAATAAATCCTGACTATCAATGACAATAAATTTTCATTTTCATAACTCTCTCGAGCTAGCCCACTCAGGATAGCTACTCATATGCTAGGGGTGTTATTTTGGGAACCAATACTGCTATCAACAATGTTACATAAAAAGGTTCAATTTTCTCTAATGTGGAGAGAGTGGAGGCCAACAGGTTCTACAGAGATGGAGCTTTAGGGGTAGTTAAAATTCCTTTTGAAGAGGAAGTAGTTTGGGATGACTTCATATTAACAAATTTAGTAACTTGAGAAAAAACTTCAAGATGAGTTTGATAGTATTTTGCTTTGGAATTTTGGACTTTATTTTTTTAATATGATCAATTATGTCAAAAGAGGCTAAAGTAGAGGACTCAAGATTAGACATAATATGGGCTTTAGGCTTATCCGATTTGGGATTTTCCAAAACTTTAGATACAAGAGATGGAGAGACAAAGGTATTTACTTTTTTAGTTATGGGTATAGGATATCCCCACTTTACAATCATGGGTATGAGTCTTGGAGTTTCTTTGAGTTTCTCTTTTTTTCTTTGGCTATACAATATTATTTTTCTTTCTTAATTTTACTCTAGTCATAACTAGATAGGATTCACTATTCATATCCTTTCTTGCCTCTTCATAATCATCTTCTTTCGATTCATATGTGATGAAGCCAATTTTTGAATCATCAATAGTCTCATCGGCTTCTCCAATTTCCTCTTCAACTTCTTCCGTAATTACTTCTTCATCTACTTCTTGGGTTTCACAACTATATTGACTGGAGCTTTTATAGGATGATCTTAAATGGCTATTTTAGGTTGAGTTATAGGTAAATTATTCATAGATACAAAATTCTTTCTAGGAATGTCTTTGTATGGGGTATTCTAAGAGAGTAATTTTTTAAGAGAAATTAGGTCATTATCCATTTTTGAACTAACTAATAAGAGTTGGTTTCCCCAAAGGTTGAAGCTTTGGCTTTAGTGGGCTCATTTTTCAATTTTCCAAACATAATTAGATTGTCCTCTACACTTATAACTAAATTATTGATCAACCTCAAGATTGGGTAATCTATCCCTTCATGATGTGAAGCTTACATTAGGGAATTTGGCATTTATGAAGAAACACATTAGATTTTCAACATTTGGATGAGTAAATGTTGGAATTTTATGCATGAGCCTATTAAACTTTGTCATGAAATCTGCATGGTTTCATAAGGTTCCTTTTTCAATTGAGAAAATTGAGCCAAAACAGAATGATAATCTTCTATGGGTTTAAACTGGCCTCAAACTTTGTCTTCATAGAATCCTAATAAATAAAACTATTTGGAGGTAAATGATAAACCATTCTACAACATTTTCTTACAGAATTTTAATGAAGAGTCTAATGAAACATCCTCATGAGCAACCCCAAGTACTCTGAATGCAACATTAAATGTTTCCAAGTGTTTGTCAAGATGAACTTTGCCATCTCCTTTAAATTTTTGGAAAAAAAATTTACTCCCCTCAGGTAGGTCATGAATAGGTTGCATTAAAGCCAAAGGCCCAATATTTTATCCCCATAGAACTACCAAAGAAATAATTTTAGGAAAGATAGTTTACAAAGGAAGAGTTGGTCCCGATAACCCCAAGGATTCACTTATACTTGCTTAGGAAGAAGGTCTAAAATTCCTTTCATTGGGTGGTGTGCTCATAAATATTTTTCCTTTTCCTTTCTTTTATAGAGATAACCTAAAAGAATATTATTTCCAAATGGAAATAGTGATCTTCAACTCCTTATGGTCTCGCTAGCTTGTGTCTGTCTCCGCTCAGCCTAGTTTTAGAGCTTCTTTGAATGTTTTTACTATCTCATTATAATAAATCATCATATCTAATAAGAATTACTCAAAATCACAAACGTGCCCCATGGTGGGTACCAAAAACTATTGGATGACAAATCTATAGGTGAGCAAAAAGTCAACAAATTATGGGAAAATAGCCCCTCCTCTCGATGGGAGGTTCCCTTATCTGAGAAAAACTAATCATATAGTATTTACAGATGTAGACACTAAATCACAAACTTTGAGTAAATATCTAGTCTTGATTGCATACTAGAATTCATGTCATTCATAAGTAAGAAAAGCTCTAATTAACTTGTGTCTTTGGCCACCCTTTTTGCTTTTTATTACCACTTTTGGTCTTTCACTCCTTGCTTAGTATTTATTTCCATACCCCTTCATTTCTCATCCTATACGTCGGTGTCAAGCCAAAGCAAGGCGAGTGTCGTGCTCCCATGCCCTCTAAGTGCCCCTAACCTCTTTGTACTTTACTCACATCTTTTGGGTCATTTCTATCCATTTGAGCATCTTATCCATTTGGTAGTTGGCCTTTTTGGGGTTAATTATGAAATTCAATAAAGGAAATTATATAAATATAAAGTTATGTGATCATAATAAAGGACCAAACACTAAGCATTATATATCACCACCTAAGGTTGCATCCAAAGGCTATTAAATAGCATTCAAGCATCCATTCTAGCACCCATCACAAGGAACAAGGGTTTGTTTTCTACATCACACTTCATATAAGGGGAGTTCATTCTATTCCACACACACATCTACTACATTTTCTTATAGCTAGTTACTTGTTTATTATCAAGTGTGACATGCCTGAGGCACCTATGGCATGATTCCAAACACACACACACAGCTACATTGGGTCATGTAGTGCGATGCTTAGTCATACGTTTACCATTGTGATAGTTGAGGACAATGGACCCCTCATTTTACATCTTTATTTTTTATAATTTGATTTCTATTTGAGGTTTTGCAGGTAATTTATTTATTGAAAGCTACATGTGAATCCAATGATCATTATCCAACCTCATAGTGACCAAAAGTGACTATTTATGATACCCTTCGACCCGAGAAAAATTCAGATCCTGCAGAGACATGTCAGTCACTACTACCTAGAAACAGATTCAAGTAGTGGTCGTGGGGCGTTCATGACCTCCCTCATGTAGGCGCTAGTGACCAGCCTCAACCGACATTTACACAATTTTATGAGCATAGTTACGACATTATGTACTTTTATTTCATCAATTTTCCATTTCATTACACCTCCAGGATTATTACGAAATTAGCTAACTATCTTATTCCCCCTCTTGCACCTAGGGTTTCATATTTTTCTAGCTTATTTCTTGGGTTGCTTTTTGTACTTAATTGTTTAATAATTTATTGCTCTGATAGCAATTAGATTAGGCTTTTATTATTCACATTTAGCTTAATCAACAGAATCTAAAATTAACCAATGAAATTTCTCTTAAGGATACTAGTTTTGATGTGTAATCATATAAGGTTGAATACGAGAAAATGAAGTTAGAAAAGAAACCATTTTCAAGATAGTAATGAAGAGAGAAAGGAGAAACAACAATTTCAAATAAGGAGAAACTAGATCTTACTTTACTCTCTTATGTTAATAAAGTTTGAATACACACATTCACATATAATGGAGATTCTTTGTGTTAAACGAGATCTATATTGACTCCAAGTTCAATAACTCTTGATAAAAAATATGAACACAAAGTTTATAAACCAAAATACATAAATAATGTAGAGTATGACTATAGAGATATAAGAAAAAGATGGAAATAAAGGGAAAATAGTTCTCTTATATATTCAACAATTATGTCTTTTTACATCAACTAACTAGCATCCAACACCTTTACAAATGAAAATAAGCCTTTTATAGGCATGAGGATGAAAATAACTACCTAAACATAAATAATTGCTACTTTAAGTTCCTAATTACTTAAATAGTTAAATCACTATAAATGACTTTTACATTTAATTTAATTTTTAAATTCAACAATGAAACATAACAATTAGTTTTCAACTAGCACTTGAAGAAGGAGAGAAGAGGTGAAAGGAGCTAAGACTTTAAGCTTCAACACATGCATCAGAAACTTTGTTACTACATTTTATATTTTCAATTATTTTGGCACAATTGTGTTGGTGAGATTGGTCATCCAACTTCATGAGGAGTTCTCCATTTTAGAGCTTGGTCCACCATACTGAGCCAATCCTTTATAAGTGAGGGTACAGACACATATTTGCACAAACAAATAAATGATCTTTTATTCAACATATCATATACATAATATAATGACTATTAAATATCCATAGAGATAGCTAAAAAAATTCCTAATAAATAGGAAGAACAAATAAAAATACTTTGTTTAAAGGTATTTGTTTTCATGTTTTTACCCTGCGTAAAAATGAACAACGAGGATCTACAAGCTAAAATTTTCAATGTTGGTGTATAAGATTTTCTAGAGTTCTTCTATACCTTCATGATGCCTTAGAAGGATCTTCAAACACATGGGAAGAAGGATCTTCAAATATAGCTCGATTGAGCCCAAATCAACATATAAGGTTGGGGAGCTAGCTTGGGTTATGGTGAGTTAAAAATCATGATGGCTTGGGGCCCATTAACATACCTATATCAAGTGAGTTGTTACAAAGGAAATGAAGATGGGATTAGATGGTGCCGAGTCAACACATGACTCATTACACAACCCAATTTTCTCGGGCCTCATGTTAAGTGTCCTCCAAGAATAGCTCGGTCAAGATAAGAACGAGCTCGGTGAGTCTTAGACATGTTGGTGAAGTAACCATAAACGAGCTCGAGTGAGTCGATCAAGGACCAATGCAAAAGAATGAGCTCGAATGCAAACAGAGCTCGATGGACAACTTGGCTTAGAGGTTTGAGTTAAGTGAGAACTCAACGGATCATTGGGACATAGCTCAATCGCTAAGAGATAAATCGATAGCTCGATCATTAGGGTAAGACATAGCTCGTTGTGGTGGAGTTTTTAGATGAGCTTGTGAGTTTGAAAAACATCTGTACATTACGGTATGAAGCTCGAGCCAAGTTTTGGCTCGGTATGGGAGATGCTTTACACTGGGAACTTGGGAGTATTTGGGTCGATTTGAGAAATATGATAGGAGCTCGCAAGGAGCCATTGACATTGACAAGGGAAAGTAATTTTGGAGTTATGATCTATGATTCATGAATTGGAGTGTCGAACGTCGACACTACCTCATAAATAACTCATTGGAGCTCAAGTCGAGTTGTATTGAAATCAGTTGAGTATCACAAAGAGCTTGAGATGTTAGCTGAATAAGTTTGACATTGAGGAATGAATAGTGTAGCAAAATCAAATGACTCAATGAGCTATTTAGAAAGATCTAGGTGAATCACAAGCTTGCAAGTAGATGTCTAATTCAACTCACCCAGTGAGCTTGATACATGACAAGAAGCTCGAAATTTATAGTGGTAGTAGCTCAAATAAGCCATCACAAGATTTCAATCATTCTAAGTCATGGTGCTTAATAGGAAATTTTAGGGGGTGGCATGGTCAAGTATTTGATGCAAGTCAGAGCAAGCTCAATCACTCTGAGTCATTGGCGAGCTGAAGGCAACACTTCCTTAAAAGGGAAATGTAGTGAATTTGGCTTAAAGCTCATCTCACAAGAGAACAACCAAGCTCAGTTCAAAGTGACCATATCAAACTCAGAATCCACCATGATAGAAGGATCCCATTGTCAGAATTGAACTCGTATGCGGCCATATCATTTGGGCAAGTAAGGATTGATTCACAACGAGCTCGTGAGTATCACGAGGAGTCGATGTAAAAGTGGGGATCAGTTTTTGATACACCAAGATGGTTCACAAGAGTATGATAAGCCATTGTAAGAATCCCACACTCGGGGAATTTCAAAGATCAGTGGCCAATGGGAGAATTGATGTCATTCATCCAAACAACATAACATGGGATCAAGAGAGCCTTTGGGTCCCGGGGTCCAAGAAACCACTTCATGGGGATCATGAGAATCATTGCCATGTGGAATTTTGTTGATGGAAAACTAGAGCATAGGTTCCATGTCGAGGTAAATGGGGAAAATGTATGCCATATTTCTGAGCATGACAAGCCAATGGTGGAGAAATCTTAGGCCAAAACTATGGCTTATCTCCGAGTTAGTCAGAATGGCATGTTATGCCCACCGACAAGTCACTATTTGAGTCAGAGTATAAAATGTTGGAGTAGTTGAAAACCGAGTTATTAGGTGATTCTTTGTCTCCCATGATTAAGTGCTCCATGATAACATGGTAAAGTTGCCATTAAATGTGCTTAAGATGACCAATTCATCTATCTAACCAAAATTCGAGCACTCATTGCAAGAAAAATGTGAGCTTGAGTGGCCCCAGTTGTTCACCGAGGTTCCCTAAGTCAGGTACGTAACACACAGGAGACTAAAATTGAATTATCTCACTCAAGCTTATTCACATCTAAATGTGGGGAAGGAGAGATCTTGAGTGTATCAGGAAGAATGCATGCATGCCACTGGGGGAAAGTTGTCTACAGATTCGAAATGAAGAATTTGTCACAGGCTCACCACGAAGTAGTAATGAAATGTGGAGCTCACTCATTTGAAGCAAAGTTAAGCATTGCCAAGGTAAAAGGATAAGGATCTCAAAGCTCATGTTGTCTATTTAAGCTGATCGAGCTAAATGGAAAGTTTCTCGGCTGTATGGTGGCTAGCTCGGTAATGATGTGTTCAAGGAAGAAGATATTTCAAGCTCAATATAATAGGAGCTAGAGGTGGTGGTCGAGTTTCTCAAAGAGAATGGATATGTGAATCCCATAGGTAAAGGTGCTCACCAAAGACATATAGCTCGGTCGGCACAAAGGCTTAACATGGAGTTTGATTCACGTAATGAGTGGGTCATAATAGCTCAAAGTGGAGGGATCTACAAGATCGACACTCATGTGAAGAGCTCGGTTTACTACTGAGCCAATGTGGTCTTATTGATGGGGTGGTCTTATTAGATTCAATAGAAAGATTTTGGTCGGTTGAATAGTGAGATAGCTCGAGGGGAAAGCGCAGTCAAATTTTGAGGATGAGTCATGGGAGGTCTCATCTCATGGCTCGGGTGAGTCATCAATGGCTTGATGAGAAATACATTGAACTCGACATTGGACCTTAAAACTTAGTCGACAAGTTGGAATCATGTTGCAAGATGGTTCTCGAGAATACGCAGTCCAACGGTAATGTGAGCTTTCTTGAGCTTAACATAGCATTCACAGACTACATTACATGTATGGAGGAAGATTGGATTATCACAACCATCATGAGCTCAAGCAATATTGATCAAATATATGGATTTAATAGAGATTCGAGATATGATTCAATTGCGTTCACTTAGTCGAGGTGTCAAATGGAGTTTTTGGTGGCGAGTTCAAAAGGTGCGAGTGAGCTCGGTCGATGCGCTCAAATGAGGGATAGCTCGATGCATATCAAATAGAGCTAGGAAATGAACTCATGTAGAGGAATTTTGGGTTTGATGTGGAAGAAGAAAAGGAGCTCAGTTATGGTGGAGAGCTCAATTTTAGAACTCGGCCAGTAGGAACTCACTCGGTTGCGATGAAGATTTTGGAGCTCACCGACATATGTGACTAGCTCGATGCAGTGGTGGAGGAGCTCATCTAAGGTGAGCTCATTTAGGAAACTAAGAAACTTGGTCAATGCAATGATGGTGAAGGAATTGATGAACAACTTGGTAAGTTAGCTCGGTGATCTAACCACCGAGTTGGTTTCTTTTTTACCCATGCACATGGACCCTCCCTCTTCATGTCAAACTAGTTTTCGAGGGGGGCACCTTAATTTTATTAAATTAATATTTTATTTTAAATATTTTATTAATAATATTTTTATTATTATTAAAATATTTTATTTAAATATTCCTTTAATTAATTGAGAGGATTAAGTCAAACTGGGTATTAATGGCACATGATGGAACCTTCTCAAGTGGTTCAACCAACTATAATAAATACATCATGTGCCTTCAATTTAGGAAAGAAATTTATGACTTTTCCTCTTCTCTCTCACATCTTCTTTTATAAATGTAAGTAGAAGCTCATTCCAAGAGGTTAGACAAGTGTATAGTTTTCAAGAAACATCCTTCTTCTCCAATTTGTTCTTGTATGTTGAGGGAACTTTCAAGCCTCCTTTCCAAGACTATAATGGTAACTATTGCCTCTTCTTAATGTATGATGCATTGTGCATGTTGTTGAAGTAATAAAAGTGTGTGTTTTGTGACTAATCTTGGTCCTTTCATCCTTCTATACTTCTTTGTGCCTTTCTCATGCTTGCAGGTACATTGTGCAAGTTCAAGTTTCTATTGCAGGTTCTTAGAGTTTTGTGCTTATCAAGTGGTGGAGTATTGCATGTAGTTGAGTTGTGGTGCTTATTCACCCTTCTCAAGTTCATCCTTCTTCACTAGAAGACTGATAGATTATTGTGTCTGATTGAGTTTAACAAAGGGAACGCATGCTTCCTAGTCTGTGGTATTTTGTTACCCTCTCTAAGTTGTAGTAGGTGAAGTTGACTTGTGGTGCACACACCCTCTTCAATCAACCCTTCCTGAGTCTAGCAATACCCTTTATTTGGTGCATCACCATTCCCTAGTATAGCTTCATTTCTTGCAAATATCTCTCTCTAAAAACCATGAAAATGTTAGCATAGGTCTAGATAACTTGACGGTTATTGCACTAGGAGTAGTACAATACTTAGTTTAGGAAGAGGAATTCAGCCTTCTCTGGAAGTTCACCTCGAGCCCAAGTCCCATAGCTTGAGAGGTGATCCCATGTTTCCCAATCACACCAAACATCATGTTCACATTCTTCATTCGGAGGGTGCAGTGATTTGGCGACAACAGATGATATTACGAACCTAAAAAACTAACCAATAAACTAGATAAGTTGTTTAAATAACAATTAATTTACATCCTCACATTGATGTAAAAAATATTACATTTACATGTAATAATTAATAGCCCAATGTGAAGCACTAATAATGTTTCCTAACATTCCCCCTTATTGCGAACATGGGAGGAAAAAAATTGCACATCCTCTGCAACTTACATCTCGTGCGTGCTCATGATCTGGATGGTTTTTCAGGAGAGCCAACAACCTTCAAGGATTGTTTTACTGGACAAATACCAACCAACAAGGATGGTTTTCAAGACAACCAACAACCTCAACAAGAATGGTTTTTCAAGTGGCTTCTGACAGACAACTATGACAATTGATGGTTTTACAAGACAAGAAATAATTGAAATATCATGATGTTTCTTTTCCTTGTACTTTCATTTGTCCACTATATTTTTCCTTAGGGAATTATGTCAGAAATACTACTCATTGTTTACAAATTTGAAAACTAGAAATAGGAACACACTACAAAACAAGTACTCTGAAAATATAACTCACTAAAAATTGGAAATATGAAACCATAGAAAAAGCAAAATACACACCACAAAATGTCACCATGACTTCATGTGGCCCTTGTCATTGTTAATTGATGAGAGGTCTTTGATTTACCTCCACCTCCCATGCCTCCATCCTCTAGTGATGTGCTACTAACTCAACAAAATGAATATGTGAATATCAATCAATTCCACATTGTTTATTTTATCTTCCCCCACTCAATGTGAAACACAAATTTTATCAGGACATCGAGTAACACCAAAAAAATATTCCAACTAAAAGTAAGGAAAAAAAATTATTTTTCGACACTTTGACTCCACAAGATGACTATACTTTGAACAACATGAAAATATGACTTAAGCTATTTATACTTGATACTTTTGATGTTAACGATAAAACATTGAAAATAAAGTAATTAAATATTAACTTCTATAATACGTAAACAATTTTTATATATGTTAGACACTTGACAAGAACAAAAAGAAAAATATTTGTAACTAATACTTTTGTTTTAACATCTCGAGTATTTAAATTAATGAAAATGAAATCTAGCATGAATAATGACGCAACAATACTCATACACAATGTATCTTATGGTTTACACACCAACGGTATTGATTATTAAACAACCTATTTGAAAAAGTCATAGGAAAATTACTTTTAATATTTTACAATTATTGATCGAATAATAAACAAACACTTGACTGTATAATCAAAAGTTAAGAAACTAAACATGAATAACTAAGAAATAATAAAAACTATGATATTAATCGACGTTTGACCGACTACTAAACATATATTGTATTTGAAATTTGTAGCAAGTCGAGTAGCAGTGTAGAGTACACGATTTGGATTTAATCTAGGAGTCTCGTGCATTAGTCATTTAGTAGAGGAGAAATTAGATCAACAGAGTATGGATACCAAACAACCAAATTCGCCACCAAGATTAAAGAGGATTCTGTCATTTTTTAGTACTACTTTAAATTATGGGAGAGGTACATAGTCATATAATTTTAACTATGAATTTGGGTCTGATGGTGAATTGTTCTCCTAAAAAAAGAATCCAAGAATGACCTAATAACAAGTGTAAAGTTCTCCACTATAACTTGGTTTGTTGTGCTCGATGTCACATTTGTAAATATAATTTGATTCTTCCTACGAGGCGTATGTCGTTAAATGCACCAGTTAAATGAACACGATAAATTTATATCCAAATATGCATGAATTGTTAACTAGAATATACTTGCACTAAACAAAGTGCACAAAAATGGTGCATGAAGTAATTTTATCTCCAAGGTAGAAAATATTAACACCAAAAGCTTATATCACTACAAATAAAAATTGACTATTCTAACTACGAGTTAAGAGGAGAAAGTAAACTGTCTGAGTTGAAATTGAGATAGTGGATCTTTCTTTATAAAGTAACAAATGCCACAAATATAATTTGACATGGAAATCAAGAAGAACACAATGCATGCATACACTGAGAAAAAGACCTAAGAAATAGTCTATAACAATTCGAAATATATATGAAAAATGGAGAGCGTGATACAAACTTGCATAGATCCTATATGTATATTCATTATGATTTCTTTGTGGCACTATATTTATTTCTTGCAAATTCACGCCATTATAACAAGAAGCATTCGAATAGTATGGATCACATCATTGAAAATTTTATCCCGCAACTATTCTAAAACCTAATCAACAATTTGCTCATCGATTGGGGCAATTGCAAAGCATGAACAAATCCCCTCACAAACTCTCACATGGATCTCATCACTCTATACCAAATGAAGGTATAGGCATATATTTACACTAACAAATAAATGATCCATAGTATTCCAAATAAAATTGATAATGTTGAACTGTGAAAATATAATATCTTCTAATAAATGATCTTCTATTTAGCATATTATAGCTAAATAACTTCCTAATAAATAGGAAGAAAAAATAACATATAATTCTTTTAAAGTTTTTACGGACCTAACAAACCCGACGAATAAACTATATGATTTATGTAAATAACAACTCATTTACATCCTCACACTAATGTAATAAATATTTCATTTACATGTAATAATTACTAGCCCAATGTGAAGCACTAATAATGTTTCCTAATAATAAGCTTCAATTATCACATCGATTAGTTCAAAGAGTTCTTCCATCTTGTCTCTTTTAAGATTCTAGGATTTGTACAAATATTCCTTGATCAGTTTCCTAAAGTGTTCCTTGATTTTATTTGTTGAGTTCCATTGGGAATAATTTCCTTGGAAAGATCATAACAGAGAGCCCTAAGATCAGTGAAGATTTAAAATTTCAAATATTCTCCCTTTTGAATTATGTTTTGCAAGTCTGTGGAAGCCTCCTTAAGAACCTTCATTCTCCATTACACACTAAATGACCTTGTCGAAACATATTATTCTTGGCATCATTAAATGTTTTCTCTGAAAGAATAATTTTCTCATCTATGAGAGCCATGATGTGAAGATATTGGATTACATCTACCCATATCTTTGTCTCCTTCTCAATATTCTCAATTCCCGAGCTTACTTATTTCGTATAGTAATAATGTTATCATAGGTCTTACATCCCTCATTTATGGATTAAAGACTAGTCATGAGTATCTTTTCCACCCATAATTTAGTAGCTTTCCCTTAGATGGTATTTTTATGCACTTCATCTACCACTTTCATATCGATATCAATTCTTTGCATCATAAGCTAGGAGAGAGGCCAATGGAGTAGGAGTTAACTGATTAGTATCAAAAGAGAGGAAATATTTTATATAAGCGAGAGAGGGTTTACACTCACTCTTGAAGTTTTTCTCGGAGTTTGTTTTCCTTTCTCCACTATCTCAATAACCTTAAAATTGTTTCTTTCAAGTTATATCCCCTTCAAGATTATATTCCCTAAAAATTTCTTGTAAGCTCAAAATCAATGGTAGAAATCTCATGTTCACTCTTATCAACTATGGGTCTAGAAATTTCAATAAATTGCTGACCTGAAGTATCAATAACCAAGCGAGAAGTTGTCTTAGCTTTCTTGGTAGGAGGAGGAGTACCAAGAAGTGCAGCCACAACATCATAATTAGGAACCTCAACTTTTGATTGATTTTTCCTCTTCTTACTTTCAATCATGGGTTGGACCCAAGAGAATGAAGTATTTAAAATATCACCTAAAGATGTTCTTTTTGATGTTATTCCAAGTTCTCGGGGAGGAAGAAAAGACTCTAATGCAATGACAACTATAGTAGTTGTAAGAGGAGAAGGATAGGGTCTTTGTGTATTCTATTTGGGTCTGGAAGCACTTTCTTTCCCCAAATCCTAAGCTAAAATTTCAATGACTTCTTCCTCCTCTTATTCATTTTCTTCACTTTCCTCTTCTTTTTCTTCCTCATCTCCTTCTTTCTCACCTTCTTCTCTTTTTATTCTATTTGTTCGAGTCTTCCTTCTTTTGATTGTTGAATTTCAATTGTTTTATCACTTTTCTTCTATAATTCATCCTTTGAAGTTTGTACATATACTTTCATGTCGATGCTTTTCAAGTGGAAGAAGAATGAATGTTCTGGGAGAGACTACTTCCTGAGAAGCTTTGAATTCTAACACTTTTTGGTGAATCATTTCTTGGTTCTTGAGAGAATAGGATCACTAATATCATCCAGGACTATCTTTCTCCTTGAGTGACCAATGAATGGTAGGAAGAGGAGAAAATTGGATAAAATTAACAAATTCAAGTTCTAGCAATTTAGAATTATCATTAATCATACCCTCTCGGTATGTTATATAGCTTGAGATCCTGAATTTCTTGAAGTATCATCCTTTCATGAATCCTTTTTCTTACTTTGAATTCATCATCACAATCTGCCTAATAATATTCAATTGTAGGCACATGAAGATATGATAGATGAAGATTATTATTGATGAAATTCTTAATGTCAACTTATGTTCTCTTTTTCAATGGATGCATATGAAAAGGGGAGATATTTATCTCAATATTTTGTGAATCAATGGATAACCTACAAGTATAATTTCCTAGGGATATTGGGTATTGAATACTAGAAAAAAATTTATCCCTAAAAGTTCTACGAATATTCA
Source organism: Taxus wallichiana var. yunnanensis (assembly GCA_018340775.1). NCBI lineage: Eukaryota > Viridiplantae > Streptophyta > Pinopsida > Cupressales > Taxaceae > Taxus > Taxus wallichiana. The sequence continues at coordinate 518,129,625 of CM031235.1, forward strand.
ACTACTGCACAATTCAATGAGAATAATTTTATCATTGCAGTAAATAGGAAGTTTGTATAGAACTCCTTCATATCTTACTGATTCTTATATATGATAATCTTTGAAATTTATTAAACATGCTTCCATACACTACCATCAGTTTTTGGCTTCCTAAGAATTTTTTTTGGTAACACATCCCTTGAATAACCTAACTAAAAACATGGTGAATGCATCATTAACCTTTCTAAAATTTCTTTTTTTGTCAAGGGTTAACTAGGTATAGTAATCATATATTGGAATATTTTTTCTACTACCCTAACTTGACAATCCAATCCAAATTTGGTATCCAAAAATAGTTTATATTAAGTATGAAGTCATGTGGAAGGATTTGGTTTGATGAACCTGGATGAATTGTTGAGTTAGATTCTCGTAAATTATTTATCCCCAATTCAAAATTTTCTTACCTTCACAAATTATATTGATGAAGATCCACATTTAGTTCTAAAATTATTTTGTTGAAGGAAGACCCGTCACTCTTTCCAGAAGGGTTATGATGTCAAATAATTCTTCAATAAAGTAGCTCTTATACAAAGTATTTGGTAGCTTTGAAGGTCATTTCTTTTTGTCTTCATCCAAGAATTTGCAATCATATTCTAATACTTGTTTACAGTCAAATTAAACTCTTTTTAGGATTCATCTAAAATTTCGACTTTAAAATTTTTAAAAGTGGGGATAGAAAGAGTTAAATTAATGTGATGTGCATCTAACTAAGCAAATAGTTAGTCTTGAGGATCTCTTAACTCTTTGGTTTGAGGTTCAAAATAGAAAGCACATGCCAAGACAATACCATTACATTAGAGAGAGATAGGAAAACCTCCAACATGGGCTAGGCACTTCCAAGAATCCTTTGAGCCAATCAATTTGGGTTTTTATCTTTCATTCTTCCCCAAAATTCTACAAGATCCTTGTGTTTAATATCATTGTCATGGATATCTGGTAAAAAAAAAAATTTGGAGGATATTGGATTATATCTCACGTATTAGAACTTCATTTTGTATAGATTAGAAACACTGGTGGGAGAAAAACTATCCTTACTAGGAAATTTGGGAAAAACCAGGGTGGAAGGGCACCACACTAAAAGAGAATGAAACAAGGGAAAATAATTCTGAGAATTCTTACTAATTAGATGAAATGGAAGGTTCCCTCTCAACAATCCAAATATATTTGAAATTTTTTTAAATGGTAGACGAATGGTGGAGTTATGACAAGAAAATGGTTATGGATGGCATGACAGGTGATAAGGTAGAGCTCTAACAAGAAATTTGGAAAGATGTGAAATTAATGGGAAAGAATAGCTTACTTTATTTATAAGCCCACATTAAATGCCCTAAATTTCCTTCGAATTGATTAATCGGGGTTAGAGAGAAATTGGGAATAATTCCAAGAGTGTTTCCCAAGTCTAATTTACCTAATTTCTTGACTTTAAGATGGTGAAGGTGGGAATGCAGGGAACAAACATAATAAAGGAATTGTTCCTAATGTGTTGTCTAGGTGTCGTTTATTCAACAGTCATTGGTGGAAGATTTGTGGAGAAAAAAGAAAATATGAGAAAAACTCAAATGGTGCCACTAAAATCCTATATATCTAGTGCTACTGCTTCGTGTTAAGGGATTGGGTAAGGCTCTTGATCAAAGAACACAAGGAATGAAAGAATTGTTGGCATGTGAGTGTTTGTAGTATTGTCTTTAATGAAAAAGGTGTATACTCATTAATGAAAAAGGTGTATGAAGACCAAAGTAGGCTTAGAATTATGATGCCATGGATAAACAATAAGTGGCTTGATTGCAAAGGTGAATATAGTTTGACTAGCTTGGTCCAAAGAGGGCCTAATTATGAGGCCTAGTCAACAGGATGACTTGGTATGAAGGAATGAAGACATGAGGAAGCTGGAGAAGTATGGTCAAGGCATAGAGAGCATGAATAGTGTGTTTTAAGACACTCATGTGGATATCAAAGTGTGTGTATGGTGACATAAGCTCTTAATCAATATTGGAGCATTGATTCTCGGAGAATTTTGTAATTGGAATGAGTTAAAATGATATTTTATGCTTTATGAATGATCATTAAGAACCTAAGTAGGTTCCAAACCCTCCTAAAACCCTCATTTGAAAGTGATGGAGAATAACTAAATATTTTGTTCCTAAAATGAATTGGGTGAGCTAATTTGATGATCTTGGCTTGTAGAGGACTCCTTGTACTTCATTTTGGTGGTGGTTTATTCTCCAAGTCAATTGGTAAGGTACATAAACATGATTATTTTGAATAAATTTGTTGTTATAGTTAGGTATAGAAGGTTTCATGGTGAAAATTATGATGTGGGATCAAGCTTGGGATGTGCCCCAAGTTTCCATGAGAAATTTCAGGTAGGTTCTTTACATAAATATGTTGAAACAGTCAACCAAGATGGCCTATCGCTTAAGGGCTAGAAGAACCAAAAATAATCAAGTTAGCTTGAAGGGTTAATGATGAAAAGGCATAGTGCTAAATAAAAATCTAAGCATGGATAGTTAATAGAGCTCTAATACAACATATTTAAGATCATGACTTGATATGGTAAGGTGATTTAGTGTCTAAGTTCAAATGGTGTAAAATGTCTCATTAGAAGTCGATCGAAGGTCCGAAGAATGGAAGTGCAAACTTGAATTTATCCATATAACCTAAAAAAGTAAGTGTTTTAATATGGATTATATGTTTAATGCATTGGTTGGACATGAAAATGAATTTTCGTGTGATGGAAGCCTCTAAGAAAAATTGGTTTTTGGAGTCTTAAAACCCAGTTAGAGTTGTCTCATAAATGCAAGTATATTTATGTCATTAACCTTCAAATGAAGCATGATTTTGGTTTTAAAAGTTACACAAGGAGCTTATATTTTTGTAAATGTGCCATAGAAGGTATGAACATGTGTTTTAGTGCATGAGCTAACTCATTTTATGAAGACTTGTTTTTATGCGTACAACCCATTTAATACCTTGTCATAATCGAGTCTTGCATGGAGTGAATGAAGATGTTTTAGTTAATCCAAGTCTGTGAAGGTAAAATAGAGGTACTAAAAACATTCTCCAAGCATCAATAAGTTTTGATAGTGCATACATTTTTATTAGTGAAGCAATCTTTTGACTGGTTTTGGAGTTTTCATGAGTATGAGAATTCAGCTAGGAAGAAGAGTGGAAATGGAGTCTTATGCCCTAACCTATAGTAATCCAAGAATTTTATGATGTTATGAACTTTATTAAGATTCATCCATCCTATTTTCATTGCATGACATGATCTAAAAGTGATTCTCTTGCATTCAAGTTGAAGACTGGTTTTTGAAGGCCATGCACCTAGTAGAACATATGAGCTCGATGGAGGTTTGTTGAGAAAATGGAAAGTTTTAGAATATGTCAAGGATTTATAAGGATATGAGAAGACCTTTTTAATGTGAACACTTCATTATAACACTTGGCATGAGTTATGTTTTCTAGAGAACAAAGGAATCTACATTGGAAAGAGGAAAAAATGGAATATGACAAAATTTCAATGTCGGCATGTCGATGGAAAAATATATTTTTGAGAGGCTTCAGATGTGTAGCGAGTGTATAATTATTTTTAATCCTCGTAGGTGTTATAACTATCATGAAAATCATAATAAAGGTTAGTATTTGTAACTGACACCCTGTAGATGCAATGATTACATTATCAATGTTTTAAAGTGATGTCATCTACGACCTTGGTATGAGTTGAGGAAGTTAGAAGATCATGTAGTTAGAAATGGAAGTGTAAGATGTGTAAGATCATGTTATCCTCATATATATTTATGTCTTAGTGTGGAGGTAAAATTTATTTTGATGACAAAATAATAGGTTTATGAGCTATTGAAAGAGAGGTGTGAGAGAGGTTTATCTTTGTGTATGTAAGGTCAAATGTGTGTGACTTGAAGATTGTATTATGCGTACTATGAGCTGATGTAGATTGAAAGAAGGAGAATTCATCCTTGTATGAATGAGAGACAAAATTTTGTATGAGTGAAATAGGTTTTGAAGTATGTACTTACATCAATATGAAGAGATGAGAAAATATATGAATCAAAGTGAGTGAAGAAGGAAGATGAAGATAGAGGAGCTTAATAAGAGATCACAATTTGTTGGTTCAAGAAACTAGATGAAGGTGATAAAAATCTTGTAAAGTACAAGTGGGTGCTTAATAAAGCAGGGAGTTGGTGTTTCCTTGTAAGTTGGAGCTTATAAAAGTTCAAGTGGGTGTTTGACTAAATTGTTGGGAGTTGATGCTTCCATGCAGTTGGTGCTTCAAGTTGAGTGGGTGTTCAAAAAATTGAAATATCTGTAATTTTTATAGGACAATTTTCCACATTAGTGCATTGATTTCAGTGTGTTTTTATCCCTTTAATGGTTTCTCACATTAAACACAGTCTTCATGTGTGTTTGTTTCTTATTTTCTTGTGTTTGAATGTCATTATTCCTTCATGGTAAAGGTTGATTGCAATTGAGTGACTTGTTGATTTTTAGAAGTGATTTCAAAATTTTGAGAAGAATTGATTCACCCTTCCCATCTTAGTGCTTGTGTTTTCCAAAAATTGGTATCAGAGTAAGGTCCTATTAGGGTAATCTCAATAAATTGAATGAGATCCTATTGAAGCACAAGCATGGCCATGGAAATAGTCTCTAGAAGTGGTTCAAAAGATAAGTATCTTCGTGAAGATGAAATTTTAGATGAGGATCATGTTAAAGTAAACCTTGAAGTAGAATTGATTAGTCCCCTTGAGTAATTGAAGCACTAAATAAGGAATAACCAAAAATTGAATTTAATGGTGAAAGAATATGAAGAGAAAATTAGTCTTCTTAATAAAAGGTGTAGCACTAAGGATAAAGAACATGAAGATGGACTCAAAGAACTTGAAACATAATTAGAATTGATCTCAACATCTCTCAAAGCCAAAGAGGAAGAATACCTCAAATTCTATACGAGTTGAATTTTCAAGTTGATAAAGTGAAAAAATCCCTTTAGGATAAATATGATACTTACATTAGATATGAAGAATAATTGATATCCTCGAAAGTTGAATAGGAAGAAGCAAACAGTGGATTGAAGATGTATCAAAAGTTGGAGAAGTTTTTGATGAAATTTTGGAGAGCCAAAGAGCAATGGGTGACAAGACAAACCTAGGTTTCAAAAGAGATCACATGAAGAAGTGTGAATATGACAAGGTTGGTTCAAGCAAACAAAAAAACATGAAGAAGGCCAAGGAGGTAAATTCAACAAGGTTCAACTTAGTTAGGCAACCTAATGCATTAAAATATGAAATATATTACAATGTCTATTGTTATACATGCAATGATTTTAGGCATAGAGATAAGGAGTGCAAGAATTTTTAAAAGATGACCATCTATGGAGGGATTACAGAGAGATGAGTAATCAAGAAATATAATTTGTTTAAATTGTCAATAAAAGGGATACACTACCTATATAAATCATCTAGTCGGTTTTGGAGAGAAGAAGACTCGGAAGTATGAATAAGATAGTATGATATAGTTGTAACAAGGTTAGTCACTTTACTACAAATTTTCATGATCATAAGGCGTTTAATTTAGGTTAGAATATCAATTCACATCAATCTAGAAGAAAGAGTTATGTTGTGTGTTATAATTGTTATGGACTTGGACATTTTGTAAGGTATTACTATCAAAATTAATATTCTAGGTATAACAACAAGCTTCGTACATTCAAAGGGAAAGTTAAGAAGGTGATTATAATGAAATCCAATCCTAAAGGTGATTCTAAGTTAGCAAGGCACAGAGACAGCCACAAGAAAGAAGGATGTTATGTATGAATACAAGGTTAAGGAAACACACTCCAGATTAAAAGAGGCAAAGTATGATAAGAAGACAACATATACAGATGATAGAGAGGAGAAGCAATCAGAAATAGTCACAGGAGATACTACTTTAAGCAAGACATCAAAAAGTGTTTATAGAGATAATAAGGTAGTAGACAAGCCTAGTGCCCCTGGATGAGAGAGATTAAATGAATGAGGTGCATCATAAATGCTTAACATGTCTTTAATTAGAATAAGAATACATAGGAGATGGAATTTTCACACCTAAAGGGTCATCTAAGAAGAATAAGAGGGTTTCAAAGGTAGAAAAAGATAGCATTGAGTCATTAAGCTCTTTTGATGACTTTATATTGTTTTAGTGATCTAATAGGGATTGTGTGTCTTCTCTAGTCTTCTAGAAGGAATTTACCATCTGAAAGAAGCATGGTGTGTTATTGAAGGTATGTTACCATCAGTATATATTGATTAAATTCTTCACAATGTTGGAAATGTGTAAATAGTCCAAATTATGTATGTTTAGCCCCTCTCATAAGGTATTAGTACATGTCTAGTCTTTATAGATAGTATGAAGTCTTTAAAGAGTTGAAAAGTTGTGATAAATGTCTTGATTCCATGTCTTAGAATAATTTGTAAGGAATTCTCTCAATCAACCCATTCAACTTTGATCAAGTGTGTCATAGTGGTCGAGATATTTATCTTAGTCCTTCATATATAGAATCATGGAAGAAGTAAACACTAAATAGTTTGTCAAGGTCTACAAATAGATTGTTTAAGTCTTAAGTGAGTGTCCTTACTATGAGAAGAGTGTGTGTGTGCTTTTCATGATTTTTAAATATTGTAGTAGTCATCAAGAAGAAACAGTCCATGGTCTAATTGATATCTCGAGAAGCAAGTGTCTTGTCTCATAATATTCAAATGTGAATAAGATGATATGATTTTATAAGGTATTGAAGATGTAATCCATCAAGAAGGAGAAGAATAAATTATCTAAGGGGATCATTGAAAAGTTTGAGTTTGATCAAGGAATTACCTATGATAATCAATCCATCTAAGCCCATCTAGTCTTATGAAGAATAAAAAATATACAATGAAAAGCTCTGTAAAGAGAGAAATTGAAGCGCAATCAAACAAGTGAAGTGGTTTTCAAGCTCTGTGGTGAAAGAATGAAAGAAAATGGTGTCATGAAGACACTAAAAGTTTCCTAAGTTCATTGAAATATGTGCAAGAGATATCAAGTAGTCATGAGGTATAGTTATGTTATCAATTATCTCATTCCAATACAAGAAAAATTCATATGTTCTCTTAGTTTGAATATGAAGACAATCTAGTAATGATGCCTTGTCACGTTGATTCAAGTAAGTAAAGTGGTCAAAGATTTCCTAGTTGTGTGAGTCCTAGGAGGTCATGGTCGAGTATTGAGAACAAATTATCATGTTGAGTTTGATTTTCAACCTACAATCTTGTCTCATTCAAATCTGTGTTAAGCCAAAGATAAAGGTCCGTAAGATATTTTCAGATATAGTTATAACCCTGTATAAAGTGAAACCATTTTGTTAGTATTGGTGGACTATCCATAAGATCTCGTGGTCTTCAAAAGTGTTTCAAAGGTGGTCATATGTGTATATGTTCACCTTCAACCTAAAAGGATTGTGTTCTTTGTCGAGTTCTTAATACCCTAGGTTAGAGTTTCATAGAGGTTTGAGGTAGACTTCATCAAGAATTTAAAATGATCCTTGTTTATTGAAAGTGGTATCAATTTACTATGAGGTTATCTTTAAAATAAGGTTAAGTTGAATTGAAGAAATTATTCTCTCGTGGAGCAGGTATTTTTCATTCAAGCATGATCTTAAGATGTCATGGTATTATCCATTCTATGTGATGCTTCAAGAAGATGAGAAACTAGATAAGGGTTGATATTATTGCTCTAAAAGGTCTTAAATATATAATGGAGATGTTATAGACACTATCATGATGCAAGGATTTTGGTGTCAAGAAGAATTAAGTTTTTCAGATCAGTGAAGACAAAAGAAAGGGTTTCTCGATGTAAACAAACAGAGTTACAAGAAGGTATATGAGTTCAAGAATTCCTCATTATGATCTTGAAGGTCTCGAGACTTGGTTAGGTGTTGGTTAAATGACAAGGATGTTTGATCCATGAAGGCAAGTCAGCCAATCTTGCATAATGTATGATTAAACCATTAGAGGCAAGGAGAAATGAATGGTTGCATGGTATATAATACTATTTCAAATAGGAGGTTAGGAATCCAAGAGGATTTGGTGAGGTTTATAAGGCTAAAATGAAGAATTGAGACTAGATGAAGAGCTACAAGTTAGTGGAAAGACATCAAACTCGAAGGTATATTTTTTTATCTTTCTCGGGTATTGTGATAGATTTATAAGATCATGAGAAGACTAATTACAGCCTATGCATAATGTTTCATGATGGTTTAAACTTATGTATTATATTGAGAGGAAGTTATTGTTATCACAAAATCATTGCACCCTCCGAATAGCTTGAAGGTGAATATGAAATTTGGTGTGATTGGGTAACATGGGATCACCTATCAAATTATGGGACTTGGGCTTGAGGTGAACCTTCAGAGAAGGCTGGCTTCCTCTTCCTAAACTAGACATAAAACTAATTCTAAGGCAACAAAACAGATAACTATACCTATACTAACATTTTTATGGGGCTAGGGGAGAGAGATTTGCAAGAAATAAAACCTATGCTAGAAGTGGTGATGCACCAAGAAAGGGTTTTTCTAGACAAAATTTCGGCTGCCGATGAAGAGATATGATCATAAGGAAGAATTAACATGCATTACAAACCCAATTTACATACAGTACTTCACTCCTTGATAAGCACAATGACCTCCAAAACTTGTAAAAGAAACCTGGTTGCATAGTTCACCTACAAACATGAGAGAGGAAAATAGAAGTAACAAAATCATGTAAGGACATACAATTGATCACAAAACATAGCTTCCATTACTGCAAGCATGTGCATAGTGCATCATAACATTAAGGAAAGGCATAGGTTGTCATTACAATTTTGAGAAGAAAGGCTTGAAATCCTAAAAATTCACAACAAATCAGCTTGTGAAGAGAGGGGAAGCTTTCAATAATGTCTAACTCCTTTGGAATAATCACCCCTTTACATTTTATATCACTTTGGTGAGTTGTTGAGAGACAGAAGGAAGAAACCCTAGAATCTAGGCCAACATGTAGGCGAATGGCCAACCATGATTGCTTCATTCATTGCAACTCCACCTTTTGAGGCAATATTTTTGAAATGAATAAATCTCACAATTTGGAACACTAAAACCTCCAAAAAAATCCATTTCTAATTATTCCACTATGTAGCTCTCATTTTCTCAATTCTAACAACTATAATTTTGTGAAAAACGGGCAACCAGGGAAGAAGTTATGGCTTCCTGAGTAAAATTTTATTATTTGTGCATCCTGGGTATCAACTCTTTAATAATGGCTCATGATGCTTCATAAATTCCAAACTTGAATTTATCTTCATCAAATTATAAATAACATTTTAAATTTTCCCAAAAATAACTTAGTCTGTGGTGGCCCCATAATTTGAAACCTGCACTTGGAGGGGTATTAGTGTTGCATGGTTAAACAAAATGGCTTGTCGATCTTCCATTTTGCATTGAGCCACCTTGCATGGTGATTTCTTTGATTTTACAATGTAACCGTCTACCACATAAATTCAAATGATCTTGCCTTAATATCCCACCTTGCATTGATTAGCCAAGTGATTCATTGATTGGCCAAACCATATGTTTTAAATGGTTAGCGAGTTGAGCCACGTTTCCACTTTCGTTGACCGCTTCCACTACCAACTCAATTACCGAGTGGCTCTTCTAGTGAGATATTAACACTACCCACCACATATTTGCTTTATTAGCCACCACTTGACCCGTTCAATGATCCAACATTGACCCGACCACCTTGGATCCATGTGTACGCATTGGTTAATCCGCCGACTAGCTCGGCTCGGTCCCCATTTTCCGTCCTTGCCACCTTGATTTCGTAAAAACCTCGGGTTCTAAACTAGGAACCTCCAAATTGGCTCACACATTCAAATCCCAAAAATCCAAAACTCTAAACTTTGGATTTTTAAGCTTTCAGTCCAGGCTCTCTTTTAAATTTTACCAACTCGTCTTGGTAGAGCTCCAAACAGATAAACCCTAAAATCCTGAATGAGCTATCTCTGAAACAAACCCTCAAAAATCCCTTCATGTGGCTTGTCTTGGCAAGCCATCCTCTACAATGGTTACTCATCATTCATTATTCTCATCTTGGACCATCAACACTGCAACATTACATTTTGAATCTCATACCACGACTCTTCATTATACAACTGGACAACCTAATTTGTTCTCAAAGTACTTGATGGTGACTCAATTTTTGTTATTGCTTCCAATGATGTTGAGCCATTTATAGTTCATTCATGGATTTCTCTCACCTACTAATACAACCTACAAGCTCTAATTTTCTTTTGTAATCCCCAGATTGATTTAGATCTCACCCATACACTATACTTCTAGGATGATCTAAGCTCTATCGATGCCTCATCTCTCCGAGTTTAGTCTTTCCCTTTACGTAGTTAGATATGAGTTTTGGTCTTGCCAAGCACGCTAAAAATTATCATGGCCCCAAAATTATAACTCGCAAGAAAGCTCTAAAATGATTCCTCAACTTACCTCGATATAATAACCATCTGCCAATTTGTACCTTCTCATTATTGAGCCCATGTTCATAACACTACCGAGTTACACGTTAATCCAGCTCGTGAGCTCAACCTAAGATGACTGATGTGCCAAACTGAGCTTGTCCCATCAATACTCTAAGTCCACAGGTGATTACCTCGAGCACTATGAGTAAAATATGAGCCATCCCACAACTATTGAATTATTCAATAATGAGCCCCACCTCATCGACCCAATGTTGACCTCAATGCAACAATCCTCCAATGCTTGGCAATATAATGACTCGTCTAAGCCACATCACTTTGCTTTGCATCAATCGAGAAAGTATTTGGGTTGATTTGAACCCCATGTTTCACCTCTGGTGTTTTGATCAATCAAGGCTTGGCTAAGCCCTTTCTTTTACATTCACGAGCCCTCTGCCGCACAACCGAGCTCTACTCGATTGTGAAATCTACTTCTAAAAATACTATGAACCACTACTACCGAGCATTCGTGTGGCGACCTCCAAACCTAGCTCAAACTACGTATTAAAAATTCACGTCTACCCTTACAAGCTCATTTTCTTTCCAATGTTGAGCCAAATCTCCATTTTATGACCATTCCTTCAGCTCAAATCAAACTTACTACTCACCCTGAGCACTCGGTTTATGCCTTCACGTCATCAAGCTGACGTCGTACAAAAATCTCTCTACTACGTTTTTATAGTGTTGTTTCAATAATTGACTGTGAGTATTCTAATCCATCAACCTAATCAACTTCCAATTCCAACTCACACTGGGGCACCTAGTTTCACCATGAGTTTCTCATCAACTCAAACTATGAACTCTACAATATTTTGTGATGCATTCTTATTTTATCTCAGCTCAAGCTATTCTATCTCTCTTCATGTGCCACACAACTTGAGTCATTCCTTATGGAAGCTTCGGTCATTCTATGATCTTCCCGACAACTCATCACACGGCTTGTGTGATCACTCGACTTAGCATCCGAGCTGGCCCGTAAACTTATACTATCAACGTGTTGAATCAACAATTGCACTATGTCTTCCATGGTTCTCCAAAATTGAGCACTCGTTGAGCCATTCATGAGTTTAACACTAACCTTGGCTTCTAATTTCCCACACGGCTCAATTCTCACGAGCTCTATCATATTGTTTTTCTACCTGGCCTCCTAAGCACATCCACTTGGCTTCACCTTCGAGACAACCATGACATAGCTCTTGAGCTCCCAATGAGCTCGCTGCTCTCAATCCCACACTCTTTCCTACTCGTATGGAGCTTCACACTTGTGCATTGAAATCCTGATGCTCTTCCTCACTGAACTCGTGCATGACTTGGATCACAATTTCCATCATTGGTTGAGCTATGAATGAGCTTCCCCAAATTTGGCACTGGTTTTAAAGCTCGTTTTTGCTTATGGGCTTGATCAACAAGCTATATCATTTAGGTGAGAGCTCGATCACGTGTTGAATGCACGAGCTCCCTTCTTAGCTTAATACAAAGAGCTTTTAAATCATGATTTTTCCCTGGATGTGACCCTTGTGGATTTTCCTCAACCCTAGAGGAAAATGGCAATACAATAAGGCCTTTAAACATGTTTTTATCAATTTTGGTTAATTTATACCCATGATGACCACTTTCCTTTCTCTAAGAAAACATTGAGCATCCAAGATCAAAAAATAGGAGTAAATAGCCCGAAATGATCCTAGAACCTCTCGAAATACCATAAACACTCTTAAAGCATAAAAATTTGCTATAGGCCCCAAGTTCTATGAAAGGCTTTATCGGTCCTGGGTGCAGTGTACCCTCGTTGTCCATTTTTGCCTCAAGCGTATAAATATGGATAACATTTACAATTCTCATTATCCCTAGGAAGTGATGCTAAAAAGTGTAATAGGACAGATATGAGAAAATATTGTAATGCATCAATATATTATAGGTTGTTAGGGCTCCAAAATAATGAGCTATAAGTCGATAAATGGTCTAGTTTGCTGAAAGATCTAAATTTAATCTTGATTCAAGAATTTTATGTGTCAATAAGGCTAGGTAAGTAGATTCGGTGATGATTATAGATACATTGATAGGGAGAGCAAGTGTTATAATCAAGAAAGTCACTATTTCACACAAAGAAGACTATAAACACGACAAGACAATTCGGTGTTGAAGTTGGTTCATCTATATGGCATGAGATCAAGATATGAGGTTTAAATCTTGCATAATCGATTAGATAATGGTATTATGATCCCAAGGGGGTAACAAGGAGTTATTTCATTTGATAATTTTTAATCTAGAGCATGAAAAAGTTTGACAAAAATGATCTAAAATGATGATTTGGGGATCTAGGTGTTAAAGTTATAAATAGTCCACATATGACAAAAATCAGGTATGTGATAAAGGTTTCAAGCTGAGATAGATAAATGAGTTAGGAATGTTTTTTTGTGATGATTTATGCTTAGAATAATTGTTGGCATGTGAATGTGCATCTATCCAAAGGGAACTACAATGCTCAAATGCTACCATGAGGCCAAAACCAAAGTCAAGGAAGATAAAAACAAGTTAGTGATCTTGAATGATGAGGTTGGTTAAAGTTTTCAACCAAGAAGAAGACCATGTGCTACAAGTATGCACTTTGTTGTTAATGTAAAAAGCGTGATAAGAACTAGGAGGTTTTCCATCAATAACAAAGGGGGAGATTGTTGGCATGTGAGTTCTTGTAGTGTTTTCATTGATGAAAAAGTGTATACTCATTAATGAAAAAGGTGTATGAGGTCTAGAGGATGCTTATAATGATGATGCCATGGAAAAATAAGATGTGGCTTTATTGTAAGGGTGAAGACGGCTGGATTAGCTTAGTATATAAGGGCCTAATTATGAGGCCTAGTCAGCATGATGACTTGGTATGATGGATGAAGGCATGAGGCAGCTAGAGAGGCATGGTCAAGGCATGGAGAGCATGAAGAGAGTGTTTTAAGAAACTCATGTGGATCTCAAAGTGCAGGTATATGTGTAATCATGGTTTGTAGGTGGTTATCTAGACCCACTCTAGGTGTTAGGAGGCCTAATGTAATATGGAAGTGAATTGGAGAGCTTAGTGAATCCATGAAGGCATGTAAAGGAATGCAATATCTTATCTCAAATGTTTGTGAGTGTCTCCATGATGAATATCATGGTAGGTTCATGAAATATGGGGTGAAACAAGTCCAATCAAGCTTAATTCTAAAACCTAAGACAAGCATATCTTAGATTATGAACAAGGATCAACTCATAGTAAATTGAGACCACTTTCAATGAACAAGCTCGGGAAGGGTAGTTATGACATGAATTATTTATGGTGATTGTGTAGAGATGATTTGGAAGGTGCCACAAGTCCAAATTTAGTTGTTAGAGGCATGATTAAGGTCACTTGGAGGCATGTTCTTGAGGAAAAGCTAGGATAGCATGAGAAAATATAGGTGAATGATGAGTTTCAGGTAGGTGGAGAGCTAAATGAGCATTAGGACATGTGAAGGAGGTTAACTTAGTTCTCTGGTCAAAGTTTCAAGTCAAAATTCCAAAGGAGAAGCAAGAAAAATGACTTTCTAATCATGCTCTTAAAATGGTCATTTCTAGCTCAAGGGTTGAGTTTAACTTACTAATTGGTATGTTAAACTTGTGCATGGTGACCTAAGCTCTGCCTCAATGTTGAGGCATTCAGTTTAGAGCATTTTGTAAGTGGAATGATTTAAAATTATGGTCTTTACTTTATGAACTATCGTTAAGAACCTAAGTAGGTTCCAAACCCTCCTTTGAAAGCGATGGAGAAGAACTGAAGAATTTGGTCCTAAAATGACTTGGGCAAGCTGAGTTGAGGATATGGACTTATAGAGGACTCTTTGTACTTCATTTTTGTGGTGGTCTCATTCTTTAAGTCAACTAGTAAGGTATAAAAACACGTTTATTTTAAATAAATTTACTGGTATAATTAGGTATAGAAGGTTTCATGGTGAAAAGTCTGAAGTAGAAGCAAGATTTGGATGTCCCCAAGTTTCCATGATAAGTTTGAGGTAGGTTCTTTGCATAAATTTGGTAAAATAGGTCAACCAAGATGGCCTACCGCTTAAGGGCTAGAAGATCCAAAACTAGTCAAGTTAGCTTGAAGGGTTAATGATGAAAAGGCATGGTGTTGAAGTAAAATATGAGTATGGACAATTGATAGAGGTCTAATACAACATGTTTGAGCTCATGACTTGATCTGGTAAGGTGATTTAGTGTCTAAGTTCATATGGTGTAAACTACCTCATTAGGACAATCAAGAAGATATGAGGAATGGAAGTGCAAACTTTAATTTCTCTATATAACCCCTACAAGTAAGTATTTGAATATGGAGTAGAGGTCAATAGTGAAGTGTTCAAAGCATTGGTTGGACATGAAAATGAAGATTTTTGTGATTGAATCCTCTAAGACAAATAGTTTTTGGAGTCTTAAAAATCAGTTAGAGATATCTCAGAAATGCAAGTATATTCATGCCATAAACCTTGAAATGAAGCATGCTATTGGTTTGAAAATTTTCACAAGGATCTTAGCTTTTAATATATGTGTCATAGGTGGTATGAATAGGTGTTTTAGTGCATGAACTAAATCATTTTGTGAGTACTTGTATTTTATGCATCCAAACCCTTTAATACCATGTCTTAATAAGTCTTTCATGGAGTGAATGAAGTTGTTTTATTTTCTCCAAGTTTTGAAGGTGAAACAAAGGTCCCTAACAACATTCTCCAAGAATCAATAAGTTTTGATAGTGCATACATTTATGTTTATGAAGCAATCTTGTGACTGGTTTTTGGAACTACCATGATTGTGAGAATCCAACTAAGAAGAAGAGTGGAAATGGAGTCTTGTGCCCTAACCTAAAATAATCCAAGCATGTGATGATGTTTTGAACTTCATGAAGAATCATCCATCCTATTTTCATTGCATGATATTATATGAAAGTGATTCTCTTGCATTCAAGTTAAATATTGTTTTTAATACCATGTTGTAGACACAAAATCACTCGCATATTACTATTTTAAAATGTTGTCGAGTATGTTGTTATATACATAGATCATAAGTACGAAAAACATTCACTAGTGACACAATTCTTTGTCCATCCACTTGTTTTGATTATTTCTATTGCCTTTTTCTCTTACATCCATCATTTTAAGTACCCGATTATTGTCAGTCACAGAGAGATCCCTATCTATCAGTCTTTTCACATTTTTCATCCTTTATCCTAGAGACTAGCACCCAGTGCTCTGTCTATTTTGGGTGCTCCTTTCCTCTTTTATATTTTTACACTTTTTTAAATTTGTGGTTGGCCTTTCTATTTTTCTTATCCTTATCTCGAGATCATAGTCGGCCTTTTAGGTCACTAATGTCAAAATTCAAACAAGAGATCCATATATATACACATTATACACTCTATTATTCTAGTTGGAAATTCTAAGGGGAAATCACATCTACATACTATCACTACCATTGAATGGACTCCACTTTTGGGCTATATACACTACATAGGAAGGTGAAGTACTAAATTACATATCACACATTTGCATCTTATCTACCTATGTCCTGTTATCTTGGCATTATTTGGCGTGAGGGAAACCTAAGGACACTATTACACACACAAGCGCAAAGAACTAAATGGAGTCTAAAATGTAGTGAAACACTCAGTCATAAGTTCACTCTTTGAGTAACCATCGGATTAGTTTGAATTCACATATTGCATTTTTCATTCATATTTGATGTGTTTGTGAGCTTGTTCGTAGCTATGGTTTGTCTTGTAGGTTACATGTACCCTTAGTGATCAAAGAGTGGATATATGGTGAATGACATGAATTGATAAGAAAACCCTAGTGACACAAAAAGAGAGCATATTCTGAGCTTTTGCATAATCACCTTGCCTAGAAATGTCACCAACACTCAGTGCCTGTCAGCACCAAGTGCACATGTCCAAAGCATCATTCTCAAGATCAATATTTTACAGAGATCATTGCAACATTTTTTCAACCTTGTTCAATACTTAATATTACCCAGATCAGTTTCATATTACACAAGATACATCTAAGTCATCTATCTCTTATTTACTTATAGTTTTGCATTGTTTGAGTACTTAGCTTTTGTATATCTATTACATTTTATCATACCAATTACTCTATAATCGGATTTAATTCATATTTTATTAAATCATTTGATGAACCCAACTCTATTTTGAATTCCTTGCCCTAGCATCCTATAAACCCTCATGGCTAAGAAGAGGTCCTCATCTCCTAAGCATAATATGGCCAATACATATTTGCAACCTATTTTTGATGATGCTTCTATGCAATCTAAATTTTGTGACCTCTATTAAAACCCTCAATGTGATTCATCTATCCTCCAACAACTTCTTGCTTTCCAAAACACCCTTCCTACTAACTTTGACAACTCTAACATTTTCATAGTCTCTCCTGACCAAAAATTTACTTCATGTTTTCCTTGCTCTTCCGTAGTCACCCATGTTGTTGCACCTTCTACCACTCCTATTATAACACATGATAATATTATTGTAGATTCTTTGTTTGATCATGTTCTTTCTTTTGATAATATGGATGCTAATACTTCTACTTCTAATGTTGAAAATGTACATGTGCATGATGGTACTTCTACTAGAAGTCAAAATGAATGTAAAGTTGTATCTCCTACTCTTCCTACTTTAGATGTTGGCTAGTGGATCACAAAAGAAAAAGGTACATAGGTGGATATTATTAAAAAGAAATATCTAAGGAACACTAGCATAGTGGAAACCTTTTCTCTAGGGTGATCTTCCTACAGTTCAATTTTTGGAAGTCCTTTATGACCTCCAAAGATATCTTGGGGAAGGGCATCAAATGGAACATTGGGAAAGGAAATAGAATCCAATTTTGGCAGGATTGTTGGATTGAGGATAAACTGCTTGTTATGATGGAACCTTGGAATGTTGTTTCTCTGTTTTATGAGGAAATTGGTAAAATTCTAATCTAGGATTACTATATTTGGAGTAATGAGGGGCCTAAATGGACCTTCATTGCTCCCCCTCCCAACTTTAATGGGTCCTTACAACCTTTCATTGATCTAAACTCTAAACTTTAGAATTTCCACATTCTTCAATTTCACTCTCAAAAAGATTTTGTCATTTTGAAGGAACATGAGTCTGAGCACTACTCTGTTAAATTTACTTATCTTATAAATTTTAAAGATTCTGAATAGAAGTATTACTAGAATTTTACTTTGGGTTAAGGATCTTATACCAAAGGTAAATATTTTTAATGGCTTGCTCCTCATAATAAGATCCTTATGGTGGATAACCTGAGGAAGCATGGAATGATTATTCCCAGTAGATGCACTTTATGTAGCATGTAGGAGGAGAGTGTTAGTCATCTTTTTATCTAATGCCCCTTCTCTCAGGTTGTTTTCTGTTTTGTGTTAGAATTTTTCAATTTTCAATGGTTGTTTCCTAACTCCATGGAAGAATTTTGTCTACAATGGGGTTTTCCTTTCAAGTATCTTATCTTGGTGGCAGCTTGGAGGATGGCACTTCCCCACTTCTTATGGAGTTTTCGGAAGGAAAGGAATGGTTGTATTTTCAGGGATCAGAAAGCTAATGTCAAGAGGGTCAGTGCTCATCTGTGTTCGTTCATTAAGGAGAATATTAGAGTCTTCAAAGGCAAGCTTAAAGCTCCCTATCCTAAGGCAGAGACATTAGTTATTAAATAGTTCACCTTAAGTGCCCCTATTATCCAATTTTTAGCCCCAGGGTAAAATTGATAACATGCATCAGAATACTCAAGTCCCAGGCAAATAGATTGATTCAGGGCAAAAAATCATGTTTCTAGGGTCCCCTCAGATTTTTTCTAACTCTCCTGTCCAAGTTGAAAAGAGCAAGTTCTGAGAAAAGGTGAAAAAGTTGCAAAAAACAAGCTTGGGCCAGGAAAAATCATGAAAAATGGCTAAGTCCTAGTCCAGGCGGTCCTTGGGACAGTTGGGACATCGGGGCGCGAATCGGCCGAAAGGGTGCCAGGCGGTCCGCAGAGCAAAGGGACATCTGGGCCGTGAGGATGCGCGAGACGCAGGCCGAGTTCGGCCAAAGGAGAAAAGAAAATCGACTAAGCTGTTGCCGCGAGGGATTTGGGACAGCCAGCCGAGCCGTGAGGATGCGAAGGATGCGAACCGCCGGATCGGCCGGGACAGAGAACTTTAGCAGACGGGACAGTCGGTCAGGCCAGAAGTATGCAGCAGAGATGCGGGGGAGCCGAAGGAGCCGAAAGCCAATCAAGATCACGCCACATGTCATCGATAGAAAAGGGACAAGGAAGCCCATTTCGGGTGGATCGGAGGAAATTATCCCGAGTTGTTTGGAGCAGTCGGGCCGTGAGGATGCGAGGGACGCGAAAAGTCGGCAGGCCCGTGGACAAATCACAGTATGCCACGTGTCACAAGGGAAAATGTCCAAAAGTTCAAAGGGCAAGGTTTGAAGGGTCAGCCCAAGCCAATCAAAAGAGGACACGTGTCCAACAGAGTGGGGAAGTGCGGAGCTCGGGGAGGAGTTAGAAAATTTGGCCAAGTTTCGGCCAAAAAGCTAAAAGCAAAGGTCTTCCCCCCCCTGTTGACCAATCAATGCATGCCACGTGTCCCAAGTGGCGGGGGCACCGGGAAAAGTGGAGAATTTCCCAAAATCACAAAAAGGTAAAAATTTCAAGGAAAACCCATGGGACAGGAAAGGAGAGAGAATTACGCATCCAATCAGCGCTTGACACGTGTCATCCAGGTGGCAGAGCACGGAAAAAATTTCAAAACTCATTTTCGCCTGTTTTGTGCCCTAAATCTTCAGATCACCATATCTTTCGATCCAGAGCTCAGATTTGCACGTTCTTTATATCAACGAAAAGCTTATGAAATTCTCTACATTATTCTGGGGTTAATCTTGAATTTTGGTGCATTCTAGAGAGATAAAGTTAAAAAACGGCTCTAACGCGTGTTCATGGCCGAAGTGACATTTCAAATGACAGTTTAATGCGGGAATGGGTCGCATTCTCCTGCAAATCGATCAAAATGACAGGGTATGGGTTTGTAAGGTCCCCATGCCATTTTAATGCATCTGCGATCAAGGAGGAATGGGCTCTCACATTTTTGTAATGCGTTCTTGTCTCCGGCTTGACCCATGCATGTAAAAGCCAATTTTGGCTCATTTTCGGTGGTGGACGTTTTTGGGCATAGCATCTTCTTCTTTCACCTCCAAAGAAGTGATTGTAGGCAAGAATCGGACCTCTTCAAAGCTCAGTAACATTTTACCTCTCCGAGGTTGTAATGCATGTTTTGACATTGGAAATAATAATGCAAGCTTTGTGAATGAGTTTCGAGTCCTCTGTTTGTATTGCTTGCTTCATTTCGATCCTAAATTATATCTTATCACTGTGTATGCTTTATGTTAGGTCCTGGTTTGTGTCTATTTTGCTTGACAAAAATATTCACCACTCCTTTTGGTGCATCACCATCTTTAATTAGTTTCAATTTTTTGCATTTCTACCCCTGTCTCCTTGCAATTTAGAATAGGATTAGGATCTGAACCTCTGTAGTTTTGCAAAATATAGATCTAAATCAGAGGAGTTTGAGGAACCAGCCTCTAATCTGGAGATTCCTCTCTCAATTTCACAAGTCCCACACTTGGAGAGAGGTTTCCATGTTGTGCAATCACACTGGATGCTAGAGTGATCAACCTAGAAGCCTGATCTCGCATCCGGGGTCTTTGTGAGCTGCAACAACAACCCCTTCAATTAAAGTCCATCATATTGTTATCAAATGATCTAAACCTGAGGTGAACTACCTTAAATTGAACTTTGATGGAGCTTGAAAGGAAACCATAGACAAATTGGGTAGGGGTATTCTTAGAAATCATGAGGGAGATTGGATCTTTGTGAATGTTGGGCCCTTAGGTACTAAGAGAAATAATATTGCTGAAGTGAGAGCATTACTTTGGGGTGTTAATATAGCTAGGGAGAGGGGTGTCAAGCATATTCAAATTGAAGGTGATTCTATGCTCATAGTGAATGCCCTTAGAAAGAACCACATTCATAATTGGACACTTGGCAACATTCTACTGGATGTCAAGGAACTTCTTAAATCCTTTGATAATTTTAGTGTCCTTCATACACCCCATAATGGAAACAAATGCGCCGATAGTTTGGATAATTTAGGGGTATCTTGTAATGATCTTAAAATCTGGGATAAAGGTGAAGAAGTCCCCATTTCTATAAATAATCTTATTAATCATGACAGAAATAATTTTGATGTCATTTTTCACATGAGGGATGTCGTCATCATTGGTTTTAAAGGTAGGGGTTAAGTGGTGTGAGATCTCTACGGGATCCTCATTCATTTCCACCTAAGGGTATTTTTTTGTTCTGGTCTAGTTTTTTTGTCAAAAAGAGACAAGTAATGGGTGGTGGCAAGGTGCGGGTTGAACCATTTATCCATGAAGCTATTGTTAACAACCACTTGTTGTTTAACCATTTATCCATGAATCTATTGTTAACAACCACTCATTGTGGCACATTCTCAGGATTGGTGGTTTCAGAAGTACATCTCTAAACTTAAAGGGCATGACCCTTCTCTCACCCTGGAGTTTGGTAAGGCATGGGATAAAGGGAGGGTTGTGGTGTGAGGTATGGAATTGGAAGTCTCTGAGTAGTCTATTACACAGGTCATGGGCATGGACACGAGGGGATTAAATATTTTCAAGGATCAAAATCGAAGGAACCATGAAATTCATACATTTTTCAGAGGTAAGGAAAAAGTATATCTCCTTGTTAATGGCATCGCGAGGTCTTGTATACCTGGTATTTGGAATGAAGTGTGTCTTCACATTATGTGTTATATCACTCTTGAGGGAAAGTTTAGAAAGATATATACACATCATCTCTCTCTTGCTAAATATGTTTAGACATCATGTTATGATGAGCATACCCTTTTTCTTGTATATATCACTCTCTACCTCTGTTAATGATTTTTAGAATGGGAAATTGGATTCTCCCCTGCACAAAGGTCTTATTCTCCTCATTTTTCAGAATGGTAAACCCCTCATTCCCAAGGGGTTGTTTTAATAGGGGACGGGTCTGATGAAGACATCAGTTTGGCTAAATGTCGGCTAAGATACAAACAAGGAAGGATCCCCAAAACAAGACGAGGGGGAGGATTGTCGAGGGGACTAGGGTTTCAGAGGACAGTAGGAAGGAAGGCCCCTCCATGGGGAAGGACAAAATACGCTTTGAAGGGGAGCATAATCTCGATAAAATTTACCTTAAAATTTAGCAACTGGAAATGATTGTGGAATACATGGAGGAAATGGGCTCAGATATGAGGGATAACATGATTGATTAGTATTAAGGCTTCCAAAAATATCTTGATTTCTTAGATAATTATGAGAGGGGAGATGACAGAGTTAGAAAATGTGGTCAAGGAGTTGTAGAGGAGGTTGGCTACAGTGGAATCGAGCTTGAGGAAGAGAAATTTCGAACTTCACCTAAGTAGCTCTTATGAGGAGGATGGCGGGAGGAAGACTCAGAGGGACATGGAACAAGGCCATCTGCAGGAAGATCACACTGGTACCCAGGGTGGCCCCTCCAAATGCCACAAGAACAATTAATTTATTTTTGTTTGTTTAAGGTTTATTGTTGACTATTAGCAAACTTTGTCTACCCTTATTGTAGACTATTGGTTTGTTATTTGTACTTTCTTGTAGTTTTGTGGACCTGGTTTCTCTTGAGTTAAGCATGTTTAACTCTCTTTTTGGTCTTGTTTCTCTTTTTGTTCCTATTTGGGTGTTATCATGATGCATATTTATTTCAGACGGCTTCTAGGATTCATAATCCCTAATTATTACCCTATATAATAAAAAAACCTCTTCGTACTTTTGAAATTGCTTCTAATGAATGCAATGATAAATCTGATATTAGTACTCCTACCATGTATTTCTATGTTGATAATAGTCTTGATGAAATACTTTCTTGTGAAAATATGTCTGATAGTGATGTCAATTATGCTTCTGATTATGAAGATGTTAATGATGATGATGTTACTTCGCTTTATACTTGATGAATGTGAATTTACTACTCCTCTTTCTTCTCTTTCTAAAGTTGTTACTCATGATGATTCTACTCCTACCACTAATACACCTCTTATTATATCTTTTAAGTCTACATCTAGCATTCCCATAGAGCCTCCATGTTCCTCTCCTCTTCTTCCACCTCTTTCTTCTTCTTCTGAAGTTGTTGCTCATGATGATTCTACTCCTACCATTAGCACACCTCTCATTGTATCTCCTGAGTCTACATCTAGTATTCCCATAGATCCTCCATGTTCTTCTCCTCCTCCTTCCACATCCACTCCTTCTCACATTCCCATGATCACTCATAATGTAAGATCCAACCTCTCAATATGCCTCTCACTTCACCAACCATTCCTTCACATGATATTTTATCTCTCATGCATGTTGTTGGCACTTTGCAATCTCAAGTTCATATACTCACTCTTAAAATTAAAGCCTACTATGCTTCCATTGACAATAATTCTTTGCATGGCAATCTTATTCCTAAAAATATTCACAATTCTGATTTCCCAAAAGACTTCATCATGCCTAATTTCTCATGTTTTGATGGCACTGGCAATCCTTATTTACATCTCAAGCATTATCATTCAACCATGTCTACTTATTTTAATGATCATTTGTTACTCAAAGAATTTCATCATAGCCTTTTTTATCATGCACTTCAATGGTATACCCATTTACCTTATGGATCCATTAGTACTTATTATGATATGGAGGATGTTTTTATTAGACAATTTATTTCTAACAATGGTCCTAAGGTTACATATGAATTTTTCCTTCATTGCATCAAGGAAATAAAGAACCAATTGTAGATTACATTTTATGCTTTAATTCTTGTATGCATCAGTTATTATTTCATCCCATTGATTTAGAAAAGCAATTTATCTTTTGTCATGGTTTAATTCCTACATTGAAAGAAAAACTATTATATGATACATGTGAATATTTTACTCTCTTATGCTACAAATTCATTGATTTAGAACAATATTTAATTACTGCATGTTATATCACCCTCTTCTACTTCTTCTACTAATTCATCGTATACTACTTCTTCTCCTCTTCCATCCATTAAGCTTCCTCCACGGTCACCATCTCCTCCTCCACGTAAGTGTCCTCCTTCTCCTCCATTGTGTTGGCATACACCTAATTCTTCTCCACCTTCTTCTTGTGAACCATTGAAATTATCACATAATGCCAAACCTCATGATGCCTTTTATGATTTCCTTAACAAGCATTTGATCCATTTATCTTCTAATGATCATCATCCACCTCACCACTTGTAACACCGACAAAGGTGTCATTGCTTTCTACTTACCCTCTCATGAGTCCTCTCTTTCTTCTATCCCGCATAAGTGTGCTTCCATAGTTGTTCACTTATCACCTTCACCTCCATCTAAAGTGGTCATTTTCCCACCTCCTAAGGTCATTATCCATCTGCATCCTCCATTTGATCCACTTATGGTTGTATCCTCTCATTCTTCACAAATTTCTACAGTACCTCATTAGCTTCCTAAGCCCCTTGCTTCCAAATTTCCTCACACTGCACCATCTATTCATTGTTCCATTCCATCTAGTATCCAATTTGGCACTTATTATCATGCCATTTTTGCTTCACATGCTCCATCTAATCCTTGGAGGCCTATTAATATCTAGTAAATGAGATGCATTCTCCATTTAATTACCTTATGAGGCACTCTCATGCTACAGGTCACACTTTATTGTTGAGGGAATAATACATCAATGAACCTCTCTATTTCACACCTCATGCTCTGTGCTTAGTGTCATATCTTTCTCTAGCATCTCCTTGCATGTGAAAACCAATTTCCCAATGATGCACTCTTATTCTATGGTTCATTCTCAACTACTGAGGATGAGTTTATAAATGAACATCATTCTCACACCGAGGGAATCACTCTTATTCCCCATTCATTATCATCACATGTTATTATGACTCTTGTTCACATCTCATCATTATTCAATTATCAACATATTATTACTTTACTCTCTTACCTTATCTAAATCCCATTGCCACTTTTATTTTCCTACCACATTACATCACAGAAACATGTTTCTATTATCTATCACTCATTTTTATTCACAAATATCTATTTCTATTCATCACATACTATGCTCTTCATTCTCATTCAAATACAAATCCTATTCTAATCATTACTTATCTATTTCTTTCCACATCATCATGCATTTCAAATCAAAACAACCATTTCAAAAATACATATCAACCCAAAGTGCAAGCAACAATCATCACATCATATACCAATGCACATCAACAACACATATAACAACAACAACACACACACACACACACACACACACACACACACACACACACACACACACACACACACACACACACACACACATATCATCAAAAGTCATAAGTTACAAAATACAATCACTTGGGGGCAATCCATCATGCATCAATGCACCATATATAATACATCATACATCATCATCGCTATCACTATATACACTATATACGATAGTGGGAGCTCTAGAACTAGAAGAATTTTTGCTCACTCTACGCCACTGATTTCAACATCTATATCTCTCCAACTGACTCCGTATTATAGTAATCTTGGCCATCGACTCTACAAATCAATCATGTAGCTCAACATAATTAGAAAAAACATCTTGAGCTAGGGCTCCTCCTCATACGGCTTGTCTAGCTCACTTAGTCTCTACATGAACCTCATCGTGCCTCACTCAATAGTATAGTACATGTGTGTAATGAATATGAATATCAGCAGTAATAGAACACCCAAGAACATAAGATTATAGAGAAATGATAGAAATATGTAAGTAGCATAGGGCAACCTCCAAACCATACAATAAGACTCAAATTCTCAATTTGATAATCAACTACTACCTACTAGCCCCTATTTATACTATTCTTATGTTATGGCCATCCCAAAGGCCAACCCACCCATGATAATATAACATATATGAATGAGATACATAATGATAAGATGTTATGATAACCACAAGTTGACTATATACATCAAATGTAAGATATATGATTAAGAGCGTGAGCATGCCCTTCCTTATAGCAAAGCAACATTGTCCTCATGTTAAAAATCTTTGGATATTGCTCATCATATCCTCCCATATGAGCACATTTGGATCTTCATTTTCCATATTCTTCCACTTGATCATGAATCTCAATCAATAACATGTGTCCTCAATATTTTAATGTGTGTTTGAAGAATGAATTTAGGTTCCTTGATGAATCTCCCCTCCTCATCAAGCTTAGGTAAGACTATTTGGGATGATACCCTCTATCCATTACTTTCTTTAGGCAAGAAACATGAAATCTTGGATGTATTCTCAGTTATCTCAGTGGAAGTTCTAATTTGTATGTTATAATACCAATCTTACTAGCAATACTTGATAGTGTCCATAATACTTAGGTGAAAGTTTGTTATCCTTTTGTTGTTGTTTCAAAGATACATTTTCATATATGGTTGTAAATGCACAAAAATAGCTACCGACATGAAAATGCCTTTCCATGTGATCTTGATCTCCTAATTGGTTTTGTGTCATGGTCTTCTCCTTAGATATAGAGGACCTCTTATTGATGTTGATTTTTTTCTTCCACTGCTCTAACCCTTGGTTTTCCTCTCAACCCATGATGTGATGGATGGTGGATGATACCCATAGAGTGCCAAAACACCGGAGACATTTTGGATGAAGTATGGAAGGAAGTGTTATACCACCATTCTGCAAGTGGCAACCATTAGACCCATCACTTGTTTATCCGAGGTGAAGCAACATGAGATATATCCTCCAAACACTTATTTACAAATTTTGTTTCCCATCGAATGGGGATGATAAGAAGATCTATGAGCTAAATGAGTACTAAACATGAGAATAAATTAGTCCAAAAATTACTAGTAAATATAGGGTTCCGATCACTTACTATAATCTTCGATGTCCCAATGTAGCTTATGAACCGTGTCCATGAAGGTTGTTGTTATTGTGCTTTATCCCAAATGGGTGTGTAAGGCAAAAAAATGAGCATATTTGGTGAGTCTATCCACGACAACCATGATGACATTTTTCCTCGATTTAGGCAATCCTATGATGAATTCCACTAAACTTCTTCCCATCACCTGGTTAGGAATAGATAGAGGTTGTAGAAGACACTGGGGACCGAATCATTTTCACCCTTATTTTGCCGACAAACCATGCATTCTCATATAAATGTTTTAGACATCCCCTTTGAGCACTTTGTAGAATAAATCTTGTTGATTTGATGTTAAGTCTTCAAGAATCCAGGTGCCCCTCTTGAGAAGCGTGAAGATTGGATAGAACCATGTTTTTAAGGGTGGAGTTCTCTGCATAGTTATATTCTATCTTTATACCATATAGCGTCCCCTTTCCATACAAATTTTTCATTGGACATGCTTAGATCATTCACTCGGAGATTATGAATGAGGATTTGTATAGTTGGGTCATTTCTCCATTCGGACTTTCCCTCCTCTACCCAATCTTCACCCGTAAGATGAATATGACACATAAAAATGTTTCAATTGATTCATCTTTCCTAAACAGAGCATCCGTGACTACATTCTCCTTCCCTTTCTTATAGATAATCTTGAAATCATAGCCCAACATCTTTGAGACCCATTTTTATTGTTCTTCGATGATAAATGTTGCTCTAAGAAGTATTTCAACTATCATGATTTGTCTTCACTTTAAAGTGTCTCCCTATGAGATATGGTCTACATTTTCTTTCATCGCATGAAGTATGGCTAAACTTCCTTCTCATAAGTTGGCTTTGACAAATTATTACCTTTGAATTGGCTCAAAAAAGCAATAGGATGGTCTTCTTGCATGAGAACCAACCCATGGGTACCCTTATTTTTCCACTGTCATGCATTATGCCACAAAAAAACATCCCATTTGAACCCTTCCTAGAAGAAATTTTGTTTGATTCGATGATAAGTCTTAAAAACCAAATACCCCCTAAACTTGTAGAAAAACATGAATCTTTGAGATAGAACCCTATTTTTAAGGGTGGATTTCTATAATAAGTAGAACCATAAAGCATTCCTTTCCATATAAATTTTTCATACATGCTTGGATCATTCTAGAGATTATGAATGAGGTTTGTGTAGTTGGGTCATTTCTCCATTTAGACTTTGTCTCCTCTACCCAATCTTCCCTGTAAGATGGATATAGCACATAACAATGTCTAGGTTGATTCATCTTTCCTAGATAGCATCTACTGACTACATTCTCCTTCCGTTTCTTGTAGATAATCTCAAAATCATAGCCCAACATCTTTGAGACCCATTTTTTATTCTTCGATGATAAAAAATGCTCATAAGTACCATCTCGACTATCATGGTTTGTCTTCACTTTAAAGTGTCTTCCTATGAGATATGGTCTCCATTTCTTTACTACATGAAGTATGGATAGCATTTCCTTCTCATAAGTGGCCTTTAACAAATTCTTACATTTGAATTGATGGCTCAAAAGGCAATAGGAAAGGACTTCTTGCATGAGAATTTCCCCATACCAAACCCAAATGCATCACATTCAACAATTAATGTTTTGGAAAAACTGCTGAAGAAGAAGTGGTGCACATGGCCTTCTTTAACTGCTCAAATGCTTTGGTAGTGTCCTCATTCCAATGGAAAGATTCCTTCATTAATAAATTTGTGAGAGGTTCTACTATACTTCCATAATGCCTTAAGAATCTATGATAATAACCTGTAAACCCAAAAAACCTTAGAGATTCTTTAGGGTTTTTGGAACCTTCCACTCCATCATGGCCTTGATCTTATTAGGATCGACTTTAACACCTTCATGAGAGACAATGTGACCCAAGTATTCAAATTCCTTGACTTTAAAAGAACATTTAGAGGGATTTACATAAATTTGATGTTTTCTTTTTTCGTTTCAAGTATATTCTACATTATGCTTGTTCCTCCCATATTTTGTTATAAATTAATATATCATCAAAGAACACTAAAACAAACTTGGGGCTACAGGATGGCTTAAAAATAGAATTCATCAAACTTTAAAATGTATAAGGTGAATTTGTGAGTCCAAAACACATTACCTCTAGAATTCATGTATTAGGCCTTCATGTGTTTGAAAGGTGGTTTTATGAACATCCTTGCTTCTTATTTGGTGGTATCCTTAACAAAGATCAAGCTTTGTAAAGTAAACAAACCATCAAATCATCAATTACAGGAATAGGAAACTTATCTTTGACCTGTACTTATTAAATTCCTATAATCAAGACACATGTGCACACTACACAAATGTCATCTTTCTTACGCACCAATAATGGAGAATAATAATCTCCACTATGATAGATGATTCTTTTCCATATCTCTTACTGCAATCTTCTCGATCTCACTCTTTTACATCATATGAAAGGATCCATGCTTATGATGTTGGGTGGTTCTGACTCTTTAGTACTAATGAATAGCATGATCATGATCTCTCTTTTAGAGGTAAACCCTTTGGTAAATTTTCAAACACAACGTGTCTTGTTCTTTGGCTTGATATCCGATGGTATAATGTCCTTTTAAAACTGATGTGCCTCCTTAAATTCTACAAAATAGTTGTTCACAAATGATGACCGTCTCACCCTTTTTTAACATTTGTGCATCTAATGAGAGCTCACTAAATGTGGAGACTTTGTTTTAATCCTCTTAGCTCAAAATTCCTTCCTTCATATTGAAGTGCATGAACAATTTTGGAAGTTCATCTCAATGGTTCCCAAGGTGGTAAGCCATTGAACTCCTAAAACAATGTCTCCTTCTCCCATAGAAATGGCATACATTTTTGGTGGCTTATATAGTATTTAATCTCCTGTGGCGATCTTAATGTTATGGAATTTTTTGGAACAAGTAATAGTCTTCCATCAACAATCATTTTTGAATTCGGATCTAGATAAATAAAATAGTTCGGGCATGCGAACTTTGATCATTTTAAGTTGTACTTCCTGAGTTAATCAACACTGGCTGACCCTCACTTTTTTAAGAATCCAAATAACCTCGAGGGTTTTGTGGTGCTAATTCCTGGAATCTACATGGCATGAGATCGTGGCCCTTGGGATCTCCATTCCTCCTCCTGGATTTGACCATGAACCTTACTCTTCATCTTCGAAATTGAATTTCATCTTCACTAGCCCATCAATGTGAACAACTTGTTTTCATCACTTTTATGTCCTAGTCCATATTTACTATCTCGGTTTGAAACATAACCCTTTTACTTACTTTTTTGATCTTCAATTTATTAAGGTGTCCCTAATCAAGATAGACACTTTCAGGTACCTGTCCTTTCTTATATTAGTGAAATTTTGTCTCATGCTTGAATCAAATTTTTCCTATGCCCTTTAACCATAATCCATATCAATCAAAACATTATATAAAGCACATAGGGAATTAAAACTCCACTGTATCCTTAAGACAAAGTGTTGAAAGCACTTAGAGGAATAAAAAACTAATCTACTATGTATAAGGGAGGTTCTTTCCTTCAATAAAAAGGCTTGATATGGTTCCCATTAACCGAGATCTACTGATCCTTCTCCATCCAATATTGTGATTGAAAAGTATTGTTTGATTTGCAACCTGAGGTCGTGTAGGAGCCACTCCATTTGCATCAAACTTTGAGTGTATGCCTAGATTTTCCCTATTTGCATCCCATTTTAGAACTAACTCCCCTTCCCGGGAAGCTCTTATCATTTTCCTTCTTGTCCAAACGTATCTTGACATGAGCTTTATCCTTTTCCATTATTTAAATCACTTGGTTTCTCGGCTCCATGAGTTCTACATATTTGACCTCCATGGCTTCAAGCTCAAATAATTTTAGCTACTTGATAATCTCCAATGTGAGTAATTCAAGAGATATCACAAACTTTGATTCTCTGTCATAAACTAACTTAATACCAGTTGATTTTTAAGAGTGATCCTATTAGACTACAAGGTAGATTTCAAATTTGTGTGCGAAGTTCTCATATTCTCATCTAAAGTCCTCCTTATGATCCTCAAGAGATTATTGTCTATAGACCCAACCTTCCCATTACCCGAGAGGGTAATAATTTGAAGATGTTCTCAAGTATACACCATTCTTCACTACCCAATAAGAGATCTTCGTGCTAAGGAATGCCAATGCATTATCGGACATTATTGTGGAAGGAACATCAAATCTAGCCACAATACCTTCATAAAAATCTAGAATGTTGGTCTCATTAGCTTCCTTCAGTGCAACTACCTCCATCCACTTGGTGAAATAATATATGGCTGTGAGGATCCACTTGTGGCCCAAGCTTGAATTTGGATTGATCACTCCAATGAAGTCTAGCCCCCATTGTATGAATGGTTCATTTATAGAGATGGGGTGGAGTGGAAGGGTTGTTAGCCTTTCTTTGCCTACGAATAAGGAATACTTCTTGTATTTTTGACCCTTGAATAGAAGTCATTGTAGAGATCATGCAAATAATACCCATCCTTCATGATTTTGAGAGCTATGAGTCTTGGAGCAAGGTGACCTCTTGTTTCTCTATCATGGAACTCATGCGAACACTTTCTCTATCTCGATTTGTCTTGATACACCTTAGGAGAATGTTATTCACATCTTTCCTAAATAGAACACCATCAATAAGCACATATGGAATGGATTGAAGTATGAAGTACCTTCTCTTAGCTTTGTTTAGTCCTTGAGGGCATTGTCTTGTTTGGAGAAAGTGCATTACATCTCTTGGAGTCTAACAAGGACTAGGCAAGGCACCGAGATAGTTTTTTTTTTGTCATATTGAAGCACAAGGATGGCTTCTTCATCTACATGTTGACTTAAAACTAGCTACTCATAGATCCCCTTGCCTCTAACCAACTTAGTTATTTTGATTTCAATTTCATATTCCATCACCTTGGTTATCCAACTAGCCCTCTTTTCATTTAGATCCTTGTTCAAGAGGAAGTCCTTTATATCAGTATGTGAAACTAACAAGTGGATCTTATTGTTGGAGACCAAATGTCTAAATTTCTTCAAGCTTCTTACGGCAACAAGAACATGATTTTCAATAAATGAGTATCTCACCTCATAATCTTCAAGACTCTAGTTCAAAAATGCAACATGTCACTCCAATCCTTCTCCATTCAGTTGCTCTAGTATGCTCGATATTGTCTCAACACCTCTGAAGGCATACAAAATGAAGTCCTTTGAGAAATCTGGGTTAGCCAAGGTTGAGGCCTATGCATTTGCCTATTTGATGGCTTCAAAGTTATCATTTCCTTCATCTATCCACTTGAAAGCCATACTCTTCTTTAGCATCAATGTCAGTGGCTTGACAAGATTGGCGCAATTTGGGACAAATATTCTAACAAAGTTAATCCTTCCTAAGAAGTTTTGAAGTGCTTTTTTATGACTAGCCAGTGGCAGTGCAAGGATGGCACTAACTTTCTCCGGATCAATGCTTAATCCTTATTTAGAGATAATGTGGCCTTGGAGGTTTACCTTCATGACCTAAGAAGATGCTGCTTTGCTTGGGATTAAGAGAAACTCCAAACTACTTACACCTTTTAAGGACTTGTTTGAGAGAAGAAGATGATCGACTACATTTTTGGAGAACACTTATATCATCAAGGTAGACAAGAACAATCTTGTTAATTAGTTCCTAGAATGCCATGTCGACGGCCCTTTAGAACATTGTTCTAGCATTTTATAGACCAAATGGCATTTTCCTATAGGCATAGGTTCCCCATTTGGTAGTAACGAATGACTTGAATTGATTTCCTCATTCACCATGATTTCATTATATCCTAAGTATCCATTTAGGAGGAAAAAATTTTGAGCTCTTTACCATTTGTAAAATTTGTTCCATTGAAGGTAGTGGGTAATGATCCTTCAAGGAAGCCTTGTTCAAGTCTCTAAAGTCAACACACAACCTGATTTATCCATTCTTTTTCATACTAGGACTAGATTAGCAACCCAAGATGTGTGTTTGATAGGAAAAATTATGATTGCTTCAATTAACATATTCAATTCTTTCTTCATTAAGGGATCAATATGTGGATTGACAAGCCTTTGTTTCTATCCGATGAGACTTGGCACGCAGAGATCCAAATCAATGGTATGATGAGCTAAACTAGGATCAAAACCACTAAGTTCTACATAGCTCCATTCAAAAACATTAGCAAATTCTTGACAAAGTCTTACAAAATCATCCTGCTCTTGGGAATTGCTTACCTTGCCAATCTAAAGATATTTGCCTTGACCAAGTTGAGATGGGCTCGAATCCTCACCTTTGACCATTATGTTGGTCTAGCATTTATAGGGCTTGCTTGTTCTTTCCTAAACTAGTTATTAGGGTTAAAAATGGACTCCAAGGTTACTAGGCCCTTGGGTAACTTGTTTGATACGAGTAGGAAAACCAAGTCTCCATATTCTTTCTCTAGTTTATCTCGATTTCTGAAGAGAACTCACCTCTTCTTGAAGGAAATTAATGATCCATTAATCATTTTCAAACACTTTCCAACTTGTGTTATTGTCTGGTATGTGGGCCTCACTATTACCTTGATATGGGATTACACTTTGTCTTTTTTTACATTCTCAAAAACATCAAACCTTACTACAATTGCAGCAAGTCTATCATCACATTCATTCTCTTTTTAAGAATTGCCTAGATATTAAAAGCTTCAAGATCATCTAATAAATCCAATACCCTATGATTATAGGCCTTGACCATTCATTCTTGGCTGCATTGGATCCTTTAACTTGTTCACAATCAGCTCGCTATCTCTAAAAGCCATACAAATTTTTGATGTTCCTCTTTCTTGTCCATTAAAGCCCATGTATGAGGGAATCGTACTCTGCTATATTATTAGTGTAGCTGAATTAGAACACCGAAAGATGGGTAATGTTTGATACCCTTAGAGGACACAAGAACTACACTTCCCCCTACACCTTGCCTACTTTTGGATCATCCATCAAAGAACATTTTTCAAACTCCATTCTCTTCTTCATCATTTGGCTTGGTGACACTAGTAAGGGGTGAATTTTTTTCATGTAGGCGATAAATTCCTAGGCTAGTTTCTTGATCTCCCTATATGGATCATAGTTATAACGCCTATGTGCCCACTCTATTTCACCCTTTTACTCACTTTATTTAGACGAAATAGATAAGGGTAAGGGCTGAGGAGGAATACCTATTATTGTTGATCAATTGATGGTTGTTACGTGCGTTCTAACTTCTTGATCCAATGCCGATTATGAGAGATTCCTTTTGGTGAGATAACTAAGCCACGAAATAGAAAACAAGACCATAAAATAATAGTTAAATGATATATGACAGTGGGCTGCCTAGCGTATGCTACATCCGGGAAGTGTGATACTCCCTAGATGGTTGTCAATCCACTGTTTAAAATAAATTAATGTGAGAAATAAGCAAAGTCCTACTGTATTTGATATGATTTAGGTATCTCATTCAATCACAATAAGCAAATCTAATATAACAGGCTATCTTTATAGTCGATCCGAAGGGTTGGTAGATGTCGAGTCTTTGGGCCGGTCAAGGTCAGGTTCTGGGTTGTTTAGGTTATTTGGTAAAAGGTTGTTTGGTTCTGTTATTGGCATAGGGTATGAAACACAAAGACCGATGTCGGTTGGGTATAACAAATGTCGGTTTAAGGGAGACCAACAATTTTTATGGGTAACCGGCATCGATGCAATAGGGTGACATAGGTAGTTAGTTCAATGAAAACCTTATTATAGAGTCTGGGTGAGGTTAGATGGGGTTAAAGAATGTGATGGCGAGGTTTATGGGAATGCTGAGAACACTTAGAGAGGTGGAAGGGCCAGGATAAGTGATCGATAAACGGTGGGTGAGGTTTTGAGTTTGTCATAAAGAAGTCTATGGAGGAATGGGAATGTTAATAGAAGAACGATAACGAAATGATAACAACCCTATGATCGAATAAGAATGGAAATGATTAATGATAAAAACATTTACCAATGTTGCGAGTCGATGGTTGGGTGGTGGTGATGATCGGTTGGTGGAATGGAGCTTGTTGCAATAGTGATGCTTCCTGGAATGTTGTCATGAGTGTAAATGCTTCTGGATCTATCCTAGTGCTAGCTATGGATGTCTAGGTGTGTGAAAAGACTTTGGTTCTGCTTACATGCAACCCTCTTCTCATCCTCTTGCTCTCAAAATGTGCCAACCCAACAACAAGGTTGCTAAGGTGAATAAATGGTAGCGATGTGATTCAGTGACCACTCGTCGGTTTAGGGGTGGCCAGGTGTCGGTTAAGGTGGGATTCCCTAGGTTTACAAAAAATGGCAGATCCCCGTTTGATTTCTTGGGTTGGATTGGTTTTATTCTCACATATCATAATAGAAGCTTCACTTCTAATGAGTGGGAATGTGGTTAGAGAAATCTTAGGCATGTGCTTTTAGGGTTAGACCAAATTTTAGCTCATTAAGGCAAGTAAGATCAGGTCTTGGTTAATTATGGAAACATATCAAGAATAGGTCTAGGGTGAGGTGGCTAGGTGAGGTGTCTAGGTGAGGTGGTGGGGTAGAAATTAAGATAATTAGATAATAAATATTGTGAGGATATATATTAATTAAATTAAATTAATAGTGATGTGGGGTGGAAGGGGCCATGGTTAGGTGAGTATGTTTGAGTTGGTTATTTGACGAGGGACCAAGGGGAGTGTGACCCAATTTGGTGTCTATATTTTGCCCCTTTTATTGTATAGCTCGTATTGGTAAGCGATCTGACAAAAATAGGATGTGGTTGTGTTAAGTGTAAGTGAAGGTAGTGTTGCCCTAAGTGTGGGTGAAGGTAACCCCCTCAAACTAGGAACCGATGAGGTGAGAGAAGGAAGTAGTGAGTGGTTTGATAAAATGAGGAGGTGGGTGGTTTGAGAAAATAGGGTTAGGTGTGAAGAAGGTGATGATCAAGGGTATGGTGATTGTAAGAGGTAGGGTGGGTGATTAGGTAGAGCATTCAGACATACACACACATTGTGAAATGCCATGAGATACAAGGGTTGCTCAACATAACAAATGTACATTAGCTAGGGTCGTAAAGGTCATCTAAACAAGGGTTATTGAGGTCTGGTATCTAGGGTAAAGGATACGGTCCGGGCACTCAATGAGGTAAGATGCAGGAACACGTAGGTGTGGTTTCGAGTACATCCAAAAGGTCAAGAGGTCAAGGTTTGTTTGGGTGAAGATCACGGCCATAGGCAAGGTAAGGCTATTAGGTTGAGCAACATAGGTACCATCATCATGAGATGCAACGAATGAGGACATGGGAATATCCACATAATCAATCAGTTAGGTAGGTAGGTGTGGGGAGGGTAGGTGGAGGTAAAAATGGGTAATGGGGTAAAGGTCAAATCGAGAAAACAAGAAAATGGGCCAGGGTCAAAGGTAGTGACAGTCGAACACATACGCACATATAAACTATGACACGGTACCAGGGTGAAGAGCTTGCAAACTCTACATCATCCAAGGTCGATAGGTCTATCCAAATAGGGTTGAAGTGAGTCTAGTATCCAAGGTATAGGATATGGTGTAGAAACACAATAGAGGTTAGGTGCAGGAACATTTAGGTATGTTCCGGTACACCAAAGGTTAGGTTAGGATAAACAACAGGCAATAGGCAAGGTAAGGTCGGTAGGCAAAACAACACTGGTAACAGCTCTACAAGGCATAGCGAGCACCTAGGTTCAAAGGTCACAAACAGTGTTCCAGGTCAAGGCATATAAGTCGTGGTATGGGTACGACCGAGGGACAGGTAAAAACAACATGTCCCTTAACGTAATTTAGGACAGGTGTAGGTAAGATGGGTGGGGAGGTAGGTGGCAATAAGGGTGAGTAAGGTCAAGAAGGTGGTGGGAAGGGTAAATTTTGGTCGGAAATGGGGAAAGGGTATTGACAGGAGTATGACAGTAACCGATACCGATCATGTAGCGAACCGATGACCAATGTTGGTTTAGGTCAACCCACAATAGTTTCTTTGGGCACGGGACCAATGTTGGTCTAGGTATAACGACATCGTTCTCTGTCGGGGTATGGTTAAAAAAGGAAATTTCACTTTTTGCGGAATCATTTGTAATTTTCCAAATAGGGGAAAATGACAAAGCATTGAATGAGTTGTGCTTTGTCGAAAAAGGTACAGTACGAGATCCTGCCGAGGTGGAGAGATCCGGTTGGTTAGAGGATCCAAGTAGACGGGTCCATGAGATCGGGTGGAGCGATTGTGATTGGGTGGAGCTCGGGAGGATTGGATTTGGTGATTGGATATGGCAAAGGCGGAGAAGATTCGGGTGGGCCACCCATGTAGTGGCCGGTTGTACCACCATCTTGATGGCACCAAGATGAGGTAGGATTCTATCGATCCTCTATTTGTTATTGAAATGGGGTTGGGTGAAAATTTGGGTGTAATTTTATTATTTTGAATGTATGGGTAAAAATAAAGGAAATGAGCGGTGGGAAGGTCCAATGTAGGTTAAATAGGATTAGGAATGAAGCTAGGATAGGTTTGGGTAGGTTAGAGTGGAGGATTAGATTAGATTTTGAGAATTTTGGAAAAATGGGGGGTTTGATGTGTTTGGCTCTGACAGCGATGGCCGACACCGATCAAGTGTTGGTTGGCGTCGGTGGTATTTGGCCGGCATCAATCAAGTAGTAGGTGACAAATGTCGGTTACACATGAATGATAACGGTCATTGTTGACCAGTGTCGGCCGGATTTTTGGGAAAATAGGGCAATAGAGAGCCAGTGTAAGAGATAAGGATATGTCATGAGATGTAAGGGTAGGTTTCATGAGAGGTAAATAGGGGGATAGGTATAAATGGCATGAATAGATTGGTCTAGCAAGGGGTAAGTGGTAGGGTGGGTATAATAAGTAATAAGGGTTGGGGACAAGGTTTATTGGGTACAGTACATGTTTGGTATGGGAAGGTTTTGACAATAGTGTGTTTTGTTGGGTGTAGGTGAGGGACCAACTACGGATGTGGGATAGGGTACCACCCCTGCTCGTGGAGGTATGAGGGAGTGCGATAGCTAATGATTGGCGTCATATCACGAGAGGTTGTCTGATTAGGTTCGACACTACCGTGCGTACTCTAGGAGCCAAGTTTGATGGTCACCCTCATCGACAGATGGGACTCAGCAACCAATACCTTCCATCTACCAACAAGTGAGATCATAGTCACCCTAAAGGATGCGTACAGGATCCTGTAGTTACCGATAGTGGGGACGCATGTGTATTCTATCTCCTCAGAGGCATTTGAGGAGTTGATGATGATCGTGTTTGGTAAGGGGCTGGAGAAGATGAGGTTCCATAGCACCAATATAAGCTACGGAGATATGTATCAGGCCCATCCGGATGAGATGAGGCTAGTGGTGTTGCTGATGGAGGTAGTTTGATGCTTTGCATTACCATACATGGAGGGTGGGAGATTCCCACAGGCATTGATGGGGGTTCTTCTTGACATGATGAAGGATAGGACCTGGTTTACACAGCACCAACATTCTCGGTGCAGGCTATACTGAGAGAGTTATGGGCCTATGGGAGGCTACGGAGGTTCGATCTATGTTATATGTTTTTACTACACTATTGGGCATACAAGCATATCATGTGTGTGTGTCTAGTTACTATGCCCCATCTAGATGCATTTAAGGCGGGATTGGTCTAAGTAGGCTCTGACGATGGGTACTTGGCATTGGAGAATGTTGCTTGCTGTCAGGGCTACACACGATGTAGCCTATTACAGGAATTTTCTAGAGGGGTTGTCTGGCATGGACATAATTTGGAGGCCACTATGTGGTTTTCCATCATAAGGATGAATGGCAGAGGAGCTACAAGAGCTACATCTACTCCAATGGATAGAGGGCGTGTGCGGAGAGAGTATGAGATGATACCTATGGACAGGGTTAGACGGCAATTTGGGCTACTTTAGGATATACCCCACCCTTCCCACAGTATAGGAGGGATGACGTGGAGAGGCCTCTACCTCTACCACAGTAAGCCCAGATTGAGCGAAAGGCGGGAGGAACAGGTAGTAGACCGGTGAATTGATGATGTCGGGGTTATTGATAGGTATAGACAGTGGTGGGCTAAACATTTACTGAGCGACCACCAAGGCAAGGGCATCCAGATTTAGTCACCATCATAATGCAGAGGGATGCCCTATAGGGGCATGTGGTGACCCTGATTACATGTTGGGGATAGTTCGGGGGCATCGATAGGTTTAGAGACACAAGTTACTATTTTACAGGCACATGTGGCCACTCTACAAGCCTAGGTAGTGCGGGGGACAGTACTGCATAGGGGTGGAGATGGGGATGGGGTACATGTGGCCACCCTACAAGCATAGATTACAGGTTTGTAGGGCCACTTGGCCACTTCACAGGAGTAGGTTGTGGCCATTTAGGCCCAGATACAGGCAAGGGCCGGACATGGTCCCTCAGGACAAGCACAGGCATAGGGACAGGGTACCTCTTTACAGGTACTACTGAGACAGGGTCCCAAGAGACAGGTACAGGGGCCGAGGCCGATGGCACCACCACGGAGCAGGTATATATAGGTAGGTTGAGGGAGGCCTTAGGTGAGGTGAGGTATTACCAGGATCATCTGATGGCCTCAGGGATAGATTTCCTATCCTATGGAGAGTATAGAGCACAGGCGAGCCTCGAGTGAGATGACCATGCCATGCGCACCACAATGTGGAGAGCAAAGGGGATATTAACCCCCAAGATAGGGTCAGGGAAAGGCCACCAGTTCATGGAGGCCAGCCCCAGGTGAGGTACCAATAGAGATCCAACCGGGACCGATGGTGGGTGGTGAGATGTTAGCTGGATGCCGCACCGTAGCAGAGGAGGAGGAGGAGGAGACAGGTGAGACAGATATGGAGGATATTTAGCAGGGTGATGTCTAATAGTTGTATGTACCTCCTATTTTGTATAGTTATTTATTTTTATATATACCGCCTGCGTGCCGAAGATAGTGAGGATGTATATGAGAGTTTGTGTTATTTTTTATCATATACCGGCCTGTGTGTCGAAGATAGTGAGGATGTATATGAGATTTTTTTTGAGACTGGTATTTATCTATATCCATGTACACATGTGTGTATATAGACTTTCTGATTTATAGTTGATGGTACTTATAGCATGAATGGGGTTATTGATTTTCATTTCTATATTTATGTGTGTATGTGATGGAAACTAAGTGGATTAGGCATGATGGAGTCAGGTCAGTTTAGGCATGGTGGAGTTAGGTTGATTTAGGCATGGTTGAGTCAGGTTGATTTAGGCATGGTGGAGTCAGGTTGATTTAGGCATGATTGAGTTAGGTTGATTTAGGCATGGTGGAGTCAGGTCGGTTTAGGCATGATTGAGTCAAGTTGGTGTAGGCATGGTTGAGTCAGGTTGATTTAGGCATGATTGAGTTAGGTTGATTTAGGCATGGTGGAGTCAGGTTGGTTTAGGCATGATTGAGTCAGGTTGGTGTAGGCATGGTGGAGTCAGGTTGATTTAGGCATTGTTGAGTCAAGTTTTATGGTTGATTGAATTTCTAAGTCATTAATGTGTGCAATTAGTGATGGTATGGATCGTATTAAGATGATTTGTAGGAAAATGTATGATGATGGTAAAGAAATAGTAGATGTGATGAAATGAATGTGTAAATTATGATGGTAAAGATGTTTAGAAATTGTTTTTGTTTGGTTTAATTTCTAGTTATTGATATAGAAAGGAAACTAGCTAGGGTAGAATGTGAATTGGAAAAGGGAAGGGAAAGGAGGAATTGGTTAGGGTAGATAGTGGTCGAGCTAACCTCAGAGGGCCTTATGCCCTTAAAGTGTTGCCTACATAGTCTCGGTGAAAAGGGACCTCAGGTTGATGTAGTTCTCCCATAAGCTAGGGAAGATTATGATGAAGTAGAAGAATGGGTTGGTAAGTGTTAGGAATTGTTGAATGTAGGTCATAGGCATGATTGAGTGTAGGTCATAGGCATGGTTGAGTTTAGGTCATAGGCATGGTTGAGTTTAGGTCATAGGCATGGTTGAGTGGTTTTAAATATAAGTGTCGATGATCTAGTCCTGTATAGGATAATCAATAAGTAATGAGGAAGGCAAATGGTAAGAGGTGGTAAAAGAGCCGCTTAATTAATAAGAACCCTAATGAGTCAACCATACCTAAGAGGGGCTTATGAATGTAAGACCCTAAAGGCATTGCATAATGGACCATTCTAAGGGTGAAGAAAGTTGCATAATCACAAATGTCACGTTTCGTGAGTCCCTTGAGTAACAAGGGAATTAGGCTAAAAAGGCAAGGAGGTGAGAATAGGTGGTTTAGCGTAACTTAGTGTACGACAGCGTGTCTTTTGGAACAAGAAACCCAAGATCGAGAATAGGAAAGTCCATGACGATAGACTGGTCGATACGGGAAGTCTATATGGGATGAGTATATTATCTCCTTGAGGTCTTCGTGAAGCTGATCGATGTGGGAAGCTTCTGGATATTTTTATTGAATTTGTGAAATAACTATGATATAGTTTTCCTTCAAGGGAGCAATCTATTTATAGCGGTGGAATTAGAGTGAAGAGATGTCCCTTTTGAGGGAGTCATCTTTTCTTTGGAAGTTTGACTCAAGGAGTTGCATCCCTTTTTGTTTTTAGATGTTTAAGTCATGGACAAGACTATAGAGGAAGGGTAGGCTTTTGTTTGGATGACAAAACCATAAATACGACTAATTTAACTATAAAGGGGGTGGTTTTGAGTGATGAATGACCATGGGATTCCATCTTGAAGAAGATGAAAAGTATTGATGAGAATCATGCTATGAGTAGAGTCGTGGTACTCATATTGAAGACAAGGCTAAAATGGTGACGGGTAATCACATGATTCTTGTTTAGTTGTGGATCTTCAAAACGAGTAATATGGAAGGTGAAAACGCTCAAGGGACGAGTGATCAACTGACAGAAAGTGATATAGGACTTGATATCAACAATAAAATGGTTGAAGATGTAAGGCATTAAGGGGCTCAGGTTTGGGTTTACCTTCAGTGAAGACAAACGATAAGCACCTGATCCATAGCCATGGGTAACGATATAGGGTCTAAGCGAATTAGGAAAAATTTCAATGTTTACTTGTCTCCTTTTTGGTTACATGTTGATTCTCTTTTAGGACGAGGTCGCCAACCTGAAAGGTTCATTCGTGAACACGTTTGTCATAGGCACATTTGATACATTTTTGGTAGATTTGGAGATGGTCAAGAGCATTGAGATGGCGTTCATATAATAACTCAAGTTGCGCCAAACGATCTTAGCGAAAGTCATCATCATTGAGCATGTCTTGTAGTGAGATGCGAAGATATGGAATCTGGACTTTCGAGAGGTAAGACAGCCTCAATCAGTAGACCGAGAGAAAAGGGTGAGGCGGCGGTCGAAGTGTGAATACTAGTGCGATAAGCCCATAGGGCGAAAGGAATGTGTGTATGCCAATCTTTTCCAGTATCATTGACTACTTTCATAAGAATTTTTTTCAAGGTTCTATTGGTTGATTTTGCTTGACCATTAGTTTGCATGTAATAAGGTGATGAGAAACTAAGTTGGATGTCAAAAGTGTAACATACTTTACGTAGAGTTTTGTTTTTAAATTATTTTCCATTATCAGTGATGAGGCGGTGAGGAACACCAAAATGACAAATGATATGATGGTTGATGAATTCACATATTTTCTCGGCTTTTGTAGAAATGAGGGGAATGGCCTCTACCCATTTAGTGTAATATTCGGTAGCGGTTATGATCCATTGGTGGCGTTGTGAAGAATGGGGGTTGATCTCACCGACAAGATCCAAACCCCATTGAGAGAAAGGCCAACGATATCATGCGACATGTTAGGCATGACTAGGTGTGTGGTGGAAATTAGCATGTTGCTGGCATTTCATGCAACATTTGACATAATCACAACAATCACGGTTTAGGTTTGGCCAATAATATCCTAGGCGAAGGATGTGTTTTGCGACAACTAAACCACTAAAGTGACCTCCACAAATTCCATCATGGACTTCCTTAATGGTGTAGGGAATTTCAAAACTTGTAAGGCATCATAAGAGAATGTCGTCAAAGCCATGCTTATAAAGAAGACCACCCATGATGACATAACGGGAGACACTTTTAAGAAAGGCACAGTTGTCCATTACGAGTGAGATCAGCGGGTAAAATGGAAAGGGAAAGATAGTCTGCATATTGCTTATACCAAAGGTCACATGGGTCAGGGGAAATGGTTCCAATGGAGTAGACCTCATGAGGTAAATAAGAGGGTGATTGTATCCTTTGTACTATGACAAAGATTTTAGAGTCACGTGGGCAAAGTAGGTATCTAAGAAGCCCAAGCGGGCCATGGTATCCACAAATTTATTAGTAGAACATGGGATGGTTTGAAGTGTGTAAAGGTCAAAGGTGGTCAAAATCATATCTACATGATACTTATACTTTTGAAGTATCTCATTACGACACTAGTATATACCATTGACTTGGTTTATGAATAATTGAGAGTTGCCAAAGATATTGATTGTCTTAACATCTAAG
Source organism: Taxus wallichiana var. yunnanensis (assembly GCA_018340775.1). Lineage (NCBI taxonomy): Eukaryota > Viridiplantae > Streptophyta > Pinopsida > Cupressales > Taxaceae > Taxus > Taxus wallichiana. The sequence goes on from CM031235.1 coordinate 518,172,953, forward strand.
GCATAGGTAGCCTTGAGACCTGTTAGTGTAAAATCATAGCACCCCTGGATGTTGATCGATTTCTAGGTTGATCACTCTAGCATCCAAAGTGATTGCACAACATGGAAACCTCTCTCTAAGTGTGGGACTTGTGGCGAGAGAGAATCTCCGTTAGAGGCAGGTTCCTCAAACTCCTCTGATTTAGATCTATATTTGCACAACTACAGAGGTTCAGATCCTAATCCTACTCTAAATTGCAAGGAGACAGGGGTAGAAATGCAAAAAATTGAAACTAACTAAAGATGGTGATGCACCAAAAGGAGTGGTGAATATTTTTGTCATGCAAATAGACACAAACCAAAGATTGCAACTTAAAACATACACAGGCTGATAAGATATAATTTAGGATCTGAAATGAAGCAAATAATACAAACAAAGGACTGAAACTCATTCACAAAGCTTGCATTATCATTTCCAATGTCAAAACCACTACATTACAACCTCAGAGAGGTAGAAAAACATGTTACAATCTTTGAAGAGGTCTGATTCTTGCAACATTCACCTGCTGGAGGTGAAAGAAGAAGTTTTTTATGTCAAAAGTGTTCCCCCTTTGAAAATGAGCCAAATCTGGCTTTTACATTGCATGGGTCGAGCCCGGGAGAGAGAAACCATACAAAAACGTGGGAACCCATTTTTCATTGACTACTGAATGCATTAAATCAGCATGGAGGACCTTACAAACCCATACCCTACCATTTCTGACCAAATTGGAGGAGAATGTGACCCATTCTGTATTAAATTTGGTCATTTGAAATGTCACTTACGCCATGAACACACATCGAGCCATTTCTTAACTTTATCTCTCTATAATGAACCAAAATTCAAGATTGACCCTAGGAATCATGTAGAGAATTTTATAAGCTTTCCAATGATATAAAGAACGTGCAAATCCGAGCTCTAGATCGAAAGATATGGCGATCCCGAAGATTTAGGAGCACAAAACAGGGAAAAATAGGTTTTGAAATTTTTTTCCCGCACTCGCCACCCTGACAACACGTGTCGGGTGCTGATTGGATGAGCAATTCTCTCTCCTTCCCTTGCCCAGGGGTTTTCCTTGAAAGTTTTGACTTTTTGAACTTTTGGAAAAAAAATCATTTTTCCCAGCGTCCCCACCACTTGGGACACGTGGCATGATCTGGTTGGAGGACAAGGGCGCGGGGTCATCCTTCACCTTTTAGTTTTTGGCCAAAACTTTTGCCAAATTTTCTAATTCCTCCCCAAGCTCTGCACTCCCCTGCTCCTTAGGACACATGTCCTCTTTTTATTGGCTCGGACCAACGCTTCAAACCTTGCCCCTTTGAAATTTTGGACATTTTCCCTTGTGACACGTGGCGTTTCCTAATTCGTCCGTGAGCTCATGCTTTAGCTTTCCGCGTCCCGCGCGTCCTTATGTCCCAGCTCAATCGTCTTAGGCTGCGCAGACCACCTGGAGGCTTTTCGGCCGATTCGCGCCCTGACGTCCCAATTGTCCCAAGGACCGCCTAGACTAGGACTTAGCCGATTTTCATGATTTTTTCTGCCCCAAGCTTTTTTTTGCAACTTTTTCACCCTTTTTTAGAACTTGCTCTTTTCTTCTTGGACAGGAGAGTTAGAAAAAGGCCGAGGGACCCTGAAACATGATTTTTGCCTTAAATCAATCTATCTGCACATTGACTTGAATATTCGATGCATGTTCTCAAAATTTACCCCAGGGGTGAATTTTGGATAACAAGACCCAATATGAGGGTCTCATATTCAACAATATTGTTTATACAATCAAAATCAAGTTTGAAAGACAAAGGCATAGGTTCACCATCAAGATGAATGAGGATAACACCAGCCCCACCCCCACACTAACACTTGGAACCATCGAAGAAGAGTGTCATTTGGTAAGTGGGTTTATCTAGGGAAAGGGTAGCTATAGACTCATTTGGGAAATCAAAGTTAGATGGATGATTCCTGGAAATAGGTGTGTCGGCCAGTTGGTCAGTGATAGCCTGGCCCTTGATGGACTTTTGATGAATGAATTTGAGGTCGAGGTTGACAAGAAGTATAAGCCGACGTGTGACACGTTGATGTCAATAGGGTTTGACATACATATAGTGTAATGGGTTAGTATTAGTAATGACGAAGGTTTTGTGATTGAGTAGGTAATGGAAAAGTTTGGTGGTGATGAAAACTAAGGCTAAGTAGATTTTTGGCATGGGTATATCTAGTTTCATAGTTCATAAGGGTATGGCTTATGTAATAAACCATTTCCTCTTGGTTTTGGTCATCGCGATGAGAAAGCATGACACCTAGAGAATGATCAGTGGTGGAAATATATAGGTAAAAGGGTTGATCATCCTTAGGAGGAATGACCACTGGTGGTTGAAGGAGGTATTTTTTAAAGCTTCAAAGGATTTATGACATTGGTCATCCCATTTGAAGGACACGTCTTTCTTGAGCAAATGATTGAATGGTTGACAACGGTCAGAAAGCTGTGAGATAAAATGACGAATGGATTGCAATTTTCCTTGTAGGCTTTGAAGTTGATGGAGATTAGTGGGTGGAGGCATTTCCAGAATAGCCTTGACTTTAGCAGGATCAACTTCTATGCCACGTAAAGAAACGATGAAACCTAGGAGTTTTCCGGAAAGTACCGCAAAGACGCACTTCTTTGGTTAAAGATGCACACAATACTTGATGAGACGGTCAAAGATGACTTTAAGGACGGATAAATGTTTGGTTCGATGTTTAGATTTGGCTAGAAGATCATCTACATAATCTTCCAATATGTGATGCATGATGTCATGGAAGATGTAAGTCATGGCTCACTGATATGTAGCACCAACATTTTTAGGCCAAAAGGCATGACTTGATAGCAAAAAGTCCCCCAAGGGGTGATGAAAGCAGTATTGTGTTGATCTTCTAGAGCTAGTAATATTTGATTGTAACCTGAGAAACTGTCTATGAGTAATAAAATTTCATGGCCAGTGGTGAGATCAACTAATTGGTCGATGCCGTAGTAGGGAAATCATCTTTGGGACAAGTCGAGGTTGAGGTCACGAAAGTTCGTGAAAATGTAGAGTCCCCCTGTCACCTTTGTGACAGGAACGATGTTAGAGATCCATTGGGGATAATCAATGGGTAGAATGAAGGAAACTGAGAGAAGGCGCTGAAGCTCTTCTTTGAGTAGAAGATCAATGCTAGGATGCATTTTCCGTGGCTTTTTTATGGGTTTGGCATCGAGCATGGTTATGATATTATGGACCATGATTTTGGGTCAATACCGAGACATGTTGGCATAGGACCAGGAAAATGCGTTGCTATGGTCCCAAAGGAAAGAGGTGAAGGCTTCATGTTCAGTAGCATCTAAGGATTGGCTAATCTTTAGAATGTGCGGGTCATCCTAAGTGTTAATGTTGATTTCGATGGTCAATTCATTCAACATGGTTTACGTCTCGAGGGTAACGACCAGATGAATATAAGAGTCTTCCACACCAAGGTAGGTGAGGATGGATTCATCGTCTTGACATTGAATGACATTAATAGAAGGTGTATCATCATCGATCATGTCAAGATACATGAATGGGAGAGAAGAGGGAGTTTTGCCATCGCGTTGATAGGTCAGCGGTCCCAAGGAAATGGTGTTTATGAAAAAAAAGTTAGGAGGAATAGATTCGGATCTATGGACTCCATGGGTGAAGATGGTAATGTGGGTGAATGAGATGGGGAAGATTTCTCATCCTGGATGAGGTTGACGCGAACCTTCTTAGAAGGTGGAGCATCAAAACCAATGCCACTATGGTCAGGTACAAGAAATAACAGTATGGCAGCCCTGTTCGTAAAAGTCGAAGCCAAATCCTTTCCACGCACACCGGTGGACTAACCCTCACTATCATACGTTAGATTAGTGCGAAGGTGGGGAGGACCATAAGGAAAAACATTGCCTATGTGGATGTCATAAGCCCATAAGGGCTATTGGCGCAGGTTCCCATACACTTGTAGGGTGAGGAAGGTGTTGATATTGTATAAGCGGTATTCCCCAAAGTGAGGCATTGAGAAACACCTTCTAAGGGATCGATAGTTGGTATGTAATTAGCAGAGATGGATGGCTCACTAGATGATGGGGAAACAAGTGAGTCAGTGGTAGAGGCTGCAGTACTAGTGGGGATAACAAGGTTAGATGTAGAAGAGGTAGTGGTAGTTTTGGTGGATGGGCTTGTAGGTGAAGGTGAAGTAGGGATAGTGGCAGATGCCTTGACTGAGTACAAGCACATCATTGGGTTGGTATAACATGTTACAGGTATTGAAAGGTGACGGGTCAACAGGGGTGGTGTAATTATGTCCCTCGTGTTCAAATTTGAGGCAACGATGTAAAGTTGAAGGGACACAACCCATGGCACGGATCCAAGGTCGGCCAAGCAATGCAGTTATCTTGGAATTGCCCCTCTAGGACATATAAAATTTTTGGGACAATGTGGGGACCTATGTAGACGTGTAGAAACGATGGTTCCTAGGGTAGAGGTCATGGTGTCATTGAAGGAGCGAAGCATAACTAGGTTACCATGCATGTAATTGGCATGTATTCATATTTGGTCATATGCATGGGAGGAGATGATGTTTATACTAGAACCACCATCGATCATAACGCGTCGTATGTGTATATTATCGATAAAGATGGAGATGAAAAGAGTGGGGTCGAGGTCGTCGGAATGGAAGGGAGAAATCTTTTCATGTGAAAAGCGAGGATGGCTACTTGCTTTGAGTAGGTGGAGGTGTAGAGGAAGGTGATGACCTAGTGAGAGAGGCTACGTGGTGGGGGTAATGATGGAGGTTACGGGCATGGGGTCATTTGGTAAAACTTCAATAGATTGAAGGACCTCCATGAGGGCTTGACGATGTGACTCGGAGGTTTGGATGAGGTCATATAAAGACATTTTGAGGGGGGATTGGTGTAGTTGTTTTAGCATTGTGCGATGTGTGACCCCATCGAAATAGGATATGTAGGACCTCGAATGGTGACTTTGGGTATGGGTGCGGATGGTATGTTGGGTATAGGGTTGGTTGATGGGCTAGTTGCCTTTTCCTTGCCCTTGTCTTTCTGAGCATGGGTGGTAACATGAACCATGTTAATTTGAGGGGAAGTGGATGAAGAGGGTGTGTCATGGAAGGTATAGCGGCATGAGGGACAAAACCTAATGGGGATATGATCCTTGTGAAATGAGTAAGGCGCATTGGCATTTGGGTGGTGGTTTGGCCAACTCTCTTATATGGACCATGTTAATCTTGAATCTCGGGGTGGATCAAAGGGTCATGGGGGTGGAGATTTTGGTCGTTAAGTAGGTAATGGAAGGAGATCTAGGGAAATTGGTGGAGGTGAAATGGGGTCCTCATCAAGAAGATCATCGTCATCAAAATTTTCTTCGAGGAGGACATAATTGGACAAGAGCGTTTTTAAAGCCTTACAGTTCTCTACATCGTGTCCTGACACACGATGGTAAGCACAAATTTTGGTTTCGTCAAACCCTTTTGGTTTTGGTTTGAGTGGGTCATAAGGTCTAAGAGGTGGTAATGTGATGAAAAAAGTTTCAAGGAGATTGGTTAAGATTTTGGCGTAGGACCTGCTAGTGGATCACAATGGGAGGTGAATGTGGGTTTGGGTACAGTATGGCTGATTATGGAGGAAGAGGCTTTACAGGAGGGGGAATGGTTTGGTTTACTAGTTTGGTGTGTGGAGTGGTCTTAGGTCTTGGTTGCATCTGCTCGGGTATGGGCATGGTAGAAGAGCTAGCGGCGGAAGGTTTGGTTGGTTTAACTACCTTATTGAAGGGTAGTAGATTCTTAGCTTTAGGTTGCATATTTTTGGGCAAAGGTGACACGGGTGTATGATATGTGGAGGGAAAATCATATCTTTGGAAGAGGACGGGTAACCCATGAGGGTAACCGAGGTGGTCGGTAGAGGTTGGGTAGAAGGTGTGAGTGAAAGAGAAGAAAGCTGTCATAGGTAGTGAAGAAGTTATGGATGGTAGTGGTGGTATGTGTGGTAAGAAGGTTACAGTGATGACGAGAGGTTATGTGGGTCGTTTGGGTATATAAGAGGTTCATGATGAGGAGGTGGGCTACTAGATTCTTGGTTTACTAGTGGGAGGAGGTTGTTTGGCCAGGTCGAGGGGTGAGGTCTAGGATGGATGAAAGGGGTGAAGGTGATAATGGTGTGGTAGGCGAGGTTGGTGTATGAGGCCTAGGAGGTTGGGTCTTCTTTTTAGGGGCCAAAATAAGTTTAGTGTTGGTTTGGGAAGATGTGGCTAAATCTAATTTGATGGGTGGGTGAGTAAGGCTAGCTGTCGGTATGACCCCTAAGGTAGTAATAGGTTTAGTAAAGGAGATGGTACATGTATGGGTAGGTGTTTGGGTGTAGATGTATGTTGGGTTATGGGCAAAGGTGTGAGTTGGGCCATGGGTGGTGACATGGAAGGTGTTGCAATAGTCGTGGTTGTGTTTTTTTTGGTTGCTCGAAACACTTTTGGGTAGATAGTGGAGGTGTCGGTGAGTGACATCTGCATTTGGGTTGAAACAGGTAGTAGAAGGTGTCCCCAAAGTAAGGCTCAATCAACATAGTCCAGGAAGTCATCTAAGCGTGAAAATGGTACTGTCATAAGTGGGAATGAAGTGGATCAAGTATAAATCCCCGTAAAATGTGTTTGAGATATAGGGAAATGGTAGCCTTAGACTTGATGGGTAAGAGAGCCCAAAGTAGATTAACTGGATCTTGAAGGTCCGATGGCGAATGGTCATCTAAAGGCAACAATATTTATGTAGGATCCTCCATGGGTAGAGGAGAGAATGGGCCAGATGAGGTGGACTCTCCTTGTAATGGTGTAGGTTATGGACATGTATCTCCTATGAGTAGGAGAGGTGCCACTGACAACTGCTCAAAAATTTGAGGGGTTAAAGGTGGTGTGCTAATTATAGGCTCTTCCACGAGTGAAGGAGAAAATGAAGAGGGTTCCTCTATGGGTGGAGGAGTACATGAAATAGGTTCTGGTGTAGGTAGGGGAGCTCGGGCTAATATTTCATCTATGGAAGGAACATGAGGAAATTGGGAAGTAACTGGTATGTCATCGAAAATAGTGTGGACCTCGTGGACATTTCTATCATTGTTTGAAGTGTCTCCAATTTGGTTGGAAGAAGGGGCATGATTAGGAAATGACTTCTTGAAGATATGTAGGTTTTGGTTAGTGGATGCATTCGGGCTATCTAAGACTAGATCTCCATTGTATAACATTTCTTGAATGATATTCTTGAAGATGATGCAATTATTATCACTATGACCTTTGACACGATGATAGTTGCAAAAGTCATGTTCCTTATACCACGCGGGCATGGGGCGCTCAAGGTCAAAACTAGTATGTGGTTTTATAGGTGGAAGGGTAATGGCACCAGCCTTAACAAGCTTTTCCAAAACAGAAGAATAAGATTCTCCTATCGAAGTGTACTTTTGTTGTTCTCATCTGAACTGGAAAGCTTGGACGGGAGAGAGATTAGAAGGAGGTTTGGTTGGGTTTGATTGATGAGGGGGGCCAGCCTTGAGAATTATGGTGTTGGCAGATCCTTTGGGTTTTGAATAGTTGTTTTGGGGTTTCAAGATGAAGAAGCATCATTTGATTTGAACACGATGTTCTTGTTACGAAGTTGAATTTTCTTCTCTTCGATAACACGAATTTCTAATTTCTGTGCCATGGTGAATGCCTTGTCAAAAGTGTGAAAGGTCTACACTCGCAGGGTTGGTGAGATGTGTCTTGTGTAAGCCTAAGTAAACAACTCTATGAGTTCAGTTTGAGGTAATTGAAATGTGAGTTGGTTAATTAGGTTGTGCCAGTGAGTGACAAAGTCAGTGATAGACTCATTGTCGTATTGTCATGTGGAATAAAGATCAATCAGGGTAAACTTCTTAACAATGTTGATAGAGAAGTGATCTAAGAAGGCTTGGGATACTTGATTAAACAAGTAGATGGAGTGTCTTGGTAGCCCACTGTACCATTCTAATGCAGGTCATGTCAGGGACATCAAGAAGGTCTGTAGGAGTAAAGCGTCATCATGGGCGATCAAGTAACACCCATGTTTGAAAGACCGCAAATGTTGTTGCGGGTCTTCTTTACTATTGAAACAGTTGAATTTTGGCATTTCCCAACATACATGGTATGTGCGAATAAGGATGGACAAATGAATTAGCTCATTCTGATTTCATTGTAGGTGAGAGAATTACGCGAGCCTGAAACCAGTGCTTCCAATTTCTACATCCTTTCCATCATCAATTTGTTGAGGTCATTGGTAGGTTGTGATAGAAGGGCACCTCTTGTGGCATAAGGGGGTTGGTATTGAACCTGTGATGTGGGCGGTATTCCATTGTATGGTGATGTTGAATAGGGAGGTTGAGAATAGGGAACCAACATAGAGGGCATGTATTCAGAATGGGTGACAGACGAGATAGGGGGTTGTTGATAGTATGTGTATGTAGGTGGGATGGTCGTAGTGACTCTAGTAGCGATTGGGGGTAGTGTTTGTGGGATGGAGAGGACAAGATTTTGGAATGGAGTAGGGGCCACCAACACCACAAGTAGTTGTGTTACAATGGGTATTTGTGAGACAATGTGTGCAAATGGGGTTATGGTCTAGTTGGTCAATAAGGGGACAACAGATACTACATGTGCGATTGATACTGCGAGACATAGCGGTCATAGTGGGTATGGATCCTAGTTGTGAAACCACTGCGGGTGAAGCAGGTGAAGGTAACACCGCATTATTAGGGGCTGATATAGAAGTGGGAACAAGGCGAGAGAGATGGATATATGCATGCCATATATCAACCCCGACTGAGGAGTCCCAGTGGAAGAGTAGGAAAGGTAGAAGCTGTAAGGCCGCAAGATTATGATCGAGGAGTCATACAAATTCCTTGTCACCTATAGCAATGGTGGTAGGTAGGGTTGGATCCATGGGTGATAGGAAAGAGGGTGGTGAAGGACTAGGTGGGAGTGGTTGACGACTTGCATGAAATGTAAGAGTGTTAGCTTGATTGCGAGTCAACACCATGTGAATGAATGTATATCATGTGATGTTATATCCTATAGATGACACAGAGAGTAGTAGGAATGAAGAAAACATGTGTTTATAGGTGGATTTGGGCAATGTATCACCGAGATTCACCTGACAAGGTAATCGATAACGGTAAGGGTTACAAATACCGAGTTCGGGGGTAATCGACGTCGATTCTTGTGAGACAGAACAATTTTACTAAATGAAGAAAAAACTGGTGATGGTTAGATGAACAAGTTGTATGATGATTGTTTATCAAAGCCTAGAGAGTACAGAGACTCATAGGAACTCTGACAACAAAAAAAATGAAATAAGGGTTCTTTAGGAAATTTAACCCAAAAGAACAGAAAACCGATGTCGGTTAAGCAAAATTGATGTCGGTCAGGGGTAACCGATGTCGGTTACTGTGAAAATTGGAAAAATGTAGAAAAATGGATTGTTGTGAATTTTAGTGAGATAAATAATCAACCCAGAGGTCTGGAGATGATGCAATGAAGCCTCAACACACTCAGAAGAAGTCGAATACTCTAATTGTGATTATGGAGTGTGCAAGGCAATAGAATGGAAAAAATGGAGAAGTGTATCCTCACACCTCAAAATGCACATCAATCAAACACTAAAAACATGTACCTAACAAGTGATTTTTAATGTGTTGAGCTTATGTTATTTAGAAGACTGACTCATGAATTTAGAATAGAGTTTTTGGTGAGGAAGGCTTCCTACAAAGAAGGATATCTAAAAGAGAGGTTTAGTATGTTATGGCGGGGCGGACCATCTTACGAGGTAATGACTCGACAAAAGCAATGAGCTAGGGAGTACTACTATTGGATCATGTGATCAGCGACAAGTGTTCCCATGTAAGATGGTGTTTAAGAAAGATGTGTATATTTCAATTTTGTGCAGTTTGGTAAGACACGAGAGAAAGAGAGAATGTGGTTTCTATGATTCTTTGTATCAACCATCAATTGGGCATGACTTCTAGCATATAGGTTGCTTTCATTTTAACGCGAGCTAAATGTAGAAAATTAGAATGTAATGCCCAAATCAAAAGATTACGTTTGATGAAGCAAATGATGAATAGGAGAGGGTATGCTCTTTCACTAAATGCAGAAAGCAAGAAAGAAGAATGATTCCTTTTAAATGCACCAAGAGAAATGTTTCTTTTAGAGCAATTAGAAAGAAGAGAGGATTACTAGGGAAGAAAATTACTTGTGTAAGCCTTTTAAAGGGAAACAAACACACAACTTTTGCCTAGAAATGAAGAAAATGCAATAGAACCCCTAATGGGTCCCACCAGTGTGCCAAAATGTTTCACTGTTTTCTTTACTTTATTGAGATGAAACAAATAAGGGTAAGGGCTAAGGAGGAATACATGTTATTGTTGATCGGTTGATGGTTGTTGCGTGCATTCGAATTCTTGATCCGAGTGTTGATTATGAGAGTTTCCTTTTGGTAGGAGGGACTACGAAATAGAAAACAAGACAACAAAAGAATAGTTAAATGATATATGACAGGTGGACCGCTAGTGTATACTAGATCCAAGAAGTGTAATACTCCCTAGATGGTTGTCGATCCACTGTTTAAAACAAATTAATGCTAGAAATAAGCAAAGTCCTACTGTAGTCGATATGATTTAGTTATCTCATTTAATCACAATAAGCAAATATAATATAACAGGTTACGCTATAGTCATATCTGAAGGGTTGGTAAGTTTCGAAGTCTTGGGGCCCAGTCGGGAATCGGGTTTTGGGTTGTTTAGGTTATTTGGTAAAACATTCTTCGGTTTTATTATTGGCACATGGTACGAAACATAGAGACCAATGTCAGTTGGGTATAACTGACGACGGTTTAAGGGAGATCGACGACGGTTATGGGTAACTGGCGTCGGTACAATAAGGTGACAATAGTTAAATGAAAACCTTATTGTAGAGTCTAGGTGAGGTTAGATGGGGCTAAAGAAGGGGATGGCGAGGTTTGGGGGAATGTTGAGAACACTTAGAGAGGTGGAAGGGCCAGGATAAGTGATCTGATAAATGGGTGGGTGAGGTTTTTGAGTTTTTCAAAAAGAAGGCTATGGAGGAATGGGAATGTTAATAGAAGAATGATAACATAAATGATAACAACTCTATGAGCAGAATAAGAATGGAAATGATTAATGATAAAAACACTTACCAATGTTGCAGGTCCAATGGTTGGGTAGTGGTGATGATCGGTTGGTGGAATGGAGCTTGTTGCACTAGAGATGCTTCTGGAATGTTACCATGAGTGTAAATGCTTTTGGATCTATCCTGGTGCTGGCTATGGATGTCTGGGTGTGTGAAAAGACTCTGGTTACTGCTTGCATGAAGCTCTCTTCTCGCCCTCTTGCTCTCAGAATGTGCCAACTCAAAAACAAGGATGTTAAGGTGAATAAATGGTAACCGACAATAGTTATGGGCTGACCGGCATTAGTTTAGGGGTGACCGGTGTCGGTTAAGGTGGGATTCCCTAGGTTTACTAAAAATGGCAGATCCCCTTGATTTCTTGGGCTGGATTGGTTTTATTCCCGCGGATTAGAATGGAAGCTTCCCTTCTAATGAGCGGGAATGTGGTTAGAGAAATCTTAGGCATGTGCTTTTAGGGTTAGACCAAATTTTAGCTCATTAAGGCAAGTAAGATTAGGTCTTAGTTAATTATGGAAACATGCCAAGAATAGGTCTAGGGTGAGGTGGCTAGGTGAGGTGTCTAGGTGAGGTGGTGGGGTAGAAATTAAGATGATTAGATAATAAATATTGTGAGGATATATATTAATTTAATTAAATTAATAGTGATGTGGGGTGGAAGGGACCATGGTTAGGTGAGTATGTTTGAGCTGGTTATTTGATGAGGGACCAAAGGGAGTGTGACCCAATTTTGGTGTCTACACACTCATCAAGTGTTAAGTCAAGAATGCCTCCAATCCAAGTATCACCTTCTTGGGTACTTGGGAAATCCTCTTAATCAAAGATAGTGTAATTAGCATTGATAAGGATAGGCACATAACGTTCTATATGATATGTAGCAATTGGATCACACTTAATAGTGACCTTAGTGCCATTCCTAGTCCTAAAGAGCATATGAGACCAATTTGTTGATAAGTATCCTCTAATTTTGGCAATGAAATCCCTAGATAGACATAGGGCAAAGAGTGGAGGTAGATCAATTATGGATACATCTTGAGAAACTAAGACATTGGGACATGCATGCAGTGTGAGGCTTAGACCTCTAATAAATTCAACAGTTCCTACTATTGTTCCATCCAACTGCACTACTCCTTTAGAAAGATGTTCATACTTAACGCCTAGCTGGTTTGTAATTTGTGTAGGCATGACTGAACTACTTGCCCTGGAATCAATCATACAATTGTGCACCAAGTTACTTCTTATGATAAAATATACATAGAAAGGTGGAGGATTCATATTTCTACTTGATTGACCCTCCTTTTGTTGCATTGCATTCATAAGACCCCTTTCTTGCTCTTTAGATGGCTCATTTTGGATAAACAAGTTAGTCATAGTTGTTTGCAAAAGATCCCTTTGGCCTAGAATAGCAAATGAATCCCACATGGATATGTTCACATTGGTTTTCTTCATTTGCTCAAAGATGTTGAAAGGAGTTGAATGATCTTTTTGTTGCACCTTACTTACAACAACCTTTTCTTGCACTTGGGTTGATATGGAAGGTCCTTTAGGTTGATTTTGCACATTTAGAACTATGTTTGAACTGCCACCCCCTTGGGGTGTCAAATAAGGTTAAGGAGGGCCTACATTTACTAGATGTCACTCTTTTATATCTCTCTTCTTATATTTAGTGTTTGTAGCCACACCTTGAGGAAGAGTCTGATTTATTCCACAAAAGTCTTCTAATTTCCAATTCACAAGTGAAGTGTCACTTTGAGGTGCCTCTTGAGTGACCATTTGTTGTTGATTTTCCTCTACATGTACTTAAGAAACAAATGTACTTTTCACCATCAAAGCTTGGTTTAGAATTTCATTAGGGCATGTTGCTTGGTTTTGTGGAAGATGACAAGGGAAACACCACTCATAATCTTGCATAAGATTATTTTGGATAGGAACAAAGCTTGAGATGAGTTGGCTACATTTGGGTTATATGGTTGAAATGGCCTTGCAAGAGGAAATTGATTTTGGTTTTGATTTATAGCTTGGGATGGAGGTTTGTTTACTTGGTAAGGGGATTTTTAGGTTGGTATGGAGGCTGATAAGGTCTAAAATTCTTTGTTTGTTGCCTCTTAATGGATACCAACTCATTCCCAAAATTTTACAATTATTTCATCACCTCTTACAACTCAGTTGAGGTACTTGAGGAAGTAGATGCTTCATTGGAGATTTGATTTCTTGGGGTTGGAATAGGTGCCAACTCAAGGGTTTAATTAGAATTGGGATCCTTATCACTGGGAATATATGCATTGGAGGCCTATGATCCAGGTTCCCAACTGAATAAGACTATTCTCGGCTCTAATAACAATACTATATGCACTAGTAATGTCCTACCCCCATGGATCGAATCATGACCGAGATGAGATGACACTATTTAAAGCTTTTAAATAATAAAGTAACACATGTTGGGTGTAGGCCTTACCACTTGAGGAATTATATAAAAAATCTTTTAAAATCTGATGTTAAAGTCAATCATTTGCTCGTTAGAGGCTCTCTTTGTCAATGTTGATTAACTAAGATCTGAATTAGAGTAGTTAATCAAAACTAGGAACAATAGTAAATGATAGTAAAAATTTATAGAAAGCAATGCAAGTAACTAAGATGGTGAAAATAGATTCCCTAATGTGCGAGAGAAGAGAGGAAAGAGCTCGATTGATTTGGCGAACTTACGAAACTATGTCGTAAAATAAACTGAATATTTTGGAAGCAGAAACGAACATACAGAGACCTCGGGAAGGATAGATCTAAGTGATCTAAGTAGACCCAGGGGCACACTTGAGAGGGACTAGGGCACCTGGGGTGCCCTAGTCTCTTGTTATGGGTGCTCGCAGTACGTGCAAAAGTCTAAAACCGAGTTTCACATGTTCGGCGGTGGTGTGAAACCCTCATTATTTTTGCATCGAGGTTATACATTGCGCCGGTGTCATTGGTAATCCAAGATGAAAAGAAGACTGCGAAGATACTAAAGATGAGTATCAAATCCCCAAAATAAGAAAGATGTAAATGAATGGGTCGGACTAACTTCGATAGCCACAATGGTGGGCTTACTAAAGCGAGCATTGTCTACATTTTAGACCCAAATGTAGCAATGTGTGTGTGAACATGTGCCCTAGGTGCTCTTGTGTCGATCACACTTTGTGAAGTAGTGAGCAATAACTATATGTAGAATGTAATATAATGGTGCATCGAATAGAATATACTTCCCTCCTATGATGTGTGATGCAGATGAACCAGCCTTATCCCTTGTGATGGAGCTAGATAGATGCAATGGAGCTCATAGATGCCTACAGATTGGATGCAAACTTAGGTAGAGTAGTAATGCTTAATGTTTGGTCCCTCATTATGGTCTCATAACTTAATATTTATAGGGTTTTTTAATCTAATTTCATAATTAACCTCGAAGAGGCCAACCATAAGAAAAATCAAATGTTGAAATGGCTAGAAAGAGCCAAAAAGTGGCGGGAAAGTAAGAAAAGGCTTGGGGCGGCCCAAGTGGGACATGGGCACATGGGGTGGCCCAATATTGGCCCAGTGCTCGATCAAAGCTAGATTAATGGAAAATGATAGAAACTAACGAGCATGTAGAGTACGAGAGGTCGATGTGGCGACAAAATCAAAGTGGCCAAAAGATGTAGGTTAATTAGTACTTTCTTCACTCAAAAACCTTCAAAATAGTAATATGAGACCAAAACTAAATAATACCCAAAGTGTGTGATTTACTGATTACATTTGTCCCCACTTTATGTTGGTGATTAGAACGCTCGGTAATATAAAGTAGATAGAGATGTGTACCTAATGTTCATGTAAAATGATGTAGAAAGTGTGTTGACTGACTAGACAAAGCGTGGAGTGAGAAAATAGTGGAGCGTGGAAACTCAAGATGCGAAAGTGTAAAAAGTAATGAGGGTGAACCTAGGGTGTAAACTTGTGTGTAGTTACCACATAGTGTAATGTACCTGCATAAAATTTAATGTGTGTGATGTAGTGTGTATTACCGTAGAGTGTTGTTTTTTTTGTTGTTGTTGAATCCATGTTGTGGTTGATTATTTGTTTCTCATATGGATGGACTGCGAGGAGAAAATAGTCAAGTAGTAAAATACGCATGTATATTTAAAACCTCATGTAAAGACACATGTATATGTCTAAAAAAGTGTGTAAATGTAAAATATGTAAATGAAATTGGAACATGTGCACCATATCCTATACTATCGAGGTCTTTTGGGTGATCTAGCATCATGGGCCGAAGAAGTATATGGAGGAATTTTGTTGTGTCCTCCAACCTTTAACTGCTTCCCTAATATTGTGTGAAGAGATCTCTGTATTGTCTCATTTTTTGGGTTGTCCAACACCACTAGCTGAAGTAGTGTAGGGAGGCACACCCACTATAACCTCGATCCTCTAACTACTCCCTAGAATGCTAAGGACACAATCTCTGTAAAAGAAACTATGTACGAGTTTTGTAGATTGTGTCAAACACATTTTTGTATAATCCCACAATGTCAAGGGTGTAAGACTGAACTAAACTAAACCAATATAAAGCTCATGTAATATGTAAAACCCCAAGAGATGTCCCCCTCTTTGGGGGTGCATGCGGCGTCAGCGATAGGAGAATGAGGCCCCGAGAGGACCAACCATATGAATTTTGTAACTATGCCTGCGGGAGAAAGGAATGCACTTGGTAGAAACCAAGGTGCGCACAAATAAGAGGCTAGCCAAAGACAAATGTTAGTATGAAAAAGCATGCATGTATAAATAAAATTGTGTAATCTACACAAATAGTGTATATCTTTGCCAAGCAATATAGTATACATGCGAAAGATAATTAATAACGCATAACGCGGGTCACAAACATGGGAAACAACTCACGATGTTGTAAGACACTCAAGGTCATAGTGGTTGCATACAACAAACAAGTGTGCACACCAAACATAGGGCAAGGCTTGCATACAATAACAAACAAATACAAGTAAGAGCAAACAGAGACACAAATATAACCACGGTAACATGTAATCCTACAAAATAAATGTTGCACATGAAGCACCCATTAGCATGTTAGAAAGATAACCAGTATGTCAAAACATGTATATCCATGTAATGTAAAGTGCTAAGTACAAAATGAAATAATAGCAAATGTATGAGATGAATGTGGATGCCCCAAAGCAATCATTGTCGAAGTGGTAGAAGGTGAGCATCTATGTTGAGTGTAAAAGACTTGTATTTACGATAACAACTAGAGTAAGACATGAATGCGCATGTGTGTAGTTGGTTGGATGATGGGGACAGATAGAGATGAGACCCACCAAGAATTCCAAGTTGGATCCATATCTATTGTGTAACATGATTGAATGGAGAGTCCTTATATCCTTGTGGTTAGTATTGATCATAACATGATGAATGTTTGATCCCCCTTTATATAGTTGTTCTATCTAGCCCTCGGTCAAAAAAATCTTAAGGTCACCCATAGATAAGGGATAAACTCTCTTTATATCTAGTTGGTCCCCCTAACCCATCGATTAAAGATAATGTGTAAAATTCAAAGTGCGTAATCAACCCAAATATAGATCTATGTATGATGAAGGTTAATATGATATGTGTAAGATGTATAAGATATGTTTATGATATGTGTAAGATGTAGGCTATATGTATTATACAAGATATGGGATTTGTAAGAAGATGTGATGTGTAATGCCTACTTCGCAATGTGTGAGGTTCATGTGTAGTATGCCCTCAATGGTCAAGTGTGAACCATAGCACAAGAGTGTGTCATCCAGTAGTGGTCGATGGTAAAGTGTAAAGAAGTGTGATGTATGACTATGTAAGTACGCTAAGATGGGAGGGGGATGTGCGAGATGTTATGCCCCCAAGTGTATGTGAGATGAATAATATGATCATGTAAAGTCATCTTGAATATCCTCATCCTCAAGGGCATAATCGAATGGATAAAAATTAGTGACACAGTAAGCAATAGTGTTGGGATGATCACCTAATGATCCATTGAGGTATAAATTATCCATGCCCATAACATAATCTTCATCAGTGAATGGAGGAAGTGGTCAACCATGTGCGTACTAATGAGTGATATTTTGTGTGTATCCTAAGAAAGAACCATTGCATACAGAAAGACACGTCCAAAGGCATAGGAAATGAAATATCTGTATGACTAGGATCTAATGTGCCCCCATGTATTCAAGCCAGGATTTTCCTAAAGTGAGCAGAGAAGTAGCAGGAGTATGTGTAAGAAAGACAATAAGATGAAAGACCCGAAGATAATAAGCAACATTAACATGAACAACCCCATGATATAGATGAGGTTCGTATGGTGGAGGATGGATGTCATCAATAGAAAAACATAATCGAATCAATCCCTCATGAGTACACATAGTTTCCTATGAAGAAGGATCGAAGGGTATATGTCCCCAAAACAAGTAATTCATAAAGAGCGTGCATGTAAATAGTGGTTGTGTTAGTGGTGGTGGTGCTTTTGAAGGTGGAGGTGATAGAGCGATGTTCGTAGATTTGACAGGCCCCCGATAAAGAATCATATCGGTAGTAGTGATGGGTGGAGGTGATCTTTGGAGAAGGAATAACATCTATCACACAAATAACACCTTCAAGTGGTGGCAAGTGATGTAGTTCGTCCATGGGTTGAGGATCATCTGTAGTATCAGTGTGTGGAATGGGAAAACTAGTATTAGCAGCTCGGTCATAATATCGAAATGGATCATGGTCACGAAAGACAATATACTCAATGCCTTCATGTAATAATTTCACATAATGATGTATTGTAGAGGCGATGGCTGCGTGACATGAAGCCAAGCCCTTCCTAGCAAACAAGTGTAACAGACCGAGAAATCAATGACGAAAAACACCGTGTTGACAGTTTTTGGCCCTACAGTGATAGGTAGTGTAATGTGACCAACACATGGATGAACAAAACCATCATAAGCACACAATGAAAGACAAGATGGACTAATGTCACGAGTGGAAATACCTAAGACTTCAAGGAATGACATAGGACATAAGTTAAGTTCATATCCATTGTCAATTAAAGTGCATTTGACACCTACATTACGAATACAAAGATAATATACAATGGTGGATCATTGTCAAAAGCGTTAATATCGGCGAGGTAGATAGGACTTGAATGCTTTATGTGTTGAGAGAATGCATCTACGAAGGTTTGATAAACCGAATCGGGATGTATATCACCTAAATGCAAGTAGTGGCGAAGATGTTGGACTCTAATTATAAGGTCGGGATTAGAAAGAAAATAATCGGTGATCAAGATGCTCATCATGCCTAAAAGTGTAGAAGACGAGCAATGAATGCGAGATCTATGATAATGAAAACCCTAGAAGGCGAGATGATCAATAGTCGGGTTCACCAAAATGATTAACTAAAATATGAATTAGAGTAGTTAATTTAAACTAGGAACAACGATAAATGACAAAAATAAAGTAGCAAATAATCATAGAAAGTGACCCAAGCAACTAAGCTAGTGAAAATAGAAACCCTAATGTGCGAGAGAAGAGAGGAAAGAACTCGGTTGATTCGAAAAACTTACAAGACTATGTTGTAAAATAAATCGAATATTATGGAAGCATGAACGCGAACATGTAGAAACCTTGGGAAGGACAAATCAAATGATCTAAGCGAGTGGGGGCGCTTAGAGAGGGACTAGGGCGCGTGCGGTACCTTGGTCTCTGTTACAAGCGCTGCAGTACTGTGTAGGAGGTCCAAAACAGAGTTTCATAGGTTTGGTAGGTGGTCTAAAACCCTCATTGTCTATCACATCGGAGTTCGTTGCATTGCACTAGGTGTCATTAGTAATCCAAGATGATAAGAAGACTTGTAAGAGACCAAAGATGAGTATCAAATCCCAAAAAAGAAAGATGCAAATGAATGGGTCGGACTCACCTCGCCTACAAAAATGGTGGACTTACTAAATTGAGTGTTGCACTACATTTTAGACCCAAATGTAGTTATGTGTGTGTGTGAACATGTGCCCTAGTTACTCTTGTGTCGATCGCACTTAGTGAAGTAGCGGCAATAACTAGATGTAGAATGTAATAGAATGGTGCATGAAATAGAATAGATTTCCCTCTTATGATGTGTGATGTAGATGAACAAGCCTTATCCCTTGTGATGGATCTAGATAGATGTAATGGATCTCCTAGATGCATGTAGAGTGGATGCAACCTTAGGTGGAGTAGTTATGCTTAGTGCTTGGTCCCTCATTATGGTCTCGTAAATTTATATTCATAGGGTACTCTTGATCTAATTTCATAATTAACCCCAAAGAGGTCGACCATAAAAAATCAAATGTTAAAACAGCTAAAAAAGAGTCCAAAAAGTGGAGGAAATCAAGAAAAGGATTACGGCACCCTGGTGGGGCAGGGCACCAGGGCACCCCGATCTAGCCTAGGCGGCCCAGTCAAAACTAAAATAACAAAAAAATGACAAAAAGCTGACTAGGCATGTAGGTGCGAGAGGTCGTGTAATGACGAAAGAAAGCAAAGTAAAGTGATCAAGAGATGGGGGTTAATTAGTACTTTCTACATTCAAAACCTTCTAAATAGTAGTTCGAGATGTGGACTAAATAGTACCCAAAGTGCGTGATTTAGTGACTATAATCGTCAATTTTTCTACGAAAGATAGGCAATTTGATTTTTCTCAAAATAATTACACAAATTTGTCCCAAGTGCATCCTAATTAGCAATAGAACCTGGTCTTAAACCCCTATACCATTGTAAATATTTTCCCTTGAAATATGAGGCCAAAATTCTAATTCTTTACATCATCTTGTGTTCTAAATGAATGGGGTATACATTTACCACATCGTGAATATGCTCAACAGGGGTAACTTTGATTCTCACCCAGTGAAGTAAGGAAAACTCTTAAGTCTTGACACGGTACATCATGTTGTGCATTAAGAACAAGAGGGATTCCATCGGTGAAGTTGACATATGGTAAATTTCTTTGTGGTGCAACTATAACAATGGGTCTCAAAACTCTAGATGACTCCTGTAAGAAGGGACTACCAGGAGGTGGAGTAGAAAGAGTCTTATTTGGTAGAGATGGTGATCTCTGACAGATCTGCATCTTCTCCTTCTCCCTAGAGATAATTACAGATACTCAAAAACTCCTTCTTATGTTGTTTTTAACCTAGTTCGAATATTTCTCGTGAACTTGAACACTAATATTGTTGAAACCAGATTGATATGAAGTTTAAAGTCACCAAATGTGTTGTGTGAAAGCCTTGAAGGCTAAAATATACCAAAATACACACCAAAACTCAACAAAATGGAAATATTAACTTATGAGGTCCTACCGGGTGTACTAAAACTATCATGTCAAAAAGTAGCACCCTAGGATTTATGCATTATAGATCCCTACTTTTTCTAACATGGGATTGTCTCAAGGTGTGGACCCTTGTAATTGAGACAAACCTCTAGAAAAGGTTGTTTCCTCTACCTAATTTTAATTCTAAACTACTCCTAAGGAAGGAAATGTAACTTTTTAATCCTACTCTAACAATCCAAGGGACCAGGAGAGAAAAAAAAAGTGCATGAAAATGTAAAATCCTAAGCTAAGGAGGTGATAACACCAAGAAGAGGGTGGAGAGACACTCTTAGATGAGGGAAAATGGGAGAAAAATGAGAAAGGAGAGGGCAGACATAAGTAACACGGTCTAGAACTCATTCAAACTACCATTTTCATGGAGCACAACAGATTTATATTTTACTGAGGAGAGTAAGAGATGCACAAAACACCTACAAATGTAATAAAGAGGCAAGGAAACACAATAAAACACAAACTAGGACAAAATAATAGCCACCAAACATGTATATATCATTACATACATTACTCCAAGCATGCATATATCATTCTGATGGAAGAAGGCAAGGATCACCTGCAAAGGCCCAAATCGAGGCTGCAACTCATAATACAAAAAAATACAACACTTGAAGAAAAATGCATAAGTATCACAAGAATTTCCAACATTACAAATGAGTTTCATTTCACAATATATAGAAAATGAGAGATAGAAAGAGAGGGGGAAACCCATATTTCTCCTTCCCAACCAACAATAAAAGCATTAATTCAAGTTAGGTCATCTGTAAATCTACCTTGAATGTTGTTTAATGCACCTCCCATGTTTATTTTAGCTTGTAGGAGAAGGAAGGAGGTTGAATCGATCAAATTTGGGTAGTGGAGCTAACTGGATCAAAACATTAATGTCATTATTAACATTTTCATATTTTCTACTTAACAAATCTTGCCAAAATTTGATTTTGTTGATGTCAAATTGAAGGGATTGAGGAGACCTTTCCAATGATATAAATTTTGTAAGATTTGGGGCTTTGGATCGAAAGATGTGGCCATTTGAAGATTTGTCTATCGGGATCAACAAGAATGTGACACATGACAACCTTTGATTAGCTCGAGATTTCGTAATGTCCCCTTTTCTACGCCAAAGGCCTAAGGGTCAAATCGAGTCCAAGTTGTGGTCATACCCAAGGGGTGGGCGTTGGGAGCTATTGAGAAGGGACCGCATGGTACTTATATCCATGTTTGGCATTTGGGGGTCACTTTGGACCTTGGCGACTTAAACGGAAAAAGTAACTTTAGTTACTTTTATTTTATTGACCCCTCCATGGAAAGAAATGCGTCTAGGGTCTATTGGGGCTCTTTTGCCGTGGGAAGTATATAAGGAGCTGGGTGAGAAATGAAAAGGAACCTTTTTTCACATACATTTTTAGCCTCCTTCATGTGTAGTTGTTGGTGCGCATCTACAACTTGTGGAGTCAAATCCCACAGGGACCCTAGCTTCGATGGTGAGAGACTTGTCCCTAGCTAGCAGGGCATTCTTCGGTAGTGAGAGATCTACCCTAGTTTGTCATTTTGGAGCTATTTTCAAGGCAGTGTCACAAAGATAATAACAGAGGGTTCAGAGGAAGGGTTTGAGGATTTTTGGGGGCATTTGGGGAAGATAACATAGGGCTTTCAGATCAAATTCACAGCAGCCATTTGGGCAGGGTGTAGCAACACGTTGAAGGTGCCTCCATCATTTTCCAACCCCATTCCAAGCGAGGTGACTTGCAACCTTTATTTGGGGGTTTTCCAGTCAGTCGTTTTCATATCTAAAGGTGGAAATATTATTTCCTATATCTGTTAATGTTATTTCCACATACCATTATTTTTCTCTTGTATTTAGAGAGTAACGAACCTCGGAAGTTTTCCGTTGCCTAGGCAGCCTTGTTTGTTTTGGCAGCAATTTAATCTCTATAAAATTCCAAAACAATTTCCTTATGTACTTTATAATAATATCAAGCTCTCTTTAAATTTTCAAGTAATTCGGGTGGACATTTTGGCAAATATTAAGTTTCTTTAGTTCGTTGCCCCAACTGTAAAAATATGGTAAAATCAATATTTTATGTGGCTGCAAATTTTCTATATTTTGTGCTTTTAAAGTAGTATCCAATAAGGGATATTTCAACGGTATCAAAGTTGTTGTTCCTCTAGCACAGGTGGGTTAACTATGGTAGTGTGGAAAGATCTCAAAGGGGGTTTTATGAAGGAAATGTTCACCAACATGGTGAAACAACAGAAGCCACTAACCTTTATTTGAGTCACTCACTCAAAATTTGAATCAAAGCAAATCTTGGGACAATAAGGAAAAAGGAGAGAACAATAATAAAGGGCACCTAATAGAGGTGATTGATGAGGATTCTTGTTGGAGAAAATACCAATCTTTGACTAAGGGTTTTAGAGATAATATGTCATTTCCAGTTATTGCATGATGAAGATTGGTGGCAAGAACAAGCAAGATCGTCATATGCTTAGGTTACACAAAGTACAAAAGAACTCATTTGTAGAAGAAGCTTCTAGACAAAAGGGTATGATTTCCATTGAGAAAAATAATTGCATTAGTGAAACTTTGCTTGTTAGAGAAATTATTCCAGCTCAGGAGAAGAAATTTGTATATGCAAGCAAGGAGGATGTAATGGAAACTCTTAAAAAGTGTGAGGAATGGAATAGTAGAGCTAGAGCTGCTAGGTTGATAGTGACTCAAGCAAGACAACACTTACAAGAGTTCAAGGAAATGATGAGGGCAATTGATGTAAGGAAGTCTACACCCATGAAAGAAGACTCTAGGGAGCAACTAGCACATGAGGAGGAGCCTCACATGGACACTTGTGTGGAATTGCATGTTGTTGCAATTTCCAAACTAACAACTCATGATAAGCTGATTTATGAAGAATTTCAGCCCATTGTAGACCAAAATGCTCAGGATTTGTGGTAGAAAGGTCGAGTCATTTTGGAGACCAAGCTTGATGAGGATACTCCAAGGGATGGTGTTTTGGAGGTTTCTAAATCAGCAATAGAAGGTGAACCTTTTGATGATATTCTTTATAAGGAGGTTAGTAGTAGCCTAGATTTATTTCATCATCTTCATCCTATATCATTACAACAGTTTTATCATGATGGTATTCAGCCTAGTGTTGATAAGAATGCTAAGAATTTGGTACATCAAAGTCAGTTAGTCATGAAGACAAAGAGTGATGATCTTCTTTATGAGGAGATACAAGAGAAGCAAAGATGGAAGACCTTATAGGATACAAGGGTTCATGGGCATTATAAGGTATGGGATCCTGTAATATGTGACAGATTATCCAAAACTATCAATTCGATGTTGAAAACTTTATGACTGATTTCATAAGCCAAAGAAGGAATTCAAATGTGTCTTTTGGGATTACAAGTGTTGGCAAGCATGATTTCTTCATTGGAGACTCCGGTGCGAAGGAGAGTACCTCTCAAGGTACGGCGTTGGTTTTCCGATTACAAAAAGGGGTAAGAGAATATTTTTTAATCATCTTTGCTTTGTTGGACTATGTATAACAACAGTCATAATGAGAGGAGAAAATAACAATATGGGACAATAGGGGCAAAGAATGAGAGTGGACATTCGGGCGGTGGCCTCCCATTCTTCTACCAATCCTTTGGGGCTTCACGAATCATCTTTGTTGAAGGATCTATAAGTTTCACAGTCTGACATCCCATAGATATGTTGGATGAGAAGTCTTGTTAGGAGAGGTATCGGACCTTGAGTGAAGGCCTTCGTAACAACATGTCATTCAAGTAATATTTCAAAATGAAGATTGGCAATAGACCCAAGAGAAATCATCATAAACAGGTACCAGAGTTACAGAGGAGATTGAGACATATCTCCATTCCACACTTCATTGGTTCTAAGAAGTGTATTATGTCATCTTGGGTCCGAAGTTGAAGACATACTCGACTTGAATCTTATGCACGAGGAAGATGCCATTAAGTTTTCAAGCTTGCATCTTGAGGTAGACGCTCATGATTGGTGGCATCATGGGTTGATTACACATGGACACATACACATTACTACTTATGTAGAGTTTGCGCAGAGGCTGGTGAGCAGATTTGATAGGAAGGACCCTGACAGGTATTTCAAGGAGTGGACTCATTTGAGACAAACCTTTCCCCTGAATCAGTACATCATAGATTTTTAGAGATTATCAGTCATGGTACTTGATGTCATGGAGAGGAGGTTGATTTCACTATTCATAATAGGTTTGACAGATGCTTTTGCTGGATTTGTGAAGGCATTTGAACCTTCTTCTTTGCACAAGGTTGTTAGGAAAGCTCAAGACTTGGAGTTATCCACTCCAAAGCCGAGGGCTCCACCTCATGTTCAGCAAAGGGAACCTCCATCTGGATCAGATGAATGTCAGCAGAGGGAGCCTCCATCGAGGCAGGAGGTGGTTAAAAATCCAATCATTTCCCGAGAACAGAGATGAGTTGAGGTGAAAGAAACTATGTTTTGATTACCACACACCTTGGATTCTAGGACATGATTGCAGAGGTAGAGGGAAGGCTCAATTCATTGAAGTCTTCAAGGAGAGCAAGGGTGACAGAGGTGAGGAGTTAGAGACTTGCGAGATGGATGCTAGAGATGGGGTTGTGTTGGATAGTGTTGATGTGGGGTAGAGGAGGAGACTTTTCCTCGAGAGATTATAACCACATTGTCTACTACTCTGATGTGTCATGCATTTAGGATTAGAGGAGTTATGCAGGGTCAACGAGTTGGGGTACTCATTGATAATGGGGCAACCCACAACTGTATTGATGCCTCATTGGTTGAGAGGCGAGGATTACAGACAGAGGATTTTGAGGGCTTCAACGGGGTTGTAGCCAATGGAGAGTCTTTGAGGTGCACACGGCGGGTTCCCCAAGTGAGCATCACGATGGGTAACTATACAGTTACCAATGATTTCCACATTGTTGGTATGGGAGTGACCAACATAGCGTTGGGAGTGCAGTGGCTTCCCTTTCTTGGTGAGTTTCGAACTAACTTTCAGACGATAGAGCTAAAGTTTAAGTCCGAGGGCAGGAATGTGATTTTGAGGGGAGTATCTGTAGGAGCACCAAGGGTGGTTACAGCTGAGGGGATGGAGAGGACGATCTAGCATGGTGAGGAGTTTTATTATTGCAGATCGATGTGGAGTATAATGGATGTGGGCGTGGTTAGCAATGTTGTACATAAGACGTTATTGAGATTGGGATTACAAGTTCAGATCATCCGAGCTTATCATTATGTTGGTTATTTGAAGTTTTGATAGACTGGAGACTTCATTTACTTGTTGAGTACTCTAAGAACTAACACACTTGTGAGATTTTGGATGGTCACATACAGGATGACAGCTACAAATTGGAGGATGAGATGATCATCTATCAGGGAAGATTGAGCCTTGTGTCAAATTCATGGTTGAGGATGGAGATATTGCGACATGTGCATTGTCCTTCCGTGACTGGGCATTTGAGCTGTGATGAGACATACAGGTTCATGTCAAAGAGGTTCATATGGCACAAGTTGAGGGAGGATATCCCCAACTTTATATAGGTATATACGGTTTGTCACTGTGACAATTCAAAGCCTACGGGTTCATCATTTTTTGAATCGACATTGGATAACACTCATATGTATTTTACTACTTCTATGCCTGGTGAGCACTTCACCCACATGTTAGTCAATGGAGAGACAAAATTGACTCATGGTTATTCAAAGAGTTCACATTCGGCGCGAGGTAGACTATGTGGAGTCAATATTGCCGATTGACCGTCTCTGCAGCCTTGGGACTTTTCCTCCACATGACACATTGAGATACATTATGAGGAGCCTTGCTCTCACACAAGTGCAGGTCATGTGGGAGAGTTAGCACCATTTGTGTGTATACAAGTTGTTTCACAGGTGGATTCAAGGGACTCTACGGATCCAGAGTGAACTTTCATACCTAGGAGTTGATTGGAGAGGCAGTGAGTGATCACATGATGATAGCCTTGCATTGGCAGGGATTGGACAGATTAGAAATTTTGGTGTGGGTACCAAGGGAGATTCGGTGTGGGCATCATACTACTTTAGGAGCAACATTGTTCTCTACACGGCATGGAGAGCATGATCACTACATGGGGTGTCTTGGTTACTTTGCATCACACCGATCATCAATTGACTACAGGGTGAGGTGGAGAAACTTACGGCATGGTATTCAGCCTCTGCAACATGACAGGATAATGCTTGGGGTCAAGCATTTCTCGAAGGGAGGACTGTAATGTCCCCTTTTCTACGCCAAAGGCCTAAGGGTCAAATCGAGTCCAAGTTGTGGTCATACCCAAGGGCGGTGGACGTTGGGGGCTATTGAGAAGGGGCCGCATGGTACTAATATCCATGTTTGGCATTTGGGGGTCACTTTGGACCTTGGCGACTTAAACGGGAAAAAGTAACTTTAGTTACTTTTATTTTATTGACCCCTCCATGGAAAGAAATGCGTCTAGGGTCTATTGGGGCTCTTTTGCCGTGGGAAGTATATAAGGAGCTGGGTGAGAAAGGAAAAGGAACCTTTTTCACATACATTTTTAGCCTCCTTCATGTGTAGTTGTTGTTGTTGCGCATCTACAACTTGTGGAGTCAAATCCCACAGGGACCCTAGCTTCGGTGGTGAGAGACTTGTCCCTAGCTAGCAGGGCATTCTTCGATAGTGAGAGATCTACCCTAGTTTGTCATTTTTGGAGTTGTTTTCAAGGCTATGTCACAGAGATAATAACAGAGGTTCAGAGGAAGGGTTTGAGGATTTTGGGGGCATTTGGGGAAGATAACAGAGGGCTTTCGGATCAAATTCACGGCAGCCATTTGGGCAGGGCGTGGCAACATGTTGAAGGTGCCTCCATCATTTTCCAACCCCATTCCAAGCGAGGTGACTTGCAACCTTTATTTGGGGGTTTTCCATTCATTCGTTTTCATATCTAAAGGTGGAAATATTATTTATTATATCTCACAATGTTATTTCCACATACCATTATTTTGCTCTTGTATTTAGAGAGTAACGAACCTCGGAAGTTTTCCCGTTGTCTAGGGCACGTTGTGCTTTTTTTGGCAGCAGTTTAATCTCTATAAAATTCCAAAAACAATTTCCTTATGTACTTTATAATAATATCAAGCTCTCTTTAAATTTTCAAGTAATTCGGGTGGACATTTTGGCAAATATTAAGTTTCTTTAGTTCGTTGCCCCAACTGTAAAAATATGGTAAAATCAATATTTTATGTCGCTTTGCAAATTTGCTATATTTTGTGCTTTTTTAAGTAGTATCCCATAAGGGATATTTCAATTTCCTCTGCCATGTGTGTATTACTTTGGCCCTTTTGTCATGTGTTAGTCTCGTTGGATCGTGGGGTCAAGCTTTATTTCCTTTCCTTTTCTACTTTCGTTGGCTTTATGAAAAATGATCCAATTAGAAACGACCACGTACCTTCGCATTATCAAGCTCAATGAAACCTTCATCATCCATCTTTGAATCATGGACTAATAATATTATTCCATGCTACTTTGCAAATGTCAAACTGTCCTTTACCATTGAGAAGCATAAACCAATAGGAAAGCTCCACACCCCTCACAATGTCAATATTTGATAGCCATTCATGATCACAATGAAACACGAGCCAACGAGAAGGCTCCATGCTTAAATGTGTCATATTTTCCTTTCCTACATGCTTGCCCTACATTGGTTGTTTCTTTGCATCGTAAATTTTAATGCTCATTGGGAAAAGCTGCCTACTAACTTTGATATGTGCCACGTTTCTTTTCCTTTGACCTTGAAGTTGCCCAGGACTCGACACCTTTTGAAACTGGTTTATTCCTTAGACTTGAGGTTTGTGAAATGGATTTTCTTTAGCATTCACCGAAATGGTGACCCGTTTCTCTACCTTTAGCTATAATCTTTGACTGCATTGACTTAGTTATTGCTCGGACCCGATGGAATTATCCGTTGTGGCTCATTTTGGGAACTTAAAGTCCACAAAATGCAAATGTTATGAAGGTACCAGAATCTATCCATGTGTTGTTTTGCATCATGAGTGCTTGAACTGTGTGGCATTGTAGACCTTTTGATGGGCATTTGAACATTTTTGACTTTTAAATAGAACCCACCAATGCCTTGAAGCTTAGTCTCCGCAAATTTTGAATGTCAACGATCGGTGCCTTAGGGTGATGGAATTTGATAACCATTTTAAATTTACAAGGCTTGTTAAAATGGATAAGTCCATTTTTGACCTTGTTAAAGACAAAAGAACCCTAGGGGGTATTTTGGGATAACACTTACAAACTCATCGAGTCATTTATGAAGCCGAGTTGCCACTACCCTCTTAAATCTAGTCAAACTCACTACTCTAATGTGTGGCATCCTCATAGCTCAAAGCTCCAAATTTCACTCGATCTCGGTACAAATGACAATACTATTCACTTTTCACTCTTACTATATATAGTAATTCCACTTTTTCACATACTATAGTTACTATTTGTGACCACTTTTGCAACTAATACATGCCACACAATTTTGCTCATATCTTGAGCCTCATAACTTCATTTGTCTCATTGTTTGCATCATACGGATTGTAATTTTCTCAAGCAACTTTGTACCATAGACATTTTAGCATCTCATATTAACATCGGCATATGTATTATTGAATATCTATTCACATTGTGACTATACTATCCAATACTATTTCACATTTACTATTACAACATCTTATATGTCTTGTTTTCGACTCAGTGCTCATTTCTCCATCCTTCACCCTTTCACCGAAAGGGGGCATACAATGGGATCATCCCATAATCCCTCTCAAGCTACTGATACATTCAATCGACACACCTAACATATTACTATTATAACTTGCTTTGAACTCGTTTGAAAAAAAAGAAACAGTCATTCTATATTATAATCAATACTTTCTACTATTTCAAATTTATTCCCCCAAATGACCTAATATGGGGGAAAGCACAAAAACCTCTCTATGAGTAATTTACTAAGTACACAATCTCAAAGAAATATTCTATCATTCAAAGAAAATCAATCAATCGGTTCAATAAGCATACTTTACTATCTCTCCTAGATGACCTAATTTGGGAGCTACACTACATTACTATTACTTCTAGATGACCTAACTTGGAATCCATCTAACATTATTCAAAATAGAACACTCGTTACTATAGGAGTGGGGGTAATGAGACGTAATTTTCTTTCCTATAGTTCTCCTACATGGGTTCTTTAATCGGAATAAACAACTTTTCAAATGGGCCAAATCGAACTAAATTTGGTCTTTATCCATCTGCAGTAGTTGGACCTTTTGGGGATGCAGTCATGCGTGAAAAGTAAAACTAGATCTCTCTCCTAAACACTCTTCCTCTAGAGGAAAGATGCATAAATCCTCCCATTTATAAACAAATCAGGTTGGGAATTGATCACTCCTTACCCCTCTCTATCGCCTTGAACAAACAATCTAAAATCTCAAAATTCTCAAACAATAATCACAACTATTTCTCCAAGTGCTCCTTACGATGGTTTATTATCTCCATTTACACCACATGGGATAAAACACTAATTCATGGTTCACCACACTACAAGTTTCAACACTCTACACACACTTTGCGACATGGACTTTCTAGACTATATACAGGTATATTCCTTACTTCCTTTACACTACTTAAATTTTATTCAAATAACATAAAGGGGGGAAAATGTATACACAAAATCACGCA
Organism: Taxus wallichiana var. yunnanensis; assembly: GCA_018340775.1. Taxonomy (NCBI): domain Eukaryota; kingdom Viridiplantae; phylum Streptophyta; class Pinopsida; order Cupressales; family Taxaceae; genus Taxus; species Taxus wallichiana. Next base: position 518,203,365 of record CM031235.1, read on the forward strand.
CATGTTATTATTTTACTATATCGTCAAGTATGTTATTATGTGCATAAATATTAAGTAAGAAAATTATTCACTAGTGATACAATCCTTTGTCCATCCACTTATTTTGATTGTTTTTATTGCCTTTCTCTCTCACATCTCTAATTTATTTACCCAATTCTGTTAGGTCTTAGCGATCCCTATTTGTCATTCTTTTCACATCTATCATCATTTATCCCAGACACTAGAACTCATTCTCACACTAGCACCCAGGAAATCATGTCGTCTTTTTTTTTTCTTTTTACACTTTTTGACATTTGTGGTCGGCCTTTCTATTTTTCTTATCCTTATCCCGAGCTCGTAGTCAACCTTTTAGGTCAATAGTGTTGAAATTCAAATAAGATATCCATATATATACACTCTTTTATTTTTAGCTAGCAATTCTAAGGGCAATCACATCTACATACTATTACTACCATCAAAGGGATTGCATTTTTGGGCTACATACACTACATAGGAAGGGGAAGTGTTGAATTCCATATCACACATTTTCATCTTATCTAGCTATATCCCGTTATCTTAGTGTCATTTGGCATGAGGGAAACCTAAGGACACTATTACACACACAAGCACAAAGAACTACATGGAGTCTGGAATGTAGTGCAATGCTCGATCATAAGTTCACTCTTTGGGTGACCGTCGAGTCAGTATGACTTCACATATTGCATTTTCATCCTGATTTGATGTGTGTGTGAGCTTGTGCAGGTATCTAGGGTTTATCTTGCAGTTACAGGTACCCTCGGTGATCAAAGAGTGAATATCAAGTAACTAATAAGAATTGATAGTGAAACCCTAACAACACAGAAGAAAGTAGATTCTGAGCTTCGTGTAACCACCAATGCCCAGGAATAGTCACTAGCGCTTAGGTGCCCCTGTCCAAAGACTAGGCACCTATGTGCGACATCATTCATAGGATCCATATTTTACAAAGATCCTTTGTGACACTATTTCAGCCTTATTCAATACTTAACACCGCCTTTAGACCAAATTTAGATTACGCATGATTCAACTAAGTCATCTATCTCTCCTATTTACTTAAAGTTTTGCATTGTTTGAGTACTTAGATTTTGTATATTTATTGTATTTTATCATATCAATTACTTTGTAATTAGATTTAATTCAATTTTATTAAATCACATGCACCTAGTAGAGTATATGAGCTCTAATGGAGGTTTGTTGAGAAAGTGGTGAGTTTAAGAATATGTCAAGGCTTTAAAAGGCTATGAGAAGACCTTTGTAACTCTGTACACTTCATAATAACACTTGGTATGAGATATGTTTGCTAGAAGACATATGAAACTATGTTGGAAAGAAGACAAAATAGAATATGACGATTCTGATATGTCGATGTCGATGAAAATAATATTTTCCAATGGTTTCAGATGTGCAATGAGCTTAGGAGTTTTTTCATGATCCTTACAAGTGTTATAATTGTTATGATAAGCATAAGAAAGGTCTGTACTGGTAATCGACACCCTATAGATGTAAGGATTGCATTATGGTAGTTTTGAAGTGATATCATCTAGGACCTTAGTATGAGTTGAGGAAGTTAGAAGATCAAGTAGTTAGAAGTGGAAGTATAAGAGGTGTAAGAACATGTTATCCTCATGTATGTGCATGCCTTAGTGTGGAGGTAAAATTAATTTTGATGAAAAAATAATAGAAGTATGAGCTAATGAAAGAGAGGTGTGAGAGAGGTTTATCTTTGTGCATGTAAGGTTAAATGTGTGTGACTTAAAAACTATATTATGAGTACTATGATTTGATTTAGAGTGGAGGAATGTGAGTTCATAATTGTATGAATGAGGGAAAAAAATTGTGTCTGTGAAAGAGGTCTTCAAATCTATACTTGCAATAGTATGAAGAGATGAGAAAAATATGAATCAAGGTGAGTGAAGAAGGAAGATGAAGATAGAGGAGCTGAATAAGAGATCACAATTTTTTGGTTCAAGCAACTAGATGAAGGTGATCAAAATATTGTAAAGTCTAAGTGGGTGCTTAACAAAGTAGGGAGTTGGTGCTTCCTTGTAAGTTGTATCTTGTACAAATTTAAGTGGTTTCTTGAATAAATTGTTGGGAGTTGGTGCTTCCATGCAAGTTGGTGCTTACAAAATTTGTTGGAGTTGGTGCTTCAAGTTGATTGGGTGCTCAACAAATTGAAATCTCTATAATCTTTATAGGACAATTTTCCACATTAGTGCATTGATTTCAGTGGGTTTTTCTCCCTTTAAGGTTTTCCCACATTAAACATTTTCTTCATGTGTGTTTGCTTCTTATTTGCTTATGTTTGAATGTCATTATTCCTTCATGGTAAAGGTTGATTAAAATTGAATGACTTATTGAGTTTTAGAAGTGGTTTCAAAGTTTTGAGAAGCATTGATTCACCCCTCCCCTCTCACTTGCTTGTGATTTCCAACAGGAACTTTCCTTCATTCTAACAAACATCGAATTTATCGATTCCTTGTGCAAATCAGTTTTGGTGGTAAAGTGGGGAACAAGTGGAACAAAGGAACAACTCCACTTGTTCTTCAAGTGTCTGATTTTCCTGATTTGAAACCAAATATTGCAAAAATGACTAACTCCTTGACAATAGGAGCTTAACAAGAAAGGGAAGAAGGGCCAAAACATTAAGAATTTTCCCATGACTTGAAAGTTTCATTTTTTTATCAATATGTGACAACATGGAGTTTAGGAGCAATAAAACAAATAGGTAAAGGATAAGAAATCATTTTCTATGTGAGTGGGTTATGAAGTAACTAATTGGAATCCATAACATGAGGATAAGTGGATGTAACTTGTTGTAATTGTAAGATTTTAGCATGTATTGTATGAGAAAATGTTTCAAAGTTCCATGTGCTAGATGAAGAAGTGTGCATATAGGATGTACATAGTAACAATAGTGGTTGTAGGAAGAGGCATAAAAACGCTATACGGTGAAAGGTTAGAAGCCCCCTAGATTGTAGGCATCATAGATGTAGGAATATCAGATATATTTATACGTAACAATAAAGGATACTTAAGTTGATTTCTTGAAACATATAAAAATATGAATATTAGCGGGGTTCTCTTGTGAGAAACACATAAGATGTTGCACCTCGTCTTTGAGAAGGTCACGAGAATTATTTTCAAAGTTATTATTAGAGTCTTCACCTTGGACATGATTAACATTAATAGTAAAAGTAATATTGGAAAAGATATCAACAATAGAATAAGGATGATCACCAGAACAATGTTTGTATGATCAAAAGAAGGATAAGCAAAGGGGTTGCCTTTGTAACACAAAGTATGAGCATATGGGTTCGTGTGCTTGATTTTAATGTCATAGAACATTGAAAGTAACATCATGATGAGGTAAATTAGAAAAATAAATACAACACCAAGAGAAAAGATGACAAACATAAATAAACCCTAGACAACTAGGGTGGATGCAAATATTGAGTCACAAGTCGGGTTCACTAAAATGTTTAGGCCCGTATTATATTAGATCTAGGTTTTAATGAGTTAAGTACACTAAAAGGATGTAAAGGGAGGTACAAGAGGTTGTTATGATTAATTAACTCCTAACATTAATCATATAATAGTATAACAATGCATTAATTCTTACAACTAATGTACATAATATGATATGTACTTGAAAACATAAGAGGATGAGTGCACTTAACTAATTGCAGATAGATTTGAGGAGTTCTAGATGTGTAAATTGTTAGACCATATAAACTTTAGAGAGCTTCCTTCTTGGATTTGTGACTAGAAAGTGCCATAGTGTAGGATCGTATGACTCTATCAGGACCATTTACAAAGTCTTGACCCTATTATATGGTTTTGGACCAATTCTAAATCTAGATTTGTAACTTGCTAGAAGTTTTACCTATCTAAAAATGTTTTTCTCTTTCAAACCCTAATTATCAAACATGTTACAAGGCCCTATGAATAGTTTGAGTGAAATCTAAAACCCTAGTCATGGGTGGGAGAGCCTATAAAGAAACATTAATTTGGTTGAAGTGTAATCCTTGCACCAACGACATTGGCAATACTTTGAAGAGGCCTCAAACCAAACGTCATTCTCCAACTAGTATGTGATATCTAAATGAATGTAACTAGATTTTGAAATTAGAAACTCATTAAAAATGCTTGAGTTGAGTTTTTTTTTAATGTTTGGAATGTGGATGTTCCGATGTTTGCAAATGAGGTTATCTAATTCGTTGACTTGGTATGATGATTTAAACTTGTAGTGATTGCTTCCTTAATGAATGTGCATAATATTTGGTGAGATTTAGGGAGTCTTGGGTGTCTTTTGTGAGTGTTTCAAGAGAGTATGTCAATGTAGTGCCATATGATTTCTAGGTTTGTAAATGAGGTAATGTTAACTTGCTTATATAGGGTTATGAATGTGAATTATGATAGAGAGGATGACCTAAGGAAGATAAATGATCCAAAAAAGAATATGAAATTGAAAGAAAAATATGGAGGATATGTTGGTTTAAAATTATACAAGTTGGCTAGGACCGAATATCACAAACCGATCAAATGGTTGTTTTTGCACAAGGAAGAGAAACATGAAAATGAAGTTTGCATCCTGTGAAGTGGATTGTCTATGGATTTTATGCATTAAGTTCTCAGAATTTGTTAACATATCAATATGTATGAATAAAAAAGTTAGACAAGAGACCTCGGAATGTACCGAGTGGGGATAGAAATAGTGTGTTTGTCTTAACACGAATACATTATCAAAACCAACAATGTTAAAGAGAAAATTACCAAATTTAGGTTTCTACTGAAGCTTCTCCGGTCTCTACACTCCCAAATTCTCTAATTTATGCACTCATATCTCTTCTCGTACAATTATGTATAGCTAATTTTATCTTCCTCTTATATGTTTGAGCTTGTATTAATTCATTGCAAGAACCAATATATTATTCTAATGTTATACAATCAATGTTGGAAGTGAATTTATCATAATAACTTCTAGTTTATTAACCTTACATTCAATTTTTTTGTTGTATATTCCATAACAATATTTTAGCCTTAAAAAAGTGTAAATATTAAGATACCATAGGATGGAGGCATCTCGAGACTATAGATCATTTACTAGTAGCGAGGTTATGTACAACATTGGTGGCATGATTTTTATGTTTTTAGTGTGTTTTTCAATTTGGTGTGATATTCAGAATAAGAACAAAGGTACATTCTTTTTCAAAAAAATTATGAGTGAGAAAACCACCAATGTAGTCCCCTAATGGAAAAATATAGTGGAGAACATAAATCAAAACAATGTAACATCGTGATACTTGTATTGAGGTTGTTGGTTATTGTGTAAAACCATATTTTTCGGTTGTTGTTTGTTCTATTAAAACCATATTTTAGGTTGTTGGATGTCCTTTAAAACCATCCTTGTAGGTCGTTGGTTGTCTCATTAAAGCCATATTGGTGTTTAGGTTATTGGTTGTCTTGCAAAACCTTATAGGTGTTTGGGTTATTAGTCAATCGCGTGTAAAACTATCATTGTACGGGTGTAAAGGATGAACAGGATGTGTGTGTTGAGTAATTAAATTATCCATCCATGAAAGTCGCCCATGAGAATAAAAATTTGCAGAGTTGTACAACAATGCACATGGAACAAGATCACAAACAAGTCAAGTGACTCCTTGTAGTTGAAGAAGTGTAATTATTTTTCTATCATGTTTACACGAAAGGGGGAATCTTTGGGAAAATAATTAGTGCTCACATTATTTAATATGTGTGTGAGTAAATAAGTAAATATGTAAATAAGTTGTTATTAAAAACTCATATATTAGAATGTATTTAGCTATATGTGAGTTATAACTAAACACGCAAAGGGCACATAAAGAGATATTTGGGGAGAGTAGTTCTAACAAACTCCTTGTTTATAAGAGTTGAATTACCTCTATGTAGGGGTTATTCAAATGTTATGAACTAATGAAAGAAGTTTATTATATTTTATTTGTGTAAGTTTGAATCAAAGTTCATAGAATGTAGAAGCTATGGGTAAGTGTAGACACAAATATTGCACATTAGACAATATTTAGCCTGAGTCTTATACTACTATTTAGAAGGTTCTCAAGTGTACAAAGTACCAATTAATCCCACCTTTTTCCATCTTTGTTTTATGTTTTACTTTGTCTTTCCCACGCATTTCCCGATACTTATTCACCCATTTTGTAACTTCCCCAAGATTCTATCCCTGATTCTAGGCACCCTACCATGTATTGGGGTGCCCTAGTCCCACCCTAGGAGCCCCTATCTATGTTTAACCTCTTTTTCTCTTCTTTGGGTCACTTCTAAATTGGTATCCCTTATTTTTTTCCTCGATCGACATTGTCGGATTAATTACGAAATCAAACTTGAGATCCCTATAAATATAAAGCTTATAAATTATCCTTTTACATTAACTCCTAACCTATTCTATCATCCTATTCTAAGTCATTCTACCACATCATCATTCCTCCTACTCATCCATTAGTGGTATACGCTTTAGGATAAATCACCACCCTCGCCTTATTCATCACATAGTGGTCTACGCTTAATGCTAAAATCACCACCTTCTATTACCCACCACCTACTTATCTACACTTCATACACCCTCATCACCCATCTCGTAGTGACATATGCTATAGGATAAATCGTCACCTTCTTCTACCATCATGTAGTGATATACGCTTAGGACTAAATCATCACTCTGCTATCTAACCAAGTCGTGGTATACGCTTAGGCTATAGGGTCCATGCGCACCTTTTTATACATCGCATTCCCATCCTTTCATCCTCTAGTGATATATGCTTAGGGATAAATCATCACTCTTTCGATTAAAAAAGTCATGATATACAATTTAGCTATAGGGTTCATGCACATCTTCTCCCCATGTCATATTTCATCACCACTATGCATACACACTCATCGCAATGTGCTAGACACAACCAACACTACTCAACCATTTCCCGATGACGCACTCTCGTTTATGGTTCATTATTGACTACTGAGGGGGAAAACAAAATGAACCTCACTCTATACACTTCTATACACTCGGGGGCACATTGCTCCTATCATTTCATTTTGCATTCCATCCCATCCATCCATAACATACTACATTGTCTTGCTTAGCATTTACTTTTCCTTACTTGTGTTTTGCATCCTCATTTTGTTACACATGTTAGTTTTCTTTCTTACATGTCATTATCATACACACATACAAATTCACGCCTTTGTCTAGTGTGATCACAGATACAAGACTTTACACATGACATGGATGCTCACCTTCTACCCTTATTATACTAGTCATTGGGGGCATCCACATTTGACTTATATAGGTGTTATTGTTTCATTTTGTACTTAACATCTTTTACTACTTGCTCATACACGTTTTTGACATATTGGTTATCATCCTAACATGCTAACGAGTGTCTCATGTGCAACACTTGTTTTGTAGGACTACATGTTCCCATGACTACTTGTATTTCTACTTGTATGCTTTGTTTGCCATTGTTTGCAGGATTTTCCCTTTGTTTGTGTGCACACTTGTCTATTGTTTGTGGTCATGATGTCCTTTGCGTGTCTTGCAACATCGTGATTGATGTCCCATGTTTGAAACCCGCTTTGTGTGGTCTCCTTGTTTTCTTGTGTGTTAACATTGCTTTTCTTAGTAGTTTTTACCTTTTACACTTATTTACATACATATGTTCGGACTAAAACTTGTATTGGCTAGCCATCCCCTTTTGTGCTCGCTTGCGTACCTACCAAACACTTTCCCCTTTTCCCCACGGGGTTGAGTTTATTCTGAGGTCGAGTGCAGGTTGGTCCTCTTTTGGGGCCACATTCTCCTTCCAAGGTCATCACATGCACCCCTAAAGAGGGGGCATCATTGAGGGTTTCTACTAACACAACATATCTACACTAGTTCACACACAACAAGTGAGTTCAAATAAGACAAAACTCCATACATAATGGCCTTAACAAGACATGGTGTCTTTTGGCAATTCTGCGAAGTGGTCATAGACTTAGGGGTTATAATGGGTGGCCTCTCTACACTTCTCTATCTAGTGGCGTAGGATCGCCCACAAAACCAACGCAAAGATCAAAGATCTTTTCAACAAACCGTAATCAAGCGGTTAGAGTTGGAGGACACCGAGAATTTCCTCCCTACACTTCTTTAGCCAGGGTGGCGTGAGATCGCTGAAAAAACTCGCGACATCACAGGATATCCTTCTACACCCTTTCTCTCAACATGGATCAGGTGCACATGTTCCATTTTTCCATTTACACTTTTTATTCTAGCGTACTTTACACAACATTTTTACATACATACATATTTGACTACTTGAGCATTTTCTCCTTGCAGGTCCACCGTATGAGAAACAAGCAATCAAATTGGGGGCAATAATAATAAATAACAACATCAACAATGACAACACTGTGATGGTACTTGTCATACTAACCATGCAAGTACACCACACACATGCAACAACTACACACGCGTTCCACCCTAGGTTCACTCTCATCACTTTTATTTACATTTTTCATCTTTAGAATCCACACTCCTCCATGTTTGAGTCTAGTCCATCGACGCACTTTCTTCTACACTCTTGCACGGATTTCAAGTACGCTTCTCTAACTACTTTATGTTACTGAGTTGTTTGCTCACCAACATAAAGTGGGGAAAATGTAGACACAAATATTGCACATTAGACAATATTTATCCCAATCTTATACTACTATTTAGAAGGTTCTCAAGTGTACAAAGTACCAATTAATCCCACCTTTTTCCATCTTTGTTTTATGTTTTACTTTGTCTTTCCCGCATATTTCCCGATACTTATCCACCCATTTTGTAACTTCCCTGAAGATTCTAGCCCTGATTCTGGGTACCCTAACCTGTACTAGGGCACCCCAAGGTGCCCTAGTCCCACCCTGGGTGCCCCTCTCTATGTTTAACCTCTTTCACTCTTCTTTGGGTCACTTCTAGCCGTTGGTCTCCCTTATCTTTTCCTCAATCGACATTGTCGAGATTAATTACTGAAATCAAACTTGAGAGCCCTATAAATATAAAGCTTATAAGACCATAATGAGGGTCCTAGGTCATTGCATCCTATCACTACTATCACTCCATCTAGGGTTGCATCCATTGCACCATCTCCATCCACATAGTTCCATACATTCTAGCTAGCAAAGTCTGCATCACATCCATTCACACATTCTTAGAGGAGGGATTATATCTATTACTTCTACATTCTACATCTTCTATAGCTATCATAGCTCACTACTACACAAAGTGTGACTGACACGAGAACACCTAGGGCATGACATACACACACTCACCAAAACTACATCGGGTCTGTAATGTAGTGCAACACTTGGCGATAAGTCCACCCGGTTTGTCGATTCACCATCCAGACCCTTATTCTTCTTCTTTATGTGCAAGGTGTCATCTAGTTCATCTAAAAAATCCAATATGATAGACATGTAGGGTTTCAGACCTAGTTGCAACACTCATCGAACACTGTTCTCGAGTCCTGCCTGATTCCACACAATGCCCAGGATCCAAACTAGGTGTTACGCCCTTAATCTTATACCTTATATTGGATGTATACAACGGACTTGTGGCTATCATAACTTCTTATCATTATGTATCTCTTTCATATATGTTATATTATCATTAGTGGTTTGGCCTTGGTGTTGGCCATAACATAGAATAATATATATAGGGGTTAGTAGGTAGTAGTTGATCATCATATTGAGCATTTGAGTCTTATTGTTTGGTTTGGAGGTTGCCCCCTCGAAGTGGCTAAGCTATTCTACTTACACATTGAGATAATTTATCTGAAATATTGTGTTCATTGGTGTTATATTTCTGCTAATAATCATATTTATATAAGTAATTCCATTACAAGTGGTATCGAGCTTGAACTCGGCCATCGCATCAAACCCTAATTGTGAAGGTTCGACCATATCTCAAAATTGGTAGTGAATTTTTCTACAATTTTTTTGAGGTTGTGGAAAAATCAGTCAAGTAATATCCCCTCCAAATTTTAAGAATTTTTGACTTGGTTTACAAAATTTATAGTGGTTTTATGTTTTTCATAATTTGGCTACCTAGGGTGCAATTTGTGGAATTTTTCAAAGTTATTTACATTTCCAGAAAGAGGATTAAAAATTAGTCTAATTTTGTTCTTTGAGTTTTTTAAAATTTGGCCGAATTCCTATTGAACTCCCAAACCCTAAATTTCGACCTTAATCCCTAAATCCTACCATTTTGGGGCATCATTTCCGGGCCTTTGACAAGTGGCAAAAAGAATCCCATCACTTTGGGTAAAACCCCTAACAAGGATGAGATAATAGTTGAGGAGTTAGACTCAGAAGGGGTATCTACAGAGTCCTCAAGGTTAGGGTTTACTTCAACGGACCATAAGGTCAGCTATCTTGAGTTAGAGTTGTGAAACCTCGAGGGTAAAGTGGCCAACAAACAAGATGTAGAAAGATTAGATAACGATTGGAGGATTTCATTCACCAATTTAGTTACAATATCATGGGTCATCATATCCTTCCTAATTAGCCACAACTCAATCATACTCATATTAACCAGGGTGGATCTTTAGGTCAAAGTAATAAACAAACTAGCTAGGGTGGATCTACAAACATGACCAATCCAAATACAAACACTTTGCAAGCCCGTAACATGATTCCAAAAGAGGAAATGCGTAAGTTTTATGGAAAGGATCCACTCAATTGGATTAGAGATGGAGAATTTCTTTGATCTTCATCAAATTCCATCGGGACAAAAGGTTACCAAGACATCGTTGTATCTCGAACCTAACCAATTCATTTGGTATCGATGGTTATGTTCTCAAAGGAAAAAGAGTGGCCTCAATGTTACATGGATAGTCTTCACCGAAGAGTTCCAATTGCACTATAGTTATAGTGTGTTAGAAAATTATTTCACCAATTAAGAAGCTAAAACAAACGAGGAGCGATCAAAAGATTACATCCATCAATTCCAAAACCTTTCCTTCTTTGGTGGAAAATATTCTGAAGAGAATCTGAATGACTTATTTCTTAGGGGTCTTAAAGAACTAATTGAGACCGAGGTGGGTATGTTTAATCCTCATAAGGTTTCGATATTATGATCATGACACGTAGGGCAAAGAAAAAAATTTCTTTCCAGTAGAAAACAAACATCGATAATATCAGAGATCGTAGCACCTTGACACCATCATTCCCTCGGCCAATTAGATTGACACCTCAACAAATTGAAGAAAAGAGAGCCAAAGGGTTATGTTTTAATTGTGACAACAAAATGGACCAAGACATAAGTGTGTTGAAAAGAAGTTGTTCTACATTGAGGGGCCTAATGAAGAAGAAGAAAATGAAGAAGATGAAGAGGTAGAGCTAGAGGAGGAATTAAGAGATCCCCAGCCAACAATATCATGTCGTGTAATTTAAGGTATTGGCACTCCCCAAACTCTCAAAGTGGTTAGATTCTTAAAAACTAAGGGTAATCGTGTTGATTGATTCAAGAAGTACTTACAAATTCATCAATCATAAGTTGGCGGTACACTTGAACTACTTTGTTTATCCAACTCCTGAATGTCAAGTCATGATCGCTGATGGGAAAACTATTAGCTATTCAGAAAATGCCATAACATTAATCTCACCATGGGAGATTACTTGCTAACTAGCAATATGTATGTCATTGCCATGGGAGGAGCAGACATTGTGTTAGGAGTTTAGTGGCTTACCACCTTGGGAACCATTGAAATGAATTTCCAAGAGTTGTTCATGCAATTTCAGTCGAAGGAGGACTTTTAAACTAAAAGGACTAAGAGCAAAGTCCCCACAGATGGTAAGTTCTCATCAGATGCAAAAATTTCTTAGAAAAGGTGCAGAGGGGTTTGTGGCACAACTATTTTCATTGGAAGCACATCATTCCAATACATTTATACCCATGAGATATGCAAACAATTATAGATGAGCACTTAGTGGTGTTTGGAGAAATTCCCAAGGGTTTGCCTCTAAAAAGAGACCATGACCATGCTATCCAGCTAGTACTAGGGAGTCAACCACCCAACATCAGACCTTATAGGTACCCTTATATGCAAAAGAGTGAGATTGAGAAGATAGTTCAAGAGATGTTATAAGCAGGACTTATTTGTCATAGTCAGAGTGCTTACTCTTCTCTTGTAGTGATGGTATGGAAAAAGATGACAATTAGCGCATGTGTCCAGTTACGGGGAACTCTAAAAGTACACGGTTAAAGATAAGTTTCCTATTCCCGTAATTGATGAATTCCATCTTTAAGCCATTTTTGCAAAAGTTTGTTTTAGTGTTCTTTGATGATATATTAATCTATAGTAAAACATGGGAGGAACACCTACATCATGTAAATAAGGTGTTGGAAACTCTTGAACAACATCAACTTTATGCAAAGCCTTCTAAGTGTTCTTTTGGTGTCAAGGAGGTTGAATATTTGGGTCACATTGTCTCTTATGAAGGTGTTAAAGTGGATCCTAACAAGATAAAAGCCATGCTTGAATGGAAGGTTCCCAAAACCCTAAAAAATCTTTGAGGATTTTTGGGGCTTACAGGTTATTATTGTAGATTTGTAAGGAATTATGACAACATCGCAACACCACTCACAACTTTATTGAAGGACTCTTTCCATTGGAATGAGAAAGCTACTACGACATTTGAGAAGTTGAAGGAGGCCATGTGCACCACTCCAGTTCTAGCCACCCCAGATTTTTCCAAAACATTCATTGTTGAATGTGATGCTTCAGGGTATGGTATGGGGGCAATACTCATGCAAGAAGGTCAACCCATTGCCTTTGAGAGCCGCCAATTCAAAGGTAAGAATATATCTAAACCAATTTATGAGAAGGAAATGCTAGCCATACTTCATGCAGTGAAGCAATGGAGACCATATCTAATGGGCAGACATTTCAAAGTAAAGACAAATCATGATAGTTTGAAATACTTCTTAGAGCAACATTTATCATCTGAAGAACAACAAAAATGGGTCTAAAAATGTTAGGGTATGATTTTGAGATAATATACAAGAAAGGGAAAGAGAATGTAGTTGTTGATGCTTTATCTCGGAAGGATGAATCAGTCGAGGCATTGTTGTGTGCCATATCTGTATTACAGGAGGATTGGATAGAGGATGCAAGGTCTGAATGGAAAAATGACCCAAGTACACAAAATCTCATTCAGAATCTCCAACAAGATCCAAGCATGTCAGAAAAAATTGTATGGAAAGGAGATGTTTTATGGTATAAAGATAGATTATATCTATGTAAGAATTCAATCCTTAAAAATAGGGTTCTATCTGAGCTCCATGCTTCTCCAGTAGGGGCATTTTGGCTTCTTGAAGACTTATCATCGAATCAAGCATGATTTTTTTTGGGAAGGGATAAAAGGGGATGTCCAAAAATTTGTGGCAGAATGCATGGTTTGTCAGCAAAATAAGGGCGAAACAATTAAGTCCCCAGGTCTTTTACAACCTCTATCTATTCCTAACCAGAGGTGGGAAGAGGTGTCCATGGGCTTCATCACATGATTGCCTAAATCAGAAGGTAAAAATGTAATCATGGTGGTGGTGGACAGACTCACCAAATATGCCCATTTTTGTGCCTTATCACATCCATTTGTTGTGAGTATAGTAACAACAACCTTCAGGGATACAATTTAGAAGCTACATGGGACACCAAAGATTATAGTAAGTGATTGAGACCCTATCTTTACTAGTAATTTTTGGACTGATTTGTTCTCATGCTTGGACACACAACTAACTCATAGTTCCTTTTATCATCCCCAGTCTGATGGGAAAACAGAGGTGGTAAACAAGAGGTTGGAGGGATATCTTCATTGTTTTACGTTAGATAAGCAAGTGAGATGTGTCCAATGGTTACCGCTAGAATGGTGGTATAACACCTCCTTTCATACTTCATCTAAAATGTCTCCTTTCTTGGCATTATATGGGTACCATCCACCATCTATCACCTCATCTTTGAGAGTCCAACCAAGGGTTCGAGCAATTGAAGAACATATTCAACACCAATAAGAGGTGCTTTTTAGTCTCAGGGAGAATTTGGCCATGTCACAAAACGCATGAAGCAACAGGCAGACCAACATCGCAGTGAAAGACATTTTGAAGTTGGTGATTGGGTTTTTGTGCATTTACAACCATATAAGAAAATGTCCTTGAAACAACAGAAAAAGGATAACAAGCTTTCACCTAAGTACTATGGCCCTTATCAAGTGTTACAAAAGATTGACAATGTAGCATACAAACTGGAACTTCCTCCTAGCTACTCAAATTCATCCAGTCTTCCATGTATCTTGCCTAAAGAAGGTAATTGGATAGATGATATCAACCCAAACAGTGTTACCAGAGCTTGATGAAGAGGGAAGAATCATATTGGAACCATAATGCATCCTTCAGACATGCACTAAGCGATTGAGGACAAGGGTCATCACTGAGTATTTGATCAAGTGGAAAAATCTAGACAATGAAGACACAACTTGGGAGGATGCAAACTTCCTGCAGACAACATCCAAATCTTCTCAACATTGGGGACAATGTTGCTTCGAAGGGGAGGGGCATGCTACGCCCTTAATCATATATCTTATATTGGATGTATACAATTGACTTGTGGCTATCATAACTTCTTATCATTATGTATCTCTTTCATATATGTTATATTATCATTAGTGGGTCGGCCTTGGTGTTGGCCATAACATAGGAATATTATATATAGGGGTTAGTAGGTAGTAGTTGATCATCATATTGAGCATTTGAGTCTTATTGTTTGGTTTGGAGGTTGCCCCCTCAAAGTGGCTAAGCTATTCTACTTGCACATTGAGATCATTTATCTGAAATATTGTGTTCATTGGTGTTATATTGTTGTTAATAATAATATTTATACAAGTAATTCCATTCTTTGTAGGCACCCTTATACACTCCCAGTGCCCGTGTCTCTTCGGATAGTCCAGATCCACCTTTCGTAGGGTCCCTGAGTGATCATTTGCACAGTTGGGTTCTAGTTTCAGATCTGCAACAACCTACGGCAGTCTTCCTTAATCAACTAAGTCATTTTCTCCCTCTTTCCTTTTCATTAGGGTTTTTACTTCATTTAACATAACCTATTTATAGTTATTACATATTGCTTTACTTTATTTACTGCATTTATACAATGTTTTAGTCCTCCTATTTAGATTAACATTAGAACCCTAAATCCCCCTTTAGGAGGTTATTTTTGTTAATCAAGGTAAGTGCAAAGGGATGATATGATATTAAGACAAGAGAGAAAGAGGAAAACATAAGGCAATGCCTATTGAGAGTTAATTTGTGGCCAAGAAGGAGGCTTTGAAGGCACAAGGTTAATAAAATGAGACTAGGGATCATTTATTAATACATACACTACTTTCAAAGCTAGTTTTGAACATTTTTATTCATGTATTAATGCCACCAAAAGACACATACATAATTAATTATAACATGAGATATCAACCTATATTTAAAAAAAAAAATTCATCAAATGACAACTTAAGCAATCGATACCAACCTTTATCTAACTAATGAAAATTAACTATTTTAAATTGATATGACCTAGGGAATATTTTAGAGTATACTGCTGCACAAGTGTGTGTGGTCTCATTTTTTAATATTTTAAAGCTCAAACATTCTAGTCTTAGATTCATAATTTTTCAAACCTTTATACTTGAACCATTTGTTTGACAACATATTCTCCTAAAACCTTCCCTTCTAATGAATTTCATCCAAATTTGGCTTGCTTTCAAAGCATAAATATTGTTTTTCATTTCGAAGAGAGAAATGTAACTATTTATCTCATATAAATATTGATTGCAATTTCTTAGCTTTTAACAAAGCTATGATTTTTTTTTTTTGGATTGAGGGTAAATTGAGGGTGTTTGAAAGGACCCACATCCTTGTACACATGAGGATTTTGAGAGGATCCACAACACGGTTCTGATGAAGGGGACCACTTATTAGGAACCCAATTGAAGCAACCATGAAACCGAAGTGAAGATGCAGCGACCGTCGACAACGACTGCAGTGAGTGGGACAACTTAGAACAACATTACCGGCGTCGCGAGAGGAGCCACCGGGATCGGCGAGCGGAGCGGCCACAAGTGTCGGCGAGAGGAGCAACCACGACCGCAGTGAGAGGAGCAAAGAATGGCGGAGCGAGCCACCACCACGTCGTGGCGGCGAGAGGAGAAGGAGCCACCAAAGATCGACAACGAGAGGAGCAACCACCGGCGTCGGCGGTGAGGAGTAATCACCGGTGTCAACACGAGTAGAGATCTGCCTCTGCCTCTGAGGCGAAACCACCTCTCGAGGGAGGATTGTGCCTCGGGGGATTTGAAGCCGGGTGGGCAAACACACCATGTGACTTGACCGCACCACTCCCACCCCATCGACAACAAAGCTATGATTATTTCTAATGTATTTTTGCATAATTTAGGTACAAGCTCAAAATGTGGCTTTAGAGGTGGCCCATCTACAAAACCTACTTGATTATTGGTGCTTATGCTTTCTATATTGTGGCTCATGTTCCACCACCACTCCCTTCTCGGGAGTTGTCTTTGAGAGAGGCGGGGTTACTTCCGCAATCGGTCTTCTTTGCCACTTAGGGTGGCACTATTTGCCTCGTTGCAACTCTTCTCTACTTTCTTAGTATCAGGCGGGGTTCTCCACTATGATGCGTGTGACAATTGGGCTCTTATGTCGTTTTGAAAGGTTCTATGGTTGGCCATAACCATCTTCTTTGGGCCATGACTAAGGCCACGATAAAGAGGAGTTAAAAGCCACTTTGGAAATATCACTGCATGGCCGAGAGTCCATTCCGTATGGGACTGGCCTTTTAGACGGTGGTTGGGGCAAGCGGGATGACAAAGACCTTCTTTTTGCTAACCTCTTCACAACTCTTTGCTTAAATTACTTATTTTGTAATTAGTTGTTATAATTTTAATGTAATACTATAGCTACGTCATTGAACTAATATAATATTTCTATGTTGTACTTTTATATTATTATTATTTTTTGAATAATTGTACCACTTTATTTATAGCAATACAAGTAAACACTATTTCATACATGTTTTTTTTTCTTAAACAAATACTCCATAAATAAATAAAACAAAACAATAATGTGTGAGTGGACGGCTAAATTTAAAAATGTTGGATCTAACTAGGGTACCTACTTAAAAGAAGTTTGTTTCGTGTTTGGCAAGACGCATTTTCAACCAGGTTGGTTGCTTTTGTGAAATGAGTTAGATTGTAATTTTATGATATGATAGGATATAAGAGCTACTTACGCGCCTCCTCCCGTTTAATGTTAATGCAGGCACTTCGGTCCTCTTTCTCCGTTCTCAACATGTCTACCAGTGTAAGTCCTCTACTTTATTCGGCCTTCTTTTCTTTGGATTGTTTATTCAAAACCCTACACAGCGTAGCCAAATGAAACCCTAAAATACTTCTTATTCGGATCTGACCTAATCTGAACATGAAATTCGACTAGTATGAGCAAATGCATAAGCTGTAAATTAATTTCATACCAACACAACTCTTGAAAGGGATTTCGTGATTGTATTATTGTAAATATCGTTTTATTATTCACGCCTAAGCTGGATGCCAATTTGGGGAATGTGACCCCCTCTGTGGACAGAACCCTGCAACCAAAACTTAGAACATGGCTTGCTTTGATTCACCTACGTAACCTGAACATGACAATTCGACTGGTATGAGTGAACGCATAATTTGAAAAATACAAATTTTCAATAATTTTATTTCCTATTAAGCACTTCATTCAAATAAGCAAGCATTTTATGTGATTTCCTGGAATTTCTTAAGGCTTTCACAACATTCATTAGCCACTCACATTAATCATTGACAGTTCTAGTCCATTTTTGGACCCATATTCACTGGAGCACTGCTCGAGAGGTCCACTCTATAGCATGATTTGAAGTGAATGGCACCCCTTTGTAGAAGGAAGCTTTCAGAGGAATTTCTTTCCATTTATCTTATATTTTTGTAGCGCTGGGATTTGATGTCAGTACGCAGAGTAAATAGAACGTTTCCAATCCACTACACATTGTATTGCTTTTAACATATCTACTTTAACAGTAAAAAAACCATACAAAAATTTGTGTAGAATAGTGAAGTCATTGAAACTAATAAACTTCAACCAGCAACAATTTTGTTATAAGGGAGAAGAGGCATAGTCTTCCAAAGTCTTCAAGACAGGGAACAATGGGACCGGGATTACAGGATGCCAAAAAATTAACCAGAGTTTGGGGAGGGGGGACGGCCATTAAAATAATATATAAGCCTTAATAATTTAATATATTAAGTTTAACTTTATTCAATGAAATTTAGGGGTTTAAACTTTATTCAATGTTTTCTTGTGTACTTTTGGGATTTGGATTCCATGTCTTTGGTTAAAAATAACAGCTTTTTAATAGCAAAGGCGTCATTTTTTCCGTTTAACATACTTTCTACGTTTCTAGATCTCAAATGAGAAAAGCTGCTAGTAATTTTTGGACTTGACTAACCCTTACACCGACAGCTACATGTACTATATGAAACAACTTTATTTTTACAATAAGATGTATTCCAAGGACCTTGTGAATGGTTAAACCAAGTTATTGTGTTTCTTACTTTTGCTTAAAGGTTATGTGTGTCTCATAAGCTGAGTTTCACCAAGAATCTTCTCAAATAGCTTCAGTCCTCTAACACTGATCACAAATTCCTGTCATTGATATTTGATGAGACAATCTGCCAAAGTACTTTTCTAATTTTTTAAAAACTATCTATGAATACCTGTCGGTAAAAGCGTATTAAAATTGTTTTCCAGATTTCCGTTTACCATGTCAGTTGCATTCAGCTTTGACCCAATGACCAATAGCTCAGTTATCTCTACCTCAAAAGTGTGTAATTTCACCCAGTACATTGCTAACTGGTCATGGTATTCTACTTTTAACCCCATATATGCTTACATACACATTCTTGAGTTTCTACATGCAGATCAAAGTCAATGAGATATATCACAAATTTCAATGCTTCTCCAGGTCGCACATTTGTCCCATCAAAGGCTGTGACAATCTCATTCTACAAATCACTTGAGAATGTGATAAAAATGGAAATAATATCAATGCGATATTTATGGTTCAATGTCCAACAGATTCTATGACAAATGATAAAAAATAAGAATGGTTGCTGCAAATTTCCCATCCTTACTATGGGCTGATGATTCTAATCCAAACATATTGCTGATCATACAAGCATTCCATATCCATGACAGTCCTACTTTTCTTACTATAGTTCACTAGACTTCAATAATGTAGTTACTGACATAAATATTATCATAAGATTGCAATACCTGCATGACAGTGAAAGGAATTTAAAATAGATTTCTCCTCGCTCCCCTTCTTTCTGAACTCATAACCAGTCCATTCATGATTTATTGGCTCTACTGCGTTAGCTCCAATATAATGGCAGCATCCGTAATTAATTACCATGCAGGCCCCAGTATCATACCTTCCTTGATATGGCTTAAATAACTCGACTTACTCACTTCCTCGTGGATGAATGAAATAAAGAAACCATATTAATTATTATTGGTCTTAAACTAGTACAAATAACTTAAATACATCTATTTGAAAAATGCCGATATATATCAATCTCAAGGTTTTTATCTTGAATTTTACCCATATCACATTAGTTAATACTTTTATCTCATTCTCTTCAAATTTCCCTCTTACTAATGACAAAAATCTTTCCAAAAAAGGGGCCCCAAACTCTACCATCTAGTCAAGATATTACCTTTTTTAAATTGGTTTCGCAAAGTTTAAAAATAAACCTTTAAGTAACGGTCAAATGGATGTCAAATTTAATGGTGAAAATAAAAGTTTACAGGGTCACACCATTTGGTGCCACCCCTTGCTTCCATTGTAGAATGCCTATCAGAATAATAAATAATGGGGCAGAAGTTCCCATTTCAAACGTGGAAAGTTATGCTGCCACAATTCTTCTAACCCCATGTTTTTATGATATACATGTTCCAAGAAAAGTTGTCCACAACCATACCTGGTTTTGTTGGATTTAAAGATAGAGTTTAGAAGTTTCCGTAGACAGCCAACACTACCGAAAATGTGAATCATGCACATATATAGTTCATGGTAGGCATAATGCAATAAGAGTCTCTCATGCTACTGAAGTATCTATAGCTGTCATCCCCTAGACCTACCCGGCTATATGAAGATAAAACACAAAGGAAGCTTATGTAGTGAGCAGACCACAACTGGATGTTACAAGTTTGATGCAAGGATGCTTTCCAGGTCAGGGAAGAAGGGCATGGCCTGACTCAGTTTCTACTGTACAACCATGTTGTACTTTTCACAACTTTGAGAATGAGGAATTAAGTTCTACAGCTTTCACGAAACAGTTATAGGTCTTGTGAAAATTTGTGAAGCTTAATATGTAGATTTTAGATGCACCATTCTGTTATCATCCCTATGAAACTCTGGCAGGACATACATTATTTGAAGACTCAGAGAGTAGAGACTAATTTTTTAGTGTTTATGCTGATAGGCATTCTACAATGGCAGCAAGGGGTGGCACCTAATGGTGTGACCATGTAAACTTTTTTTTCTACTTTAAATTTGACATCCATTTGACTGTCACTTAAAAGTTTCTTTTTAAACTTTGAGAGAGACTATATGGTAGAGTTTGAGGCTTAAATTTGACATATCTTTTGATATGTAAACAGGGGTTGACGGGTCCCTCTCCCGATTATATTAATATTCCGAAAAGATGTTACATTGAAGCTTATACAGTTTGAGATGCTGGCCATGAAACCAAGAACCAGCTCATAGCAGCCAAAATTATATCTAAACTACTTGCCCTCGTAGGAGCACTGATATATAGTCATTCCCACAAACATAGCCTATATACAATGAAATCTCCAGAGGGAGGGAATGTGGACATGCCACCAAAAGAGGGAAAACAAGCACCATTGATTACCCTGAGGCTGCTTCTTCTGCCTCCAAATCCACAATTTCTACACTAGCCAAAGTCCAATGAGTTGCCGGGGGAGGAGGCATCATTTGCCCTCCCAAAGAAACATCCCCATGAGCCAAACCAGCCATGCGGGTGAGGTAATTGTAAACCAATGCTGCTTTCTTTTTCAGATTTCCAAACTTGGGAGCCACATGTATAATGGGAGCTTGCAGAGAGGCCATGTCCAGACTGGGAAGTGCACACCTAGCAGAATCCTTGTCATGACAATAATTAATAACCCACTCTGCAAAATTGGCCACCACATTAAAGCGCCTTTCGAGCTTCACATATGCTTCTCTAACCATGATTCCATGCTTTGAAAATCCTGAGCCAGAGATGAGATCACGTGACTGAATTTCCAATTCATCCACCACAAAACTTAGACTGATCCGATGAGTGGGACGTATGAAGTGGGAGGCAATGATGACTGCTGCCTACTTGTCTGGGTTAATTCAGAGCAAATTATCTATAAAGACCAAGGCAACTTCCCAGTTTATACAAGGACGTCTCGTGGACTCAATATACCCAATAGTAAGTACCTTTGATTGCATTTAAGATAGGCCTAGACTATATGAAAAAAATCAGGTGCAACCGCTTGTTGGTCATTGTTTAGTAGAAAGCTATCTCCGTTTAGCTCCCATTAAGTGAAAATGAGAAATTTGGGGGTCTTCCATTGCAGACCACTGACGGAAATAACAGAGGAATGGCAAAGCTCAAAATGAAAAGGCCGATGGAAAAGGTGAGATGGCAAAACATCCTTATGGAACATGTGACTCGTGTGGTAATTAATTAAAATCATCCCAAAAAACGTTGTAGGTGTATTGAAAGCTAAGCCACGCTAAAGAATGATGGGATTAGACGTGAGATATGCTATCATTGTCCACTTAGAGGTTTGTATGTGTGGATGGCAAGTTGTGCAATAATAGGTCCCATGATTCATGCCAAGGCTCTGCCTGATTATCAATCAAATCCTCCATGGTTTGTGTGGCCCCATGATTTGAAAGTAAGTCTGCTGCCCTATTAGCCTCCCGGTAGCAATGTTGCATGTTCCATTTGTGGAAATTGGAGAGAATGTGAATTCTCCAATTCTTGGATGCTGATTTTATAGCATTAGTGATGACCAATGAATCCCCTTTTATGCAGATTTGGTCGATACCACAATTTATGGCCAATTGCAACCCATGAACTAATGATGAAGCCTTCGTCGTGTTACAAGTTCCATCCCGGAGGTGAAAAGAACCGGCCCTAATCAAGGAACCAACACAATCTCTTATGAAACAACCAGCTCCAAAAATCCCCGGATTACCTTTTGAAGCCCTATCATAATTTAGTTTGAAGAAACCAAAATTCGGGGGATTCCATTTGACTTTGTTTCTGCTGATAATATTTTGTGAGCGAGTTACTACTCCAGACCCATCAACAGGAGGAGGAGAAGTCATTTATTCATGAGCCAAATATCCCATGCTAAAATAGGGGTGCTGGGTTTTGTTGATGACATTATTGTTTAAGAGATCACGATTTCCAATTTGTTAATGACTGAAGAGACTAGGCATTTTTTTGTTTTTGAAGATACACTTATTGCATTCCCACCATATGTGCCATATTAAAAGCGATGGCTGAAAATCCATATTTGATGCGAAGTGGCTTTTTGAATGATATGTTGGCCAAGAGTGCAGAGCAGAGGTGACGCGTCTATCGTTTGCACCCACCTGAGGTTTAAGCATTGATGTAACCAATCCCAACATTCTCGGGTGAAGGCACAATGAAGGCCAAGGTGGTCAATGTCTTCTTTAGCCAAAAGACATAGAAAACACATTGTAGGACCAGACAGGCCCAATTTTTGACATCTTTTCTGTGTAAAACTTTTCCCATCGGCAACTAGCCAAGTGAAGGCACCTCCTTCGGCAGACATTCTTTGGCCCAACATCCTGACCACGAGTCTTCATTATTCCCCCAACGAGAACTATCGAACTGTAGCCTGTAGTCACCGAATACTCCCCAAATTTAGCTGCCACCCAAATGATTTTGTTGTCATCACAGGAAAAATGAATTCTTCTACTATTGAGCTCTTTCGTTAGATGCTCAAGCAAAACATTGGGAAAAGGGATATCCTTTAGTGATCTCTAGTGGACGGACGACAAAGAGTCTAAAGGGATAAGATCCCAATAATTTGCCACCCCGAACTCCACACAATGGTGAGAAATATACATAGTTCATCGAATTCATGAATCTCACAAAAAAGGAGGCAAACCATTCTAGGAGTCTAACCAAAAATTGGCCTTGGATCCATTCTTAATTTGCCATGAAACATATTTCCAATAACTGTCTTACACCATAAAACTAAATTCCATAGATGGGACCCCTAGGTGGGTTGGGAGTAGTCAAAATAAGCTCAGTGTTTGTGGCACCCGAATATTTGAGCTGGAGGAGCTTGCACCATCTGGTCTCGGGGTTTTTGAGTAATAACCAAACCAACTTTGCCCCGAGGGCCTGATTCTGAACCTCCAGGTTTCTGATTCTGGCCCCGCTACATGACTTTGGAAGACAAACACTGCCCCAATTAAGTAGGGGAATCTTTTTGGCATCTTTGCTTCCCTGCCATAAGAAAGATCTCATTATATTTGTAAGCTTTCTTAGTACAACAGCTAGGGCCTAGAGCACTGACATCATGTATATGGGGAGAGCATTAAGGACAAGTCTTATCAAAGTTAGGCACCCTCCAGTGATAACCATTTCCACTCCAAGAATTAAGTCTTGATTGGAAAGCTGATAGAAGCTTTTACTAGTGAGAGGCTTTACTTGGGTCCGACAAACAAAGGGATGCGTAGATATTTATGGGGAAGGGAGCTTATGTTGAAGCCTATGATCTCCTTGATTGAGTTTGTCTTCTAGCCAGAGTATTGGAGAAAAAATGTTTGATTTGTCCTCGTTGATTAGTTGACTAGCGGCTGCAATGTAATTTTCCAAATTACTTTTGAAAGCTCGAGCCTCCCTCCTATGAGAAACACCATACAAAAAGGTATCATCAACAAATTGTCAATGAGAAAAAGAATCCATATGCACGGTGGCTTGAACACCTTGAACCATCCTGCTTTGACATGCACTCGAAATGGCCTGGCCAAGGGCTTCGGCCATCAAGATGAAAAGGAAGGAGGATAAGGGATCCCCTTGATGGATCCCTTAGAGTAGGAAGAAAGAAACCCAAAGGGCTCTCGTTAACCACAACAAAAAGAGGGGACTCGAGATGTAATTGAAGATCCATTTACAAAAGTCTAATGAAAAGCCAATTTTCATCAAGATAACCACGAGAAATCTCCAATTCACCCGATCATAAGCTCATTGATGTCTAACTTTATTAACATACCTGGGAGTGATTTACGATAAGGAATGCATTATCTCATGGGTGATGATGATTCCTTTTGAGATTAGTCTTCCAGGAACAAATCCTCCTTGTTAAGGAAATATCGAGGAGTCTAGGATGAATTTGAGCTGAATAACAATAGCCTTGGTGATAATTTTGTAGATCGTTTTGCAAAGAAAGACCAAACGAAAATCATCGAAGGTTTCCACTTGCTCCCGCTTTTCGAATGAGGCATATGAAGGTGCAATTAAAGTCCTTTAGCATGGATTTGGCTCTTCTTGACTCCTCAACAATCAACGTGACATCATTTCCCACAATACACCAAAAGTCTTGGAAAAAAGCTGCAGGAATCCATCTTGACCCGAAGCCTTATCCCTCTCCATTGAAACAAGGGCGCTTTTCACCTCTTCCATGGAGAATGGAGCCATGAATTGTTCATTTTGTTCTTTGGCTGATAAGTAGGGGGATGAGGCATGATAGCTTCATTTGGGAAGAGAGATTGGATGCCTCGGTGCATCCCAACAAGTTTTCAAAAAATGTATTGCCTCCAATTTGATATCCTCGTCTTTCTGAAGAATCTCACCTCAACTATTTTTTATTGAAGAGATCTTGTTTCGATTTCTACAAGCCCGAACCGAATTTTGAAAGAATTTTGTGCTACGATGCCCTTCTTTTAACCAACCTTCCTTGGACTTTTGCTTCAAATAAATTTCCTCTTTGAGCAACATCTCCCCAAGTTCCGCCAGGGGAGGGATTTTTCAAGTGCAAAGGTATCTTGATTCATACCCTCCAAGAAGATCCTTTCATTGAGGGCCTTGAGATCTATTTCCACCCTTGCTTTTTCATTGAAGATGTTTTTGAATTGGCTTTTGTTCTAGGATCTTAGCTTCGCTTGACTCCAAACAATTTTTTTGCCAGATGAACATCTTAGAACCCCTATTCGGAAAGAATCCCACCATGATTCCATTAGGGTAGGGATCTCCTCATCTCGCAGCCACATTA
Organism: Taxus wallichiana var. yunnanensis; assembly: GCA_018340775.1. Taxonomy (NCBI): domain Eukaryota; kingdom Viridiplantae; phylum Streptophyta; class Pinopsida; order Cupressales; family Taxaceae; genus Taxus; species Taxus wallichiana. The sequence continues at coordinate 518,228,854 of CM031235.1, forward strand.
TTGGAATGTAAAAGGACAGTTTGGAGGAGCCGAGTCCTTCGCAAAGGACAAGACAATTGGATAGTGATTTGAACCAGAGATTAGTAGAGCTGAGCATTCAACTATCTAATCTGATTGAAGCTATTCAACGTTAACCATGAGTTTGTCCAAGCGCTCCGTGATGTTGCTGAAGCCTAGGTGCTTGTTTGTCCATGTGAAGCAACCGTGTTTAGGCTTGATGTTTGACAACCGGTTGATGTGGCGGAAGGCCCCAAATCCTTTTGGGATTGATTACCCCTATTAAGGCCCCCAAGTTTGTCCTCGTTAGTGAGGATTGCGTTAAAATATCCACCGAGCACGCACTTCATACTTTGCTGAGATTTCTTGCCATACCTGATTCTTTAGGATAGGATTATTAGGGCCATATACATTGAAAACGTAGAACTCGACCCATCACGTAAGGAGGTGACTTTACAAAGCATGAAATTTGGGAATTGAAGAAGCGTGTTAACGAAGACTTTGGATAAATGCCAAATGATGTTGAGCCCACCGAAGGCACCCAACACTTCCACAAAAGAACCATTCCATCTATACCAATTCTTTCCCAAAGCCTTTGGGTTTCAGATTCAAGCAATTTAGTTTCCTGAATAAGAAAAATCTCTGCTTTTTGCTCCATTATACAACGCTTGACCAAGTATTGTTTGTTATAGGCATTAAGCCTCTAACATTCCATGAAATTATTTTCATTGAGGAAGTGGGGGCCTTCCACCCCGCTTCTTAGGATTGAAGAAGGCATCAATGATGTTTTGAGTGTCAATTTTGATTTCCGCTTTGGCTTTCACTGTTTAGATTTTCTTCCGACTTTGCCCGAAGGTCCATAATTTGTAGACTTGAGAGGGATCATTTGCATGGATAGAGTGTTCGGTGGGATGCTGAGTTAGATCTTCATCATTCAAGAGATTGAAATTGCCTTTTGAAGCCCAATCCTCCAACTCTTTAAGAGACCCTCCCTTTCCATTTGCCATTCAAGATTTTATCAGTAGGCCAGGTAGGCCGATTGTTGGGCTACATGCTCTGCTTCTTTGAGAAGAGTGTCGGGAGATAACCGGGAAAATGGGAGCCCCATGAAAGATCCCCGATGGATCCTCCTTAAATTCCAATGAATTTTTAATTCAAACAAAACAACAAATACAGATTTACGTATATTATGGCAATTTCCCTAATGCAGATCTGGAAAATGCGACTAGGGTTTAATAGAGATATCAATATAAATAACACCCAATGGCAATATTTCTGATTTCTAATGATTGCCTAGATAATTAGAGACTGAATTATACAGAAAACTGACTTTATTACAGCCGATACAACCCAGAAAATCAGATCTAAAGTCTGATAAAAATCTGCCTGAAAACCCTCAAAACTCACTTCAGAATATGATGCAAATACAACGATTTATTTCACAGAAGTACAGAGAATATTTGTCAAGTATGTTTGTGGATAAATACCTCTGAAATCGCTGTCAAACTGTGCACAATGGATCGGCCCAGCTGCTGGTCAAAACACACTGAAAATACCCTCAAACTGTCACCTTTACTGCTGTAATGAATCCTGAAAATCTGATTTACCACACTGGAAATTTCTGAGTGAAATCCCCTCTCAATCCCTTGGGGTTTTCGTCCGCAAGAGATAAATCCGCAAGGGTTTTCGTCCTTGGAATTTCTGATAAAAGCTAGAGCTCTTAACAATGCAAAAAGATGATAATAAAAATCTGGATGCCTCCATACAAGTCGACTTGTTCATTTAAAGGGAAATCAGCCCAACTACCACCTCCAACCCAGCCAATCAAATTATTTCACTCCTCTATGCTGGTCGCATTTTCTTCTTTTGGGCTTAGTGGCACGATTTCCCAAAAATCCCTCCCAAGGCAAGTCGCACTTTCCCCTTTCTAATACAATTACTTTTAATTGTATTTTGATGTTGACATTTTAATTTATTATTTATTATGTGCTTTTCATAATATTATTATTTTTAAAAACAATAGCACAATATAATAAAATAATAAAGCTTAGTCACCCTAGAAACTCCCCCTTGGTCGTCGGGTAGACAAAAAGGGCCAAAGGTCTTCGTCCAAGCTTATTCGGAAAGAGGGGACATTACAGTCCTCCCTCCCCGGAGTTGCTTGCCCACAAGCAACTGCAGCAATGCAGGGTGCTGAAGAATAGACTCACCCTCCCAAGTGGCATCCTCCAAGGGTAAATCTTTCCAACGAACCAGGTACTCCCGTATCACCTTGTTCCGCAATCTTCTCTCCCTCCAATCCAGAAGCCCCTCAGGAACCAAATCCAGTCTTCCCTCATCATCCAAGGGTGGTAACTCTACTGAAGAGGTCACATATTGCCCCAATGCCTTCTTTAAGCAAGATACATGAAAAACATTGTGTATCTTACTTTCAGAAGGTAACTCCAACTCATAAGCTACCTGTCCAACTCTCCTCACCACCCTGTATGGACCATAGAAGCGAGGCTTAAGCTTCTCCGCTCCACTCTTCTTAAGAGTACTCTGTCTGTAAGGCTGGAGTCGTAAAAAGACCATATCCCCCACCTCAAATGATCGCTCAATCCTGTGCCTGTCTGCATACACCTTCTGCTGATTTTGGGCATGCTGCATATTATCCTTAAGGGTTTTAAGGATATCCTGGCTGTCCTGTAAACACTCTCGAGCCTTAGGAGCTCTACTATCTCCAAACGCCATATCCACGAAGGATCTCGCGTCATAACCGTACAAAGCTCGAAAAGGGGTCATCCCAATGGACATGTGGTACGTAGTATTGTAACAATACTCGCACAAATAAAGCTGCTTGACCCATGCTCTCTGCTGCCCTGAAACATAGTTGCGCAGTACCCCTCAATCCACTTATTCACAATCTCCGTCTGCCCATCTGTCTGCGGATGATAGCTAGTGCTCGGAGTCAACTCAGTGCCTGCCAACCTGAAGAGTTCCTGCCAAAATGTGCTCATAAACCTGCTGTCCCTATCACTGACAATATTCTTCGGAAGCCCATGCAACCTGAATACCTCCCTAAAAAATAAATCAGCCACCTGTGGTGCCTTAAAACTCGTGGGGATGGCAAAGAAGTGCCCATACTTAGTCAACCTGTCAACTATCGCATAAATGCGATCATAGCCCTGCACAACTGGTAGTCCTGTAATGAAATCCATAGATATACTCTCCCACCTCTGCTCTGGAATAGGTAAGGGCTGTAATAAGCCTGCAGGGAAAGTATGCTTGGACATGTTTTGTTGACAAGTCACACACTCTCGAATATGCTGTAGAACATCCTCCTTGAGACCCCTTCCAAGAGAATCTCTCTCTAACCTGCCTGTATGTCTTGAAATAACCTGGATGTCCTGCTAATAGTGCATCATGGAGTGCATGTAGAATCTTTCCCTTAAGCTTAGATTCAGGTACCAAATAAATTCTGCCCTTATAATAAATCAAATTAGAAATTACCTGGTAGCACCCATCCTGAATTTTGCTGTCCATGATCTCACATGCTAAGGTGTTCTTCGAATACTCGACCAACAATTGAGACTTCCAATCTGCAGAAATCTCACTCATGGAATATAGGACAGCAATATGGGGCCTCCTCGATAGTGCATCAACCACAACATTCTTCTTCCCTTTGACATACTCGATGTCAAAATCATAGGCCTGAATCCTGCTGACCCACTTCTGCTGCCTCTCATTGAGTTCCTTCTGTTCCAAGAAGTACCTCAAGTTGTTATGGTCGGTCCTCACTACGAACTTCCCTCCCACCAAATACTGTCTGAACTTCGCCAACGCATGCATGATGGCGAGCATCTCCTTGTCATAGGTGGAATACAACCTCTCGTTCTCCCTCAACTTCCTACTCTCATAGGCAATGGGATGACGGTCCTGCATCAAAACTGCACCATTACCTGAACCCGAAGCATCACACTCTAAGATGAATGGCTTAGAGAAGTCCAGGAGAGCAAGGATTGGACATGTGCTCATCACCACCTTGAGCTCATCAAATATTATCTGTGCCTCATCTGTCCATCTAAATGCCCCCTTCCTTATGAGATCTGTCAATGGTGCAACAATATCTGAATAACCCTCACAAATCTCTGGTAATATCCACATAGCCCTAGGAATCCCCGCAACTCTGATATGTTCCTAGGTGAAGGCCAATCTTGCATAGCCTGTATCTTCTCCTGATGGACCTTGACCCCATTGGCCCCAATGACATGCCCCAGATACAGTATCTCAGTAAGTCCAAACTCGCATTTGGACATCTTAGCAAATAGAGACTGAATCTCCATAATGCCAAGTACCTCATCTAAATGCCTCAAATGATCCTCCCATGTCCTGCTGTAGATCAAGATATCATCAAAGAAAACTAGCACGAACTTCCTCAACTGCTTGTTGAAGAGATGGTTCATGCATGACTGGAAAGTGGCAGGTGCATTAGTGAGACCAAATGGCATCACCAAGAACTCATAATGCCCGTAGTGACATTTGAATGCTTTGTCTTGAGGATGTCCTCCTCTCGAACCCGAATCTGATGGTATCCTGATCGAAGATCAATCTTCGAAAAGTAAATGGCCCCATGCAATTCATCCAAAAGCTCATCAATACGAGGGATGGGATACCTGTTTTTGATTGTCTTCTTGTTGAGGGCCCGGTAGTCGATACACATCATCATCCTTCTTCACCAACACCACTGAAGAAGCAAATGGGCTAGAACTAGGACGGATATGCCCCATATCAAGAAGCTCCCTGATGGTCCTCTCTATCTCATCCTTAAATTTCTTAGGATGACGATAGGGTGTAGTGATCACTGGCTTGGCACCCTCCTCCAACTCTATGACATGCTCAAACCCTCTGTCTGGCGGTCTTCCTGAAGGAATATCATCAAAAACCTAGAGTGTCTGGAAACGCCTAAGGCCCCCATGTTGCAGCAATCTGAAACGCGTGCAGATATGCACTGCATGCGGGTACGCAGTCTATGCCGTGGAGTGCGCTTGAAACATACCCACGTGGGACAGAGTGCGGTGCGGGTCACGGTTTTGCCGTGCCTGACTGCACTCCTAGTCCTGTGGGTATGTTTCAAGCGTACCCATCGAAAAAAAAACTTGCCAACACTGTTTGTTTCCTTTTTGGCAATTCTTTCCTTTTTGGATTTTTGGTGAAAAAATCACAAGTAGAAAAAAATTGCCATTTTTGGAAAGGGTCCTAAAAGATGTAGCAATAAAAACTTGCATGTGCCATAACTTTGATTCTCGTGACTCGTTTCAAGTGTCGTTTTCTCTAAAAGTGTATATTTTCTCGAGCTCTACGCATTGATGGCAATATTTTTCTTATTTTCATAAAATCCATTTTTGCACCTTTTTGTACCAAGCAACTTCTTGCAATCTTCCAAAGAATCATGAGCTTTGATCACTGTAGGCAGTTTAGTAATTAAAAATACCGGATACCTTTCCAAAACTCGCGAGTATTCTCTCGTGTCTCGGAATAATCGTCCCACTGCCGACTTGGATCCATATTTTTCCCGCTTAGTTATGATGTTTCAGAAATATGTCGAGAATACTATCGTCTTTGAGTGGATCAAGGAAGGTCACCATGAACAATCAAAACTCCTTGAATCTTATCACAGAGTCACTAAGATAAATAATCGTGATAGAGAAATAATAAATTTCAATAAGTATGCAAATGCTTCTTTAAATTTATAATTTGTATACATATTTATATATTTATATACATGTATATATATATATATATATATATATATATAAAACGTACTCCAAAAGCGTACTACCCAAGATTTTTAAAATTTGCCGTATCGGCGTACAAGCACTGCACTACTCGCCGCACATCCGTATCCGTATCCGTATCATCGGTGTCTAGTCAAAACCTGCCCATGCCTATCTATTATGGTCTCAATATCTGTATGCAATTGCTGTCCACCATCTGAAGAAGATTTGGATGAAATGAAACATTGGGCTGCCCATGCAACCTCTCCATGACTGATAATAGACTCCATCCTATGTGCTGAAACAACTCTAGGCCCACCATCCGAAAGAGCTCGTAGCACAATCTTATTCCCATCTGACATAAACTTTAGCTCCATTTGTCTGAAATCCTGCACATATCTCCCTAGAGAGATCAAGCCATTGAATTCCCAAAACTGCATCTATCTTTCCAAGTCCAACTATGTAAAAATCATCTGTCAATGTGTAGTCTCCTAGTTGGATACTAAGCTGTGGAATCCGTCTAGTGCAGCTTAGAGCAAAGCCATCTGCCACTCGTACACTGAACCCCTCAAATTCTTCAACCTGTAATCCCCGCTTCATCACAAATCCCTCATCAAGGAAATTGTGTGTAGCGCCACTATCAATCAAGCAAACAACTCGTTGGCCCTTAAGCACTCCTTTCAAACGAAAGGGATGATACCTAGGGACTCCAGAAAGCGAAGCAATAGTACCTGAGCCTGATGTATCTCCATCTCCTAGCTCTACCTGGGGCTGCTCCTCATGTGCACCATGATCATTGTCCTCTGCATCTGTATCTGCTGAAGAATCTGCCTCTACATCTGAGATAACCTCAATAAGATGCACCTTGCCTTTCCCAAGGCAGTTGTGTCCAGGCTCCCAGTGGTCCTTGCAATGGAAACAAAGTTTCTTCCTCATTAACTCATTCCGAGTCTCCTGATCCATCCTAGGAGGGGGAACACTCTTCTGCTGAGTAGTGGAACGTTGAATCGGCTTGGAGCTTGTGAAGGGCTTCTTACTAGGCTGGTAAGAAGTGGGAGTTGTCTCCAAATCTAATGTTGTCTGGATAGCATCATGTAATGTAGTAGGCCTAAGGGCCTTGACCAACCCTCTTAACCTGTCATGCAGACCCTCAATGAAAAGCATTACCACACGTCTCTCGGGCATCTCGGGTACCATTACTGCAATCCGCTGAAATTCGTTGATGTAAGAATCAACGTGCCCACTCTGTCGTAGCTGTGCCAAATCCCTGTAATATAGTTCCACATCTTTGCGGTCAAATCTGGCAATCAACTTCTCACTAAACTCCCTATATGACCGTAGTAAGTCATGTCTCTGTGTGATAAGCCCATGGTGCCACCAATCATATGCCACTCCCTCCAAGTGTAGAGTAGCAAACTGAATAGCCTCCTGTTCCTGCATAGGTTTGAGAGTGAGGTATGTATCAAGCTTGTGAATCCATGCCCTGGCACTAATCTTTCCACTGCCATCAAAGGTGGAAAGGGTCACCTTATTGGTAACCTGCTTCAATTCTCTATTTTGTTGGGTCCTAGGCCTCTGTGCTTGCCTAGCTCTCAAGCTCTCCCTTTTCTGCATACAATACTGGTGGAGGGGAAAGGCGTTCCGTACCTCTTCCGGTAATGCTCTCCACTCATCATGAGCTACCATTACATTATCCTGAAAGGCTATGTCTTCAAGTGGGTCCTCAACTAATGGCGGCTCCTCCCTTTGTAGGAATCTAGGCTGCATAGGTCGATCCACAGTCCTCGTGGGTCTCCTTTCCTCTGTATATCTCCTATCTCGTGGAGGGGAACCCCTCACGCTACCCACCTCTTGTAATGTCCCCTCTTCCAAATCGAAGACCTCTGGCCTTTTATGTCTACCCGACGGCCAAGAGGGAGTTATAGGTGACATAACTTTATTATTTTATTATATTGTGCTATTGTTTCAAAAAAAATATATATATAATATTATGAAAAGCACATATAATAAGTGATAAAGTTTAAATAAATTAAAATACAATCAAAAGTAATTGTAAAAGAGAAAGTGCGACTTGCCTTGGGAGGCATTTTTGGGAAAACGTGCCAATTTGCCCAAAGAAGGAAAATGCGACCAGCCTAGGCATTAAAAATGGGACTTATGTTTAGATATAATCACTGATTGTGATTGGTGATTGGGGAGGTTACTTTGGGGCCATTTCTCCTATATAAGGGAGAGGTCGACTTGAAGGGAGATATCACTTACTCATTTTTATCAAACTCTGATTTTTGTCTAAGCTTTGTGCTTGTTGAAAAACTCTAGAGGACGAAAACCCTTTGAGAAAAAGAGAGAGATTTTCACACAGGGAATCTTATTGTGCTTACAAGGGAATTTCAGTATTTTCCAGTTGTTGATATTGAGCTTTGGGCTATAAAGGGACTGAAGAATTATTGCAGCTGTGTCATGACATTTTCTGTATGTGGAACGCCATATAGGGAGGCTGACTGGTATTGTATATGTAATATTTGAGGCCGCATACTACTGTCCTCTGTTCAGCAGTACCTCCGAACTTTAAATCACTTACATTCCGTATTTTTGGCACTGCCTAAGGTACCCTTTTCAATGCTTTAAGTCTGCAGATTTCTGGGTGCTGTTACAGTTTATATATGTACTCACAATTCAGATTTGTTCTCTATAATAAATTCTGAGTTGATATGGCAAGGATAGATACGACTAGGTGTTGTTATTTGAGTCTTCATCATCAGACTTAGCCGCCATTAGTAGGAAAAATCTACATCAGGGCTTGTTATTATATTCTTACTATTTTGGAATAAGAAATCATCAAATTACTTGCTAGCTGAGTTGGTTCCCATGATATTTTGAGTCACTTTTCAACACTGAAGGTTCTGATCTGCTGTACTAAAGTCTGTGTATCTTTTATTAATCTGAGCCTGAGTGTGGAATTACCTAGAATCCATTAAAGGGTTGAAGTGTCCCATTTAGGGATATTTCACCTCTGTAGGTACCCGGCTGTGCCTTCTGTGGCTGCTAGCTATGGATGCAGATCTTTCCCTTCTATCATGCCGATTTCTTGCCCTATCCATAGTCAAATTCTCCATCAGCTGTCTCATGGTCTGAATCATTTCCTGATGGGAATCGATCATTCCGCTGAAAAGAACATCTGGGTCAGGTCGCTCACGTCGTGGAGGAGTGTGTGCTCCCTCTCCTCTATCCATGATTCCGGGACTACTTTCAGTATTCAGATCTGTTCGAATACGTGCCTGACTCCTTGTATAATATCGGTGTGGCCCAACTTCTGTAGGCTGCATAAAACAAACCAAAACAAACCCTCCAGGTGGGAGGATTGATGCTCTGATACCACTGAAAGATCCCCAGATGGATCCTCCTTAAATTCCAATGAATTTTTAATTCAAACAAAACAGCAAATACAGATTTACATATATTATGGCAATTTCCCTAATGCAGATCTGGAAAATGCGACTAGGGTTTAATAGAGATATCAATATAAATAACACCCAATGGCAATATTTCTGATTTCTAATGATTGCCCAGGTAATTAGAGACTGAATTATACAGAAAACTGACTTTATTACAGCCGATACAACCCAGAAAATCAGATCTGAAGTCTGATAAAAATCTGCCTGAAAACCCTCAAAACTCACTTCAGAATATGATGCAAATACAGCGATTTATTTCACAAAAGTACAGAGAATATTTGTCAAGTATTTTTGTGGATAAATACCTCTGAAATCGCTGTCAAACTGTCCACAATGGATCGGCCCAGCTGCTGGTCAAAACACACTGAAAATACCTTCAAACTGTCACCTTTACTGCTGTAATGAATCCGGAAAATCTGATTTACCACACTGGAAATTTCTGAGTGAAATCCCCTCTCAATCCCTTGGGGTTTTCGTCCGCAAGAGATAAATCCGCAAGGGTTTTCGTCCTTGGAATTTCTGATAAAAGCTAGAGCTCTTAACAATGCAAAAAGATGATAATAAAAATCTGGATGCCTCCATACAAGTCGACTTGTTCATTTAAAGGGAAATCAGCCCAACTACCACCTCCAACCCAGCCAATCAAATTATTTCACTCCCCTATGCTGGTCGCATTTTCCTCTTTTGGGCTTAGTGGCACGATTTCCCAAAAATGACTCCCAAGGCAAGTCGCACTTTCCCTTTCTAATACAATTACTTTTAATTGTATTTTGATGTTGACATTTTAATTTATTATTAAACTTTATTATTTATTATATGTGCTTTTCATAATATTATTATTTTTTAAAAAAATAGCACAATATAATAAAATAATAAAGCTTAGTCACCCTAGAAACTCCCCCTTGGCCGTCGGGTAGACAAAAAGGGCCAAAGGTCTTCGTCCAAGCTTATTCGGAAAGAGGGGACATTACAACCCAACTTCGAGGATGAGGATGACCATCTTCCCCACACGAAACCGATGGGACACCATTTTTCGAATATAGCTCCTTGCGTTCGTTCCATTGTTTGAAAGCCAAAGGACCATCATGTTTCAAATTCCATTTCCCCTTCGAGGAGACCTTTTTGAGCATTGGACACTGCTTTTTGATGTGGTTCATTTGATGACATTGGAAACACTGAAAGGGATCTTCTCATAGTCAATCACTGTTGCCAACATCCTTAATCAAAAGTGCGAATGTTAATAGCTTTTGACAAGGGTTTTGATAGGTCCCGGAGATACAAACCTTGCATAGGCTGCCAAGGTTCCATCCATGGACTAACTGTCGATTTGGAGAACCTTTCCGATACTTTGGCAGATTTTGGAAAGGATGCCCTCCTTCCAATATTCGATGGGTAGGGCATACAAGCAGATCCAAATCGAAGTATCTCCCATAAGGGCCGAGCAAGCATCGAAGTTTGGGACCCATGGTCATAAGAAGAGTCGACATCTTCCAAAACCCAATCCGTCCTCCTCAAAGCCTCGACCCACTGTTCTCGCTCCTATATATTATGACAAAGAAGCCCTTTGGAAGAAAATGCAGGGATAAGCCGCTCTCCCGATTATGGTTGCACCATTTCTCCACCGCGGCTATGGCAGATCATTTACCTGCGAATTTTCCAATTAGGGCAGACTTTTTGAGGATGGAAACTTCTTCAGCTTTATTCGTTTGATAGATCCACCTCCAATGCTTTGATAAGCCCGTACTCCAAGTGTACAACCTGCGACAAATTGCGCCTTTTTCCAAATTCGTACCCATCAATCATTGCTTGTTTCTTTCCACCTACCGAATTTTCAAATTCAAATATTTGCCTTCCCTTTCGCAGATCCGCATATTGACTCCATGCGACCCGAGTTTGAGGCTTTACTAGTTAATTATACTAATTAGTAATATTATATATAATGTTATATGTAATATAGGATTAATTACAATTTATACTATATATTTATATTATAAGTACGCCGATAGGCATTCTACAATGGCAGCAAGGGGTGGCACCTAATGGTGTGACTGTGTAAACTTTTATTTTCTACATTAAATTTGATGTCCATTTGACCATCACTTAAAAGTTCTTTTTTTAAACTTTGAGAAACCAATCAAAAAATAGTAATATCTTGACTATATGGTAGAGTTTGGGGCCCTTTTTTTGGATTTTTTTCATCATTAGTAAGAGGGAAATATGAAGAGAATGAATAAAAGTATTAATCAATGTGATATGCATAAAATCCAAGATAAAAACCTTGAGATTGATATATATTGACATTTTTCAAATAGATGTATTTAAGATATTTGTGCTAGTAACTTGACAGTGAATTACGGAAGGGCATACAATCGCTTCAACTAATTATACTTCTCAGTGAACTCTATAACAGAAAATTACTAGACTGTAACTCACATAGGTAGGCCCAATGCTTTGTGAAACATTATTTAAAGATACAAAGACTGCATATTTTCTGCACAGTAGATGACAGGAAGGGCATAGAACCAGATAAGCTAATTACAATACAAAAATGCTAGTATATTTAACTTGTATAGATTTCACAATATTAATTATGCCTTGTAGGGTCATGAGTCCCATTGCCAATTTTTTGTTTTGGAGAGTTTCAATCACACTTTTGTCTGCTTTATCATAGCTACTCCATGTAAATAAATATTATGAGTCTCCTCTGTTGTGCAGGAAACAGTTGATTCTGCAGTTAAGGAAATTTCAGCAGAACGAGATGCTTCTGAAAATAATACTCCAAATGGAAAGACTGATTCTCGAATCAATGAAGGCAAAGACAATGCCAAGGAGAAACGAAAAACAAACCAAAAAGGGCTCCAAAGGAGAAAACCAAGGTTCAGAAACCACTAGGTGAGTGTAAACTTTCTCATAATATAGATCATCATTTTCCGTAACTTTGTAGCAACTGTTCTTGTTTTCATCAGATTTGTCACTAAACACAATTTTGGATCGAAGAAGTTTTGATTATAAATAAATTGTACATTTAGCCTTCATTGCAGCCAAAAGAAAGGAAGTGAAGAAGGATACTGGTTTGGGCCTTTCAGTTAAAAAGGATGAAAACTTTGGAGATTGGTATTCTGAGGTATTTTATCTGTTTTCGGAAGTTACTGTCAATTTTCAGACAGATGGTTGTTTTAAGGAACCATGCAAAAATGATTTCACCACGTACAAGTAATGGCTTTTCTGAATTGAGTTATTAGATTGACTGCCTGCTTTATTTTTGAGTCTCTAACTGTTTTCTGTAGCTGGATTTTATTTCTTTTTGGGATTTGTTGTGGCAGGAGATTATTTAGTTTTTGCATTTGTGATATATTATCTGTTTTATAGTTGATTAGGCAATTTCTTAGACTCTTTATTTGCTAAGATATTAGTTATTTCTGTTATTGCAGGTAGTTGTTCAAGGTGAAATGATTGAATATTATGACGTGTCTGGTTGCTACATCCTTAGGCCTTGGGCTTATTCAATATGGGAATTCTTACAAGTAAGTTTCTCATTTCAAATTTTCTTTATTGTGGAACACAATTGATAGAAATGTACCTTTCATGGTCAATAAACACTGATGCAACATGGACAAAACTCCAAATTTCCATTAAATTGATTCTCTTGCAAGTAATCTGAGTAACTTTAATTTAAATGCCCACCAGTGGAAAGTGTTTGTAAAGAGACACCAGAAATTACAGTGGTCAAAATACTCTGGGAATGCCTAGTTCATCTCCAATAAGAGGAACAAAAGTGATTAGGAAATTGAGGAAAACCCGATCCTTACAATGAATCAAACAAGGGCCGAAAAGGATAGAGGGAACAGAAGATCAAACGAAGAACCAAGAGTCGGATCTGAAGACACCCAACATTCATAATGATGTGCTATGTTTGTGCTAGATGGTCACACCCATAACATTTTAGGCCATGAAAGAAGTTGGTTATGAGGTTGACACACTGCCAATTGATCTTGTATATATACCTGCAATGCAAGGTGCCATGTAGCCTGGACCATTCATAATCAAGAAGAGGCTATTATCCTAGAGCTCTTGATTTGGGGAACCTAGTCATCAGGCTCTTTGTTTAGACTAAAATATCTTTTGAATAAGGCTAAACTTATTTGTTAGAATGCAGGTATTTCTAAGAGTGCTATGGATTTTTCAACAGGTAGTTGAATTGTCTGTGAATGCCATAATAGAGAGGATGCTTAAAGATCCCTATGTTAAAACTACTTTAAGGCAAAGGTTGTTGGTGTTCCGACTCCTACACGAAATGATTAAAGAAAACTTAGAGTTCGGCATAAAAATTCATAGACAAGAAGCTAACATTTGCTTGATATACTTTTAGTTGGGATTCAACTGTCTTGAAAGTGAAAATAATGCTGATATTAGTGTACGATCTTCTGTGATAAAGGCTCCTTTGGCTCACTCCATGCGATCTTTAGATATGCTTGTGAAAGCAGAGATGCTTCTGCAACTCTTCACCTTCCTGATTTTGTTATTCAAATCTAGGCACTGGTCGCCTTGGACTTTTCTTCCCAATGTTTGTTCGTGAATCAAATTGGAAGGCATTTTGTTGCGATTAGCTAAAGGAACTACCCTTCTGTTGCACATCCTCACTGACCTCTTTTCCCCTACTCTGGGTACCTTCCAGCTTTGGTCTGCCTCAACTAGACAAATCTGGGGCTTATGATAAAGCGTCATTCTCATAAACCAATAGCATGCAGCTAAAAGAAAATGAAATTTTATTTATTTTTAAAAATTTATGTACAAATGTGAGCTGATATTTGTATGCATACAAAATTCAGTTTGTTAAATGGATGCTGATTAAAGTAAAAGAAAAAACTATTTTTAGGATCAAAACATCAGTAAAAATTATTGTGCAAAGAGGGCAAACTCCTGTTAGTTTCTGCATGATTATGGACTTCAAATCTGCTTCAAGAAAGAAAAAATTTACTCAGAGTTCAATATATTACATAAAATGGTTCCTTGCCGCTCTTATGACCTCTGTACCTCGTTGAATGTATCTTGGAATTCCTCATGTAATGTGTGTTTAAATCTCAGTTGCCACTAGCAGCACATGATCTTTCGGGGTTTTGGTAGTGGAAGCAAATTGGTTTCTTTCCCATGGCTTCTGAATGTTATCTTTGATGCTTAGGACTGCCCCTAGGAAGGTACCCACTATTTTTCTTATTAAATCTGCTTACTTTTGTCTATTCTTTTTAACTTTTATGCTTGTGTCATTTTTCAACCATTTTTGTCTTGACATTCAATGTAACTTGTCCACTATTTTTAGTAATTTAAACTTCTATTCATGAGTTGAAAGACGTGATATGTCAAATGAGGCTTTGGGGAGTATCCTTGAACTCACTAGCACTGAACCAAGGCTGTATCACAGAAACACTCTGTAGTGTCCCTTTTGGGCGCAAAATTGAAATAAACAGATATTGTACAAAACCCAATATATAACAAACTGATTTATTTATAACAGCAATCAATTTTTGCAATTTATCCAAAAATACTCGAGCGTAACTATTCTTAGATGGATCCAAAGCTTTAGAAGTGTTTTTAAAACTCCTAGGAATAAGGAAACGATCAACCAAGCCACAAACTGATTTTATTTAATTAATGACAGCAAGTACAGAAAGTACAGCTTTATTTATAACAGCAATCATTTTTTTGCAATTTTATCCGAAAATACTGAGCACAACTATACCCAGATGGATCCAAAGCTTTAGAAATATTTTTAGAACTCCTAGGAATAAGGAAACGATCAACCAAGCCACAAACTGATTTTATTTAATTAAACCTAAGTAGCTGAAACGTTTTGGATACGGGAGTGGGAGCGGGGTATCCGATACGCGGAAACGGCAATTTTTTTTTTTGACCCCGGATACGGCAGTACAAAAACTATATAAAAATTAAAAAATATATAAATCTCAGCCTTCTAAATAGGAATTTAATTATAAACCACATATTATGTATATGAAAAACAAGATAAAAGACAAGTTATACTATTAACTATAAATTTATAATAATGTACAGTATATACAAAACGAATAAAATTAAATTTATAGTGTATGTTATAGATTGTATAAAATTAAATAATGTATTTTATATAAATGTATACAATGTACAATATACTGTATAAGTTGTATATACCATAGTTGGAATACTCGCATAGTTGTATTTTTAATTACTAATCTGTCTACAGGCGATCAAAGCTCATGATTCTTTCAGAAGATTGCAAGAAGTTGCTTGGTCCAAAAGGTGCAAAAATGGATTTTATGAAAATAAGAAAAATATTGCCATCAATGCGTAGAGCTCGAGAAAATATACACTTTTGGAGAAAACGACACCTAAAACGGAGCCACAGAATGAAAGTTATGGCTCATGCAAGTTTTTGCTGCTACATCTTCCCGGACCCTTTCCAAAAATGGCAATTTTTTTCTTTGTGTTTTCTTCACCAAAAATCCAAAAATGGAAAGAAATGCCAAAAAGGAAAAAAACAACTCGGCAGAAAAAAAGGAGAAAATGTGTTTTTGCTATTGGGAGCGGGCAGGGAGCGGCCAGAGGCTTGCGGAAACGGCCGGGTATGGCACAAGTCGTACCCGGCCGTTTCCGCAAGCCTCTGCCTCCCGCTCCCGCTCCCTGCCGCTCTCGTACCCGCTCCCGAGGCCCCTACCTGCCGTTTCGGCAACTTAGAATTAAACTTATGACAGCAGCGAGTTCGCTCACAGCCGTACCCGGCCGTTTCCGCAGGCCTCTGCCCGCTCCCTGCCCGCTCCCACGCCGCTCCCGTACCCGCTCCCGAGGCCCTTGCCTGCCGTTTCGGCAACTTAGAATTAAACTTATGACAGCAGCGAGTACACTCACAGATATGGCCTGAAATTGGCCTAACAACCCTCCAAGGTATGACGCTTCCACCCAATGGACTGAAAATCTGCCCAAACCCTTGTGCTGATCCAACATGGACTCTTGTGGCTGTTCCACACTCAAAACTATGCAAATCTGATCTGCCCTAGCTGAAAATGACTGAAAATAGATAGTGCATCAAAGAAATCTGAATGTAGCCCAATGTAATCTCTAAATGAGACCACCTTATGCAAATTTGGAGGGATTTTGTCCTCAAATCTGATTGCTATTGAGGGATTTTGTCCTCATAGCTTGCTCTCAAGGGGTTTTGTCCTTAACAGCTGAAAAGAAGCAAGAATGCTCTCTCATATAAGAAAATGGTAAATCAAGATGATTCAAATGAACCCCCTTGATCTTCTTTTATACTTTTTCTACTCCATGTGGGTCGCTCCATGTGGTGGGTGCACTTTATTAAATTAAAGTGACCACTACTCCATGTGGGTCGCTCCATGTGGTGGGTGCACTTTATTAAATTAAAGTGACCACCTTTGTCTTATTCTATCATGGCACACTACTCCATGTGGTGGGTGCACTTTATTAAATTAAAGTGACCGCCTTTGTCTTATTCTATCATTACACTTTTTCTCCTTCTAATTAATCGTTATAACTTAAAGTTGCTTTTTCTACAAATATTACAAGGCTTAATAAAACAACGTAAAAATATAACGATAAAGTACTTCCTTGCATTTCCCTTTAAGCCCTCGGGAAGTCAACTAGGGCAAAAAGGGTCTCATGGTGAGCTTGTGTTAAAGAGGGTACATTACACACTCACTTGAATACGTTTTTAGAGACATTATTATGGCGCTTTTGAAGGGCAATGTTGTAGAGACTACTTTTGATATCTATGAGGGGTGTAGATGGGCTTCTTTCTCTTTCTCCTCTGCTTTCACCTGCCATGTTTATGGCGCCTGATAATCTTTCATTTTGTATCTCATATTCATATATTTTCACTGAAACTAAACACATGTAGGGTTTGCACTTTTTAAAACCTCTTTTGTTTTATTTTTAGGTAGGGGTTACTTTGCATAATCCTTTTCTGTTATTGCTTGAAAATTAATGGGTGTGAATGATTACTTCCTGAAATAAGTGTTATAAGATGGGTTTGAATGATTACTTAGTGAGATAAGAGTTACAAGATGGGTTTGAATGATTACTTTGTGAGATAAGAGTTACAAGAGCTGCCACTCTGCCCTATCTCTTCTTTGAGGCCCATGCTTCTTTTGTGTTTTATGGACTTTAGCTTGTGGATCATGATTAAATTGTTGACTTTGATCATGATCCATCCGGTCCATCCACAATTAACTTTGATCATACATAGTATGGTGGAAATAGAAGAATGGAGCTTAAATTATATTTTGAGAGCAAATTTGAAAATTTGTGACCGTCTCTCGAATTCATTTTGCAGGAATTTTTGACGAAGAAATAAAAAGATGGGAATAAAAATTCCTATTTTCCTCTTTTTGTGTCAGAAAAAGCTTTGACAAAAGAGAAGAATCACATTGAAGGATTTGCACCTGAGGTGAAATTTCTGGCATGATTCTGGCTGTATTTATACTGCATTTTATCTTTAAAGTTTTACTGGTCCTATATTATGCTTTTCCAGGTTGCTTGGGTAACCAAATCTGGGGAAACAAATCTTGAAATGCCTATTGCAATTCGCCCTACGAGTGAAACTGTGATGTACCCTATATTTTCAAAGTGGATTAGGGTCATCGAGATCTTCCCCTAAAACTAAACCAGTGGTGCAATGTTGTCAGATGGGAGTTCAAACATCCTACACCTTTCATCAGGTGAGAGATCCTACACAAGTAGCTATTAAGGTTTGATTGACTGTTAACGTAAATGGCATGGTTCCATAAATCTTTAGGTTGCAGGATTTTGGCACCAACTGTTTTGTCGATGTCATCTAAAGGTGATTAAGGTTGAAATTTCTTTATCTTGTTACTATCCTGCCCATAAAGATTGCTTTTGATCTATTTTCGTATCATTTAATTGTGTTATATCTATAATATGATTTAGAAGCATTGTTGGGGCTGTATTGGTGAGATTTTAGCTGCTCTGCTTTCTGCTTTAATCTAGGAGCAGGGAAGACTGTTTTGAGGTAAATCTTCTCTGCTGCTTGTTTCTTAGAATGGTCAACAACTGACTTGAAACATACAGAAAGGTAAGATATCTTCAATGGATAGGATTAAACACGTGACTCCCAATTTTGTGGAATGAAAATTAAAGACATTAAACCATTTAATAATAATTTGTTTTTTCTGATTGATAAAACGACGGAAGTTTGAATTTGATCCCTCGCCCCCCCAAAACAGTGAGTGCTCAAAGCCCAAAATTAAAATCCTGTACTCGCTGGAAATATATTGAAATGCCTATTGCAATTTGTCCTACTATTGATACCATAATGTACCTTGACTGTAATTTCAAAGTGGATTAGGGGTCATTGAGATCTTCCTCTAAAAGTAAACCAGTGGTGTAATGTTGTCAGATGGGAGTTCAAACATCCCACACCTTTCATCAGGTGAGTGATCCTACACCCCCTCTCATCAGGCGAGTGATCCTACACCAGTAGCTATTAAGATTTGATTGACTCTAAATGTTAATGGCATCGTTCCATACAGCCATAGGCTGCAGGATTTTGGCAGCAACTATTTTATTGATGCCAACTAAAGGTGCTTGAGGTGGAAAAGTCCTTTATGTAATTACTATTCTGCCCAAATAGCTTGCTTGTTAATCCATTTTCATACCATATAATTGTGTTATTTCTTTAATATGATTTAGAAGAATCATTAGGGCTGTATTGGTGATTGCAATTCATCTGCTTTCTGTTTTTGTTTAGGAGCAGGCAATACTGTTTTGAGGGAAATTTTATCCGCTGCTTGTTTTTCACTATTCCATGCTTGAAAGTGGTTAACTGATTTGAAACATAGAAATAGTAAGATATTTTCAGTGGGTAGGATTAAAAATGCCACCCCAATTTTGTGGAATAAAAATGAGGACATTAAACAATTTCATAATAATTCGTTTTTGTGATTGATAAAACTAGGGAATTTTTGAATTGGGGCTCTCCCACAAAAAGAAAAGTGAGCCTTCAAAGTCCATAATTAAAATCATGTACTCACTAGAAATATATTGAAATGCCTATTGCAATTCATCCTACTAGTGAAACTCTTATGTATGGTATATTCTCAAAGTGGATTAGGGGTCTTTAAGCTCTTCCTGTAACACTAAACTCTTCCTGTAACACTAAACCAGTTGTCAGATGAGAGTTCAAACATCCTATACCTTTCATCAGGGTAGTGATCCTACACCAATAGCTATTATAATTTGATTGATTGTTAATGAAAATGGCATGATTCCATAAATTATTAGGTAGCAGGATTTCCACAAATTATTTGTTATGTCTGATAAAGGTGCCCAAAGGTTGAAAAGTCCTTTATCTAATTACTATCCTGCTCATATAGCTTGCTTTTTAATCTAGTTTTGTATCCGATAAGTGTGTTACATCTGTAATATGATTTAGAAGAATCATTGGGGCTGTATAAGTGATTCAGATTGTATGTGTTCTGCTTCTGCTTTTGTTTAGGAGCAGGCAATACTGTTTTGAGGGGAATCTTCTCTCCTGTTGGTTTCTTAGTATCCCATGCTTGAAAATGGTCAACACGGACTTGAAACATAGAAATAGGTAAGATATCTTCAATGGGTAGGATTAAAAATGTGTCCCCAATTTTTGAATAAAAATGAGGATGTTAAACAATTTAATAATAATTTGTTTTTTCTGATTGATTAAACAAGGGCATTTTGAATTTGGGTCCCTTGTCCAAAAAAGAAAAGTGAGCGTCCAAAGCCCAAAATTAAAATTTTGTACTTGCTGGAAATATATTAATACGACTTTTGAACATTGTCCCATGCAGCCAGCAAGATTCATCATACCAAAAAGATGAACTGCTGGCATGCTACAGCAACACTGCTTTCAACTGTGAAAGCTCAAAAGCAAAAACACAATATATAAAACTTTTTAAAGTGTGGGGGTCTGCATGCTCAATTAGCCATAAAACGCTGCCTAGAAACTGCAGCTATAGCTGTCTGATCTATTGACTTTTAAATATGATAAATTGGAGCCCTTAGGGTGGCCCCAATGATGGAAAACAACATAAGCAGAAGATGTCCCTGCTTCCATTCTGCTTGCATGCTACAGAAAAAATGCCTTTGAGTCTTTGACTATATAAGTTAAAAAGCAAGAAACACAAAACATCTAAATTTTTGAATTGATCGGATCTGTGTGCCTAATTAGCCGAAAAATGCTGCCTATAAACAGTGGCAGCAGCTGTCCAAGCCAGAAACTTTAAAATATGATAATTGGAGCCCTTAGGGCAGCCCCAATGATGGAAAACAGCAGCAGCAGAAGATGCTTCCATTTCCATTCTGCTTGCAGCACCAGCAACTTCCTCGCTCATTGCCATCTTCACTTGCTTCTTTGCCTCTGCCTTGACCATCTTGTGAATATTGAAGACATCTAAAATTTTCTCATTCACTTTTTCCACCTCCTCCCTGCTCATATAGAGACCAAACATAAATGGAAGTTAGATTTCTGTCGAGACCAGTCTTCTTACCAGATTTAGTTTCAAATTTTTTTCCTTGCATTAGTAATGTAATAGATGCGAAGGACTAGTATGCTTTGTAAGTCGTCCTGTAATCTATATAGTATTATCCCACATGCATGGGTAGTAGTAATTTCTAGAATAGAACTAGTATATTAAGGAGTGCTTAGGCCAAGAAATGTATCCACGAATATTATTGTATTGAGCTTGCTCAAAGGAGGTTTCCCCCTCGAAGTGGCCTACGATATAAAAGTTATTGAAGTTATTTTCCAAAGTTTATTTCATTGTTATTTTATTTTTGTAGTTTGTAAATCTTTGTAGAAGGATCCTCACATCTTGGCCTTGTGGGTACATTTTTGAGATTTTTTTCAGCAGGGCTTCCCAGAGCTGTGCCATTTCTAGAAATATTTTCTTTGCATTCTACATATTTATTGCAGGTTCGAATAAGGGTAAATACCCGTCCGCATAATTGTGGGAAGTACTTGGGCATAAGCCCTAAAACTCATTGTGAGGAGTACCACAGGAACCCCAAAGTAGCTGGCCCATTGAGAGGACCTGCCAGCGAAAAGGGCACCGGCCCATCCCGATTGACTAGTTTCCACCCGTGAGGTAAACCAAGAGTTGTCCGTGGTAACAGCCCCATCCCGATTGATTAAGGGTAAAGTCCATGACCAGAAATTTTTTGGTGAGCGGTACTTGTTCAGACAACATTGGTAGAGAGAATCCTTAAAACCCTTAGGCAACCTAACCGACTGGGGCCATATCCAACATAACAGTTCAACGAACAAACAACAGAGTGGTCACAGTTGACAGAAACAACAAAGCGGCCATCAAAATTTCCCAAGTTAATATTTAAAAAATAAAATAAAAAAAATCTAATTATGGTTGTCACCCGTGCAAGTGCAAAAACATGGAGGAAGAAATTACTATCTTAAAGGCACAAATGTTTGAGCTCACACACATGATACAAGGACTGAATCAACAAAATGCCATCCTCATTAAGAAACTCCATATTGAGTCCACTTCAGACCATAGTTTCTCTGCGCCAAATATGCCACGTGACCCCAAGCTGGATTTTCCTCGCTTTAATGGGACGGACCCAACTAGATGGATATACAGGGCAGAACAATTCTTTAGTCTCCATAATACCTATTGTGTGAACAAGGTCCCCATTGCTTCTTTTCACTTGGAACAAGAGGCCCTACAATGGTATCGTTGGTATTTAAAAGCTCATGATGAACCAGATTGGCTGCAGTTCGCATCTCTCATTCTAGAATGGTTTGGCTTGAGTGCTTATGATGACTTCACAAAGCGTGCTCACTAAACTTCGACAAACAGGCTCAATCTGTGACTACCAAACAAAATTCAAGAGATTGGCCAATCACACAAAAGGCTTGTTAGACTCTTTTTCAAGAGTTGTTTCATTAGTGGCCTCAAGGAGGCAATACGCTTAGAAGTCAAAATGTTTAAACCCAATTCCATGATGGAAGCATTGGGCTTGGCCAAATTGGCGGAGGACAAAATCACAACACAACGCCGACCTTTTGGTTTCCCTTCATTCAAAAATCTAGTCACTCAATGTGCTCCCATGGTGCCTCCCCCGAAGTCAGCCCCAATCAAGTGTCTTATTGAAGAAGAAATGCAGGGAGCATAGAGAGAAAGGCCTATGCTACAATTGTGATGATAAATTCACTAGAGGGCATCGATGCGTGGAACAAAAATTGTACCTCTTGGATGTTGAATCACCTCCTGAATTAGACAACTATGAAAATTCCCGGAAGTCCAAGAAGAAGATTCGCCATTGGATGAAACCCCTCCTCAAGATTCTCAACCGGAGATCTCACTTCATGCCCTGGCAAGAGTCACCACCCCTTAGACCATGAGGGTAAAAGGGTATTTCAAAAAGATTCCTCTAACCATCTTAATTGATTCAGGTAGCACACATAACTTTATTGATCCAAGGCTGGCCAAACAAGCAGATTGCTTTGTTTACCCTTGTTCTAGCTTTGAAGTTATGATTGCTAATGGTGGTACATTGCCTTGTAAGGGAAAGTGTCGTAATGTTTGTATTGCGATGGGAGATTATCATCTTCGCTCTGACATGTTTGTCCTACCCTTGGGTGGATGTGATGTTGTTTTGGGAGCTCAATGGTTGCAAAATGTGGACCCATCCTATGGGATTTCTTTGAACTATGGATGCAATCTCTGACAATGGGAGAAAACACACCTTAAAAGGTCTTTCTCAAGCTCCACTAGTATTATTAGTTCCCATCGTATGGAAAAGCTTTTGAAGAAAGGATCACATGGGGTCATTGCTCAGTTGTTTTCTATCCAGATTAAATCCACCTACTTCTTCCAGCACCCCTATAGATTTACAAGCCATTTTGGACAAACATGCTCCTGTCTTTGTTGAGCCCAACAAATTGCCACCTTCACGCCCAGAAGATCATCATATTCAACTCCTCCTAGGAAGTGCTCCTCCCAACATTCGGCCCTACAGGTATCCTTTTTTACAAAAGACAAAAATTAAAAAGCTCGTTCAGAACTTCTCAAGGCGGGAGTCATTTGCCCTAGCACCAACCCGTATTCCTCCCCGGTTTTACTTGTTTGCAAAAAGGATGGCTCGTGGCGTCTTTGCATTGATTTCAAAGAACTCAACAAGATCACTATCAAGGACAAATTCCCTATTCCAGTGATCGATGAGCTTCTAGATGAACTTCATGGTGCTCGGTTTTGTCCAAATTAGATCTCTCGCTCAGGTACCACCAGATTTGCCTTCATGAGGAAGATATTCAAGACAACCTTCCGCACTCATGATGGTCACTATGAGTTTTTAGTCATGCCCTTTGGGCTTACCAATGCCCCATTGACATTCCAAGGCTTGATGAATAAGATTTTTCAGCCCTTCCTTCGTCGTTTCATCCTGGTATTCTTTGATGACATCTTGATCTATAGTCAAACTTGGGCCGAGCATCTACAACACATTGATAGGGCATTACAACTTCTCACAAACAATCAATTGTGTGCCAAACACTCCAAGTGCTCCTTTGGCCAAACTAAAGTTGAATATCTGGGACATATTGTCTCTGCAGAGGGTGTCTGCATGGACCCAAATAAAATCAATGCCATGCAAAATTGGCCACTCCCCAAAACACTCTAAAGCCTTTGTGGATTCTTGGGTCTCACAGGCTACTATAGAAAATTTGTTCGGGATTATGGTAAAATCGCAGCCCCATTGACAACCATGTTGAAAAAGGATGTTTTTGCATGGAATGAGGTGACTAAAGAGGCGTTTGAGGCCTTAAAACAAGCTATGTGCAATACACTTGTCTTAGCCATGCTAGATTTCACCAAGACTTTTGTCATCAAAAGTGATGCTTGTGGCAATGGCCTTGGTGCTGTTCTCCTCCAAGAAGGTTGTTCGCTTGCCTTCACTAACAAAGCTCTCTTGGGAAGGAATTTAATCATGTCTGCCTATGAGAAGGAGATGATGACAATTTTGCATGCAATACAAAGTGGCGGCCATACTTGTTAGGAAGGCATTTTTGCATCAAGACAGATCATCATAATTTGAAGTACTTCCTTGAATAACAAGTCTCATCTCCTGCTCAATAAAAGTGGGTCTCCAAGCTTATGGGGTATGACTATGAGATCACCTATAAGAAAGGCAAAGACAATGTGGTTTTCGATGCTCTCTCTTGCACTTTCGAGGATCAAGTCTCCCTATGCATAGTATTTGTGCCCATACCCGAATGGCTTCCACAACTCCAACAAGAGTGGAACAAAGATCCAACCCTGCAATGCCTCATCCAACAATTGGCATCTGATCCTACCTCATCCCCGCACTACTCTTGGGACGGCACCTATTTGTGGTATAAAGGGTGCTTGGTGTTACCATCTAAAGCTGAGCTTCGCCATGCAATTCTTCTTGAACTCCATGCTTCTCCGTTTGCCGTCACTCAGGTTTTTAAAAACCTATGAGCGGGTTTGTAGGAATTTCTTTTGGCAGGGAATGAAGGCATACATCAAACAATTTGTGGCGAAATGTGATACGCAACAAGGGTGAAACAGTGGCAACCACAGGTTTGTTACAACCATTACCCATTCCAACCTCGGATTTGGACTGATATTTCCATGGACTTCATTGAAGGGCTTCCTAAATTTGGGGGAAAGTCAATAATCTTGGTCGTAGTGGATGATCTCTCCAACTATGCCCATTTTTGTTCCTTATCCCACCCATATACGGCCTCAACCATTGCCCAACTATTCGCCTCCACCTCCACGGTATCCCAACCTCCTTTGTCTCCGATTGCGATGTCGCTTTCACTAGCCATTTCTAGACATAATTATTCTGTAGGACAGGGACCCCAATTGATGATGAGTTCAGGGTATCACCCGCAAATGGATGGTCAAATGAAATTTGTTAACAAATGCTTGGAAACATTCCTTTAATATTTTACCTTTTAAAGCACGAAAGTAGTGGGTCAAGTGGCTACCTCTTTTGAATGGTAGTATAACACCTCATATCATACCTTCACCAAAATGACTCATATGAAGCAATCTATGGCTAACCGCCACCACCTCTCCTTGCACTCCCAACAGCTTCTCTAGTTTAGGCCATCGACACCGCCCTCACCGAAGGAGACCAAATTCTCTGCACTCTCGGGATGATCTCTATCCAGTGCAAAATCGTATGAAACAACAAGCAAATCAGCACCACTCGGAGTGCAACTTTCAATGCAGGGATATGGTTTTTTTGTGCTTACAACCGTACAAAGTTCAAACAAATTTCCTTGAAACTCAAAGGGTGTCAAAAGCTTGCCCCTAAGTTTTATGGACCCTACAAAGTTCTCCAAAAGATCGGTGCCGCTGCATACAAGCTTGAGCTTCCACCCAGCTCGCGAGTTCATCCTGTCTTTCATGTCTCTTGTTTGAAGAAAGTTCTGGGCCAACACATTATGGCACAAATAGTACTACTAGAGCTCGATAGTGAAGGATCCATCATTCTTGAGCTTGCCACAATTCTCAATAGGCGCTCTTGCCAACTTTGCAACCGCTCTATCACTAAGGTCTTGATCTAGTGGCATGACATGCAACTGAAGATGTAACTTGGGAGCCCCTTCTCCAAATTCAGCAACAATTCCCACAATTACAACTTTGAGGAAAAGTTTTTTTAAGGGGGAGGGGATGTTAAGACCCTTTGTCTTACCTTTCTCCTTGCATTAGTAATGTAATAGATGCGACGGATGCGTATGCTTTGTAAGTTGTCCCGTAAGCTATTAAGTATTATCCCACATGCATGGGTAGTAGTAATTTCTAGAATAAAACTAGTATATTAAGGAGTGCTTAGGCCAAGAAATGTATCCACGAATATTATTGTATTGAGCTTGCTTAAAGGAGGTTGCCTCCTCAAAGTGGCTTGCGATATAAAAGTTATTGGAGTTATTTTCCAAAGTTTATTTCAATGTTATTTTATTTTCTATAGTTTGTAAATCTTTGCCGAAGGATCCTCACATTTGCTTTCCAAGACACATCCTCTTTGTCATGTCTCCAACCACCACTTTCTTATCTTTGCGTGAGGGATTTCACTTTGCCAATTTTTTGAGCAAAGTGGAAAATTGTGGGGCCTTCATGGATAGGCATCCCATTTGGATTAACAATTTTGGTCCTGCTAAACGTCCTTATTCCCTTTTGGTGCCGCCCCATAGTTTTAACCCCGTCTCGAGAAGGTCCTGCCTCAATATTCAATCTCTGTTTGAGCGGTGGAATAATGAGGGTCCTGATCTCATTATTCAATCCTGTTTGACCTCCTTATCCTTATTATTCAATCTTTGTCTCGAGAGGGTTGTGACCTCATTACTCAATTCTTTGGGATTTGACTGCTAACCGCTTTGAGGAGTGGAAAAGTGTGGGGGACTCCATAGGATAGACATCCCATTTCTTTGGTCCGTGATAAACGCCTTACTCCCTTTTGGTGCTGCCCCATTGTTTCAACCACGACTAAGAGGGTCGTGACCTCATTATTCATTCTCGATCAACTTTGAATTCTCGGGCTAAACCTCACCACAATCGGGGATGGTGGGAAGCTTGAAAATTTTATCGAAATCCATTCAAACACCAACTCATCAAGAACCATTCTTGTCAGGGTTCCTTAAGCATTTTGCCCAAGGGAACCCCTAGTCCTCTTCTCTCTGGTATCGGCTAGACCATCTAGCCCTCTTACTACTTAGCCATTCTTAATGTGACAACATCTTCCCCAATTTTGAGTGTGTTTTTAAGCCGGTGGTTCAAACAACACCATCCACAGAGTATCACGCTTAGTCTATCTGGAGAAGCAACACAGATCTACTGGTTCAAAGAATGCATAGGTGAATGATGCGAGACGTGAATTGTTCCAAGACAAAACAATGCAAGCATATAAGATTGCAAATTACAAAAATACAAGAGAGATAATTGCAATAACATAGAAATAGCTCCAACTCAATACGATCAAATAGAATAATGCAAGAGATGTACATATAGGAGGTGAATGTGTAATCTTCCTAGAATCATGGCAATCTCCACCTAGAATAGTGGTAACCAACACCTAGAATAGTGTAGTCAAGTGTACACCTAAGCAAACATATCCCATAAGTGTAGGGAAACTCCAAGTGAGGTGGAATATCCCGAGTAGGATAATACAAATAAAGCGAGGAAAATAAATCCTACACTAACACCCCCATAAGCACAACTTAGGTGGGCAGTGAAAAATGAAAGTGGGTCCCGACAACAAGGCCTGATGAGGTACCCATGTACAATGCAATAACACGTAAATAGCTCCAACTCAATACGATCAAATAGAATAATGCAAGAGATGTACATATAGGAGGTGAATGTGTAGCCTCCTCCTAGAATCATGGCAATCTTCACCTAAAATAGTGGTAACCAACAACTAGAATAGTGTAGTCAAGTGTACACCTAAGCAAACATATCCCATAAGTGTAGGGAAATTTCAAGTGAGGTGGAATATCCCGAGTAGGATAATACAAATAAAGTGAGGAAAATAAATTCTACACTAACACCCCAGGCAGGAAGCACAACTTAGGCGGGTAGTGAAAAATAAAAGTGGGTCTTGACAACAAGGCCTGATGAGGTACCCACGTACAATGCAATAACATAGAAATAGGTCCAACTCAATATGATCAAATAGAATAATGCAAGAGATGTACATATAGGAGGTGAATGTGTAATCTTCCTAGAATCATGGCAATCTCCACCTAGAATAGTGGTAACCAACAACTAGAATAGTGTAGTCAAGTGTACACCTAAGCAAACATATCCCATAAGTGTAGGGAAATTTCAAGTGAGGTGGAATATCCCGAGTAGGATAATACAAATAAAGCGAGGAAAATAAATCCTACACTAACACCCCCCATAAGCACAACTTAGGCGGGCAGTGAAAAATAAAAGTGGGTCTCGACAACAAGGCTGATGAGGTACCCACGTACAATGCAATCTCTCATAAGATAGAGTAAAAGGAGAAAACCCAATGGGAAAAACTCCCTCCCAAAAGAGAGACGAAGAGAAGGCAGGACTAGAAAGCCCCACTCGAAGCTATAACTTCACAGCTATCCGATATCCTACAAAGCAACCTCCTAGAGTAATGCTGTGGCTTAGAAGCAGATGCAGTGAAGATTGGATCACTACGGAAAAGTGAAGTTAGTCGCCAAGTCTGATGGATCTCCAACCAAGGTGTGGTTCCTATCTAAGGAACTATGCTCCTCATACACAGTAGAAGTGCCAACTGTTCCATGAAGGAATGATGTATCCGATGCGAAGCGAAAGAAAGAATGTGGAGGGTCTCAGAATCGAGTAGAAGAGACGCTTGATGTCCGATGAGTCCTGAATCAAGATGCCTGCTCCCTGAAAAGTCTGAGGTGGACCAGAAATAGGTGGATCAAGAAATAACTCCTCTAAAAATGAAAGGTGACAAGGAGATGGTGGAGGTGGGTCCTCATCACTACTTAGTCATCTGTGCCAAAAGAGTTCTCATTAGATTTGTGCTCAAGATCGAAGTATCATCAAATACAAGTGAATCTGGTGAAGAATCTAAAGAGGGACAAAGTGAGAGAAGGAATATAGCCGAGTTTGATGATCGACTACACCCATTGCAATGATAGTGTCATTGTGTAGCTCTCTAACATACACTGATTCTGGAGTGAACTCATCCTACATGCCCTGACTAGGGTGAGTAATCTGGTAGACTGATAATAGATTAGTTGATAGTGAGGGAATACTCCACCATTCACTTCAACAGGACCTCTCCCAAAAACTTGTGCAGAACTACTGTCACCCAATTGTATAGTAGACATATCACATGGCTCTAATGAAGTGAACTCCACGTGTGAAGAAGCCATATGATGTGAAGCACCAAAATCAATAACCCATGTAGGAGGTGGTGGTACAACTGCAACAAGGGCTCTCCCTTTTTCTCCTTTCTTGATTCTTTCTCTTTCTCTTTCCCTTTTCCATTTGCATTGGAGGATTCATTGGTTGATGAAGATTGTTTGGAAGACTCGGGGTCACCTATCTTGTTCTTCTCAAGAAGACTTGTGAGGTGGTCAATTTGTTTCTTCAAACATTTTCTTTCATCATGTCTCCCTTTGCAATACCCACATTTGATCTTTTCTTTCTTGGACTTATCACTAGAAGAGGAAGTTTCAAAGTTTGATGTAGAGGTGGAAGAATGTTGATCCTTCTTGCTTTCTTGATCCTTGTTACCACTGTATGCTCTTTATCTAGTGAGGATTTATGTTTTCCATTCTTGCAATGAGAGCTTGAGGTTTGGAGGACTTTAAGGTACCCATTTGTATTAACTTGTCTTGCTCCTTAGTCAAATCAACAATAAAGTCATCTAAAGATGGCATAGACCATGTGGCTCCAAGAGCCCTCTTGGTAGCATAAAAGGTAGAGACAAAGATAGAGTAGTCAAGACCTAGTTTGGCAAGCACTAAAAGAACTAGTTGTTCATCCTTCTTTTTGTTCCACATTCTTTTAACTAGCAATCGTAAGGACTTGAGCTTGGTAAAGAAATCTTCCAAAGTGTCAAAGTTGCTAGGACTTAAGCTAATAAGTTCTATTTCTAGCTCATGACCCCTCATAGTGTCAACTTTTCCAAACAAGGTTTCTAAGGTTTTCCACACCTCATTGGGAGATTTGGTGACTCTATGTGAAAGAGGAGTTCAGAGAGACACTTTGAAAGACACAAAATACCAAAGGCTTCATCACACTTATTAAACCACTTAACTTTGTCTGCAGCTTCACTAGGCTCAGGTTCTAACCCCATTGTGATACGGTACAACCCTGTTCTCCTAAGTGCAATGGTCATTTTTGATTTCCATTCATGGTAGTTAAAAGGTGTAAGTGGGTTAATTGAACTTAGATCCATTAGTGCGAAAGAAAGGTGGTTGTTGCAAAAAACAAAGAAATGTGCGGAAAGAAATAAGTTCCGAACAAGAGAGGAAACATGCTATACACCCCAACGAAAAACTATATCAAGAAGCCCCCCACAATTTTGACACTTTATATAACTTAGTGCATTTTACAAAAACAAGGTCCAATGCTTTGGTAAATGAAAAATATTTAACTTTTGCAAAAAAAATGGCACTCGATATTGAGCTACTAATCAAAAGTTTTACAATAATTATTTCCCGTAAATAAGCCTTATTTTAAATGAATTTGCATTGAACTTGAAATGCATATTTTTTCACTAAAATATAGTTTTAACAAAAAGAGGAGGGCTTTGATGAATCCAAGATTAATCCCTTCAATTCATATGTGCCGGGCGTGGCCAAAGGCCAAAATACGCTAGGGGGTTATAGGGCGGCTGTCGTTATTCACCCCGCATGGCGTAAGGCTGTTCCAGCGAGGCCATTAGGCCGAGACAAAATTTGTTTTTGTCTGTACACAGGCTGCGGCCATAGATCTGCACCGTGGCTCTTAAATTTCCACAGATCTGCGTGTAGCAAACAACTTTGTTATGGGACTTAAAACAATAACTCAAGCTAGATCTTCAATGCGTGTATGGGCTGTTGGAAATTTTGTTGCAGGTCTAAAAATGCCTCTTGATTAGGAAAACCACCCTTTGCAAGTCTAAACATGTATGTAAAGCACTACCACAGGTGAAAACGCCCTTCACAGGTCTAAAAATGCCTAGATTTGGATAAATCTTCCAGGGATCCTGCAACAATGATTTAGGGCCTACAAAAAGTAATCTCTAGAATTGTATATGCACTATGCGGGCTTGTAAACCTCAGAAGCCTATAAATAGGCTATATATACCCAGAAATTAGGCAAAACCAGCACCAAATAACACCCAAATACTTGCAAATATTGATCTCAAATGAAAATAAATTTGCACTTGCAGAATAATAACTAGACAAGCTCAATACCAACTCGGCTCTGATACCATATCGGAGAAGCGCCATGGATCTACTGGTTTGAAGAATGCATAGGTGAATGATGCAAGACATGAATTGTTCCAAGACAAAACAATGCAAGCATACAAGACTGCAAATTACGAAAATACAAGAGAGATAATTGCAATAACACAGAAATAGCTCCAACTCAATACAATCAAATAGAATAATGCAAGAGATGTACATATAGGAGGTGAATGTGTAACCTCCTAGAATCATGCTAATCTCTACCTAGAATAGTGGTAACCAACAACTAGAATAGTGTAGTCAAGTGTACACCTAAGCTAGCATATCCCATAAGTGTATGGAAATTCCAAGTGAGGTGGAATATCCCGAGTAGGATAATACAAATAAAGCGAGGAAAATAAATTCTACACTAACAAAGACTTGGGGTCGCTGCTCCAAAAAGCTTTTGTTCAAATAGGAAACAACAGTTCCACATATGGCAGCAAGGAAATTGTTTAGCAAAATGATCGGATGCCATGTCCAACGTGCTGCGTAATAGGGTATGCAGGGAGATGAGGCCTATAATGTGGATCCCATATTAACCACCTTGCTTTGTAATGAAACCTTGTTCCCTTTGCTACCACACATTTTGATGTGATACTTATAAGTTATAACCCAAGTTATCCATCTTAAAAGGATCCTTGGGTCATGCCTTCAAATGGCTTAGAATTAAAAAATAATATATTAAAATTACATAAACTTAAATGTAGCAAATCATTAGTTAAAATTAGTTTAACCTCCAAAAGCTTAACCACCAATAGTTAAACCTCTCTGGACCTAGAATACTACATGCATGAAAGCCTTGCTATGGCCTCTTTAAAAGGAAAGATTGCAATTCAAGCAAGTGAACGAGCGAGCAAAGTGTAAAGATAAATCAAGACTAAAGAAACAGTTCTGATGCCATATTAGAATGAAGTGCACTTGGTAGAGAAGAAAACAGGCAAAAGAAAATATCATACTTAAAAGTGGGACACTTGAATTAAGGTGGATACCAAGAGTGTCTAAATAATAATAGATGAGTAAGAGGATCAACAGTGTATGCTGCGAAAGATGAGTTACATGAGTTCCACGATCAGAGCAAATATTTTCAATATATGGACCTGCACAGTTATAACTACGATTTCAATTAATGTGAACAATACTAGGAGAGAAGATTCTAGGGCATGCACACGATGAAGCATGTACAAGAATGCGTAAATAGGGAAAAATTAGAAAAGAAAAACATTGACAATAATTATAAAATTATTAGGTATTGACATATGAGGCCGCACAATGGTTACGAGTGTTACCAAGTAAATATTATCATGAACTTTCTTAGTTCTGTGGAGGGACTGTGTAGAAATTTTTGAAATTTTGAAAGGATTCTTCTGACAGGTGCACTAAATTTCCTGATTTTTCTTCCATCTTGGAATTGCTTTGTCTTTTCTCCATAGGATAAATTGCATCTAAAGTCTCAAATTTTCATGAATTTTTTTGTATTTGAAGGATTTGTGTAAATGATTATCATTAGAGGATGCAGGCTATGTTAAGAAGGATCTTGTATTATTTTTAATATCTATGGATAACTATACAGTGCTGCCGCTTGCTTAAGAGCATGTGAAAATGTGTGGCATGACCTTGAATATAATAATGATATAGATTTTTAATTTGTTCTGTATTTCAGAAGTATAAGCTATAGTTTTAGGGGTATAGAAAGTCACGATTCAATAATTGTGAATAAGAGATATTAGTGGGAAGAACATAGTTGGGTGGGCAAGTAGAATAAAGATTCTTTGTGTGTTTGCAGGAGTCGCGAGTTTCTTTGGCAAGAAGGTCATACCGCTTTTGCCACCAAAGAGGAAGCTGATGAAGAGGTACTTTTTCCTTGAACCTTAGAATCTCAAGGTAGTTTATTTGATGAGAATATCTGCTTTTAGTAATGACAAAGTCTTTTGGAACTTGCATGTATACATTTTTCAACTAACTGGTCATTTTAAAATCATTGATCCACAATTTAAATAACTGATAGTTTTATTTATATTTGTTCTTGTTTTGTAAGCATCAATGAGATTTTTGCATATCTGATTCCATATGAAAATTTTAAGAGATAACTTAGCAAGATATTTATAATGCTATGTGCATGTATAAATGCTGAATCTATCTTCTCTTGTTATTTGGAATAGACTAAGAGGTGAAGTATCATTCTTTAGGTTAGTGTGGTATCTTCTCCCGTAGGATTAGAGAGACTGGTATGTAGAACTTAAGGATATTGTTGTTAGTTGCTTGTTTGTTTTATGAAGTTATTTGTAGAATGTTTACTACCCGAGCTTGTTTAGGTAAAGTTGACATCCTTCATAAGGTTTATCATTCATAATTTATCTTATTAATCTCTTTGTTGTAACACCCATATTACGCTTCATCAAACTAAGGGATTTTTTTTTACCCATTTAATTATCTTGATGCCTTCAATGATTTTAACATGCAGCGATTAAAATCCAACATACTATGCCTTCAATGATTATCAACACACAACAAATTAATCCAACATTAATTAATGTTCAAAATCCATCTTGACAACCTATGATAACCATGTGCAACTATAAGGGTTTAGATCCTACTCGATCCCCTTTCAATGCTCTACACGAGCCAATATACCTAGTATATCATTTGGTTAGACCTTTTTAAAGGTACAAAGAATCATGTGCATCTTCTTAGTGTCACTAGGAAAGTATACAACTACTTCACTCCCAGCTCACGACACAATTTAAGAAGAAATGGTGACAGACAATGCAATCAGTTATTTGCAATACTATGGCCATAGTTTTCCGGTGTTGCGCTAGTAAGCTTGGTTTCATGGCTGCACATAAGCCACTTGAAACCTATCCTTCCATTCACCGCACAACCGTCTCATTCATAGTATCAAGATTCTTTTCCGTTGTTTACTTATTAAGTTTACAGTTAACCATTTTAATTTATTTGTTAACATCATGTATGCCTTCATCCTATGAATAGGTTAACTATGTTTCATGATCCAAATCACGTTAGAGGTACGCAATGATCTCCACGAGTCATTGCATAAAGTATGTACCTATTTTTGCATGATCGTCAACTATACCGATTTACGATAATTGATTAGGTTTAGTCGAATGTGGATATAACCAATTCTTAACACAACTTAATTATCATTCTTGTTCATTATTAATTACTTGATCAATTTAATTTACCTAAGACAATTAGGTACAACAGTACTTGTCTCAAATAATCATAATGTACTTTCATACTTGTTCTATGTCAATGTAGTTGTTTTACCACTAGGGTATTGTAAACACAATACTACATTGCAGATATGATTGATCCCAAAGGTAGGTTGCTGTTATAAAAGACAACAACATGTTTGCATTAAATTGTTACTTGTAAACCGGTTTATACCTTCATGTTAATCAATTATTAACATATATATCTTTATACATGTCTCATTTAAGTGTCATGTGGTACTTCCTTGTTAACCTATTATTTTCGTTATTAAATCATAATGGCATCTTACAGTTTGATAACACAATAATGTTAATTCATAATGATCACTTCATTGTCTATCAATGATACAAACATGTCTTACAACGCAAACATATGATTAGTCAATATATTCATAAAGATATCTTATACAATAATATTATTACTTTGTTGGCTAGATTTTATGCATAACTAAAACCTAGGCAGTCATGAGATAAA
This sequence comes from Taxus wallichiana var. yunnanensis, assembly GCA_018340775.1. NCBI lineage: Eukaryota > Viridiplantae > Streptophyta > Pinopsida > Cupressales > Taxaceae > Taxus > Taxus wallichiana. Next base: position 518,263,770 of record CM031235.1, read on the forward strand.
TCTCTCTCATTTACTGGCGAGTCTCCCGTGTAAGATTTTTGTCAAGTACGTTTTCTAATATCTACTTGTGGGTTTTACTTTAACTGTGAAACTCATGAATCATAGCTAAGCAATTATGTAGCAAGTAAATAGCTGTAAAGAAATATTTGCGGAAGGGGGAATAGTTGAATACGGAAAGAAAGCGAAGAAAATCTGTAACCCAACCATTAGTTTGCAGAGTTGGTCTCATACACAGACAAAACAGATAGATCTCACAAAACAGAATCAAAGGAAAGGAAAGCTTCTAATCTAAATTTTAGATAATGCAAAGTTTATCTAAAGATCTACACAGAAGTAAGAAGCCAATGCACCGTTAACACAAAGTTCTCCGAAAATTTGCCTCTGTTCAATTCCTCAGCTTTCAGAAAAGATATCAAGGGTTTCAACACAAAGTTTGGAACTCAAGAATACTGATTACAAATTTTGATCCTTTGATCCATAGGTTCTTCTATTTATAGTGTATAGAAGGAAATTACAAATAGGAAAGCAATAACTGAACTGACACATGCGGAAGCTATAAAGAAAACAACTGGCAATCTTTCCCCTGAAATTTCTCTCTACATGACATGCATCTGAAGACTAAATCAAAGCTTTGCATGTCTGCCACCTATTCTCAATTAAGGACCTTTTCAGATAACTAAAAGTAATGGCTTTTAACCAATTACTTTTGTTTTACAATTTTGTCCCAGAAAATAAGAATAATGGAGAGAAGTGAAGAAGAAAGACAATATGCCGACCGCCTATCTAGTTTGGAAAATATCCCCTCAGAAGCTGCTGCATATACAAGGTATGAAGTCATTTTGAAGTTGAATGTGCGCCTCACACTTCAGAGTTACTTCTTGATGTTGTCACTAATGATCTCCACCCAATTAATCATCGAATCAACTCTGTTGATCTCAATGGTTCCCACAAAGGCATACATCCATGACCGGAAGTTATTGGTATTGACTTCTCCATTTATCCTGCAAAGCAATTTGGTGATATCATCAACTTCCTGCACAAGATTGGATCGTGGAAGAGTCCTGGGAATTTTGATGGTGATCTGGGCTTCTTTATGTATCTCATTGTTCATTATACCCACGCAATCTGATTTGTGCTTTTCCCATTTGTTGCTAACATCCTGCATGCTAATTGCAATCACCACTGGTCGTGTCGGAAGCTTAAGGCAATAATTAATAAATTGTGCATCCAACCTGATTATTGTCTTCCCTGCAACGCATCTCGATTGTCCTAGAAAGAGGATGATAAGACCTTGCACACTCCAAAACAAACTCAGGCAATTGAGTTGTAACTAGAAACGCTGAAGCTTGAATAATCCCACTGCTTTTTATTGCCCGCATAAGAGATGATCTACCAATGGCCTTGGATCTGTCAATCAAATCAGTGATAGGTTCAGGGCCCATGTCTGTATCATTGATTTCGGTGAGCCTGGAAGTTATGCATGATTCTGCTGACCCTTCTCTTTCATCATGCCTGGAATAATCTGTCTGAAGAGTTCTTTTTCTTTTATTTTCGCCAGAATCCCTTGTAATTGGATCATTGTGTAGATCTTGCAATTTCTTCTGATTCAGAAGATATGTTCAATGTATCCGACATTGATTTTGACTTCTTTTCACCAATATGAGCACTGGGCACTTATACCAACATGCAGATGTTTGGAATAATAAAAATAAAGCTTCTCCAACCCTAGGCGCCAAAACTGGAAGCTTCCCAACAATGGAAAATACTCTTTAATGCAAAATACTCCTTTTGGCGCCAAAATCCTCTAGGACAGCAAGCTCCATCAAAAAGAATTAATTATCTCTTCCTTATGGCATCCCATGCTTATATAGCCAACTGCATGCTATTTTTAATAATTGCTTTCTCCTATTTTTGGCAATTATTTAATAATAAGCCATGTTCTTTCTCTTAATTTGGGCACCCAAGTTTGCATGCTCCTGCTTGCTTTTTATGAAATTATTTTATTTATTTATAGCATGCATCCTTGACTTCTCTTTAGCTCAACCAGTTGCTTTGATTTTTCTCCTATTTATGGTGCCAAACTTAGCTAGAAATAATAATAATAAATATTATTAAATGCATATAAACATGCCAAGATGGGTCGCACTTTTTGGCTAGAGGGTGTGCTAAAAATAAGAAATCAAAGTGATGGGAATTTTTACCCTGTCAGGGAACTCCAAAAATCCCATCCTTCACTTAAGTGATTTGTCTTTATCATGGGAATTTTTACCCTGCCAAGCAGGCATAAAATTCCCACCTGCCTGCCACTACCCAAGTTCCCATTGACAACTTAAATCCTTCCTTCCAAAAAGTGCGACTTGAATGCAATAGAGCTTCTTTGTCAAAAATGCAACTTGCATGGGTGAATAATCTTCCTTGATGAGAATTCTTACCTTGCTGACAACTCTAAAATTCCCATTGGTACTTTAAGTGATTTATCTTTCATCATGAGAATTTTTACCTTGTCAGGCAGCATAAAATTCCCACCCGCTGCCACCTCCAAAATTCCCATTGGCAGCTTAAGTGACTTGACTTCATCATGGGAATTTTTACCCTGCTAGAAGGCATAAAATTCCCACCTGCCTGCCACTACCAAAATTCCCACTGGCAGCTTAAAGCCATTATTCCAAAAAGTGCGACTTGCATGGGAGAAGCTTATTTTGCCTAAATTCTTCCTTTTTGTCAGAAGTTAGCACTCCATGATCAATTTCTTCCATTGTCTGAGGCCATGAATGACTTCTAGAACTTCCAAGCAAATAAACAGACTATACAGAAGAACGAACGGATCAAGAGGAATTTAATAGACAAACTGCGGAGAAAACCAAAAACAAACACAAGAAATAAATAAAAATGAAAAACGTTGCCAGAAGTTGCAGACAATTGCTTTGCCGAATAACTGGTTAGTAAAAACTCATCCTGGTGAATACCCTATTGAGAGGCGGGAATACTAGCGTGCAAATCTTCAGCAGGGTTCAATTGCAACACAATTTATTTTAAACAGAACTTTATTTATTTAATAAATAATTAAATAAAATTCTCGCAGACAAAACTTGGCGGAGGGATAAAATGAGTTTTAGCATCTGGGTATTCGTCGAAATTGGCTCATATGATTCTCTGGGAATACCTTAAGGCAATGGAAACAACAACAGGCAATAAAAACACAAAACGACCCGTTATTTTAAAGAGAATGAATTTTTTTAACAAGGGGTAGTCCCATATTTCAGGGTGAAATCTGGGGACACCATACTTAAATATCAATTCATATTGAGCACTTGGTAGATATCAGCAATACCAAAACAATTCATAGACATAATTTTAATGATCATTTCATCAATTGATAAACTCAGATTTAATACATTGATACATAGTTGTTAAAGGGATTATCGAAGATAACCAGATATACATTAGGCCCAATGGCCTTATACCAATTACAAAAAGAACCTTTCGCTTTTAATCAAGTACAATCATTTCATTCATAATTGTCACAAAATAATCAAGCATATCTCGATATCCAGTCCCTTTTCTCATTTCGTAAAACTTTCAAACCTGCATGCAGAAAATGATAATTTATACATGGTCAGCTCAACTTGAACTGGCATGGAATGTCAATTCTAATCATGTTGTAGTCCAAAAAGAATGAACATAATAAGGATTAAATCATAACTCAATCATATAATCCAAATGCTAAAATAAGTTTTCAATAATCAAATCATATGAAGAGAACCTAAGAATGTAATCAATGTTTCCATAAAAACCTTAACTGCTAATGGCTTTCCTAGTATTTTCTTTTCATGAAAGAGTCATCTCAGCCGATACGGAAAAATAGACCATTTGCAATAAGGTTATGCTCCTACTTACTTATAACCATTCCTACTCTAGCATTTCCTATTACTATGATCAAGAAGGTTAATTGAGAGGCCACAAAAAATGCTTCACTTATATGCTAACATCTTATTGCAAAAATATACTTCCCAAGCCCACAGAATGATACTTGAAATAGTTATAAACACAACATTTTTTGTATTGATGTGCAAGTCTTTATACACACAATTTCAGTCAAGAAGGAAAGATCAAGTATTGTCTCTAACCTTGACACATTATAGAAAACTCATATTGAGCTGAGACACATTACACACAGCTAATATTAAAATAGAGAAGTACTCATATTCGCACCCTCCAACAGTTCGTCATAATGACCTAGCGAGGAACGGTTTCATTCTATCCAGCCAGAAGGAAAAAGGGTTAATCCATGCTCTTATATATGAAACAATCCTTCGAATCATCTATACTGCTCCCGGAATAGTTGACTACCCGAATCAATCCGAGATTATAATTATTTAGACTCCTTTAACAAGGATTAACTCGCTGCCCAGCACAGAGATGGACAACTCAGAAATAATAAATATACAAGAGTATCCATATACTTCTGAAACTTATACCAAATATTCCCCTTTTATTTACAAAACTTGAGCAAATATATACGTCTCAGAGATAGGTATCAAGCCAACCCTTTCAACTGGTATACGTAGTTAATGTTTATCTATTCTTTTACTCAAGAATTGAACCGACCAGGGCAAGGCGGAAATAAACTTTGGCAAGCCTCAAGCCCATCTTACTAGCATATCAGTGGAGTCAAGTATATACATCGTTTCCTTCAAGGTCAAACAACAGTTCATATAGATAAAGAAAACTCAATCAAACATATTTCATGCAACCGAGAAAATCAAATAAAGGGCTGATTCATTTAAAAATTCAGATGTAACTCGACAACCCTGCATACCCATATCCAAATACAGCATGAAATATAGATTACAGTCATTCTATGACTCAAATCTGGGTTCAAATACCTAATAGAAACTCACCCAGTTCAATAAATCTCACCCGAACGCGTATTCACGCATACTTAGATATGGAAAACAGTTCTATCACCCTTTTTTATATAAATTTTCCTTTAAAAATTTGCAAAATAAATGCAACCTAGACAATGAAGTAATCCAAATAACATTCATCTCATTCGAAAAGAAACAACAAGATGAGAATTGATATTGCATGCCTGATTGTGTACACAACCGTGTTGGTGTTTCTCTAAAATTTCCTCACAAACTGCATCCTTGAAAACTCGACCAAACAACAGCTCCTGAACACCATTCCAAAACTCCTCCACTTATTGCTGAATAATGCTTAATTCACAAATTTTCATGCATTATTTCTTTAGCTCAAAAGTTCTATTTTTAACAAACTGAAAGTAGCGTTACTTTCGATTCATAACCCGCTTAAACGGCTTAACCAATAAAAATAATGCAAATACAACAGAATGAACTCATGCATGGCTCGCTCGACGGAGCTCATCGAAACTGAAACATCCGAAAATGAAATCCTTACTACATGCTTTATAGCTTCTCAGGGAAGCTTCACTAATCTCCACAATCCGTGCCATGCATTAAATGGCATTTATGTTACAGTGCCATCGCATGGCTTCTTCCCTCCAAAAGTGGCGGCCAGTTATAAATTATTTTGAACTTAACATAGTTTGCATGGTGGAATAAATCAAACAAACATTATATCCTCATCAACTTTGCTCGATGGTCTAAGACCACATGCTGATCATGATTTGCCCAAAACCAAATCATATGGTCGGGTATTTTCATATCCTATTAATTGCCAATCAAGTATGGTCAAACCATATTGATTCCTAACAAAACAAGACCAATGAATATGTTTGAAGACTCTATTAATCTAAGCCACCATATACCTTAGTTTCCAATGCGATGCATAACAATCGAATGCCCAATACCATGTTTTAATGATAATCAAGAAATCATACCATATGTCTAAAACATGGCCAATGGCTTGTAAAGTAACCAACAATTTTAATTTGCTTCAAGGTCTAAGACCAGCATAGTTATTTGCAACAAAATCATCTTAGCAAGGAGTTACAGTCGGCAAAGACGTTATATAACCAACCAAGTTTTAATCCCAAACATGATGTGGTAAATCGACTGTTAATCGAACATTATCTGAACTATGGTTTAATCATCTACAACAATTTTTAAGCTATGCCAAGTAAATAATCGAAGATTATAATAAAATTTTATCTTGCAATACTTGCCAAAGTCCAAGTTCTATAAGTGATATACTTACATTACTGATAAAAGTTCATTACGTCAACTTCTTTAACAATTACCTTGATGACCATAAACTTTACCCGCTCTTGCTGTGAGCCATCATATTACTTTATGATTAATGACCGTCATAACATCAAAAGAGTTAGAACTTTTAAACATTCGTAATTATTTCCAAATTTTGAGATAATACTTTACAACTAAGTATAAATTCATCATACACAGAGTAATGCAAGTAACCCATAACACACAACATAGTATGGTGCACCACATTATTCATTACCAATACAACAATCAAACAGTACATCATGTACCGAAAACATCGCACAACACGGTAAGTACATTCGAACATCAAAGCAAAACAAGAATAAGTCATAAATGCTAAATGCTTTATGAATGCTGGGTGACAAGTGATGTTGCGCGGTTGCGCATGCAACTACGCATAAGTGTGTATATCCTGAAAAGGATATACGTACGCATGTGTAGTTGCACACCCAGCTATGCAACAGGGCTTATTCCTGGCTCTCGTAAACCACTCCACATCTTTTGACTTATCCTTGAAACGAAACAGACCGAAGTTGAGGGATGTGACATTTGTAGCACGCTTATCCCTCGTATGTCTTTAAGTAGCCCATTTAATCTGAAACAATGTAGACAATGCATTGTCTTTTTGCTTTGGGTTGTAAATTGTATTTTTCAGTTAGTCTACATGTTCTTTCCTTTGTTTCTGTTCCTTTGTTATATTTTGTTGGTCAACATATGAACTCCACATTCAGATGAATCAGATCTCTTCGGATACTCATATCCATTCAACTCCCATCAACACTGTGGCTTTGAAACCTGGGCTCCATGCAGCTCATGCAGTTTGGTGTATTCGTGAAGCTGAAAGCCCCTTTTTATTTAAATTATTAAATATTAATGTGGACATTGTAAGCTGTGTGCATGCACGGTTTTTGTATTTTTTTATAAATATTATCATGTAAATCATAAATTTTGTTAATAAACAGCTCACATTCCAAGGTTTTTATTTTTCATAAATATTATCATGTATTTAAATATTACTGCTCATTTGTATTTATTTAGAAAGTGGTGATGATAAAAGTTTATTATTTACTTAAAGTAAAAGTTATTTTAAAATTTACGTTTGAGTTTATTTTATCTAAGGTGTGTCTTTGTGAGATGTTCTTGATTTAACGTTCTTTATTTGAAGTTTGTCTTATCTGAACTTGAAATATCTTTTTTTGTCATGTTGGTATTTTGCCTTATTTAAAATAGGTCTTTATTTAACTTTTTCGCATCTAAGTTTAAAAGTTATATTAATATCTTAAGACTCGTCTTATTTAAGATTCTTATACAACTTTTTCTTATTGGAAGTTTATCTTATCTGAGCATACAATTTTTCAGTAATCTATTACTTTTTAATTTCTATTTATAAATACTTTTCCCCCAAAACTATTGTTGTATATATGAAAATAAATTTTATAAAAATAGATAATTGGATTATTAAATATTTGAAAAGAAGAAATTTAATTGAAGAAGATATAAGACATTAATGTAGAATTTGTTTTTTCGGTTTTTATAACAGAAATCTTCAAGACTTTTTTTTGTTGCTAATTTTACCAAGGAGAAGGCCCTAGCCTAGCAACAACCTTCAAAGTGCAGGTTGCTGGTACTCACCGAGCTAAAAAGAGAAGCGCATCTTATCATGTGAAAGAGAGGAGAAAAGAGCTTGATACTAACACTAATGACTGCCAATGAGGCGTTGACCAGGTCAATCAGCATCTGCTTAATTTCTAAATTTCTTTAACTTACCAAAATCAACTCAGCAGAATAAATCATTCACAATATTTGCCATTCCATGATTATCTTGACTGGAGAAGGACCAATTTTGTCGACCGAGCTTGCAAAAATTCAGGAACCCTTGGGACCGAAGAAGGACCAGTCATGCCATTACTCTTTGCTATATTTCAGAAAGTCATTTAGAAGGCCTTTTGACTGGAAGGACCAGTTCAGCCTAACCATCTTTGTGTCTCTATGTGCAGAGCTGCCAGACTTATGCTCAACAAGAAAACCACACACACGCGCGCACACACACACATAATAGTATTTTGAGCAGAGTATCAAGAGGAGTCATATGTTTTATGAGCTGGGGCAAATCGCAGAGGTCCCTATTGGCTGGAAATATATACATTTTTTCATTTTCATTGTATCTACCTGGAACTGTGTTTTTCACATCTCTCTTTATTAAGAGAGAGCTTGCAGAGCTAACTTACTCAAGAATGATCACATCCTCCTCCTCCTCCTGGTTTGGGAGGAGGGCTCTATCCATGTCTGTGGCATTGGCCATCATATTAGCTGCATTCAGACTTTGCACCATATTGAAGAGGTTTCGTTTGACTTTGGTATGTTCAGGATCCTGCAACAGTTTCCGCATAATCTCTTTCAAATCCTTGTCTTCCTCTTCATTCATCTCTCTTGCCACCTCCCAAACTTTGGCCACCCACAATCAAATGACTGGGTTCTGAATTTCTCTGTTCAAAAGGGAGGAGAATGCTTCCTTCACAGCCTCAGCTGCAATCCTCTTTCTCTCTTCTTTGTTGCATTCTCTGTTTTAATTGCAGGAGCCATTTTAGGGAGTGGCATGTAAAACAGGAATGAATGAAATGTGATGTCCTGCCCCAATTTCAAGGTAATTCCCACACTTTGAGATGACTGCTAAGGTCATTCACATAGAAACGAATTCGAGGCAAGATTATTTGATAAGTGTATTGGGACCGTTAGTTAATGTTTATGTGTGCCAATAATGAGATCACCGATCTCACCTTATGCTTATATCATTCAAAAGGTTGCACAAGGATACATCATTGTGTGAGCTTGTCAAGGAAAATGCTTCTTTTTCATCTGAGATGAAACTCATTGCATCCATCAATGCTAGTTGTCTTAGGTCTGCTGGTATCATCACTCTTCCACCTCAATTTCTGACTTGGATTGTGCATCTAGGCCTTATCATTCACATAGGAAACAAAAAAATAGGAACATGATATTAAGCTTAATCCAATGTTTTAAAAATCGGAACCGGACTCGGAACCGGACCGGTTCAAACTTAATGAACCGGTTTACTAAAAAATACATAAAATTTTATATTTTTAATGAAAATAATATATTTGAAAGGTTAAAAACCATAATTCCAACAAGTACACACAGAATATGCAAAGTTTTCTCTTATATATATGCAAGAAAGGTGTTTATAGCAAAATGGCACGAACTCCAAGTCCAATACACAATACATATATCATAGATGAGATTCCGAAACAAAATACATAGACAATGAGGCTCTAAATGGTCTCCAATGATCAATCTCCATAGTTCAAGACTCCAAAAAAACAACATGATATGATCATTGATACATTACAAATACTACAAGTTACAAAACTCTAGAATAAACTAGATGACATCAATGATCAATCATCATGATCAAACTCTGCACCGCTGCTGGAAATGGGATCCTCAAGGTCATCCTCATCAATATGATCACCGGCCTCTGGCTCTGACTCGGACTCATCCAAATCCTCAGGTACATCTGCAACAACTGGAGCTGCACGGGGTTGGGGAGTAGCACGAGTGCGACTAGTGCCTGCTGTGTCTCGTGACGATGGCGGCGGTGCTGCTAATGGCTCATCAGATTCTTGATCCAAACCCATCCACCCCAAGTCATCGGATCAAACTTCTTTGGTGACCGACTCTCCTCTACCCATTCTGAAGTTGGATCTATATCATCCAAGACAATGGGATCAGTATCAGGTCTTCGGTTCAACAACTGGTTACGCCTTAACCGAAGGTTGTACTGCACGAAGACAAGATCATTCAACCGTTGTTGTTCCAAACGGTTTCTCTTCTTCGTGTGAATCCGCTCAAACAGACCGATTGCGCTCGCGCCGCACCTTCAAGCACTGCAAGTTTGGCTCAGGATCCTAATTGCAAACTTTTGCAACTGAGGACACTGACTACCAAATGAATCCCACCAATGTGCTGCGATAAAAAATGTAAATGTTTAATTAGTAAACAATGACAACAGAAAGTTAAAAACACAGTTAAAAATTAAAAGTAAAACATAAACTTATAACTTAAAGGTTAAAGCGTAATTCAACAAATTAGAAAAATATTGTCTTATGCTAAAAATTCATGATTATTCATTAAAATTTTTAATCAAATGAACTTCAAAAAACTTAGAATTTCTTACCTGGTTGGTCCACATCCCTTGCAATCTTTGCAAGGTTTTTCCCAAAGGTACCTGTGGCTCTGCTGAAGAAGCTGATCTGTCGGTGAACCTCAAGTTGTTGCATCTCATCAGGGACCATGCGCTCTAGGCACTCGTACAAACCATCTTTTACTTCTCCTGTTTGATCTTCTCCAAGCTGAGCTCTGTAATGATATTTTGGGTTCAAGAAATACCCAGCTGCATGTATAGGTCGATGGAGTTGATTGTTCCATCTATTATCTATGATCTCCCATATAGGCCCATACTTAGTTACCCTGTCTTTGTATGCTGCCCTTATCTGCTCCTTTACTTGATCCATAGCCTCATAAATATAGCCCATGGCTAATTTTTTCCCATCCACCAACCGCAACACCTTAACAAGAGGCTCAACAACTTTCACAATCTCTGCTGTTTTTTTCCAAAATAAATTATCAAAAAGTTTCTTCTTTGTGTCTTTCCCATCCTGTTTCCGGCTCCACTTTGATGCATTCCATTCATCACTTAAAAACATCATTTTCAAGTTCTCATTGTTGGGAAATAAGAGATCGCAACGTGAGAAAGTTCGCTGCAAATCTCGTGATGGTGGCCTAACAAGTTCTCTCGCCTCGTGTTCTTCCTCATTAGGTTCAATACCCATGAGTGATTATAGATGTATTTGGTGATGCTCTTGCCATGCTCTACATGTTGTTCTTGATCCAATCTTTTTCCCTATATCCTCAAGCATGAGGTCTATGCAATGTGCAAAGCACATGGAGTCCAAAATATTGTTTTGTGTTTAGCCTCTAACATCTTACCAAAGAAGAACATAATTAGATGCATTATCTCATTATGATTTGTACAACATTTTCTACCCCCACCTCTAAAACAATCTCATCCAAAAGCTCAAACAATAAATTTGCATCTTTTACCCTATCGATGCATCTACCGATTAAAACATGGTACCTTGTGGACAAGAGGCAAGAAAATTTATTATTGTGCGGTTCTTGTCATCACTCCACCCATCTGACATGATAGTGCATCCTGTTTTGGCCCATGAAGCTTTGCAACCTTTCAAATATTCATCTATGGATGCAACTTCTTTCTTCAAAAGTGATCCTCTCAAGTCATGCATACTAGGGCCTTTGAAGCCCTTACCAGCAACAACAATGGAATCAAACATCGGCTGGTAATAAGGTGAGCGGGCAACATTGAAAGGGATATCTCAGATCATACCACCATCTAAGAATGTACTTAAAAGTCAGCTTCTTTGTATTGCTTCTTCCAATGGTTATCCAAGGTAGGCTGATTTTGTGTTGGCATGGAGGCACTAGCAGTGGCAGGTGTGGAAGATGGAAAAAAGCTTTGAATGTTCTTTCTTTTTTGAGGCCGATTTTCTTGACTATGAGTGGATGGGGGAGGCATATACCGAAAGGGGTCTCTAACAGTCACAGAAGGGTCAGAGCAAGATCCTTCAACACTCAAGGCATGTTCCCTCCTTCTCCCTATTTCAGCTTCCATCTCTTTTTGCCTAGCCTTCTCTTCTCTATGTTTTTCAAGCATGTTTTTCATTTCCAACCTAATGTCATCAATACCAGGTGCCTCACATGGGGTAACTTGGCCTCTTTGACCAGCCAAGTGTTGTTTCAACCTATGAATCCCCCCCCCTTGATGTGTTTCTTACAATATTTACAAAAAACTTGGTCATCAATTACGTCTGCATGGGCCCATGTAGGGTCTTTTGATTTGGGGGCCATTGCAAATGCAAACAAATCTGAAAATGCAAATAAAAAATAAATAAATTTCCTATTTCTTTTTTAATAAAATTTACAAATAAGGGGCAAGTTTAAAATGTAACATACCTTTCAATGTGCACACAAATGAGGTGAGGAAATGCTCCAAGCTTGTATATAGCACCACAAAGAGCCCACACTCCAAATGTAGATGTAAATGCCACCACAAAGAGCCCACACTTGATACCAAACAACTCCAAATGAACACTATTCAAGGCTGCCCCAATCCTCCAAATCCTTGCAAATAAGAGAGGTGCTCACAAATAGAGGTGAGGTGCTCACAAATGGATGCCAATATCACCACAAAGAGCCCACAAGCAATGCCAAACAAACTCCAAGCCTCCAACTTCCAAGCTCACTACAAAAAATAAACTCTTCAATCTTATGCTCACAAATGCTTTTGCTCACAAATGCTCACAAATGCTCAATGAGAGAGGTGTGAAGTGATAGAGGGGGTGTATTTATCACACTAAATTAGGGTTTAGAAGCATTAAAAAATAAAAGAAAACAATTAAAAACGCGTTTTTCCATTTGTGCCGTGTGAAAAAGAATGAACCGGCCGGTTTTAGCCCAAACCGGTTGGGCGATCCGAGTCACAGGCCGATTCAAATTTTTTTAGGTCAAACCGGTCAAACCGGCCGGTTCCGGTTCCGGTTTGACCGGTTTTTAAAACATTGGCTTAATCTAATATATCCTTTTGAATGTGATTATATCTTTTCTCAGATTGCATATGGCATCATCAGATAAATACCCACCGTGTAAATATATGGCAAATGTGAAAGAAGGAAAGCTGTTGGGACGCACCTGTACTATTACTGGCCACAAGTGAAATGGGATAATTTTGGGTTATTCACAAACAAAAGGACAAATATGCTTGCTGGCTGGGTATTTCAAGGGAAGGAGTAAAACGTTGCCCTGCCATAAATAATAGGTTATAAAACGAGAGTTTTAATGAGAAGTCAAGGCTTAGTCTTGCCCACTCCTACTTCTCAAGTTTTACATCCAATTTGTGCTGGTTTAGGTGACACTACGGATAAATGCAAACTAAGGTAGGCATATTGATATAACTAGTCTCCATAAACTACCGGAATACAAGTCAAAAGAGGCATAATGGTCAATCTTTACTTGTTTCCATGTTAGACAAAGAAACGGGACGACAATGACAATGCAATAAAGCAAGTTTTTCTTTGCATGTGGGATCCCATTCAATGTGATCCATTTACCATATTTTGAGGAAATGGTTCATGCCATTAATTACGGACCTCAAGTAAACAAACCGCTTTGGTTATGAGAAGCTCAACAACCATAGTTGATTCGAAAAATCAAGCCTCGAGCGAGATGATGGTGCCTCTCGAAACTCATGGATTGTTGATGGTCACATTCATTGTGATGGAAGGTTGGATGGATACTAGAAACCTATGTCACAGGGTTCGGCGATTTTTGGGCATGAAGTTCGAAAATCGCCGAACCTCATTTCACCAAAGAAAATTCGACGAATATTCGTTGAAATTTGTGGTGTTCTTCCAGCCTTGGCCAGCGCCGAGTTCGTTGAAGTTCGTGACCAGTGCCAACGCCGAGTTCGTGGTGTTCTTCCATCGCCAATCGAGACAGTTGAGTTCGTGATGACAGTGGAGACAGGCGAGTTCGTGGTGACCAAAGGCCAAGACCGAGTGGAGATTTGCCATCTACAAAATAGCCGAGTTCGTGGTGTTCTTCCATCGCTAGTTGAGACAATCGAGTTCGTGGTGACAGTGGAGGCGATCGAGTTCGTGGTGATCGGTGCCAACACCGAGTGGAGATTTGCCGTCTACAGCGACTGTCGACTAGGTATGTTTCTTCTCCTTTCCTAAGTTTATTTGATTAGGTTTTATAATAGTTTTGGTTTATAATTTACAATTTTTTTCTATTCGGTTTATATATTTGTATTTTAGGTTTATATATTTATTATTTTTATTTATAGTTTAAACTTTAGGTTTATATATTTATAGGATTAGGTTTATAATTTATATTTATACGTTTAGGTTTATATATTTCTAATTGTTTTTTATTTTATTAATGTTTTAATTTTAATAAAATAATTAAACATAGAATTCTCATCGTGAATATTTTTTTAATTGTAACTTTTTGACGATTTCATATGTTCCTCATAGTTTAACTTTGATAAGCATGGTTTATAAATGTAATAGAGACATCTTTGTATATAGATTTTAAGTTTAAATAGTAATGTTTTAGCTATTTTAAAAAATTGTGCATTTATATCTTGTTTTTTTTTTTAAATGAAAATTATAACAGCCGAGTTTAATCACGATTTTTTTTTCCGAATTTTATGATTGCCGAATTTAATCCGAATTTTATCCACGCTGAACACGAACACAAACACGAACCTGGTGACTTAGCTAGAAACCACAGATAATTAACATTATGATTTCTTTTACCGCAGGGCCTTATTGTTTGAGGTCTATTAATTTCTCAGGGGAGGAGGAGAACACCATCTTTTAAAGTTGAGTTATTTGAGGCTATTGAGGAGGTTGGACTTTGCAAAGTCGTCCAAGTTATTACAGATGCTGCAACTGTTACAAAAATAATACAAGTATATGTTCTAGACACCATGTTGTGCGCGCGCCTTGAATAATGCTTTAAAAAACAGGAAATTTTGAGTTTGTTGCAGATTTGATCGCTAAGGGCTGATAAATTCAAATGTTTATATGTGACCATCACCCCACACAAGCTATTTGCCGCAAGTATGCAAAGGTAGAGTTGTTGAAGCCTGCATATACCTGCCTCTGCTACCTATTACATTCTTTGACCATGGTTGTGGGATGTATAGGGGGCCCTTTGTGCCACTGTTGTGAGTGATGCATGGGCCTCTTAGAGACAAGCTTCTAAAAGAGCTGCTACAGAGGTGATATGCATCATTCTTTGTGATCAGTTTTGGTTTGATGTAAAATTTGTTGCTGATTATATTGAGCCTATCACTCAGATGAAATGTTAGGCAGATGCAAATAATCCTTGTACGGGCAAGATCCATGAGAGTATATTCATGGGAGCTGGAATCAACTTAACAATGTGCTTCATACATATTCTCATGCATTGAATCATAAATGAGATGACACAACAGACAAAAAGAGGCTTCCAATTGAATATGAAGAGGTGATGAAGGGTTTTGAAAAAGTTATGACACCAATTTATGTGATGGTGAGGTTGCAGCAACTACTAGTGCACAAACAAACCAATTTGTGCATGGATGAACTAAATTTGGGAATTTGACTGCCTTATTTGATAGGAAGAGAATCAAAGACCCCAAAAGTTGGTGGACGTTGCTTGGCAGGTGTGCACCTGAGTTGTAAAGATTTGCCACACAACCACTTTCGCAGGTTGCTAGTTCTTCTGCAAGTGAGTGGAATTGGAGTACTTATGGGTTCGTTTATTCAGGGGAGAAATTGTTTGGGTTCAAAGAAAGTAGAGGACTTGGTGTATATATAGACAAGCCTTTGTCTTTTGTCTCATGTAGACAAGGGATATATAGAGGATCCTCCAAGAAATGGGACCAAAATGTTTATGCTGCCCTTAGATGATAGCCTTCACATTGATGAATTTGAAGGTTTGCCTCCTTTGTGGAACCTTGACATGAACCAGAGTTTGAAAGTGATAATTATCTGGATTGTATGTTGTATGAAGGTTCATATAATGTCGGCGGCGAAGATGTTTGATATAACTAATGAAATGGTAAACTATATATGTGCTTTAACTAGCAGTCTTGGATATTAATTATTTCTATCGGTCATAAGCTATAATTAATGTAACAATGTATTATATATATGCTGTTTTGATTTCATCCAGATTCAGTTTTAAATATGAATCTGAGCACTTGTTTGCCTCTCTCACGAGTCTTTATATACTGTTTATACTGAAAATGAATCTTCATGTGTTTATACTTGTAAAGATTCATTACACCATGTTTAATATTTAAAATTCAAATTCAATATATATGTATGTATATTGAATATTACAATTTGCTTTACCCCAATCCCCACACATCCTGATTTGAAAAGCACTGCACCGGCACCCATGCACCCTGGTTGCCTTTTTAATTCCCAGTGGGAATTAGGTTCAAAGAATCAGTGTGAGAATCTTTGGGGTTCATTCAAGTTCAGCTGTAGAGTTAGCTGTAATAGGTAGTATTTGACTTACAGTATGCAATTCTTGAACAGGCTGAATGCAGAATTTCTAAATATCATTCATGCAGCGGGGCCATGGCTAGCGTTTTTAGTGATGTCTGGAATCTGCTGCACCGTCCCTGTCCCGGATGGAGATGTCTGGATATATATGTGGGGAGTGCCTGGCTGTCCCTTATTGTCAGTCCATTTTCATCACTCCTGAATTGGGCAGCTGTATCTCATTTCCGAATTCGATATCTGACATGGCTGATCTAGATACAGATATATATTAGGGATGCATAAACAGTGGCCAAGATAACTATTTATACATTCAGAAGAACACCTGCCCTAACATCACTTCTAAACCCCAACACCCAAATTAACCTGCACTCTAATCACCCCATCCTCCAATTAACTCACAAACAAAACCTGCTTAACTCAACATAATTAAAGAAATAAAAACTATCAAAGATTTAAGCTTCCACGATCCATTCTTATTGAAACAAACATGCATATGGATAATAACTGTGTTACAAGTTTGGTAAAAAGGTAATTTCTATATTACCATAAATCAGAAAGTCAGATAGTACATCAAAGTAGGTGTTTGAGCTATACTTTAATTTTGAAATAATTTTATCGATAATGGCTAAGCTAATATCAAAGTATTCTGATTTAGTTATGTTAAGTAGCTTTTTAATAGCTGTGTGTGTAGTCCTAAAATATCAGAAATGTATATAAATGTCTAAATAGCTTTAATTTAGCCTTTTTATAGTGTAAGTCATGTAATTGTTGAGTCGATGCAAATGCATTTGTGAAAATGACTCCTCATAGAGTGTCTTTCATCTACAAATCTCATCATTTACAAATGGAAAGATGCTAGTCTTATTCCTTCTTTTGAAATTCTCAGCAGTACATTAAGGACCAGGCACACCTACCTTCATAAAGTAGCCTACCTGTGTCTATGGGACCCACCATGGCCCAAATATGATTTAACAAACCATAAAAGACATTGGCTGTGAAACAAAATACAATGAAATATGAAAGGAAATCTCTTAAAGGAAACTAAACCTTCCCAAACTAGAAACCAACCATAAACAATGAACAAAGAAGCAAAGTTTATCGTATGTCAGAAAAATGTCTGTTTTAATTATGTTTATCATGGAAGAGGAATTAGAGAAGTACAATTCAAAATTATTCATGGTCCAATCTATAATTTGAAGTTTCAGTTGTTGCTCTTGGTTACTTTTTTTTCAAAATCCTCTTTTTCTGTATTTGTAAATATTGATTTTAATAACTCACTAATATCTCAAAAATGTATAATGTTCTTGATTCTGTTTGTGTATATACGCCATTTCTGGATTTGTTAACTTTTGGTGGTGATATCTGAAACCATTTACTTTGTGGATTTTTTAGTGTATTTGTTTCAGTAAATTAAGCCAGTACATTTTCTTCTGCTGAGTTTGGGTTAGACGATAGAATGTTTTTAATGCATTAATAGTAGAATAATAACTCCTAACAGAATAAATAAGCTTATTTCTGTTGGGATATTCAAATTGTAACTCCATACGGCAATGAAGAGTTTGCTGTGGAAAATAGAGCAGCCATTCATGATCCGGGTGCAACTGTTTAGGTCCACACACTTCTCCTAAGGGCATTTGGTGCTCCGAGTATCTCTGTGCGTTCCATGCAGCTTGCACACCTTAGCAGCTTTTCACACCCTTATGCGCTTACCCATCACTATTGAGCACACCGCAGAACGGCCAGTCTCCGTGCAACATCCTCAACATACCATGAACATGTGGGAGATTCACATTAGATAGCGACATGTTAGGTTGCACACCCAGAGCTCGTGCCATGTTAGAGCACCTGTGTTATGCCCTTAAACTATAACGTGTATTGGAATGTGTGTGCCTGACTTTGGCTGGCATAACCTTTTACTTAGTCAAATCATAATTCTCTCTATCTTCATATTGCCATTATGGTCAGTCTATGGAGTAACCATAGCCTAAGTAGGGTATATATAGAAGGTAGTGGATAGTATTGGATATCATATTACATTTTTTTATTTTTTTATTGTAAGGTTGGGGAGGTTGCCTCCTCGAAGTGGCTCACTCATATATTTCCAATATTCTACCATGCTCTCAATCATATTGTGTGGATCTGTTATGCTCTCACTACTGTGATTTATTGTTATTGTTAAGCTCATATTGTGGTCTATTGATTTATTTATCTAAATCATTTCATTACAAGTGGTTTTAGAGTTTCAATTTGTTTAAGGTTTTGCGGCGTTTTTTGTATTCTAGCTTAGCATTGCTTTGAGGGATGACAGATAAAAATACTTTACAAAGATCATCTGAACTACAAAAATGGGTCCCAAGAATGCTGGGATACAACTATGAAATTATTTATAAGAAAAGGATAATGTAGTGGTAGATGCACTATCTAGGAGGGATGATTCCAAATAGGCATTGTTATGTGCCATGTCCATATTGCTGGCAGATTGGGTGGATGAGGCGAGATCAAAATGGGCTAATGACACAAATACACAAGTTTTGATTTAGAAGCTCCTTGAAGATTCAAGTGTATCAAACAAATTTGTCTCGGAAAGGGAACATCGTATGCTACAAGGATTGACCGTACATGTGCAAGAACTCTACCCTTAAGCACACGGTTCTTGCGTAGTTCCACGCATCTCCAATAGGGGCATTCAAGATTCTTGAATATTTATCATAACATCAAGCAAGATTTCTTTTGGGAAGGGCTTAAGGAGGTAGTCTAGAATTATGCCATTGAATGCATGGTGTGTCAACAAAAAAAGGGTGAGGCAATTAAGACCCGGGTCTTTTGCAATCACTATCTCTTCCTAGCCGAGATGGGAGGAGGTTTCTTCGATTTCATAATAGCATTGCCTACATTGGAAGGGTAAAATTTCATCATGGTCATCGTGGATAGTTTCACCAGATAAGCCCATTTTTGTGCCTTGCCACATCCATTTGTAGCAAATACAATATCATCATTTTTAATGGATATAATTCAGAAGCTACATGGGAACCACAAAATCATAGTAAGAGATCATGATCCTGTCTTTATAATAATTTCTGGACTGATTTATTCTCATGTCTGGGTACTCAGTTTACTCATAGCTTGTCATATCATTCCCAATCTGATGGGCAAACAAAGGTGGTCAAAAAATGCCTAGAAGATTATATTTGTTGTTTTTCCTTTGATAAATAGGAGGGTTTAGGGGCTATTGCTAGTAGAATGGTGGTATGACACTTCCTTACCCCATCCAAATGTCTCCATTTTGGGTATTGTACAGGTACCATCCACCATCCACGAACTCATCCTTGAGGGTACAACCAAAGGTCCGAGTTGTTGAAGAACACATTCAACATCAGCAAGAGGTACTAGCTAGTCTTAGGGAGAACTAGGCAAGGGCGCAAAACCGAAGGAAGCAACAAGCTGATCAACATTGTAAAGAATGACATTTGGAAGTAGGAAATTGGGTTTTTGTGCATTTTTCTTCTTGACCTTCAACTTCTTCATGAAAAAGTCTCATAAACTCAATCTCTACTTGCTTATATTCTTCTTCATCTTCAAAAGAAACTTGTACCTCTGGTCCATGCATGATTTCTTGCCACAATAATTCTTCTTCAGCTGTATATTCATCTTCTTCTTCAACTTTTGGTTCTTCTTGCTTCTTTAAGTCTTCTAGGTCCTCTTTCAAGACATTTTCCAAGACATTTTTGTCTTTACTTTCTTCACCTACATTCACACAATAAAATGCAATATTAGAATGAAAATATTTAGGCCATATAGCCTCTCTAGAAGCTTCATGGATGAGCTCCTCTTTTCTTCTTGACTCAAGCTTTCTTCCTCTTCATTCTTTTCAAGAGATGCCAAAAATCTCTCTATGACTTCTTCCTCTTCATTTCCTTTATCCTCTTCTAGGATTACTTTCTTAACTTCTTCTCTTCTCATTCCTCTTATCCTTTTCTCTTCTTCTTTTATCTCTTGTCTCAGCTGCAATATCTTCTCTCTCTTTATAAGTGACCTAAGAGGCCACTTTACCACCTTCTTCAACACTATTTTCTTCTCTATCTTCATTGCTTGCCTTTGTATCTCTCTTACTTTCCTCTCTAATTCTTCTAACTGCTCCATGCTTTTCCTTAACTCTCTGATTTCTTCCTCTTCCCACAACTTTCTTTGCCTCTCCATTTCTCTTCTTTTTTGCTTCTCTCTTTCATCCTTTTCTTTCTTTCTTTGACTAATCAAAACTAGCAACTCCTTTACTAGCTTTTCATTACCTTCTTCCTCATTCTCTTTCAACCTTTCTTCTTTAGTTCTCATAGTCTGGTTTTTGAGCTTCTCCTCATTCACTTTGTTAAGCCATTTGGGCACCACATACCCATATTCTTTAGCCATTTCACAAAGCTCTTCTTGGCTTTTCATGTTCTTGACCTGCACATTTCTCATCAACATCTATCATACAACCTGTTAGTTCCAAGAAATAATTTCATTCAACCTTATTAACTGATCTTACAGGCTCTGAGGATGAAGATTGGTGGTTCCTTTAATGAGATAACAGTCTTGAAAAGAAACTGTGAGTAAACAAAGTTTACACCTTCAACTGTCAACTTTGAAGTTTCTGCTCTTGATTAGGAATTATGACTGAGTTCTCCTTTGAGATTACACATTTAACACACTCCTCCAATGATGTCTCACACTTATTCAAGATGACTACACATAGAAGTTCAAAATCAAGGAAATTATAATCATTGTCAGCAAGAGTACTCACATTACCAAAGGAATAATAGAATAGCCTCCACCTAGACTTCCACTATCATGCAATCACAACTATTCCATTGAATAGCATATGAATATCCCTTCTCAGACCACAGACCATAATATCAAGGAATTCTAATAGCTTTTCTCAAAATCACTGTTATACAGTTCCAAGTATACAAGAAGGGGTTACAGTCCATTACCTAGACAACTTGACTATGCCATTTCCTTTCTCTTCTTCATGTGATTGATTCAAGAGCACATTATTATGGACACAATACTGAGTTCTTCTTTCACAAAGATATGGAAAAGCACAAACTTGCATATCCTTCCCTGAATTACCACTCTTCCCATGCACTCATTCTTAGGATCATTTGCACCACAGTCATATATCATACACTACAACCATGCTAAATACTCAAAATTGTTACAGAGTTTGAAAAGTTCAAAACCATCCACACATTCAAGGTATTTTCATTCACCAATTCATTACCAAGCCCAAAATTCCCAAACCCGCGCTGGTACCACATTATGCAAGCCCCTCTAGCTCCATTCATGCATTCACCTTGTTATTATCATTCAATAGTACCACTTGGTCAATTCTCTGTTTTGAAAGACATGTTCTAGTGATCTGTATTAGTCAAATGTACAATTTTGATCCTGAAAGGTTATAAATCATTCTCTTAACACCATGCTCTATTCTCACATTGTTACACAAGCTCATTCAATTATCAAATAGCCCCTAAAATCTGAAAATATTCTCTTACCCTGTTCCACCTTCATCTTTCATCTTTAGGCTTCTTGGGGATTTGCTTTCAAATAGATGGCATTTGACCTTTCTTGCATTAATTGACCTCTCCACTCTTTGTCACCCTATTCACACTTTCCACACAGAGTTAGAACTTCCACTAATCCAATGTAAAAACTTCTCAACTCAACTTCTTGTAAATCTTGTCAATTGACTTCCTATTTCCTCAAGACAAGGTTGTTTGAGTTACTCATGTATAGTGGAATCAGAGCCTCTTGTTGGCGAGAAAATTTGTCTTGTGGACAAATTGGTGGGTTTCAAGCCAACGCTATGGGAATCTAAGTCCCTCTACTTGAACGGTGCAACTTCCGTATGTGCATGCGTGAAAAGTGAATTTCAATGGTGGCCTTTCGACCAGAGATCCAACAGGGGCACTCCATTGACCCTGTGGCAAAGCTAGCAATGTCTCACTAGAGAAGAAACTTTGTCTTGGAAAGGGGAAGGGGAGTGGAAATGGAGGTAGGAGAAAATTAATGTTGTGAGTAGAATATCAGATGCCCACACACATTAATTAGAAATTTCATCTACATGCATTTATAGTTAGAAGAAAAACAAATCCATAGGAAAAGCTACAAGACTGAATGAAATTCATTGGTCGCAAGGTACCAATCAATCCCTCAATCAAAAAGGCGAAAATTCCTTCTTTTATTATTGAAGCTAAAGCAGAATTTGTACAGAGCTTTGAGAATAGAGGAAAATCTAAGGAGAAGGGAAAATAGAAGTATGGCGTTTCTGTCTTTTCCAGGTACAAAGCACTCTGGTCTTTTTGAAATCAATCGCCAGCCCTTGGAATGACGTCGAGAAGCCATTATATTCTTCGCAAGAAACCGTTACAACTTCACAAATCCTCGACGCCTTTTCAAATTCCTCTGTTGTGAAGAAAACACTCATGGCGGGTTAAAAACTAGATCTTGCAAAGCAACCATTACATTCGATTTGCCAGTTTAAATATAGACCATTTGATTTGCTCCTCTAACTCTAAAATTGGGCCGTCCACGTGGCAGGAAGGGATTGGAGCGGTTACGGGGGAAGCCTTTCGCATTTTGTGATTTTTTGTGAGATTTGGCAATTTGGAACAAATTGGCCTGCAGCCCTACTTTGACTTTTCAACTTAGACACGTGGCACATTCTTATTAGAAATGGGATCGCGGCCCTTTCTCAACATTTTAACCTTTTTGGAAAAAGGCTCAAAAACTCAATTTCCTCCGCCGGCTTGCTGCTCCAGATTTGACTAGGACACGTGGCACATTTTGGTTGGAGACGGTCGCGGCTCTTTTCTAAACATTTTAACCTTTTTGGAAAAAGGCTCAAAACTCAATTTCCTCCTGTTGGCCCGCTACTCCGATTTGACTAGGACACGTGGCACGCTTTTGATTGGAGACGAGATTCGGGAAGTGGTGAACCTTTATCCTTTTTAACCTTTTATTTTATCAAAAAGGCTAAAAACTTTGAAGTTCTCCATTGGCCCGCCCTCACGCTTTTGAATTTTTCGGCCGATTTAGCTTTTCGGGTCCCAAGTGTCCCAATTGAACTTGTGCAGCCTGGGACAAAACTTCGCTTTTTCCGCAATCAGCAATTTCGCTTTTCGGTCCCAAGTGTCCCTCATGAACTTGTGCAGCCTGGGACAAAAACTTCCGCTTTTCCGCAATGAACCAAAATCGACAACTTCAAACTTTTTGGGGCCGCAGGCAAATTTACCATTTTTGCCAAAAGTGACCAATAGTGTTAAGTTCACCAAAATCCCATTTCTCCCCATCAAATAGGATTTGACCACGTACTTGCATTCATTGGGGTCAAAATTTGACGGGAAAAGACGCCCGTCATCCCGACTATGGAAAATACGCAGAGGAAGAAAACTTCATCGTTTTGAGTCCAATTTTTGAATTTCCTTCACGAACCAGAGGCATGGAGGCAAAACAATGATTTGACGACCCAGGCCATAGAACAAGTGAACAATTTTGATAAAAAATGGAGGTTGCAAAGAGGATATTACGTGCACAGACCGAGAAATGGAGGATTTCTAAAAACGAGCAAAACAGAGGTTTAAACAGCTCTAGGGCACGACTTTTGCTAATTTCTTGAATCTCTAACTTGGCTTAAACACCAACGAAGGGCATGAGCTCAAAAAATTTGAATTTGGCTATGAAAACACAGCAGTTTTTGGAGACAACACCTCTCATATAAACCTTTAAACTTTTCCAAGCCTCATGTTTATACTTAAAATGTATACAAGATTTCAAGATCCTATTCATGGTATTGTTCTTTCTGGGCAAATTTCCTTCTTTTTGCTCACAAACCCTCATTTAGGGTAAGGACAGTCTTGCAACTACCATATCTGTGGACACAAGCAACTTCAAGATGCAATCTGACACTTTTGACCACCCATTTAGGAGTACTTTAAGCATGCAAAAACTTGGGCTCAGTCTATAAACCTAAATATGATGTCCTTTGTTAATAGGCTTTAAAAATTAGGCCTTATACTGTGTTTTACATCTCAGTCATGACTGTCATGGAGTATTCCCCTTTTTGTACGGTGGACATTTAATTTTTTTCAAGATTCATCTGATAGGTTCCTATACAAACTCCCTCTTAAAATTTTAGCCCCAAACTCCATGGTTAAGGCCTTCAAATCCCTTGCCCTAGGTCACACACTGTGACAGGCCCGAGAGGGATGAAATAACAATAAATTTTGAAAAACCTCATTCCAAAACCCCAAATTTCTTGTAAGGCACTATTGGCTTAGTCCTCACATTATTCTCTTACCAGTGGCTTGAATTCTTACTCCCAAATCCTTTAATGACACATTTTCCTTCTCTTTTGACTGGTAAAAACTGTGTATAAGTCAGTCTTGAAGGTTTTCATTCAAGGGTTTTGAAATTTAAGCCTTGAGACACTTTCTCCCACCTGTAGCCAATCTCTATGCCATTCTTAAACATATCTTGACCATCATTATCAATAGATAGGGCCATAGACCTCCAACATCATAATGTGTAATGACTGTGACAAACATAAAAGGCAGAGTATTCAAGAATTTTGACATTTATTAAAAAGATGAATATCAAGTATTCATTCTCCTCTCATTTAGACAGCCATTTCAATCTTATTCCATCATATAAAGGACATTGGAACAAGGGATTACCCCAAGAAATACCTTTTAACACACAAGGCTTCATCATTCATTAGGTTTCATTCTTTCACAGTCCAGATTTGATTAAGTTCAAACTAGTATAAGACTTTTCATCTTTCCCTCTTTAATGGTTAGTAACAAGAGTCTCTAAACTCCTCTCTAAGCATATTCACAGGTCCACCAACTCTTATGCATGGAGAGATATCAGAAAAATGCTTGATTAGATCCTTAACTCAGAAATGTACAACCTTAAACCACAAAGAAATACATGCAAAACAGAGTAGCTGTGCAAAAGTATATTCATATCATCAAAGACACACCTTTCAAACCTTCCATATCTTGATTCTTGAGTAAACAACATTCTAGCATGATAATGTCACCATGAAACAACAGTATTCATAAGAAATACACAACTTTACTTGGCCAAATATAGAATTTTCATTCATAATACTCTCCTTTTGAGCCTCCATTTGAATTCTTCTACTCCACAATCTCCAAGAACTCTCCAAGCACCTGCATTTAGTTACATTTTAGGCATTTAAAGCCTTCTAAGACAGTTACCTCCACTTTTGAGACTTTATTAGTCTTTAAAACATCTAATTTACCTTAAGCATGCTTTGGAGTTCTAACCCTAACTAGACTTCATGACCCTAGGTCTAACACCATGACCCCAATTAGACTTTCTAGGACATTTATGACCTTAATATACCTATTCCATGCTTTACAAATAGCTTAGACTCCTTATACAAGCAAAAACCATCATAATGCCCTTTTAGGAATTCAAATTACATTTTGGAGGGAAACCTCCTAATTCAAATTTCTTGCATACCTAGACCAACTTAGGCATTTGAATGGAACTACTAGGACTCTATTGACATCCCCAATCCTTACTTAGGCTAACTCAACCCAAAATTGACCAATTTGAACAAAAACTCAAAATTGCTTGTTGGTGAGAAGATGTTCCTGCGTCAAGATTTGTTTAGCAGTATCTTATTCCTCTATGTTGCCTATCAACTCATCATTTGGAGATATAGAATCCATACAATACAGAATGGAGGGAGTAGGGCCCTCTCTCGCCCCCCACCGTGCCCATACGGATATGGGAGAGAGATGGGGCTAGCTAGATTAATATAGGTGCTTCGCCTCCCCTTCCGACCCCCCCATATATCTATTAATGAATTGACTCTCTACTCTATAGCCTAGCCCAAGCAGAAATGCCATATACAGATAGGCCACCCTCTCTCCCATATAGATATATAGAGAGGGAGCCCCATCTATAGAGGGGGTTGTAGGACACTCTCTAGTCTAGAAAGGTTAGGCCATAGAGATAGAAACGTTATAGGTAGCCCCCTTCCCCTCTCTCTCTCATTGACATTCCAATGTTCTAAGAAAAATTTATGCCACAACATAGGATAGTTGGATTCGATGGTTGGAGGCTTACATCTTTGTTAGCTGCTTCATTGACTTAGAGAAGATCACCTTCGCAACATTGAAGATGTCCATTTTAGTGTCCCACTAGTGGTAGACCTTGAATGTACAATGCCGAAAAGACTTTAATACCATTGAAACTTGGAGTTGATTTGTCAACATGATGGAAAAGGTGTATTGACCCCTCGGACACTATGGGGATGAGTACATGAAGTTCCAACAATCGTGCACAAGAAAAAAGAGCAATTAGTTAAAGACTACACTAATGAACTCCACAACTATATCGCGCATCTATGAGAGGGCACGACGAAGCAACATAAGGTGTTGAAGCACATCAATAGACTCCCACTTTATATACGGCGATGAGATGGAGTTATTGATTTCCGAAGCGTTATGGTAGGTATACTACAATATCACAAGATTGAAGCCAAGGATAAGATGAAGTGGAAGTTTAACTCTTCATCCAATGTTGTGTGAAAGATCAAGCCTGTTTCCAACCACCATTTGACCTTTATGTGTAGAGCAAAACATGCCGTGCGAAGGGATAATAGCCTAAATAGGCCACACAACCTCAAAAGGCTCCAACTCCTTCCGCTTTAGAAAAGGCAAGAACCAAGATGGTAAGTGGTGCCATCGACACTTTGCACAAGCTTACACAATGATTGAAAATCCCATGTACAACAACCCTTGATTGTGCAATCTACAATAGGTCATGTGCAAGTAGAAGACATTGAACGCGATGCTTCTTGTCTGAGTGCTATCACCTTTAATATTGATACTTTAGAGGAAGGAGAATGCCTTTTCAATACCTAGTGTTGGGTCAAGGGTTAGCTCCTTCATGTCATCACCGACAATGGGAGTCAAAAGAACATCATTGCACAAGATGCGCCTAGAGTTCTATCGAAGCACATCCTCAACCATGCTCTTGGGATGGCCATAGCAAAGGGAAAGATATTCGGTTTGACAACATCGCAATTTCAAGTATTTAGTCAAGCCAATGGAGGACACACGGTCACCTATGTCATCATACCTCTAGAGGTTTGTGACGTTCTCCTCTGGAAGTACATGTGTGTTTGACTACAATGGCACATACCAAGCTAAACCGAAATAGTTGACCATCTATGTCAAATATTATGTCTTTAACATTCTGGAATCACCTCTAAAGACCAATATTACTTTTGTCTCTTCCAAACAATGTTGTAGACTCGTTTCTCACAACTTTGTGCTACTCATGGTTTGTCTCGAGACAACAACACATTTGAGCAAGCGATCGTTGGTAGTGTGCCATGCCTTTCTATTGTCGCATCAACAACAACAACTTGACAATATAGTGTAACAATATGGAGTTGTCTTTGAAGAACAAAAGGGTCTTCCCACTCATTACAATCAGAAGAATGAAATTTACTTGGCTCCTGTGAAGCCCTCTTCAAATAGTCCATCATCCTAGAGTTTCTTTGCCAAGGCAAGATGAAGCCAAGATCTTTTCCTTGTGGAGTTTGATAGTTCCCATGCCAAAAAAAGATGGTACATGCCACTTGTGCATTGACTATCGCACGCTCAACAATATAATAGTGAAGAATCAATACCCACTATTGCACATTGACGACCTCCCGGGTTAGCTTTGAGGTGCATTACACTTCTTCAAGATTGACTTGAAGTCAGGTTACCATCATGTACCAGTCCATCTTGACGATGTGTGGAAGACAACATTCAAAACAATGGAGGGATTATATGAATGTTTAGTTATGCCTTTTGGCTTGACACCGTGCAATAACATTCGTGTGTTTGATGAATGACGTACTCTGTTCACCAACTCCTTTGTCATCATCTACTTGAATGACATTCTCATGTTCAACAAGAACAGGGAGGAGCATGTAGAGCATGTCATGCGCATCCTAGATACATTGCACAAACATAAGTTGGAAGCCAACCCAACCAAGTGTATATTTGGCACCACTCAGATTCAAAATCTGGGCTACATTATTGACCGCATAGGCATCCATGTAGATTCAAAGAAGATCAAAGTAATCCAAAATTGTTCATTATTTTTCTGGGCTTGCAAACTTATACAATTTTTTCTTTTGATTTTCGCAGATATCGTGGCCCCTCAAGCAGATAATGTGCCTCTAAGTTGCATTCCATTGGACATTTGCGCAATGTGCATTTGAGGAGCTCAAGCAATGCCATTGTGCAACAACTTTTTTGCTAGTGCCCGACATTGCCCACATTTTCGGACCAAGATGTCCTAACCATCTATTATTAATTTATACTTGTAATAGTCATAGTTGTCATTTAGCTCTGGTGCCCATTGTGTGTGTGGGGCTGCCTCTTGAGCGCTAGGGTTAGGGTTATATATCCTATATATTGATGCTGTAAGAAGAGATAGGGGAGATTATTTTTATATTGAATTCTGCTCTGAAAGATCTTGCCGCCTCAAAGAGGTCTGTGATTTCTAATATAAGCAATGTTTGCAATTAGTTTCTGAGTTCATCGTGTATTCCATTTTGTTTCATGTTGTTATTTCTGTTGATTGTATTTATACACATTCAATATCACAACAAGTGATATTAGAAATCTTTAAAGGGCTGTGTTCTGCCACAGCACCACGGTGTCGGTTGTACTATGACTGTCCACCACGTGGACTTCATACACCGTTGTCAGTTCCATCCAGACCTTAGGAATCTATCAACATGGATTTCTTGAATGAATTACCAAGGACAAAGCACCAAAAATGATTGTGCTCGTTGAAGTGGATAGATTTTCAACAAATATTCTCGCACCAACAACAAAAGAACAAAGAGTGCATGATGCACATTGCACACCTCACGAGTTCAAGGTGGCTGATAAGGTTTTAGCAGGAACGCTTCAAGGGTTGTCATAGGAAGATCAAGCCTCTATGTGATGGTCCTTACACCATGGTGCCCTCAATTGGAGAGAATGCTTCTGTTATTGATCCACCACAATACTTGAGTCTACATCCAATATTCAATGTTAAAATTTTTAATTCATACTTCCCACCGTTTTTTGAGCTAGCAGCAACTCAACATCCTTCAGATTAGGATCTTGAGACAATGCCAAAAGATCAAATTGTTGAAATCACAACAGTCTGTGCCTGGCAAGGCACACATCATGCTAAATTGTACAACCTTCAGCTACTTCAGGTTAATTTTTCACAGCTGACTCCAAGAAAAGGCAAAAAGGGCATTTGGCGCTTCACACACACTTCTGCGTTCCCTGCAACTTGCACACCTCAGCGGCATCTTGCAGCACCAGCACACCACGTTCGAACCTTTGCGTGTTTGCGCAGCGCCACTAGGCATACTGTGGAATACTCGGTCTCTGCGCAACATCCTCATCATATTGCAAACATGTGGGAGCTTCACTCTGATTCATGCCATGTCAAGTTGAACTTCCAGAGCCTGCACCACGGAGAGTGCATGTCAGCATACCGTGCGCCTGGTAAACAAACCACCATCCATTACACTGGCAAGAAGGTAAATTTTCACTTGTTGTAGAAGACAGATTGTTCTAATAGTCTCTTTTGTAACTGCTATTCTTGTAACTATATATTTGTAAGCCATGCGACCCTAAGAAGTTCATGAATGTTAGCATGATTTAGGTATTTAGAATTGAATGGTGATTGTTCACATTCTAATATAGGCAAATCAGTTAGGAAGTGTCCCCCTTTGGGATCACGGGAATCCTCTTTCTCAGCCTTGCTGAACATTGCACATTTGTGTACCATACTCTGTTCTTTCTGATTGAATAGAAGTCACATTATATGATTATTCTATGTTCGAATGTGTTATAGTTTACTGGCATTAAGTTTTCCATCTCATCTTCTATAAGCCTGCGATTTACTGTCTGCGCTTTTCAGGTCGCCCTCCATACCACCATCCTAGGCACTATGGCAGATCAATCCATAAAGAAAAAATGGCTCAAAAGTGATATAACATAAAGTAGAATGCAAAGTATCTTGTACGAGATTGTATTTCATAGAGTGTTACAATCACAATTGTTCTTAAAATTAACTTTCACTGAAACAAATAAATCGATAAATTTTGTAGTATCCTATTACATTGATTTACTAAATTTCCTCCAGAAGGGGATTGATTTACCTGACAAAATGATTTAGGTCTGTGTCTTGTTAATCAAGAGTTTAGACTCTTTTGACACTCTTCATATTACATGCACTTTTCTTCGAGAAAATAGGGTGTGACCTATTCATTGATCAGTATGTCAATACAAGTTCTTTAATGAGAAGTAGCTTATTTATGGCTTTTTGCGCGTTATGTAATCTGATTTTGATTTGTTGCTTGCATCTTATCTATGCTTGCTTTATTGACATGACGAGGAAAATGAGAATTATGGCAAGTATTTTGTTGTGATTGACATGTTCTTTTCTTAAACTGTAGGTGCTTGCCATTTTGGAACTGTATCGCAAAATATATGAAGAATTTCTAGCAGTTCCTGTTATTAAGGGAAAGAAAAGTGAGGTAGAAAAGTTTGCTGGCGGTCTTTACACAACTACTGTAGAGGTATGACTTTGTCGGTAATCTGAGAATAGGTGCTATTTGTCATGTTTCACATATATTTAAATATTAGGATGAAATTCAAAATAATATTTGGAAGAACCAGGTATGAATGGTATGTTCATTTTTGGCAGGCTTTTATACCCAACACAGGACGTGGTATACAGGGTGCTACATCACACTGTCTTGGGCAAAATTTTGCAAAGATGTTTGAAATAATTTTTGAAAATGAAAAAGGAGAAAGGTCCATGGTTTGGCAAAATTCATGGGCATATACTACTCGTGACGGTAAGATTGCACTATATTTGAATTGGCCAGCAGAGGTTGTATTTAAGATTAATGACAAATATTATGAGGAGCTTTAGAAATGTTTTAAATTTGTGATTAGGTGGAAAGGCTCTAAGTAAGGGATAATAATGTTTT
Organism: Taxus wallichiana var. yunnanensis; assembly: GCA_018340775.1. NCBI lineage: Eukaryota > Viridiplantae > Streptophyta > Pinopsida > Cupressales > Taxaceae > Taxus > Taxus wallichiana. The sequence goes on from CM031235.1 coordinate 518,295,218, forward strand.
AAATTGGCTGCATAAATACTGGATATTTTAGAATGCTTTATAAGGATTTTAGCTGTGACCAATGTTTTAAAAATCGGAACCGGACTCGGAACTGGTCAAGGGTTGGACCGGACATGAACCGGACCGGTTCAAACTCTATGAACCGGTTTACTAAAAAACACATAAAAATTACATTTTTAAAGAAAACAATATATTTGAAAGATTAGAAACCATGATTCCAACAATTACACACAAAATATGCATAGTTTGCTCATGTATATAGTACCATAGTTGGAATACTCGCATTCGGCAAATACTCGACAGACCCCCAAAAAAAAAACTCGGCAAAAACTCGGCAATATTTGGCCAATACTCGGCAACTTAAAAAATACTCAAATTTCTTTAAAAAACATAAATTTGCAGCCAAAACCGTGTATTTGCAGCGTTTTCTTTCATTGCTATTAATGCTTTCTTTTTGTTGGGACCTTTACGATAGCATTCAGTCTTGTGTCTGAGGATGCGCAAATTGGAGTGTAAACACAAAAAAAACTCTTAAAATAGCAAAAAAAAAAACCTACGCATCTGTTGATATGTGAAGTCAACATTTGAATAAGCAGGTTGTGACCAAGCTAGCAGGTGGGACGATTAGTCCGAGCACGGGAGAATACTCGCCGAGTTTTGGAAAGCTATCCAATATTTTTAATTACTAATCTGTCTACAAGCGATCAAAGCTCACGATTCTTTCAAAAGATTGCAAGAAGTTGCTTGGTCCAAAAAGGTGCAAAAATGGATTTTATGAAAATAAGAAAAATATTGCCATAAATGCGTAGAGCTCGAGAAAATATACACTTTTAAAAAAAACGACACCTGAAACGGAGCCACAGAATGAAAGTTATGGCACATGCAAGTTTTTGCTGCTACATCTTCCCGGACCCTTTCCAAAAATGGCAAATTTTATTCTTTGCTTGTGTTTTCTTCACCAAAAATCCAAAAAAGGAAAGAAATGCCAAAAAAGGAAAAAATCCTGACTCGGCCGGTTCAGGATGAAACCGGACCGGTTCGACCGATTTGGTACTAAACCGGCTGGTTACTTACAAAACCGGCCGGTTCAGTACCAAACCGGTCGAACGGTCCGGTTTTTTAACCGGTTCATGTCTAAATATGTTGAACCGGTCGAACCAGCCGGTTCTGGTTCAAACGGTTTTTAAAACACTTGTTGTGACAGACCCCCTTATAAATGGAATGTGTAGCAGGAAGAAGATTGTAACTAAAATTGCTAGGCACAATTTGACATTTTAAATGGAATGGTAAACGCCTTTACTTTGAAGTGCTTAGATTCTCGTATGTGATAAATAGGAAGTGATAACAAAATTAATAAGTGTTACGTGGGGACGTGTCCCCCCAAAACCTAGGTGTTCCAAATGTTCCGGAGATGCCGAAATGTGGAGAAAACGTTTCCTAAATGCTAGCGATGAAGGGAATTGTCCTTGGGACGTTTGCAAAGGCAAAAAAACGTCCTGGGGACATTTGGAATGTGAGGGGGAACGTAGGGGACATTTGGATGTCCCAGGACTGTCGAGGACGTCCCCATCGTCACAGCAGTTTTTAAACACTTTTTCTTTTAAAAAAACACTTTTTCACTTTCTTTCAATATAATTTAGGAATCACAAGGGCAGTAAGGAGTATGTAGAGGAAACACAACCTCAAAACGTATTAGCTCATTCTTAGCACGAGCTCCCATATGAACTACTCATGGGTAGAATCATTCAAAGAACAAATTCTACCCACAGTTCACTTTTTCTGCATAGACCCAGTCATGTCGTAGGGGATTTGAAAACAAAGATAGCAATCCCTCAAACAAAAAGAAGGCAAATTTACGTTTTTGTCAGCTGTAGTAAATTACTAACTTTTAACAACACACCAACTTTCCCCATTGATTTCACCTTCTTCTAGGATCTTTTCACATGTACCTACGTTTTCTTTAATTTTTATTTTTCTTCTTTTTGGCTTGAATATTTTACGTGACAAAGGATAAGGAGACTGTACTCTCCTTGCCCTTACCAAACAATATATTGGCTAGGGTATTGGTGGCATTATAAGGAACGAGGTCTCACCCAAACCACCTTTCCTTTCATTAAATCACTCATAATGAGTCTTTAAGGCTCTTCCCTATACATATCATGTCATATAAGGAAGGGGGTATGACACCTATGCCTAAACACATATATTCAATATGTACTCAATCAAATATCCCCTATTTATATAGTTTGGTCACTATATATATATAATTCTTCCGTCCCCAAAATTTAGAATTTTTTTGCTGTCCCGAAAACCCCGTCCCACCGTCCCACTGTCCCGGAGTCTTAGGTAACCCTGGCTGACTCATATTATTCTTCTGTACTGGGACTTAGGTGTGCAATAGTGCATAATTGTTGATCAGGTTTAGTGAGCTTATTAGTATAGGAAACCTGTACGTATCACTTTTAATAAATGCATGTGATTATTCTATAGCTGAAACATTGAGGCCGCACTCTGGTTTTGTGTTTAATAGACTCAGTGCTGAGTTTGAATGATCTTGTGTAATCACTACAAAAAATAGCCTCATCTTAGAGGTCTTTTTTTGTAATCAGATATGCAAATCCCGACTGATCTACCAAAAAATAAAAGCAGCTTTCCAAATCCTCCAAAAATGTAAAACTTATATTAAAAAGAAAGACCTAAACGTGGAAGGAAACACATGACCATAGATTCGTATGAGAATATAACAAGGTAATAATTGATCTTCAAGACATTTGTTTTGTATGGCTCATTATCGGTTGGTATAACAATGCAACAAAAGTAGAGACGTTACCTTTATTTGAAAATTTCACTATGCGTTTTGGATTTGATTATGTGCACGTAAATTTAGAATTCGGCATCAATTGGGGATGCCGACTTTGACCTTTTGTGAAGCCACAAATGAGTTTTATTGATGTTACCGAATACACCTTGAGGAGCAGCTGTATAGCATTTCATAGACCTATCTCTGTTTGTGTGTCAGACAGCAGTATGCAAAGGGTGCTTGACACCTCACATGGCTTGAACAAGCTTAACGGAGATAATCAGCCTAGTTGTTCTAGGAGTGCCTTGTTGGCTAGACATTTGAAAATAACCACCTCCTGAAGGTAGAGAGCTGAGCATTCTCATTTTTAGATAGCCAAATGTGGTTAGGGAACCTCTTGAATCCCTGTACAAACAGCAACATCTCTCTCAAATCTCATAAGAGACAAAACTCTCAAAATAAAGTGCTCCTCAGTTTCCTCTTCTTGGACATCACATAAAAACAAAGCATATCGCCTCAAGGAATATGATTGCTTCTCTCAACTTGTGACTAGAGAAAACAAATCCTTAATTGGCCAAGGGGAACATCAGGCTATGTGATCAATGATGTTGGTGATAGTTGAGACGGATGATCTTGACTCAAACAACCTGCTAGAAATGCGTGGCGTGTAAAGCCATCTTGGGGCCAAGGTTGAATGGGAAAGGCTCAAGTGTCTGGAATGTTTTGCTGATAAATGTCATCTCTGACAGATATCAATTATATTCTCTTTGCAAGAAGTTGAGGTGAGGCATCCGAGAAGTATCTGAATGGTATTATTAGATCTATGGAGATGGCAGTAGATTGAAGAAGCATATAGGTTGAAGAGTAGTGTCAATGCCGACGTCCAGGGACAACCAAGGAGGCAACCCTCTTTGAGGAACAAAGGGCTAAATACCTATGTTCCACGGGGACACGTCCCTTGTGTTTTTGGGGGCATTCCCTATAGGGGATGTTTTGGGGACGCAGGGATGGGTAGGAAACGTCCCCTAGACGTCCCCAAATTTTTTTTTTTTTAGGAAACGTTTCAGGGACGGCTGATTTCTGGCAGGGGACGGCTAGCCGTCCCTGGTACAGCCAGGGGACGTCTAGAAGTCCCCTAGCCGTATCGGGGATGGCTAGAAGTCCCCTATGTCTCAACACACAAAAATACATTTAAAAAATAAAAACTCAATTTTTGCAAGTTTCCTGAGTTCTGACTCCCCTAAAGCTGCACAATCTGCCATCAATGTGATGAATGGATTCCAATTGAATGGAAAGAAGTTGAAGGTCCAACTTAAGCGAGATAACAAATAGAGCAAGCCTTCTTGAATAGACACGCCCGTCATGCAAAGGGGAGGTTGAATGGATGGTGCTGTTCTTTACAAATTGAGACTGTTCTATTCAGCATGTAGTGGTTATATGCCCCATTTTTGTGGGTTAAAAAATGGCATGATATATGATATTATTGTTATGCATTGCTTCTATTTCTATATTACAATGTTTTATGCAGCAGTGAATTTGAATGTGTTATGGATATGCAATCATTCAGGGCAAATTTTGCAGACCACTGTGTTTTGTGCATGTAATTATGTAAACTACTTGTCTTGAACTCTCTCCTTCATAAACGACCGTGTAATTATTATATATATCCACATTGAATATTATGTTAAATCTCGATTCAGCTCTAATGTTATGTAATAAGGTTCTATAACATATATGATGAATGCCTTATGAATGTTATCATATGAATATTTGAAAGCTCCTATATTTTTAAAAAATCCCTATTTTTAATAGCTGTCTGCAAAAAAATGGCCTAAAAATTCATCCTGGAAATGCCCCCTTCCCCTGCTGTCCCCGTCCCAGAAACTTGGTGGAACATAGCTAAGTACAGATATCTGTCCTGATCTGACGCTGAATTCACTACGAACTTGAGCTCATGAAGATAGAAAAGGAGGCTGGATACATTCTTAAGATGTAGAGACTAGGTAGGAATATCAGCATTGGCAATGGGCAGAGAAGTTTTTGTTTGCAGCAGTTCACAAACTGAACCCTCTTTCAGTGTGAAACCATGCAACACCAACAAACTCTCTTTGTAGTTGAAACCCCTTGCAAACTGTGGGGAATTGTGATGAATCATTTTCCAAATTTCCTGCTGATAGTGATGGAATGCCACACTGTGGAATGATAGAAAATGAGTATTGGTGCTAGTCATACTTTGTTCTAATCATCATGGGTGGGAATCACATGAAGCTAACATATTTATTCTTGTAGTTGTCTCTATTGTGCAGTTGTATATGTTGAGCTAGAAGAAAAATGAGCACGCCCATTGAAAATTTTCAAATTTCTAAAGAGAAACGTAGGTATGGGTCACCATCAATGAGGAAGATAAACATTGATGTAGCTAGATAAATTCTGTATATGATGAAAGAGACCAAATATGCATGATTCTTCACTTGCTGCCTCCTAGCAACTGCCACCATTTTGTACTTACATGCCCCTGTTTTGGGCATCAATTGAACATTTAAAAAACAATACTGTCATAAAACCAAAAAAAATAAAATAAAAATAATTTTTTTTTTTTTTTTTTTTTTTGATAACTCTATCAATGAAGGATTTATGACGAAATCATGCATCATAATACAGAAGAATGACATTTTTAGGATGTTTTCAGATGCATGTTTATGTCTGTGAATGATGATTGTTGAAGCAAATAGTAAAACATGGATATACATCATAAGAGAAAAAACATTTCATATACTAAAAGAAAGCCACATTTTATTTTTCCTGCAATAAATTTTCAGATAAGTGGATACTTGTTCTTCCTTTCTAGTCATCACGGTTTTCCTGCATTTCAGGATTTGCGAGAAGTAGCTTTATGATTTATTTGTTTGGTTTTTCAGATTGGTGTTATGGTGATGATTCATGGGGATGACAAAGGCCTGGTGTTACCACCGCGAGTGGCACCTCTGCAAATTATTGTTATTCCAGTTCCTTACAAAGATGCTGACACAAATGCAATTCTAGATGCATGTACTGCAACAGTGCAGGCTTTAACGGAAGCAGGTTTTCGCATAGAAGAAGATCTACGAGACAATTATTCACCTGGATGGAAATATTCTCATTGGGAACTAAAAGGTGTTCCTCTACGTATCGAAATTGGTCCCAAGGATCTAGCCAACAAGCAGGTAATGATAAACTCAAAAACCTACATAGCATAACTTGCATTATATGTGTATATATATACACATACTGGCTGGGAACTCCTTTATATTTTGAGATTTCAGCTATTAGATAATGTATATATTATAAGTAGATGTTTTGTAATTAAGTCCTACTTGTTCCCAACTAGGAGCAACTTTAAGGAGTGGATAGCTCGAAGACTAAATTCACTACATGGAGAAAGTGAGAAGTTGGGGTCTCTAACAATCTGTGGTGCTTTCAGCTTCTTTTTCTGGAGATGGTCTGATTTGGGTTTCTATGCATATAGAAAAATTATTTGTTTTGCATAATCTCAAAATATGTACTTGTATGCTATGTTAGCGAATCAAACAAGGCACACATATTTTGTAGAAATTAATTGTATTCTAATTTCTGTTAGATTATGATTTTTAGTTGTTTTAACACACAAATTATGAAGGAAAGTGTACTACCTATCCTATTTTAGCTATACCATCTACTAAAAGTCTACTCATTTTTTAATTTTTCCCTATTGTGCCAACAGGGATACCCATATTTTCATTTCTTTTTCATTTTTTGCCTGTTTTCCTCCTTCACCCTACAATCACAGATATTTATGTCTTGACTACTTACAGTCATGTTAAACATCAAATGCACATTGGTATTGAGAGAGGATTTAGGACAGATTAATGACAGGTATTGGGTATCGAGCTGCTGACCTGAGTCACTGACATGTTCATTTCAGGGACGGGCCAATCATCTCAAGTAGGTGGGTCCATTACACCAAACCGGTCTGCCCTACTAGGAGTAGCCTTAGGGCCTTGATAGGAGAACACTCATCTCTGTGTTTAGAGACAAAATTCACTACATGGACAACTTGAAAACTAAAACACAACATGGTCTCTAATAAGGTGCAGTGCTCACTTCTTCTTTTCTTGGAGACAGTACAAAGTGTGTTTCTATAGAGGAAAATGTATTTGTGTTTCATCTTATCAAATTTCTGCTGTTTGAATTTATTTTCAGCTCAATGTACATGATAAGCCTGCTGAACTCGTTGCAAATTTGCATCCTAATTTCTATTAGGGAAGAGGGTTCAATAGTTGAGTGGGTACCAATACATGTGAATAAAATCCCAATTTCAAAATAAAGTAGGACCAATACATTTGCAACTTTATTCTTAATAATAGTGCATGAGGGCCAATCACCATGCACAATTTTAGCTCCAGCTACTTTGTGTAATAAATCAATTTGAAATATGCTTTTCCTCCAATTAAACATGCCAAATGAAAATGGTGTTATGCTTATGGCAGGGTCATTGACTACATAATGGTGTAATTTTATGTGCCAACAAGGCACCTACATGGCTATGTGCACCTGTCAAATTAGGGTGCACAAATACAAGGACATCTCCCTAGATAATGATTTATTTGTTGTTAACACATAAAGCTGCTCTTCATCAAAGTCTTCATCGTATTTTGTCTATACCATCCATTAAAGGTTGACTTGCATATGGCCTTTTACTCCCGTATTTCTCTTTGTTCATTTCCTTGGATCCGTAGATACTTAAGTCTCGGGGACGGGGGATGGGGTTTCTAGGATGGTAAAAATTTAACAAGATTTTGGGGACTTCACTTCTATTAAAATAATTTATAAAATTCTAATATTTAAATATTTTAAGTTCCAACTTTATTCAATGAAATTTAGGGATTCAAACTTCATTTAATGTTATTTTGGGGGTACTTTTGGGATTAGGGTTCCAGGGTTTGGTAAAATAACAGATTTTTAATAGTAAAAACGTTTGGATTTAAAAAAAAATCAGGGACATCCTTTCAAAGTCCCCAAAATGTTCAGAATGTACCCAAAATCTAGGGGCATGCCCCTGTAACACTACTTGGATCTTACCAAGCCTCAACTGTGACACCTAAAATTTTCATTAACTAGTTGTTTTTGCAAAAAGACTAAACATCTATGATTTAAGTGACATACCGCCAGTTTCATTTAGGTTGCTTTGGTATACTCATGCACACCATTTCTGTGATGTACTTAGAGACTAAGTACAGGTAGGGTTCTGTCATTCAGGCAAAGCAATTGCTACATGCAGATTGGTAAAACAGTGATGTTTAGGGCAAGAACATATATTTGTAACCCGTGTCTCATTTTCATTTGCTTTATATTTTCTAAGGACAACAGTATAAAATACATTTATCCCACAATTATTTCAAGTTAGAAGTGATATTCGAATTATTAATAATTTGTAATTTTAACAATCAGTTCTCAAGAACATTTGGGTTTAGCCCTTATATTATGGTCACAAAGTATGTGTTCAAGCAATTGGAGGAGAGCCGGAGAGAGGAAATACAACACAATTTTCAAATTCAGCAGAAGAAAGCACATTGACATGATCCATGACAACTCATTATAACATGCTAAAGTTTCTTATTGGTTTTGGGATTTGTGAAGCCGTGTGGAAGCATGTGCCCGCAATGGAGTCCTCATGGCAGTTATTGTGAAGTCCTCTAGGCTTCTTTGGGTCAAGTCCTCAAACTCCATTAGTCATTAATTTCTGTGTTTTGTTGATCCCTACAAAGCATTGACTTATTTGAAATCCATGAGACCTCATTGTATATAAATAGTTGAGTCCTCAAACTCATCGAGGAATTTCTTTAGTGAATTTGTTTGTTTTTTTGAGAATTTTGATGGTACGGTTAATTGCTTTAAATGTATTATTGTTGTTGGTTTTGGATAGTAAGTGTATCATATGAACTTCATGGGGTGCCCGTCTTCGAATGTGCCATGGTGATGGTCTAATTCAACTCTAGGCCAATTGGCTGTTGGTTTATTATGCCAAGAGATGTTCCTGCAATGGCAGCCAGGTAGTGTAATGGTGTGAGCTGTTCACTTTTATCCTTGACATTAACTTTGATATCCATTTGACCATCACATGGCAATTCATCCTTGAATTTGACATCAATTTGACCATCACTTAAATGTTTCTTTTTTCGTGGAGAAGTCAATCAAAAATAGTAATATCTTGGCCTAGACTGTGCGGAAACGACCTAGACCCCTTTGTACCAGGCCTGGTATGTACCAGGTACGGGTACAGGTATGTACCGGGTGCACTGTGGGTACGTACCCACAGAGTACCCACAGTTTTTTTTTTTAAGTGCAAAAAAATAAATAAAGCACTATTATTATAAATTGTTAAATTATTATTATTCGGTTATGCAATTATATGCATGTAGGGTTTTCTGCACAGATATTAAAACCACAATATTCTGTAATCAAACAGCGTGGTGTACTTATCCATAGATGACACAAAACTGGTTTCTTCTGGAAATCTTTTAATGCTCAACAGATTATGTTTTGTCCAACACCACAAATATAATCGAGTGGATGCCATGTGTATGTCAAGTGCCAAAGTTATTAAATGCTTGCTTTTGGCTATCAAATGCCTCATGGAACGTATAAAACAAATGTAATTATTTATCAAATATATTTTCATATGGAACGTATAAAACAAATGTAATTATTATCAAATATATTTTCATTTTGCACAGTTAAATATATTCTTAGCTTATGTATCTATGCCATTGCTCTTCTTTAGTTTTATATTTTAAATGTAGTTATGTGAACAATTTGTTTTAGCAGGATAGCTTAGTAAATATAGTATGCTTTCATGATATTTTCATTCTTAAACAAGGGCTAGGAATTTTAGTGGCTTATTTTTATGAATAAAGTTAGCTTGTTATTTTTTAAGGGCTATGAAGAAAGTTTAAGTAAGATTTGTAAGTGGTTGGTGAGCTTTTATTAATTCGAATGGTTTGTGGGTTCTTAGTATTTGCACGGCAATGTAATTAATGATTTAGAAATTTTGTATTATGTTATTAACTATTATGTTTTGAACATTATGAATCAATACAAACTCAAGTCTCAATTCTCAAAGTATGGGAAATTTGTTTTCATGTTCTATGAATGATTGTAAGTTGTATGAGTATTAAATTTCAATAAGTATGCAAATGCTTCTTTATATATATATATATATATATATGTATATAAAACGTACCCAAAAGTGTACCGTACCCGAAGTTTTTAAAAATTTGCTGTATCAGCGTACTGTACCCGTAGCCGTACCGAAACAGTCTAGATCTTGGTTATATGGTAATGTTTGGGCCCCTTTTTTTCCTGAATATTGTCTTTTGAGTCCAACACAGTAATGCAGCTAAAATGATGCCTTTTACCACAAATCAGTGGGAAATCAACAGAGAATGTAATAAAGTTATAAATCAATGTGGTATGTGAAAAATCTTGATAAGAATCCTGCAATAAATATCTATCGGCATATTTTACACACACACATATATATATTTATTGTAATATATTTGTTTTTTAGTTTCATTTTTTTGTATACTTAATATATTAGCATAGATATCTCTTAAATACAGCTATCTAAACTACGGCGAGAGATATCAATTTTGAGGCGCCTATATTGGATTTGTCACACAGGTTAGATATGTGCCTTGACCATTTCTTTGTACAATTTGCTTATAATTTCTCTTTATCTGTGGCTTGATTTGATTTCCTCCTTATTGTCAGTTTTCTCCTTGTCTATCTCATTGACTATGGTGCTCAACTCTTTATCTTCATTTGAATGACACTTCTTAGTTGACCTTTTCAATGATGACAAGAAATTCCCCAGCTGTGGGTCTATTTGTCTTTGGCCAACAGTGTTGAACACAGCCAAGGATGTGGTATTATCATGCTTGTGTGTTATATAATACGCATAGTTTAAAAATTTGAGGTTTTTACAGGTAAACATTTTGATATCTATATCTGGAATCGACTGTGTTATATCTTATTTCAAATTTCCAGATATAGATCAAAGCACAGTGTTGTTGTAGGATATGCTGTTATTTGTCGGGACCTAAGTGTGTGTCATATGAGCCAAATGTTCAATATGCAACTACAATGGACATATCTCTGCACTGAGTGTATTTTATAAATTGTGTTCCCTGAAGAACATGGCAAGGACACTTATCCCGAATATATGAAAGTTGATAATCCATATCATGTAAATTACATTTGATTTTGAAGAATTTTGACAGAACCAATGTTAGACATGAGAAAATCAAGCTTGTTCAGGTGACATGAGAATACCGAGTTTGTTAGACCATAGATCATTGTGAATCTTGTTGATTGCTGTTGCCTGAAGACTCGCATGCATGTTTATGTGGACATTGTACTGCCCATAATATAAATTTAGTGGTCCTCAAAAAGTAATTGATGATGCTAAAACATACATTCTCATGATCCGGACATAATGCAGGTCTTACTGGATTTTCTGGTAGGCTCTATTAAATAGCAAAAAAGTGAAGGTTTTTTCACACAGTTCACAATTTGTGTGTGTTTGCTGGTCTGCACTTATAACATGCAATGGGATTTATTTCCACATGGTGTGTTAGGCTCTTTTAATTTTTTTCTGGTGTTTCAAAAATCTCCATAAGTGGCTATAGTGCTGTTTAGTTTCTAGATAAATAGTTGCTGCAATGCACTGATAATTTTTGGTTTTGGTATCATTATAGATAATCTCTGAAAGGTAATCTTGCTTAAAGCAGCATTTTGTATCTCCTGTTCTTTGTAAATTGGAGGTTTGTTTCGACATATCTATACCCTCTTTGTATGTGCACATCAAGCTTGTTTTCCTTTTCTGTTCTCAAAACGTTTATGCGTATGTAACCCTCAAACACCACCGACTAAAGTCATTGTTTTGTAAATTTTAAAATCTTTAATCTGGTTATTTCTTCACAAAGAAACAATCCATAATATTCTTCTATATTCATCTGTGCGAGCATATTTTTGTCCAGCATTTTGGATCCGACTCCTTTCCTCTGAAGATGGATCCAGCAGGCGGATCCTAAACATTGGACAAAAATATGCTCACATAAAATCGCTGTTGTTTTGCTTGAGCGTTATTTTTATTTCTTTCTTGTCAAACTAGTATTAGAGTTGATTTACATCATACATGTCAAATATGTGTTTTTAGTTATGATAAATTACCATACCTAATTTCTTACAGGTTCGAGTTGTTCGTCGAGACAGTTTTGCGAAAGAGGATGTTCCTTTAGATCACTTGACCAAACGTGTTGGAGAACTTTTAGAGGAGATTCAAAATAACATGTTTGAAAGGGCAAAGCTTAAAAGGGATTCATGTATTAAGAGAGCAGTGAGTTGGGATGAATTTATGTGTGCCCTTAATGACAAAATGATGGTTCTTGCACCATGGTGTGACGATCCAGTATGATTTTTTTTCCCCTTTCACACTTTCCTAGCTGGAAGAGCATTTTAGTTTAAGCAATACCTGTTGCTCTAATATTTATTTCGTTTTTATAAGGGCTTCTCTTGTTTTGGATTTCTGTTGTGTTCTTTACAGTTCGAAAAATATCTATCTAGTTTCGTAGCTGCCGTGCGGTTGAACTTGAATATTTAGTATGTGGAATCTGTTGGAAAAGATAATGCTATATGGTTAATAGGCACCCGGAGAAATCACGGATCTTATTTTTCTTTTACTTTTTCAAAATTAATTTTTGGCTTGACAATTCAAACTTTGACCTGGAGAATACTAGTCATGAAACATGATGATTTGAGGAAGACAATTTTAGGAATGCTTGTATGCAATTTTCAATTGATGTACACTCTTTGTTAACATAGTTTAAATAGATTTGCTAGGGTAAGGGTGTTCTGGCTGGATAAGACCAAGCACACGAAATTCCTTCGCTAGAATGATTTACATGTAGTTAGTGAGGCTCTAGTGAAATTGACTAAATATACATTTAGAATATTTACAATGATCTAGATAAATACAAGTACTCTCCGATGGTGATTTTTATCATACCCTTCCCACTTAGAGGAACTTGTTACCAAGTTCAATGGAAAAATCAAAACTGCCTTGTCTGTCATGCCTATAATTTAGGAACAATCAAACCGGCTAAGAATATTGCTTTTTTGTTTGAATAGACCTGTACACAACACTAAACAAGCAAGATCTAAAGGGATATTTAAGCATTACATTTAAGTCTTCGGTTGTGTTACAAAAGATATAAAGTCAACCGGGTTTTCCATGTCAAATGGTATTGGAAACATCTTAATTGACCTCTCAAGCTTGTTTATTGAAAAACCAAATTCATGGGTTACTTGAGGTGTTGCAGAAAACAAGGTATGAGTAATTGGATGGTCTAAGCTTATGTGGTTGCTCAAAACAATCTAATGGCCTGAATGGCCGTGATGGACCCACCGGCCTTAATGGGGTAGAAGGATCCAATGTTCTAACTAGGGAAAATGGACCAAATGGCCTAAACAGGGTCTGCGGACCCATTGGCCCAAATGGGCTTGAGGGCCCAAACAAGGCAAAAAAGACGAGGTCTACAAAGGGCTAGACAAGGTTAGAGGGTACATTAGTTATTAACGTTTAAGGCCGCATGTTATGTTTTCACGTTGAATTTGCACTTTGAGTTAGATAAAGTCTATTTTCACCATTGGATCAAGAAAGCCATAAAGGTTTCCCTAATCTATTAGGATGGGTCCGCACTCACAACTCGAAGAGGATTCATTTACCAAGTTTTTGAAGTGGAGAGGAGGAAGAGCAAGAGTGTAGCGACATGTTGCTAGGGGCATCAATTCTCATCTGCCCCATCAGATGTTTTAAATTTATGTTTCAAGCTGCGTTAAAAATAGTAAAAGATTTCTTTTGTTTTTAGGTAGTTCTTTCGTAGATTTGTGAAAGGCTTTTATTCCTTGCACTTCTTATCACCTTGCATATGTTAACAAATATGTCCTCAAACGCAATATTCCAGACTGCATCAGTTTTATGATATCAAGAAGAGGCACTTTCAGTTGGGGGTGGGTTGCCTGCCCTATTCATGTGATGTTTGGTGTATCAAGAAACTCGGCCCATTGTTCCACTTAACGCATTACAGCTGTTCTTATATCCCCACATCTTGTCTACCACGTTACCACAAGTGCATATTGTTTGGATCGAGGTCTTCACACGATTGGCATTACATTGACTAAGTTTCAATCTGCGGACCCATTGGCCCAAACGGGCTTGAGGGCCCAAACAAGGCAAAAAGACGAGGTCTACAAAGGGCTAGACAAGGTTAGAGGGAACCTCTAGGGTACATTAGTTATGAACGTTTAAGGCCGCATGCTATGTTTTCATGTTGAATTTGCACTTTGAGTTAGATAAAGTCTATTTTCACCATTGGATCAAGAAAGCCCTAAAGGTTTCCCTAATCTATAAGGATGGGTCCGCATTCACAACTCTAAGAGGATTCATTTACCAAGTTTTTGAAGTGGAGAGGAGGAAGAGCAAGAGTGTAGCGACATGTTGCAAGTTTACTTCAGTAGATTCCATTGTAAGGAGTGAAATCCTAAGAGGTTATCCCCCAAGTGGGGTTTCTATTGCTTAGTTTCATTTCAATGTTGCATGAAGTTATTGTTGTAGTGTTTGGGTCTTGGATGTTGAAGGGTATTTTTGCGAGTTATCAAGCATTGGTGAGTGGGGTTGTAAGCTCCCAAACTCCCTTTCTAAGCTTCATAACATGGCCCAAGACCTAAACGCCCGAAGATAGCCCCAGGTTACCTAAGTCCCTAAATCCTAGACCATGTTCTAACAAACCCAACCTAGCCCTAGTTGGACTTGCCTCTACCCAACGTAGGGTTCCCCAACCCAAGATCCTCCTAGCCTTGTCATGGCAAGGTTGACTCGATTGGCTCCTTCTTAGTCTCATATCCGACCCATCCTAGCCAACTCAAACACAAGTTGCCCAAAAGGTTTACGACCCCGACCCTCCTAACTTAAGCAAAAGTTCGGTAGGTTCCTAACCCACAACTTAGGATCTAAGTCCAAAATTTTTAGTTCGCAAGGGGTCCCCAAACCTTGGCTCCCAAAAATCTATGAGTTGGGAAACTCCCTATTACCATGCCTAGGCTCTAAGCTTAGGTTGAATACTAACTTGCGTGAGATTCCCCAACCGTGGATACCCTCTTGCACGAGGCGAGAGGACCTTGACCCGACCCACAAAGTCCTTCCGAGCTCTACTCAACCCGCTCGACCACATGCACCCATAGAAAAATGCAAGCTTGACATATAATAAATTAGGGAAAAGTTGATGCCATTAACTCCAGATTCAAAACCAAATTCGATTAAGTTCCTCACGGTAACAATACACCAGCCTTGATGTTTTCAAGCAAGGGAAAAGTGAGTCATTTACATACAATATAATGTCCTTTCTTATACATATAGGGATTCAAATGAAAGCTTGACGAATCACAGTAGATATACGATGAGTCCTTACCATTTCCTTCATGCAAAAATAGGCAACGTATGATAGATTTGGTTAGAGACTCGAAGCTTAATCACAACTTGCACAAATAAATTCTTCAATAAGCACACAATAATAATCTTCTTTTATGGATTGGTTTTGTTCATTCAAGATTACATATTTATAGGGACATGATCTCCTATGAATAAGCAGTCAACAACTAATAGACATCCCTATAATCACTCCTTTCCTATTTATTGAGTTGTTGTAAACCACCTCACATACAAACATATATCTATCTAACATATCCCACCTATTTTATCTTGTGAGTTATTATTACAACAAACATAACAATCTCACATAATTAATTTACTCATTACCCGTGTGGAACATTAATTAACATTTTCCCTAACATTGCCCCCTTTAGTGTGGACATGGTAGAAAAACAATCACACTTCTCAACTGCAGCGAGATGCCTGTGCTTGCTTATGATCTTGGTCTACAACTCAAACTGAAGGTAGAGAAAGAACTCATCAACCTCTCATCAACCATGCACTTTGTTGGGAACTCATCTAACCAGACTAGTGTGGGAACCACGAATAGGAATTCTACATCTGTTCAACCTTCACAAATGGTTTTCACAGGATGACCACTAACCTAGGTATGAACAAGGACACACACATCTGTTCATCCTCTTCAAGTATCATGATGTTGAAATACACTGTGCCCTACTACATTTTTCCATTAGGGGATTACATCAGAATTATGCTCACTTATTGTAAATGTGAACAACAATGTACTTCTATTCTTATTCTCAATCACACCAAACTGAAATACAATAAATGAGGACTAAGTCCTCATCACCTCCTATAGCCTTTGGGCGCGATCATTATTACTCGATCTCACATAACATAACTGGTTTCCATTGCCACTGGTCCCTAGTCTCGGCATTTGTTGTTTCTGCGCAGTTTATTCACCACTACTGCATTGTGCGGTCCCGTCGCTAGCAGTTTGCAAGAGGATGCTGATTGTCCTCCAGCCTTAGTTGCCTCCATCCTCCAATTTAATGCTGCTAGCTCTGCTGGATGTCATCACGAGGCTCATGTGTTTGTTGTTTGTGGAGAAAACCCTTCCATAGGGTTGACATGCATATTTTGATTTGAATGTCGGGATGCTTGAAAATGTGTCCAGTACAAATATAATTTTGACAATCATGATTAGCACTCATTTTTTTAAGAAAAGATACTAAAACACCCTATTTGAATAATTTTGAATATAGACAAAACTAGATTTGTAATGAAAATTAATTACAAATCCATTGACACTTAACAAATATCTAAACAAACCTATACATGGATACAAGATTGGCTCTTCCTTTATTTTAAACATCATGCCTCTAAACATTTGTGGGACTTTACAAAACTTTAAACTAGTACCATACACTACCTATCTACTCAACAAACAAGTAAAAGACTGCAACAATTATACAAAAGTGATTATAACTTGCACAAGTATTGAGCATGACTTTGGCTAAGTACATGGCAGCTTTGAAGAAATGGAGGCACAAATTAATACATGGAAATAAGGGCAATGATTGTGTCTGTTTGCAAAACCATGGGTGGAATGTCGAGCTCGAAATACAAATGAGTGTTGACAGTTGGAAGTGCCGACATCTGTTAGGGTTGGATGATCTCCATGGCAGCCTTGCTGGTCGCGTATGCTGCAAACCCAGGAGAGAGGACGAGTTCTGAACAGAACAGTATCAGATTGGCATTGAAAGAGCTGTCAGGAGGACAGAACAACACACAAATACATGATATTTGAGATAGCAGGTGAAGAAGAATAAAACTTTGAATGAATACTGCTCGGGTCTGCTAGTCTATAATGTCCCTAGGTGAGACCCAGAGAAACTGACCAAGATTCAATCCAATACTGACTTGAATGCAATCAGGTTGAGTTTGATGTTGATAACAATATAGTGCATAATGCATTGTAAAACCGTCTGCCATTGCAAATTGAAACTTAGTCAATGTAATGCCAATCGTGTGAAGACCTCGATCCAAACAATATGCACTTGTGGTAATGTGGTAGACAAGACGTGGGAATATAAGAACAGCTGTAATGCGTGAAGTGGAACAATGGGCCGAGTCTCTTGATACACCAAACATCACATGAATAGGGCAGGCAACCCACCCCCAACTGAAAGTGCCTCTTCTTGATATCATAAAACTGATGCAGTCTGGAATATTGCGTTTGAGGACATATTTGTTAACATATGCAAGGTGATAAAAGTGCAAGGAATAAAAGCCTTTCACAAATCTACGAAAGAACTACCTAAAAACAAAAGAAATCTTTTACTATTTTTAACGCAGCTTGAAACATAAATTTAAAACATCTGATGGGGCAGATGAGAATTGATGCCCTAGCAACCCTTAAAAGCTCATGTTTTCCATCTCGAATGAACCTACTCTGATACTAAATGATGAATTTGCTCAGAGACTCAGAAGCTTAATCACAGTTTGCAGAGATAAATTTTTCAATAAACACACTAATAATTTTCTCTTATGCATTGATTTTGTTCATTTTGGATTATATATTTATAGGGATATGATCTCCTATGAATAAGGAATCAACAACTTATAGACATCCCTATAATCACTCCTACTTTCATATTTACATGAGTTGTAAACCACCTCACATACAAACATAAACCAATAACAAACATACATCTAACTTATATATCTTACCTATTTTATCTCGTGAGTTATTACAACAAACGTCACAATCTCACATAATTAATTTACTCACTATTCATGTGAAGCACTGATTAACATTTTTCCTAACAACACAATTACTGTAACAACATTGAGAGTTTGAAATACGATAATAATTCTTTACATAACTCCAAAATAATTCCAAGTTTACGGACATAACATTAAAACCTTCAATGTCGTAATTAAAAGCCATGAACAAAAAAGGGAAACTCTAAGCTCCATCAAACAACACTAACAACCAAAAATTACTCCAAAAGTGCTATACAAAAGCTCCAAATATGCCAAAAAAGGGTGTTTGCCACCTAATCATATTGGTATGATTGCGTAGGGGATGTTATCCAACCCCCAGGAAAGGGGCTGATAATCATGAAACCATGTGGCTAAAGAAAGGATGTTCGCCACCCAATCCTTATGTAGGGGATGCTAGCCAATCCCCAAACCAAGGGCCGACAATCATGAAACCAAACCAAACATAAGGTAGAACAATGGATGAGGGTTTTGGGAGGTTGCTAACTCAACAAAATAACTTGTGTTACATAGGTAAGAACTTATCTCACACACATGCTCATTTCAATCACAATATAAATCCCATAGACAAAATTGCAGTAAATCTTGAGGCATGCCAAAAAGGAGGGAGGGACACATTGTTCTAAAATAGTAATCATATGCATCATACTCAATAGCCAAGCATAATTTTATCCAACAATTACACCTTGTACCACCCAAAGGAATAGGGAAGAGTGGTTCACACAACTTGTCCAACAAGTCTCACTTCAAACCAACATGAGAAGACCTCACCTACACGATAAGAAAGGGGAGAACTGACCCATACGAGTCTCACTTCTTTCCCTTGAGCTTGTCCAACAAGTGCTCAGCACCTTCAACTTCCACAAAAACACCTATGCCTAGCCCAAAATCGATGGCATAATTTGCTTAAATAAATCCAAGTAAAAACAGCACGCTATGGCTGTTAAAATACACTAGAAAACCAAGGAAAAAGGAAAGGGGGGGTCGAGAGCGGCGGTAAGACGGAAGGTCGGAAGGTTTCGCCCACTCACCTATGCACCTGTTCCGCCGCCGAGATGAGATATATGATAGCTCTAACACCATGATCAAGTTATGCTGCCGATGCGTTCCAACATTGTTTATGCACCTATGTCCGCCCCTCGATCAAGGGCCCGCTACTCTGGATAGGGACTCTATATATGGTATGGGGGAGTATGAAGATCTGATCTCGGATCTTCAGGCAGGGTGCCCTAGTAAGTAAAACCTATGGCTAGATATTTGAACCTTTCCCTTTACAAAACTAGTCAAAAGAAAATCTTCAAACAAGCCAAAACAACTTTTGCCAATGAAGTAAGAAGACAAGTATATTTATACAACAATAAAAGTGGGCATGTTAGATTTTCCATGTGTAGAATTCTTACCTTGGACCACCAAAATTCTCCCCTCTCTCTACCCTTTCCACTCCCCTTATCCAATGCCAAAGCTATAAAAAGCGAGTGAAATCAAAAGAACCCCCAAACAAGCATAAGCTT
Organism: Taxus wallichiana var. yunnanensis; assembly: GCA_018340775.1. NCBI lineage: Eukaryota > Viridiplantae > Streptophyta > Pinopsida > Cupressales > Taxaceae > Taxus > Taxus wallichiana. The sequence goes on from CM031235.1 coordinate 518,314,842, forward strand.
GCACTATTTATAGAAATACCAATCAGACCCTTCAACCAATAGGTTTGAGATTCTTGGCATTCCTCTTTCCTAAGATCCTCCCACCTCTCTTACAAGCCATTTTCAAATACAATAAATTTCCCTTACAAACCCACATGGCCTTCTTACACCCAATTTAGGCCTCTTACAAAATTAATTACATTCCACATGGCTTTCTTACTCTCAACCACTCCTTACAACTCTCCCATCCCATACATAAAGGTTAGCAACATGTTAGGTAGCACTTCTAGAGCTTGTGCTATGTTAGAGCACTGCTGCGCTATACCCTTAACCTAAAATATGTATTGGGATGTGTGGCTGATTTGTGGCTAGAAAAACCTTTTACTTATTCAAATTGTTGGTAAGGTTGGTGTATGGAATAACCATAGCCTAAGTAGAATATATAGAAGAGGTAGTGGGTAGTATTTGGATATCATATTGCATATTCTGTTCTTATTGTAAGGTTGTGGAGGTTGCCCCCTCGAAGTTGCTCACCAAATATTTCTAGTATTCTCAAGCGCTACTCCCAATCATATTGTGTGGATTTGTTTTGTTCTACTCCCAAACATTTGTGTGCATTTGTTCCTGTTCTGCTCTTACTATTGCAATTATTGTGATTGTTTTCCTCATATTGTGATATCGATGTATCTATCTAAGTAATTTCATTACAAGATCCCAAGCCCTAGAAAATTTAAAGGGGATTGTTTATGTGTAAAATACTTGACCTTACAATTACGTCCAATTGCAAATCTATTTTGCCACTTCGGTTGGGCGCAAGGGTCAAACTAGTCTCTTACTTGGTCAAAATAAACCTTTAGAAAATTCCGAAGGCAAGGGCATGCGAAGTTTAACTATATGTTAAGGCTACAGGTCCAACCTTCAACACAAAATACCACAACTAGCTATATAGTAACAAGTTGAAAACCTTGTGAAACAAGATTTCAATATTACAAGGTTGTTTCATGGATTTTCAAGGGTCAATTTTGATAGTGGATTGAAATCATGATTGTGAGCAACTCGATATCCCCATCTTTAGCCACCATGTCACTGCACACTCGGTGCACATATCCATCATGCACATGTAATCAATGTAAAAATCAATTGAAGCATAAAAATTCTTGCACGAGTATATAATATGTAAAATCAATATAGGCATCTTGTCCCTCAAAAGATGAACAAATTTTTGTTCGATAAATGAGTACAATATAATAGTAATAAACATGAGAGACACAAATTGGGCCTCACATCCCTTTTCCCTTATTAAGACTTCCTCATGAAAGTCATTCATAAAGGTGGAGATATTGGAATTGTAGTGGTGCAACATCCTCCCATGTCATAGTGGTGTCATCATACCGATCCCACTAGACCTCGGTATGCCAATATAAAAACGTGGTACAAAGTTCACCAACCGTCTTCCTCTACCTGCAAGCTTGTCCAATCTAAAACATGTGAAATATCATGTACATATCTCCCGAGAATAGATATTTGAAAAACATCACATACATGAGATAGATTAGGTGGCAACGTGTCCTCCCATGTCTTAGCGCCTCATTGGACCACGGTGTGCCAATATACGAACATGGTCCAAAGTTCGCTTGGTATTATGCTTGACTTGCAATGTCGTCCAATCAAAAACATGTGAAATATCAAGTACATATCTCCTCGGAACAAATATTTGAAAAATATCATGCATGCAAGCTAAATTAGGTGGCAGGTGACCTCCCATGTTGTAGCGATCTCATCATATTTGTTCCACTTTGAACCTTGATGTGCCACTATACAAACATGGTCTAAAATTAGCCGCTTGTCTCCTCTACCTGCAATGTCATTCAATCTAAACCATGTGAAATGATTTCTATAGATCTCCTCAAAACAAATTGTGCATGCAAGGTGGCAAGGCTTGGCTATAAGTCCAATCGTCTCCGAAATCAAGAACGAAATTACAACTCGAGGTGCAAGATTAGATTCTTTTCTGTGATGTATTCGGCTCTTATGCAGGTTTTCTCACGAAATCACCTTATTGCCAACAAAGAAATGCCGATCCAGCCTATTGGCATCAACATATTTTGTTTGGTTATCTTGCGCTCCGTGAAGGCTTTATCTGATAAGGACAAACTAATGCTCTATGTTCTGCAACACCAATAATAATTGTCCTTAATCTCGTCCAACTCAATGGTGTCCTGCATGGCCCACCATATAAGGCCTAGTATGGTGCCATCTCAATTGAGTTGTGATAGCTGCTGTACTTGAACTCGATCAAATACAGACAGTCGTCCCAACTGGGCTGTTGGTCCATGACCTACATTCACAACATATCCCCCAAAACTTTGTTCACCCATTTTGTTTGTCCTTTTCTCTCAGGATGATAAGCTTTACTCAAGTTGAGCTGAGTGCTCAATGCTTCTTTAAGAGTAGTTTAAAAACTGGAGGATGAATAGACATGATCCTTGTCAGAAATGATATTGTGCAAAAACTTTTCCGCTGTCACTGTGTTTGCTTTATGTTGATAGGATGGAGGAGGGAAACCGACAATGAAGTCCATGGAGGTTGTGTCCCACTTCCACATTGGTATGTCTTGAGGGCAAAAAGACTTGTGACATGTTGGTGTTTTGTCGCGACCCTCTGCACTCAAGACAACAAGCCACAGAGTTTATAATACCCCGTTGCAATCAGCTTGACATTATAGATTGGATACAACATCCGTAAGCCTACATAAATCTTCTTCACCCGAGGGTGTTTCAAATAAGGAGCTTGATCAGCCTCCAAGAACACCAAATTGTCAAGACCACCTGAATTAGGTACATAAATGCACCCCTTGTGATGCAACAACCATTTGCCTCCAAAGAGTAGCCCACATATTTGCCTCCAACCTTTGTGACTCAACTATCTATCAAACCTCATAATAGAAACCTTTGTGACTCAACTATCTATCAAACCTCCTAATAGAAATTGTTGTTAGAAGTTGCTTAAGAATTTTGCTGCTCAAATATGTCCTCGAATCCTTGTTGTCAATTGGTGTTGCCTCCTTCTCAAGGCATCAACAACCATGTTCTCCTTCCCTTTTATTTATGGGATATCAAAGTCATAATTTTAGAGGAACTGCATCCGACATCCTTGACATGTTGAGGTTTAATTGAGTGAAAATTTGCTATAGACTCGGTATTTAGTCTTCTATAGGAATGGATACCATAATTAAAATCTATGCCATCTTAAGAGTACACAGACTATTGTCACAAGCTCCAAATCGTATGTGAGGTAGTTAAGCTTGTAATCCTTTGACTTGCATGATTTGAACACAATCATGTGTTTCTCTTGCATGAGAGCAACCCCATGTCCTACAAATAAGTGGTAGTGCACACCGCACCACAAAATCTATGTTCTGATTATATATTTGTAAGTATCAGTGCACTGGTAAGACACACTTAAAGCGTCTGGTAGGCCTTCTCACATTTCTCTGTCCATTCAAACTTCTTTCTTTTCTGCAGAAGGAAAGTGATAGGATGAGCAATGCAAGAAAATTCTTGCACAAATCTACTTTAGTAACCTGCCAAACCCATGGAACTCTTGACATCTTGAGGTTTAGATTAGTGAAAATGTGCTAGAGACTCAAGTATTTAGTCTTCTATAGGAATTGTGCCATAATCAAAATCTATGCCATCTTAAGAGTACACAGACTATTGTCACAAGCTGCAAATCGTGTGTGAGGTAGTTAAGCTTGTAATCCTTTGACTTGCATGATTTGAACGCAATCATATGTTTCTCCTACATGAGAGCAACCCCAAGTGCTACAATAAGTTGTGCACACCGCACCACAAAACCTATGTTCTGATTAGGTATTTGTAAGTATCAATGCATTGGTAAAACACTCTTAAATAGTCTGGAAGGCCTTCTCACATTTCTTTGTCCATTCAAACTTCTTTCTTTTTTGTTGAAGGAAAGTGATAGAATGAGCAATGCTAGAAAATTCCTGCACAAATCTACTGTAGTAACTTGCCAAACCCATGAAACTCTTGACTTGTGACACTAATGGGTGCTTACACTCCGTGATAACACAACCTGAGATGATTCGTCCAAGGTACTGGGCCTTGATTTTGAAAGAAGGAACATTTGGCTAGATTGCCAAACAACCTATGTTCACACAAAACTTGGAAGATCTATCGCAAATGATCGCTGTGCTCCTCATCTATGTGTGAGAAAATCAGGATTTTGTATAAGAAGACTAATACAAAGTGATCTAAGGTCTCAAAGATGGCGTTCATTAGATTCACGAATGTTTCCAAGGTATTGGGTAGCCCAAATGGTACAACCAGAACTCATAGTGTCCATAACGTGTTTGGAAAATAGTCTTGTGGATAATTGCCTTGGTGATCCTTAGCTGGTGATACCTTGATATTAGGTTGATCTTGGAGAACACACTAGCTCCTTGCATTTGGTCAAACAAATCATTGATCCTCAACAAAGGATAATGGGTTTTCACGGTTAGTTTGTTCAATTGGATGCACAACCAAAGGGACTCATCCTTATTTACAAAAATAATGGTTGTTCCCCAAAATGAAACACTAAGACAAAGGCCCTTGTTGATAATGAGTGTATAGGACTAGTCATCTTATACGGTGCCTTGGAAATAAGCTCGACTCTTGACACAAGGTCGGTCCTAAAATTTATGTCTCTCTGTGGGGGCAATCCAAGGAGCTCTCTAGGCAACACATTGGCAAATTTTCAAAGAATGGGGTAGTCATCCAATCCAAGGTAACCCCCTCAGAACCATGATGGCAAACATTTGACATCCCTTTCGCATTCTCTGCTTGAGCTTCATAGTTGAGATCATAATAAGGGACACGTCTCTGAACTTTTGAAAGAACAATTACGATCCCAAGATCTTTGCAACACTTAGTGACCTTATTGCAATAATGCATCTTGGCTTAATGTGAGTAAAGCCAATTCATGCCCAACACTACCTCATCACAATGGAATGATGCATTGATCCAAGGTGCTAGTGAAGACTCCCAAGTCTAACTTGCAACAACTCACAAAAGAATTAACCCACATTCAAGTTGCAGATACCAACTCAACATCCCAATGGTGTGGGACCATTCTTGGAAGTAGCCTTCATCGATTCATGATTGAACGATAAAAAAGAAACAAGATGCTCTAGAATCAAACAAAATAGATTTCGGGACACCATTAATTATACTTATTGTCTCAATAACTATCGCCTGGTGCGCAGCCTGCTGTTTTTACACCACTGCATTCATCTTGTGTGTATGACCATTGTGGTCCATTGTCTGCTTCAATTCCGTGCCTTTTGTTCTGTGGCAGATGTAGCCCTTTGAGGGCATCCTCTAACGAATTGATCTAAACCGCCACATAAAACAAGCTCCATGGGTCTGATCCTGTCTTGATGGAGCCTCGTTGGCACTTGTAAATTTTGTACTGATGGTCCCAAAAGGCCATGCTATGACCGACTATTGAATTCATATAGTCTAATGTCCTTCCTTTGCTATTTCTTGTCTTTGTTTTGCCCTTAGCCTTGCCATCCTCGCTCGTTTCTCTTTGAGCCTCCTACAAAGGGAAGTGTCACTACTACTACTCTTGATGTTGATGTGTGGTGGTTGAGGAGTTAATTGTGGAGGTCAAAGTCTTCCTGTAGTCGAGGGCATTGCACCCTAGACCTAGAGTCTTGCTGTAGTTGGATCTTTCCTCGAATCTGCTCTCTCTCCTCTCAGGTCTTTCCCGTCCTTTGCAAGCTATGCCTTCTCCACTTCGATCTCCAAGGTCTGTGGAGAGAGAAGGCAAACTACTCCGACTAAGTTAGTGTTCATTCCCTAGATGAGACAACTCATTCGCAATTTCCATCTTGCAAGCAATATGTATACTTGTAATAGTTCTAGGAATCGACTCTTATATTGAGCCAGTATGATATTCCCTTTTCAAAGGTTGTGGAACCTGTCCACACGTCTCTGCCCAAAATGCTCAGAAAAATATTGCAGTTCGAAGTGGTCTGCAAAAACTTCCCTGTGATGGTCTCCATGTCTAGGTGGAGTTGTTGCTTCTCATGCTTCCACCACACCCTTGTTGCTCCCCTCAAGTGGTGAGTGCCAATTTTCATAAGTACAAAGCCCAAAACACCTGCCCATAGTAACCATCCTTGCCTCAACCTCGAATGCATTAGTAGCTCCAGAAAAGATTCAGAGGGTTTAGCATCAAGAGCACCTGAATTAGGTCTCTCATATGTGACCAGCGAGGATGAGGTTCTTCAAATCTCTTTGTGTGAGACCTCTCTATCTGCATGCTCTTATCAAGGGTTCCAAGACTTCTTAGTGTGTGATATTGGTCTTTGAACTACCCCCATTGTTTGTTGTAATGCTTGTAAAATTTGTGCCCCCATTTCCACTAGTGCTGCCTGTTGCTTTAGTGGCAGGATATGTTAGGACTCTTCTCGTTGAGTATGTTTGCCTACTATGCAAGACATATTTGCACGATACAAGGCAAGAGTGAGCTCACTGTGGAAGAAAAAGGTTAACTGAAAACATTGCCTAGTGTTCTCGATGTTGAAACTGTGTTCAGATACTAGGTGTCATGCCCATCATGCCCATAATTTAGACATAATAAAATTGGTTAAGAACGTGGCAACTTTTTTTGGTTTATGTGCAATCGTAGACCACATTGCATAAGTGACATCAGAAGGGACATCTATGTATTACATTTAAGTCTTGGGTTGTGTTAGAAAAGATATCAAGTCAAACGGGTTCTATTTGAATATAATGCTTATTTATTAGTGTTAGTTTAATATTAACTAATAAACGGTTGAAACTACTTCAACCACTTTGTAACTGTCTTTGACATAATAAAATGGACACAATGATAATGTGTGGAATCGGTTTCTCTTCATTTGTTCTTTGTACATTCTGTTTTTTCTTTATTCTTTCTCTTTGCATATTCCAACATTGGTATCAGAGCGGGGCAAGGAAGGAGAAAGAGAAGGAAGAGGTCGAGAGAATCCACGTTCGTGTTTCAGTCACGATTTCTAAATCACTGGTTGCCATTATTGTTGTTATGGCAAAGGTGAAGGCACAATTGACATTGCCACCATTAATGACAATGTTGTATGGTACACAATTGGTTATTTACGATGTCGCGCGAGGACTTGGAACAAGTGATCGCGAGGGCTATCCAGTTAGGAAGAAAATAGATAGGCACAAATCTTGACACATGTGTATTATAGTTCGCAAAAGGGCAAGAAAAATGAAAGTCGTGAGGGTTCGAAAAGGCATAAAATACAATCACACATTCGCGAAAAGGGCATATCAAGTTGTCCATAATTGCGTGAATTTCAAACAGAAAACTGAATTTCAGACAGAAAAATCATTCGCAATTTCTAAGAGGATAAATTCGTGAGAACTAGGGCATGCACAACAATCCAATCTGCTATTGCAAATCACGAACTAGGGCACATTTTCAGTTGTACTCTTCCAATATCAAGGGCATAGGAACATCTTTCTTGTATTACAAACCCAAACACTATAAAACTTTAATATGTGATAAAAGGAAATCGTGGGGGTTTTTTTATTTGGCCATGAATGGATTGCGAATCTTGATTTTTGTGACAAGCCAAAGATCTTACTCTTGGAGACAATGATAAAAAATGTGTACATTTTTCAAGTTGAAAGAAATATTCTTTAAGAGATGGATAAGATTGTGAGGAAAAAGATGAAGGGAAAATTCTAAGACAAACCAAATGAATTTAATGTAGCCATTGTTGAAAATGCAATCGGATGTTGAACATGATGAAGAATTCACCGATAGAGAATACATACTTTTAAAGAAGCCCCACACTTCAAGACGTGAAGGAATCGGGTAGGTAAAACTCGGCATGGATGGCTGTCTAGATAGTTTGGGAGTCTGTGAATCTTAGGAATTTACCCTTACGAGGGTCATGAGACAACTTGATGGAGCATTGTGGGAGTAGCTCAGTATGGATGGTTGTCCAACAATTCAAGGGATTCTGTAATGTAGGAGTTTGGGGAGGTGGAATCCGGGAACTTGAGAATTCAGCTCAGGAACTACACCATTACGAGGGTTAGGGAGGCAACTTGATGAAGTTTGCTTGGTCAAAGCATTGTTTTGAAACTGGAAAGTTTATGAAGAATGCGTGGTCTTGTTTGTTCTCGTATTTATTAGTGTTAATTTAATATTAGTTAAATATTAACTAAAAAAAGGTTGAAACTACTTCGACCACTTTGTAACCATTTTTCAAATAATAAAATGACAAACACAATGATAATGTGTGCATTCCGGTTTCTCTTCACCATTTTTTGTACATTATTTTGTTTTTATTTCTCTCTGCATATTCTAACAGTTTGCCATAGTGAACACCATTAAAAATAACATCTTAATAACCTCTCAAGGTCGTTTATTGAGAAAGCAACTTCACATGTTAATTGAGGTGGCTTGGTGAACAAGGTATGGGTGTTTCGCATGGTCTAAGCCTCACATGTGCCTCCCACTCTGGTTTGGTTTGCTCAAAATGGCCCAACATCATAAATGACTTGAACTAGACCGATGACCTCGACGAGCCAAATGTCGTAATGGGGTAGTCAAAACCAATAATCTATGGGTTAAATGGCCCAAACAGCTTGACATCCCAAATGAGGCAAAAGAGATGAGGTCCAAGAAGGTCTGACAAGGTTAGAGGGAACCACTTAGGTTCTTAGCAATTTTGAAGTCCCCAAGATCACTTGTTATGTTTTCATGTTCACTTTTACTTTTAAAAGTAGGTCACTAAAAGCTGATTAGTCCACTTAAGGTTAGATTGAAAGTCAATTAAGTTGAAATGGGTTTTCCCTCCAAAAGGGGAGCATGTGATCAAATCCATTAGATTAGATTAAGTCTAATTTCACCGTTGGATTGAGAAAGTCCTAAAGGTTGCCCTAATCCATAAGGATGGGTCTAAAGAGCATTCACAAGTCTAAGAGGATTCATTTGCAAGTTTTCCAAGTGTAGAGGAGGAAGAGTGATGTAGACGTGGCTAGAGAGTACAATGAAGGACAATTTTAGACCACGCAACCCACAATACTTGCACGCCACTATCCATATTGGGTTTGTAAAACCATAGTTCACATACTCGTATTCGGAAAATACTCCGTAGAGACCCAAAAAAAGTTTGACTCAATAAGACTCAACAAATATTCAGCAATACTTGACAACTTAAATACACAATCTTCTTTAAAAAACATAAATTTTAAGCAAAATACTTCAAAAAAATTTTCTTTAAAAATTCGCGAGTATTTTCCAAAAACTCTGAATAGTCGCCAAAGATTGGGCAGGTTTGGGCGAGTTTTTCGGGTGAATACTCGGTCAGGGAAAAAAATGGCGATTACTTGTTGAGTATGCATACCATCAAGGTTGATCCAAATTTCCTGTGCATTTACACATGACATTCAAAGCTTAATAGCGATCTGTTGACATGTTTCTCCTTCCATCCCATAGTGGTGCACAAGGAACAACATTGTATGTAATTGTTCTTGCCTATAATTTAAGGGTTGTGCAAAGCTGCACAAAACCAAGCCAGTGCACAAGATTTCCATTATGCCGTGCAAGCTTTCCCTTTATGCCATTCTTCAACATTTCTAGGCCTAGTGTGCATCTCAAACCTTTGTGCTGAGGCTCCTCTTTTGTCGAAGACAAAGTATTTATTCAACTACACTATATTTCTTGTGTGCAAGGTCTACATAAAGCACTCATCCCTACTTATTCTTTTTGGATGAAGCAGATTGCTTGTGTGCCCAGATGCTCCTACATCATACAACTTGGGTAAGAGAATGCTAACATATTGAGTTTAGGAGTTGTCATTGATGTAAAAGCTCATTAATGACAGAGGATGATGGCGAAGTGCTAGGAGATGCTTAGTATGTTGATGACATGGAGAATCAAGTTGTTTCATGATGACAAGAGTGGATTCAATGAAATTGGCTTGGTCTACCAAGCCTAATCAGTCGGGGATGTAGCTAGCCTAGGTTCGTGTGCATGTTGGGTTGAGTTGCATGATGGCTTAAGGAGCATGGTAGAGGCATGGAGAGCATGTTAGGATTGTGTTGAGGTACTCAAATGAGTCTCGGGAGCGCAGTACGGGTTGAAGACCTTGTTTCAGGTGCACATCTAGACCTAGTCTAGGTGTTTGGAGGCCAAATGAGGCATGAGGATGAGGTATAGAGCCATGTGAGCTCATGAAGGCATGCAGAGGTGTGAGACATGTTGTCTCGTATGTGTTAGGGCCTTTTGGAGAGGTTTCATGATGAGGTATGAGGTTCTTCTATTATGACCTAGCCTAAACCATGCAAAACCCTAAGGGCTAGTCATGCAAATGAGATGGGATATGAAGATGCAGACCTATTTGAGCCATGATGATGATTGGAGATGTTAGTAGGGTGTGTCTTAGAGGTGTGAGCAATATTTCAAGTCATTCTGAAGAAGATTTTGCAAGTTATGATGTTTTAGGTGAAATAGGGTCCAAGAAAGAGTGATTTCCAGCTCAAATTGCAACTTCTGATGCTCACCATGGATTGTGTGCTTTGCATGGGACCTTGTAGCTTTCAGGTATGTTTTTCCATTGAGCTAAGAGCATTTCACAAAAACAATGAGGTCATTTCATCATCACATTTTTATGAATGAATGTTAAGAAGCTAAACTGTTTTTGTGAGTTTGAAACCCTAGGTCTAGAGCAATGGAGAAGATCTTCATGATAGGTGCCCAAAATTGATTGTTCTTGCTAATATGATGATTGGAGGTTGTAGAGGACTCTTCCAGACTTTCTAGAAAGGTATGGTAGAGCATGTGATAATTTGTGGACCCCACTCAAACAAACAAGTTTATGAAAAAGTTCAGTTTGAAGCAAAATTGTCCAAAGGAGGTATGAAATAAATTAACATTGTTTTTAGCTTGGGAGTTATACTAGATGTCTATGATGGTTTCGATCATGGTTGAGGTCCTAGATGTCAAAGTGTGCCCTATTTATGAAGATTGGTAATTGAGACGAAAATGGGAAGCTTTGGAGCAATTTCAGAGATTGACTTGGTTGAAGGCCTTCCACTTGGAGTTGGAAGGAAATGTAAGGTGTTCTAGAAAGTAGATTCAGAGGGCTTTCCAATGGTATATGGTTTGTCTCATGATGAGGTGATTTGATAGGTCAAATAGCTCAATTTGTGAAGAAGAATGTTGCTTATTTCTCAGAAAAGATTGCTCTGGCTAGAAGATGGAGGAAGAAGTTGCATGAGATGGATTAGTTGATGCTTGCTATTAGTTGAGAGTGAAGAGGGATGAATTTTGTTCCTAGTGAAGGCCTTTGGAGGTCTTGAAAGTGGCAGCAAGGGTGCAAACCAATTGAGTTCTCAAAACTGCTTTCTAGGCAGCTCAGTTTGGTGAAGAGGAAAGTAAGTGTGGTTTGCATGTATGGATATTTCATGATCTCTAACAAGTATGGATGAGATTTACAAGTCAGTGGCTTTCCAATGAGTGGCTACATGCCATAGTTGAGGTGTTTTTGGGTGATTTTGAGGCCCATAGGTGAAGACTGGTCCTAGAAATAATTGTTTTGTGAAGGATATGAGCCTTCTTGATAGAGTTATGAAGAATTTGATTGGTGCAAGCTATTGTACGACCATGGATGATGTTGTCATATTTGACGTGTGAGGAATTTGGGAGCTTGACTAATCATGGTGATGAGGTTTGTGGTCTTTGATGAATCAGTGATGAGGTTTTGAGCTATTTTTGAGCTTGTTTAGTGTATTTGAGCATGGCCGACCTACATGGGTCCATTCCAAGTGATGTTATGAATTTAATGTTATGTTTTCATGTTGTATTGGTCGAGCTAATTGATTATGACCAACTTGCTTTATGTTTTTGAGATGAGAAGGGTATAAGGAATGCTTTAGTTCAAATTTGAACTAGCTAAGAGAGAGGGAAAAAGTGCGACCCAAGTGTGAGTGTGAAACAAGTATACAAACATCATTTTAGAGTCGAGGAGGTGTGCAAAGGTCTAAGAATGTGAGAGAGCTTGTGTGCAAGGGTTTGAGATCAAATTAGGTCAAGTTTGTCCAAGTTTGAGCAAGTTGGAAGGAGGTGTGTTTGAAGAGGGTTTGAAGGAGTTTGGAGTTGAATCTTGTGATCACCATTAGCTGAGTTGTTACAACATATCTTCGTGATCTTATTATCAAAATCTTGTGTGATGAGTCATATTCATGTAAGTCTCTTGTTGTGAGTAATATCAACAAGGGTTTAGGGGTTGGTTTTCCTTATGGGGTTGGTGCCTCGCTAAAGAAATCTCTTGTGATGTGTAATATTCACTTGAGTCTTTGTTGTGAGTAATATCAACAAAGTTTTCAGTGGGTTTTCTTCCCCTTAAGGGTTTCCCACTTACATCTTGTGTTCTTGTGTACTCCTTCATGTTTATGTTCTTGTGGATGGTTGTTGCTTATTTTTGAGATCTCATTAATGCATGGTTGAATGTTAATGGTGTATAAAAGTTAATTTTAAATTGTTTAAGGGTTTTGAAGGATTGATTACCCCCTCCTCCTCTTAGTACATTGTGCTTCCAACAGAAAATGGACCATGAGATGCTGCTCATGTGCATTCCATCGACTTCAATAGCTCGTCATTGCTTAACAATTTCGGATATGTCTAATAACGATGTTGAATCTTCAACTTTAGCCCTTTCACATGACCAAATACTTGGTGTACTCTTTTGCACGCCTTCTTGACTTTGGTATCACCATCCGTCCAATCTCTTCACTCATGTTCTCGTGCAATTGCTATCTCCAATCCATATTTCTAAATGCACCATCATTCTTTGAATTTGTTTGTCCCTTAGTATAAGTGTTCAAATTCGAAACATCAAGATAAGTGATATCTCTATCCCATTAGGAAACTATATCTCATATACGTTGGTTGCAATTTTCCCAACTCCTTACATGGCTTGATTTTCTTCCATTTCAATGTGTTATGAGTTCCTCTAGAAATCTCTCCTTTTGTAAGTGGTCCAAGACCATGTCTTCCACTTGGCCATCAACTCCTTTGCTCTCCTCATTTCATCTATGTGTTGTTTATATTGCATGTTAGTGCATGCATGTATTCTGCAAAATCCTTTGGTTATGAGCTTCTCCCTTGTTCATCCTCGATGTCGTGCATCTTTGTAACACTTCATGGACTATCTCCAAAAACAATTTGGAATGGGGTCCTTCCAGTGCTTTTGTTGACTTAGCTATTGTAGGCAAATTTAGGTTGTGCCAAGATAGAATTCCATAAGCTTGGTTTTCTACTACTAGGCGTCTCAAAAGATTACCCAAATTCCTAGTCACCAATTTTGTTTGACCATTTGGTTGAGGATGATACGCTGAACTGAACTACAACTTGGTGTATAGCTTCTTCCAGAATGTTCTCCCTTTAGTGTCCCGCAAATTTTGTATCTCTTTTTGATACAATGCCGCCCGAAAATTCATGCAGCCAACAATTTCCCGGAAAAACATATTAGCTACATGCATAATATCATTAGTTTTCAAACCTATAAAATATGCCACTTTTGAAAATCTGTCTACCACTCCAAAGATAGAATCACACCCCTTCTGTTTCCTAGAAAACCCAAAACAAATTCCATTCTCAAATGCTCCGATGGTTTCTCAAGTATTGGAAGTGGTTGATACAACCTCGTGTCTTGACTTCTTCCTTTTGCCAATCGCAAACACTACATCCTTGAACATATTTGCGCACATCTACAACCATGTGCAGCCAAAAATACTTGATGCATGAGCATCTAGTTACATTTGCAATCTTGCATCACCCAAAAATATCCGAGTTTAGGAAAATAAAGTTGTCTAGCGTTGCACGAAGAGTTGATTGTGGCTAGTCCTTTTTGTAGTTTGCGCAAGATTTGTTGTGGCACCATAGATTTTTAAATGTGTGCATTCTGTGCGTGCAAGAGTCTTTGTAGTATTTTTGCCATCGGTGAGCGCACAAGTAGTGTAATATTGTATTGTTCCTACCTCATAGTCCACCCGTGTGTTGTAATGTTCAACGCACGCTCTTGATAATCATAATAGTCTATAATAGTTTGAAATTGATGAATGCTTGCAAAGCTTTGACAAGTGTTATGGGTCCCGTGGATCAAGAATTATTATGAAGCATGATGATCATTTGTGAAAGGAATATCCGCGCATCTATTGGACCACAAGGTCCGGAGCACACAAGAATTTTATAGAAAAGACTAGTAAGTAGTGTTATTGTGCGTAACTTTCAGATTTTTAACATGTTTTCCAAGGAACCAAAATGAGTTCACCTAACTCAATTGCATTAATTGATCCGACTCAATCGCATCAAATTGTGTCATCATTTAAGCCCTATCGCAAGGCTTTAAGTCCTTACAAAAATTATTGCTTTTCATATTAGCGAGTGCGAGCAGAAAATAATTGAATACATCTTCCAACAAATGAGTTGAATAGAGGGTGTAGAGATCAACACAACGGAATTCTTTTATGAGGAAACGACAATCGTAGGAGATAACAATATAAGGTCATGAGTGGCTAGAGTGCTTGCTTGAGGGTGTGGAGGAGCACCCAAACTTGCAGCAGATTAAACATGTTTCATGAGAGACATGCAAGCTCGTTTGGGAGGCTATGGAGACGCCCCAAAGTAGGGGTGTTGTGGTTGTCAGAGACGATGCAAGTGATACTAAAGGCACATAAGCGCTTGAGATCACATAAAACGAATAAGTCGAAGAACATGAAGACATTTTTGAAAGATGTCGTGAGAATGAAAAGAAAACTAAAGTTGGACTTTGTAAGTCTGTTCTAGTAGTTTGAATTCTAAAGAGCTCATTAACCGGATCATTGAGTTAGAGAAATATTTTTAATATGAGAGCATGGAAGATCCTAGATGAGTCAAGTTTTTTGGCACAAAATTGAAATGTTACTCATCTCTTATGTGGGAAAATGTGTAAGCTGAAAGATTTTGCAAAGGCAAAGAGAAATCAAGACTTGTAATAGATTTGTTGCGAAATTGAAAGCTAGTATACTCCAAGGATTAACACACGAGTTTGTTCAAGAAGCTTGAATACTTGTGACAAAGGGATATGAGTGTAAATGATTGCACAAAGGAATTCTACATGTTAACAATTAGAGTTGGTCATGTTGAAGATGATGCCAAGAAGATCTCTTATTATATGAATGGATTGTGCTTGCAATTCAAGACGAGTTCGTATGATTAGATTGCATTTCGTTAAGGAAGTCTATTAGTGTGTGCTTGATGGTGAAAGAAAAGCTAGCGCAAGCAACATGGAGTAATGTGAGGAAAAGGCAAGTTTGTGCATGGTCGTGGATAGTGCGATGGTAGTTCACAAAGAGACAAGGCCAATTCTAGAGGATGAAGTTGAGGTCATGTACATGGATTCACTAGTGCATGTTTCAAATGCGGTGAAGTTGGGGATAGACCATTTGCGTGTCCACATGCAGATGAAAGTATTGCATCTATATATAACATAGATGAACTTGAAATTGGAGAGGCTCTCATGATGAAGAGGTATTGCTAAAACATGCAAAGGAAGAGAACATTCCCGAGGAAAAGAAGAATTTTTCCAGTATCTTAGTGCAAATGAGGAGGTAAAGTTTGCAAATTGATTGTAAATAGTGGTAGTACAGACAACATTGTTTCACAAGTGATGGTGGATAAATTAGGTTTAAAGAGGATTGTGCATCCAAATCCATACACGGTTTTGAGGTTACTAAAAGGACACAATAAATGAGCAATATTTCGTAAGTTTTTAGATTAACTCATACAAAGATGAGGTTATTTGTTACATTATGCCAATGGATGTTTGTCATATTTTTCTTGAAGACCTTGGCAGCTTTGATCATGCAAAGCGCAAAATGATGGTCATGTGAATAAATACACTTTTGTGAAGGAAGGAGTAACATACTAATATAAGTGTGAAGAAGTGAAAACTAATCGAAGGATTATGTTGATGTTGGGAAAGCAATTCCTAAGCAAAGTGAAGGAGTGTAATTATTTTGTGCTTCAGAAGAAAGCCTCGCAAAGAAGTTGGAGGTAGAAGGAGACGAGGAAGAGGTACTTTTGCACAAAGTGAAAGGCTTGATGAGTGAGTTTGTGGAAATTGTTTATAACAATCTACCAAATTGATTACTACCAATGAGGAGCATTATGCATCTAAGGGATTTGATCTCAAGATTGAGTCTACTAAACAAAGTAGCATATAGGTTGACATAAAGCAAGAAAAGTCAAAGGTGTAGACATAAGTTCAAGAGTTAATGGATAATGGATTCGTGAAAGTTTGTGGTTGTGCGCAATACCGACAATATTAGTGCCAAAGAAAAATGGATAATGGAGAATGTGCATTGACAAGGTGATCAACAAGATTATGATCAAGCATTGATTCTTGTCACCAAGAATGGATGATATGATGGATTGTTTGAGTGGTGTTAAGTATTTTTCAAAGATTATCTTGAAGAGCTGATATCATCAATACACATTAGAGAAAGTGACGAGTGGAAGTCAACATTCCAAACACAAGATGGCCTTTTTGAATGGTTGTTTATGCCTTTTGGCCCGTGGCTGTCGCGTAATACGACAATATTAGTGCCAAAGAAAAAGGGAGAATGGAGAATGTGCACGACAACAAGGTGATTAACAATATTACGATCAAGCATCGATTCTTGTCACCAAGAATGGATGATATGATGGATTGTTTGAGTGGTGCAAAGTATTTTTCAAAGATTGGCTTGAGAGATGATATAACCGAATAACAATAGAGAAAGTAATGAGTGGAAGTCAACATTCCAAACACAAGAGGGGCTTTTGAATGGTTGGTTATGCCTTTTGGCTCAACAAATGCATTAAGTACATTCATGTGTTTGATATATGAAATTCTCAATCATAGTTGGGTAAGTTTGTTCGATTATCTAGATGATATTTTGATTTTCAGTAAGTACAAGAACACTTGCAAGATTTGCGTAAGGTGCCGATGAGGTTGTGATATGAAAAGTTGCTTGTAAACCTAAATAAATCTAATTTTTTGAAGGATGAGTTGGGTATAATTGGGATTTTGATTTCCCAAAAGGTTTGAAGATGAATTCGGTAGATTGGCGTCACTGTGAGTACTCTTTTGAAGCACACATTTTCATGGCTTGGTGTATTTTAATAGGAAGTTCATTAGGAATTTTAGTGGAACATGTGCAATGACTATTGATGTAATGTACAAAGAAAATAATTTGTGGATGGTAGAAGCAAAATGATGTTTACAACTCATTGAAGAAGAAGAAAATATAGTAGCTTGTGTTGGCATCACCAGATTTTGGAAAAGTATTTCAAGTGGATTGTGACTTGCAAGTGGCCCAACAACAAGAGTAGTGTTGGGTTAAGAGGGAAGACCTATCGTGTTCTTCGGTGAAAATCTCTATGATGTGAAGCTCAAGTATTTTGTATATGAACGAGAATTCTATGCCATAGTGCAAGCACTCAAGAAATAAAGACCTTCATTACTACCCAAGGAGTTTGTTTTGTATACGGATCGTGAAGCATTCTAATTAATTAACAAATGGGGAAAATTGAACCAAAGACAGAAATGGGTTTAGTTCTTACAAAGGAATTCTTTTGTAGTACGACATAGAAATTATAAGCCGAAAAGTTGCATAGATGCTTTGAGAAAACGAATTATGTTGAATGAGATGAAAATTGAGTTATACGATTTGATTCTATAGAGCAAGATGTTGAGGATGAGGATTTTAGTGAAGAATCGAATGCATGCGCAAAACCGGTATGGACAGGACACCATGGTTATCGTATTTTGTGCGGAAGGATTATTGTTTGGAAAAGCACAATTGTGTATACCAAGAGGTTCAATGCGAGAAAATTCGGTCAAAGAGAAACACAAGGGTGGATTGGGAAGACATTTTAGTCATGACAAAACATATGCGCAAGTTGCGAAAGGTACTTTTGGCCACACATGAATACATACATGCTCAAGTTTTTTCAGAGTGTAGATTTTCTTGATTGGCTAAGGGAGAAATCGGAAGGCAGGTCGTATTGCCGTTGCCTATCCATGAGAGACCATGGGAGTATGTCGGTGTGGGCTTTGTTTTATGTTTTCCTAAGACAAAGAGGAAATGATTCAATACGTGCGGTTGCTGACAAATTTTCAAAGATGGCACATTTTGTGGTTTAGAAAAAACTAATGATGCGACTAACATCGTGAATTTGTTTTTTAAGGAGATTGAGAGGCTACATGGTTTGCTACGAAGTATTGTGTAGAACTGAGATGTAAAGTTTGTTGGACAATTCCAGAGGGCTTTATGGAAGAAATTGAACACCAAGCTACAATTCAGCTCAACATATCATCTGTTGGCTCTCAAATCTGTACCATTATGAAGTTGATGAAAAGAAGACTAAGAATGAGTAAGTTGTAGCAAAGGGGGTTCTCTTCAACAAGATGGGAATGGATTCAAGACCAACAAATGTGAGAAGGGAGGTCACTTCTACTTCTTCTGGTTCTGCAAGGCCAAGGGGAGAGACCCTAGCAATTCTAATCAAAAGATGAGCCTAAACACACACTAGATCTGTCTATAAATGCAACCTCCATGACTAAGCACCCAATTAAGTGTCACTTGTGACATAACCACACATTTATAGTGAAATAAACAAACCTGCATTGCTCTATTGCATAGATCTAAGGATATCCATAACTTGTTGGTTTTATAACAGAGATTTGAAGCACAACCAAGCAAGCATGAAGCCAAAGTTATAATGAAGAGGCGTCTAAAGATATGCAAGCTAAATTAAAGGTCTTAAAGGGATAGGTCAAAAAGTTAATTAAAAGAAGGGGGTTGATCATTCCAACTTCATATGCGCCTTGTCCATTGGGCCAATTCGCAAAGCTTAGATGGAGTCAAGAATACCATGATAATTACATTAGTCTACACAACTGCCACAACTCCCCACAATTCAGACAATCATTAAACCACATACACTGAGATTTAACAAACCATCAGACCACCATAACTCAAAATCTGAAATATAGCATTAACTAAGTTTATTGAATGCAAATGAAGCCAAAATTCCACAAGGATTTTACAACCAAATGCTTTGGTGACTACACATCAAACCTCTACACCTAATTACCAAATGGAGACTCTAACAATTTGAGTGAATACACTTCTGCCTCAAATGATAGCTTCCTTTCTAATCCACTATCTCATTCATGACTCAATAAAACAAACATGGCTACTCTCCCAGATCTTTATTATGATATCCTTGAATTGATTACAGTCATTCCTTCTCCAAACATCTAAAACAAAGCTAAAATGAACACCTTCATTCGAGATCCACATCAAAAACAACCAACCTTAATGAATTTTGGATCGAGTTGGAAAATGATTAGATGAAGCACATGCTTCATCTATTTACACAATTTGAGAATTTTCCAAAAATGGAACTGGAGGAATTGCAGAACTGGTGAGAACCAATGAGAAATGAGAAGAGAGCATGCACAAATCACTCCAATGGCTCCACCATGGATCAGATGACAATTGGCACCAATTAAAAGCTTATGAAAGATCCAAGGGTTCCAATTCATTTATTGAGAAGCACACGATCATCAATAGAGAGGCCCCATTCGTGCTAACTGATAGATAGCAACAAAAGATGGGAAATTGCTATCAGAATTTCTTGCCACAATACACTACAAATATCTCATCAATCCGTCCAAAAGTCGTTTTCATCGTGTAGCTCTCTTCATAACCTTTCCAACGGTACCAATTTTGTGTAATTTGGAGCTCCTAATCAAAAGTTATAAGCAAAATACCAATCTGCTGGCCGTGGCCATGGAGTCCACACAGTATGAAGTCCCCGAGCTCTTTTTGATTTATATTTTGGCTATCACCGATCAAGCTCCAAACTTTAACTCTAGGCCCCAAAATGCGGTAGACAATTTTGGGTGCCAACATCATCCACAGACAAATGGATAGGTGTTTAAGGGCTATTAAGGTTTAAAAATTAACTTTGGTGTATTTTATTTATTGTAATATCTTTGCGCAAATACTTAATGTACATGCTTATAATAGATAAAACAAAATAGGTATATGTAAAGCTTCTTTAGTATAGAGAAAGGAAGATGAAGGGATTGGAAGGCTGACAATCGCCTCAAAGTTGTATAAATCATGTAAGAATTGTCAGAAGTTTGGTTTGAAACTGTAATAGAATTTGAAATAAAATTGTAAGTTGTTTTAACGTCTCTCTCTAGCTTGTATGTTTACATTTATGAGTTTTCCGATCTCGTAGCTTAAGGCTCAAGTCTCAAGATATGATAATAGTTAAGATTTATCTTTATAAAGCACACTATATAAAGGTATGTAAATGAATAAATCTTGTAAAATCCTTAGATTACAACCTTAGCATGTCATGTTGAAAGATTCTAGGGACCGCGGCTAATTATGCTTTTATTGCTATCGAGACGAAGAGATGACTAGAGGAGAATATGAACCATTTTGCAAAAGATGAAGTGGTTGAGATGGAAATTCCTATGAAGAAGATAAGTCTAGATCACATATATGATGATATCTATGAAATTCTTTGGTGCGAGCTTTTGGAACAACTTGGTGCATGGTTGTCAAGATTGGAGTATTCTTATTTCAGAATCAAAGTTAGAAGAGTTTGTGTGGGACAAAGAGAAGCTAGAAAAGTTGCGCAACTTGAACACAGTGGACTAGAGCTGTAGATTATTGGCTGCAAACAACCATAGACAAGTACATAATTGAATTTCTCAGTACATTTTTTTGTTCCTTCGATTCTTCAAGACCATTTAATCGAGGCTTATGAGGAAACTTTATTAAGAAACTACACATATTGGTGAAGAAGTCGGCAATGGAAAAGGCCACAGTGCAAGATAAAGTAGAAAAAGTGACCGAGGGAGGAGGAAAGGAATCTCCAAGAGAGATAGAAGAGGAAAAGGAAGAGTTAGGGAGGATGTGCAAGTGTGGACCCCAAGAAGAGAGACGAAAAGAGGGAGTGACTGAATAAGAAGAAGAGGAAAAGTAGGAAAGGAATGAGGAATTAGAAGTAGTTAGAAGTAGGTTTAGAACACAACTAGAGATACAATTAGGATGGACCGCCTATCATACTTGGACTTGTGCAGAAATAGAAAGAGCAACTTACATTAGATATTAACCATAGGATCCATGCAAGCTCAAAAGTTAGAGGATACCCCTCAAGGATGTACATCCTTGGAGCTAGTTCAAAACTTATTACTTGGGATTTTTTGAGTGATAAAGAGCAAATTGTAATTTTGAAAGAATTTGGAGAAGGAGAAGAAAGATTGAAGGAATTACGGGAAAAGTTGAGCAAACCTTACCATGCATTGGAATATTTGAATTCAATACTAGTAACCATTGAGATAAAAGACCCTAGAAAGAGCCATAAGCTATTTTTGGTAAATAGTCTTTGCACATTTGTTATCCTAGCACCAAAGTGACCTAAGAAGTAGGAATCATAGTGATACCAACTCAACGAGTCCTAAATACAGAGTGGGTTTTTCTCGAATCCGTAGTCCAATACAAGTTCGTCTCAATTTGAAGAGTTGAGCTATGGAACCATTCGCGCAAATGTGAGCACGTGTGCAAGTTGTAATTACCATCCGCATAAGCCAATCCAAATTCGGTAGCAATCAACAACCACCATATGGAAACCAGCCAATCGGGAGGGAGAATGACACATGTTACTAGTCCTTTCGTAACATTACAACGTTATGATGGGTCCTCGGATCTTGAACATTACTTGTTGATATGTGATATGAAGTGGGGAGCAAAAGGGATAATTGACGATGATACAAAAAAGATCGACCTTATAGGAGCTTTGTAGGGCAGGGCTTTGGAATTTGTATATACTGTGAATTTGAGTAAAGCCACATTGAAAAGTGTTCGGAATGCTCTAGTGCGGGAATTTAAAAGAAGCAAATGTGTTGGGGAAACCATTTAAGACCTAAAGGAGAAAAAAAAAGACCAGGCGAATCAGTATTGAAATATGATCTCCAATTCTCTGACGTCATGAAAAAAACTAGCTTCAAGTTTGATGATGGAAGCAAGGCTGCTTGGTTCATAGAAGGATTGGGGAGTAAAATCTGGTTTGCCATCGTGCAAACAAAGTTTAGTACAAAAGCATAGGCTATTGAAGTTGTTATAAGAGTCGTGAAAGATCAAGACTATGGTGAAAGCACAAACGGAAATTCCAAAACAGAGGTAAAGTTAGATGCGATGATAAAGAGAATAAAAGAAATTCAAGAAGGGAAGAAGTCATGCCTTCGTATTTAGTGTGTCAAGTGCAAAGGACATCATAGGCATGAGTGCTCAAGGACACACAAAAGTAATCCACCTTTGTTAATAGATGGGAGAGCCGAATCTCATGAGATTTATAGAGTATGGGGCCATCTTATGGTAAAGTGTCATATGATGAAACATTATGTGTGGTAGGCTCGTAGTGTAGGTTGTACCTTCAGTATATCCACAACCCATTAGTCAAAAGATCAGTAATGCCTTGATGGACTTGCAGGGATGAAGTGAACCGAAATGTCTTCGCAGACAAGTGCAAGAGAAATTGGCTTTGCAACCCCAATCACCCGCGCAAGATGTGGACATGATACCCATAGGGGTGGGCTCCTCCATCTCAAAACCAATCACCATGGACTACACCTCTGCCTCAAGGGTCCTATGGAGTTTATCACAATCAATCTTGGGGATGGGGTGCTTCGCAAAGACCAAGTCCATACATCGCACAAGGAGGCTACTAGGGTGGTTAGCCAAAAAGGAGAACAAGACCTCGACCCTAGAGGCAAGTGTTTGTTCATACCTTGGTGGAGAATCGAATCATATTGCGCAAAATTGTCGATCCAATCCGATGTTGGAAATGTATTGTGCATATTATAGAGTGGTCATGCAAACATCACATAGGGGACTATCTAGCATTCGAGAAACAAAAGAAAGAAAAACAACTTCGCATTGTAAAATTGGTCATTGCATTGCCCAAAGAAAGTGGAATTCTCTAGGTGAGATGGAAATCCAAAGAAAAAAACAAGTGTTAGGACTTATGGAAATACCACTTGAACCCCAAATAAGGCGCACACAAGACGAAAAATATCCTAACCCAAGATGGGAGAAGGAATTATTAGGAGTAAAAAGCTTGCTTAATTCTCTTGAAAGTAGGGATGCAAGAACTCCTAATGCTAGAGAAGTTAAGGCGTTGGTGTTCACCAATCGGTGCACATATCAAACGTGAAGGGGTTGTAGCCGCCATTACAAACTTGCTCAAAATTGTCAATGTGTTGTGTAATGATGATATCTCCCAACACATAGACAATTGGCCCAAGACTCTATAGGAAAGTGCAATAAAGGGTCCTACGCACACTCATAAGTCTCGTATGGTATGTTAAAACGAAGAAGCCATGGGATGTGGACACTGGGCTGACTATAATCCTAGGAGGATATGCGATAAGGAATGCATTCGTTGAATTTGGAAGCATGATAAATTTGATGCCTAGGTCAACACGGGAAGCAATGGGAAAGCCTACTCTAGCATATATCCCTATGATCCCGAGCCTAAAAGAAACTATGGAAGGGAGGATCTTATTGGTCGTTTGGAAGATATGGAAATCAAAGTGGGAGACTTCAGTTTGTAGGGAGAATTTGAAGTGATTGATATCAAGACTAATGATGTTGATCAATAAGAAATGGGCATATGACAAGAGCATGACAATCAATATAATCACAAATCAAATGGAAGCACACATGAATGAATTGATCGTTGTCATCCCCATGAATAAGAATGAGCAAAGACCATACACCATCCCTAAAGAACTATTGTGTCCATCTCAGCATGATGTAGAAAGTTGGTTCAAAGTGGATCATCGAGCTAGAGAATATGTCCCAAGAACCGTGGAAGTGCAGCAAAATACGGAAATCAGCTAAGTTTTTCAACCCCCGCAAGCCCTCGAGATTATCCCTGTGTAAACAAAAATCCGTTCATAGATGAGGATCCAAAGTATGGCATCAAGTTGTCTACAAAGTTAGAGATTGGGAGATTAAATGATTGTGTGCAAAGCCACCAAGATTATGCTGAACTCAACAAAGAAAGACTGATATATGGTGTGGTTGATGTTAGAACAATGCGAGTAGCATTGCACATTGCCTCAATCTTGTTTTTTTCTTTTTAACACCTTTTAGAGTGCTATTGGATCTTGTGGTATGCAAAGATAAAAATATGTTTCTTTTAACATCTTTTAGAGTGCTATTGGGTCTTGTGGTATGCAAAGATGTTGTTGACCAGGCAAAGTAGTAGTGATCATAGGTATAAAACCCCCACAAATCAATTGGAAGTGCGGTCATTTTTGGGGCACACAAGATATCTTTGTAGAAAATTTACCAACTTTGTGCAACCTATGGAAAAATTGTTGTTGATGGATGTGAAGTTTGAATGGTATCCAAAGTGTTAGAGGGCACTCATGCAACTTAAGAAAAAACTAATCACTATGCCTACATGGTGTTCCCCAATTGGAGCAAGGTATTCCATGTTCATGTTGATGCATTGGGGCTTGCAATAAGAGCAATACTTGCGTAGCCAACGAAAGTGGGATCGACCACCGGTTCATTTTGCAAGCCAAAAGCTATCTAGTGTGAAAAGAATTACACTGTGATTGAAAGAAGCTCGCCATGGTTTTCACACTCCGTGAAGTTTAGACAGGTTCTTAAGCAACTCCATTTGGGTTTTTCACAAATCATCAAGCCTTGTGATAATTGGTCAATAAATAACCGTTAGGAAAAAGGATTTCAAGATGTTTAATGTTATTCCAGAATACAATTTCAAGATCAATGTAAAACCTAGAAGAGAATATGTGGGGCCCGACCACTTGAGTCCGATAAACACGAGAAGAGCTAGAGGAGTTCAATGAGGATTTTCCCGATGCGCTCTTGTTTAAAATCATCTGCGATGCCAAAACAACTAGGGAAATTGCACAATTTTTGTAGAATGGGGTACTTGTAGATCATCACACCGAGAAAGAAAAGAAACTAGTCTTGGGAGCGCTACCATTCACAGTCATCAATGGCTTCCTATAAAAATTGGGAAAAGATGATGTATTGTGCAAAGTGGCATTAGTGCTTGAATGCACAACCCTTCCGAGAGAAGTGCACGAAGGAATTAAGGGAGGGCATTTTGCAATGGAATTAACTGCGCGAAAGATACAACAAAGTGGAATTTGGTACCAACAATGTTTTTAGTGGAATTAACTATGATGTATGTCAAAGATAGGGAAACCAAATCGCAAGGAAGAAATGCCAACGAATCCAATGCTACTTTCACAACAATTTAACAACGGAGTTGACTTTATTGATCATAATTAACCACTTTCTTAGCATTCAAAGGCTCGATACATCATCACCGCAACAAACTACTTTACCAAATTGGTGGAGGCCGCAACGATACCAAACTTTGAACATAGGGATACTCCTAAGTTTCTCTACAATAACATTATTACAAGGTATGGATGCCCACAAAAGCTCATAACTGCTCGGGAACTCACTTTATCAATAACACAATCAAGGTGCTCACATAGGAATTTATGATTGCACACCAAAAAGTACACCTTACCATCTGCAAACAAATCGTCTAGTAGAGGTGACAAACAAGGTGTTAGAAAGAATGCTCACTAAAATTTATAATGTGCAAAGAGATGATTGGGAGGATAAAATATTTGCGGTACTATGAGCATACAAGACTAATTACAAGTGCATTACAAGGTAGACCCTGTTTTAGTTGGTGTATGGCATAAGAGTTATGCCCATGGTGTAGTACATGTTCATGTTGATGCATTAGGGTTTGTAATAGGAGGTATCTTTGTGTAGCCAAGGGAAAAGGGATTGGATCATCCGATTCATTTTTCAGGCCGCAAGCTGTCTACCACAAAAAAGAATTACACTGCGACTGAAAGAGAAAATCTGGCCATGGTTTTTGCACTCGAGAAGTTCATACAATATTTGTTAAAGAACTCCATTTGAGTTTTCACAATCATCAAGCCTTGTGATACTTGGTTAATAAATAACCGCTAGGAGAAAGAATTTCAAGATGTTTAATGTTATTCCAGAATACAAATTCAAGACCAATGTAAAACTTGGAAGAGAATATGCGGGCCCCGACCACTTGAGTCGGATATACACGGAAGAGCCGAGGAGTTCAATGAAGATTTCCCTAATGCACTCTTGTTTAGAGTCATCGTTATACCAAAACAACTAGGGAAAATTGCACAATTTTGTAGAATGGGGTACTCGTAGGTCATCACATTGAGAAAAAAAAGAAACAACTAGTCTCGGGAGCGTTACCATTCATGGTGATCAATGGCTTCGTGTAAAAATTGGGAAAGGATGATGTATCATGCAAAGTGGCGTTGGTGCTTGAATGCACAACCATTATGAGAGAAACACATGAAGGATTTAAGGGGGCATTTAACAAGGGAACTAATTGCGTGAAAGATAAAACAAAGTTGAATTTGGTGGTCTGCAGTGTTTTAAGATGCTCATTAGATAGTAAAGTACTATGATGTATGTCAAAGATAGGGAAACCAAATCATAAGGATGAAATGCCACTGAATCCAATTCTAGCTACACAACCATTTAAACAATGGGGAATTGAATTTATTGGGCTTAATTACCCTCTTTCTTAGCAGTCCAAGGCTTGATACATCAGCACCACAACAAATTACTTTACCAAATGGGTAGAGGTTGCAGCGACTCCGAACTTCACAGCTAGGAATACAACTAAGTTTCTCTATGATAACATAATTACAAAGTATGGATGCCCAAAAAGCTCTCAATGACTGGGAACTACTTTATAAATAACACAATCAAGGTTCCTCAAATAGGAATTTATGATTGCACACCAAAAAAGTACACCTTACCACCTGCAAACAAATAGTCAAGCAAAGCTGATAAAAAACGTTAGAAAGAATTCTCACTAAAATTTGTAATGTGCATAAAGATGATTGGGAAGATAGAATATCTGCGGTATTATGGCCATATAGGACTAATTACAAGCACAATATAGGGTAGACCCGTTTTAGTTGGTATATGGCATAGCAATAGTTATGGCCATGGAGTACATAGTCTTGAGCTTGCACTTGTAGTGATTACAAGGCTAGGTGACAAGGAATCCATTTAGAACATGTCAATAGGGTGGAGGAAACTCACATGAGAGCAAGTTGGCACCAAGAAGCATACAAGCACAACCAAAAACATGGCACAATAGGAATCTGTGCACTAAAGAGTTTAAATAGGAACAAATGGTGTTGGTCTATGAAAGTAGGTATAGAGCGCTCCTCGGAAAGATGCACATAAGATGGAAAGGACCCTATATAATTCATCATATTACAATGTAGGGGACAATGGTGTTGCGGAACTTACGGGAAACATATAACTAGTTAGAATAAATGGGAGTAGTCTTAAAGCCTACCATACTTGATTGCAGAAGCATAATGCAGAAATAACTGCTTTAAGATAGAAAAGTTAGAGTAGGAAATTTCCTTGAAGGCATGTTGTGAATAGATGGAGTTAGATATGAGTAAGCTGTTTCGGTAGAGGTGATAGTTGTGTGTTTCAAGTGTGCAAGTAGGAGTAGGGTGTAGAAAGAACCAAACTAAAAACTTTTTGGATCTGCAGCAAAGGTCAAAGTTGAATTGGATCCGTGAGAAGGATCTGGGAAGCCTTGTCAAAACAACCAATTCAGGAATGTTGCACAATAGGAGATCTAATACCCATGAAAACAAGTCGGATAAAAAGGTGATTTCACATGAATTTGTGGCTCGAAAGACAAAAAGATTAGCTCCTAAGGGTTTAATGACAACAAAAGTGACGAAACACGTCAACAAGTTCGAAGAGCAAGTGGATCTAATGACTAAAATCATTTAAGAAAGTGAATTGGATCTCAAACGGCTGGAATAGTACAAAAGTTGCAAAATCTGATCGAGGCAAGGGGCTATAAGAAGGATTGAGGGGGAGATGAAAACTAACACTGAGCAAATTTAAAAATAGGAAATGTGAAAGAGTGATTGAGAGAAAATAGTAAAGCAAGATTTCAAGAGCAAGAAATAGTGTGCGATTAAGTGAAATTGCGCAAGCAACCATGACAAACCCATTCACTTGACCCATTGTTCTTGTGTTGCGAGAACATAATGGAGGAACAAGGGATAACACTTTTTGAGCTCACTCCGGATGAGGAAGACATGGGGATAAATGCAATGCGTGCTAAACAAAGTGGAGTGACCCCTCGCACTAAGGTTGTTGGAAAAAGTAGAAAAGACCTGGAAGACTGCAAAGCCAAGCCAAGTCATGCAAGCCAATGGGGACATGTTGGTGAGAAGGATGACCGAAGGGGGACATACATGGAAATATTTGCAAGATTGCCATCATTTAGAGACCGCCTGAAGTAATGCAGATTCTCACGAGCCAGTACTACCAAGATGCAATTTGATTCAAGTCGCGTAGGATGCGGTCCCCATAAATGTAGCCACCGTTGCCAAAACAATAAACCTACCAAATAGAGGAACCTCAATGTTGGCTTATAAATCTACAAGCTCGCCTATTCAAGCAGATATAAAAATTGGGTATGCCACGCAAAGGTGAGGAAGAGGTGTACTTATTAAAGCTATATAGGATAGGTTAGTGCGCGTGTTGATAGAGTTGATGTTAGAGCACTTTTGGCAAATGTCTTGAGGCAACAAATAGGCCCCATTGAGAGTCATGCACATAACATTGTGCATGTGGAACCAAGGTGAACAATTCAACTAGCTCGAGTGCCTCACAAATGAGCTACCAACGTGCAAAGATTTTGTAAGCAACATTAAACCATTCATGTACCAATGGCTTGTTTCTTCTATTGTGCTTCATATAATGGAGTGCACCAAAGGGATTGATTGAGGTAGAGGATTGGTTCACCCGCATGAGCACTTTGCGTAGTTCATGTCATCTAAGCCTCACACCACTTTTGATGACCAACAAAAGCTAGGTGATGAAGATTAGAGAGAAGTTGAGTGCGAATCCAAGGATCCTAAAGGAGGTGCGAACGTATGTGGCACCACGGGAAACGTTACAATAGTGCATGTTGGCACAATATTGTGCTTAGAAAGAAATAAGGTAAAACACGCAATCAAGCTGCCATTCTTTGTCACCATGGACTTTGCAGACAAGACGAATTGAGTAGACAACATGGGATGATTCCCTCAAATGTCCCTACCTTGAGAAAGAAAGGCCTACCGCAACTAATTGGTGAAGGCCGTAAGCTTCGCAAGTTATGGAAACACACACAAAGGAAGAATTAGGAGCCATTGGCAAAACACCAACAAAGAAAGCCAAGGGGTAAAGGAAAAAGAAGCAAAAGGGTGTTACATAAGCAACAAAAGGAGAAATCAAAATTGAAAAAGATCCCGACTCTCGAGTTGACTTGTGCAATTAGACTTTGTACAAATGAAGATTTAGAGGGATAAAGTGCGCAAGGTGGCATTGGAAGAAATGGGAGCCCATGCATACACGCTCTAGGAAAGAGAATGGTTCACCTTGTAAGGCCATTCGAACAACACGTACAAGCCAAGGTGCCAATAAATATAGTGGTAAACTATCTCTCCTTCCTCATTCGTTGTCAGTGCAAGTAGAAAGGAAAGGCATAAGTGGGAGGAACTTTTGCAAAGAATAACAAGGCTTTGTGTGAAGCAGGCATACAACTTTAAATGCACAATGTTTGCAGCCCATCAATGTGGAGGAAGAAGCTAAAGAGTTCCCCATCACTTCCACTAAAGAGAAGGGTATAAAGGGTAGGGAGTGCAGAAGGCTAGGGAATCCCTTTCATGTTGTTGCCTAGACAAACGGGATTGGAATAGGCAACACGACACCCATACTAATCGACATCCATACTAATGCTGGGAGTGCAAACAAGGAGGCACTTGTCCCTCTTACAAAATCTAAAGAAGAAAAGGGCGAATAAGAGAAGGCAAGCCAAACCGAAAGCAACGTTGGAGAGGGAGGAATATGCATGAAAAAGGGAGAAGATAAAGGAACATAGGGGTAAAGGCCATAGTATCAAAGATTGAAGTTTTGAGGGTAGTAGATACCCCATCTCCTCCACAGCTTGCCATCTACGCAAGTAGGTTCCTCCTAAGGCTAAAGAACAACCACCACCACAAGAATAAGTGCAAGGACTATAATGGTCCTTCGCAAGACAATACTACATACCCTTAGTGGTTACAAGAGAGTTCCTTACCCAAGGAAACTGCAAAGGAAGAAGAGGAAAAAGCGCAAGTTGTTGAGGAGCAAGCAAAGCCGGTCACACAAGCACAAGAGGAGGAAGGAGAGGCACACAAAAAGAAACAAGAAGAGGAGAAAAAGAAGCAAGAACGAGAAGGAAGATGAGGAATCCAAAAAAATGTTGAAGCAAAAGGGTGTGCGGAAAAGTTGGGAAAAAATGCAATCGCAAGGAAGATGTGGAAAAACCTTGCGTAGAAACTAGATGAAGAGAGCAAATGGAAAGAAAAAGAAAAGCGTGTGTAGAAGGTTGAGGCTAAGAGAAAGCGAAAGAAAGATGAGGAGAAAAAAAAGCTGCAATGCGAGCTTGCAGAACGAAGGTGGTTGCGTTGGTAGAGACAAAGAAGGCGTGAAGCTTCAAGGTATAAGTGGCTAAGGCCGAGGAAGAGCAACAAAGAAAGGATAAAGAGGAGGCCAAACAAAAACTAAGGTTCTAGGAGCGGCGAAGGCCACAAAAGAAGAAAGAAAATTAAAAGAGCAAGAAAAGGCCGAGGAGGAAAGGAAATTAGAGAAGAAGCCGCAAGAAGAACAAGCTCACATCGCAAAAGAGCAAGAAGTTGCCAAGAAAAAGTAGAGTTCAAAGTGAAGGAGGTCGAGAGTGTGCAACAAAAACAAAAACAAAAACAACCCACAAGTACACCCCCGAGGTACTGATACAAGTTGTGTAGGGAGAAGAACCCAAGGACATTGCGCAAGAGGTAGAAAGTTCTACTTTGGAACCTTCCATAAGTACAATTCAAAGTGAAGAAGTTGGAGGAAACACATTGACATTTTGGTGGTCTAGACAGACAAACGTGCAAATATGACGAAGGAAACTCGTCCCTCACATGTGCGTGCGATAGTACCTCAACTTGCGCAAACTCCAATAGAAGCACTTGGTGACGCAGACCGTCACCAATGTAGTTGAGGTCGACATAGAACAACTACCTCTTCAAACGCAAATAGAAGGCACAAGCCTTCGCAGTGAACATAAGTGCGGCTGCCTTACAATTTGCAAAATAAAAGGCCACCCACCGAATAAACATTTGTGGAAAATGAAGGACATTGAAGAGAATGTTGAGCACAAGATAATACTGAGAGGGGGGGGTGAATCAGTATTATGAAATTATTTCAAACTTTAATACTTGAAATTAGATCTATAATCACGAGCAATGTGAATATATCAAATCAATCAAAGAACACAAAACTTAATGCAAGTAGACACAGATATACGTGGAAACCCTTTCGGGAGAAAACCACAGAGAAACTTATTTCTTTATATATATTTCTCAAAAATTTGTAGGCACCAACCTACTGGAGACACCAATCCCCAAATTACAATTTTGTAGGCACCAACCTACAGGAGCACCCACCCCTTTTGCTAAGCACCAACTCAACAAGAGACACCGATCTCTTCGAATATGAAGGCACCAACCTTCCTTACAAAATTTGCTTTCCACTTTTGAACTTGTTGCTTCCTCAACGAATAATGGAAAATTCTTCTTCTTACTTTCAGATTTGCTGTTCTAAAATTCTGCCCTTACGCTTCCTCTTCTTCTTTTTCCTTAAGATATTCAACTTGAATCCATACTTAATAAGTCTCATATGAATCTTCTTATATAGCCTTTCGTACCTTTTCGAAAAGACACATCGTTCCAACCGACACAACCTTTCCATTAACACAACTTAATTAAGTGCATTAGTCGGCTAAAACCAAAAAATAATTAATGCAGCCCATAATTATTAAATGCACATTAATCAATGCAATTAACCACTTGATAGGAGCGCTGCCCCTCCTTAGACAAATCACTGTTATCATTAAATCGCTGCCAGCCATCATTAAATCGCTGCCAGCCATCATTAAATCTTCTTTTTCACCATAAAACATTGCATATGAACACCTTAAAATGCGGATATCTCTCTCTTATGTATAGCTGTGTATATCTCGCTTATACCATGATAATCCTCATGCAAAAACGCTTCTTTTCATGTATTTAAACTTTCGTTTTCTACCCTTCTATACTGCTGGTTATTTCCATTACTTTCTACCATTTCCGTCAATAATTCCGTTACTTTCTGACAGATTTCCGTTTACCAGTTCAACACCTCTTTTGACATCAATGACAATATTTCCAACAGAGAAGTGTCCGCAATTGGTGACGAAAGATAATGGCGAACAAGTGTAGCTAACCACCTTGTTTAGCAAGTTTGTGGATAATGGGTGCCAACAGAGCTTGTGGAGAAAGTGAAGGTACAAGTGAATGAGGAGAAGCAAGAGGCTAAAGAAGTGACCTTGGTATTGCATGAGTATCTCATTGCAAGAGGTTGTGGAGCAAGAAAATTATATCACATTCGAGTTGCTAGACTGGAATGCGTAGCTGCAAGAGGCCCATGTTGAGACACAAAAATGCGGACTATACATGGACTGATGGTCACCGTGCATGACAACAAAGAAGCAAAGACAACTTTGATCACATCTCTCCAATCTAGAGACAATGTGGTGGACTGTTTGCGGGAGTGGTAGAGAAACGCACTGCGCAACACCTTTGTGGGCGTAGAAGCATAGAGGCCGAGGGAGCGGATAACACTAATCAGTGAAGTAGTCCATGCCATATCCTTGCAATGGCCAATCATTGAAACTACAAATGATGACACCCTCTTAGAGGTGATGCAGTTTATAGTGCAGCTCCACTAGTTCTTAACGTGAGGATTGATGGAGCAATTGCAGACTGGACAAGCTACAAGGAAGACTTGGAGTTGTTTCTTCCAATCGCAAAGAACATGAAAGGCATCCCGAAGTATCTTGCTCCGCAGACAATTTTGTGTAGGATTCAAGGAGTAAGCAAGGTGCTGCCCACTTCACTAGTTCCACCGCTGCAGTTGGAAGAGAAGTAGGTTTTGAAGGATAAAATTTGTGCAGGGAAATTTTGGATAATTGCACAAGATAGCAATGTCATTTGGAAAGAGGCCGTCATAGGTTGAAAACTCAAAAATGTGATCCATGGGGGATTTCTGTAGATTGAAAACCTGAAAGTGCAATTTGTTGGAAAGACTACTTAATCGAAAACCCACAAGAGTGTTTAAGTAGTGCTTAGGGGATGAAAAATGGTAAACTACGTTCCTTGGGTAGGTTGCAAACAAAACATTAGAACGCGTGAGAGCGAAGCATAACATCACAAGGATGGAAAATGCATAAGTGCACCTACTAGATTTCGATAGCTTCTTTTGTCTTAGGAAAGTGTTGGAGGGCTATTATGGATTAAAAGCTGGCTTTGGTGTATTTTCATTTTGTCTATTGTAATATCATTGGGCAATACTTAAATGTACATGTATGTAATAGATAATGACAAAATAGTAATATGTAAAACTCCTTGAGCATAAAAAAATAAAGATGAAGGGATTGAAAGGCCGACAATTGCCTGAAAGTTGAATAAATAATGTAAAAACTTTGTGGAGAAGGTTGTTTTGAAACTGTAATAGAATTTGAAAGTAAAATATTAAGTTGTGTAACCTCTCTTTCTAGCTTGTATGTTTACATTTATAAGTTTTCCGTTTTGTAGTTTGAGGAGCAGGTCTTGAGATGTGATAATAGCAAAGATTTATCTTTACTGCATGCTATTTAAAGGTACATAAATGAATCAATCTTGTAAAAGCCTTAGACTACAACCTTAGCATGTCTAGAAGAGACATTCCAGGGACCACTGCTAATAATAGGCAAAGGTTATCAACAAGAGCTTAGGAAATCTCTTGAGATGTTTGATTGAAGGTAAGTTAGGAACAAGGGATAACAACGGATGAGCTTTCTTATAACAATTCAGTTGATCAGAGCACATAAAAGACACCATGCCAAATTGTGTATGGGTCAAATCCAACAGGAGTTGCAGAATTGTATGACATCCAAAGTGAGAAAAAGAGAGTGCAGATGCAGAAGAGTTTGTAGAACATATGAGAGATGTACATGAACAAGTGTGCAAACAATTGGACAAAAGTACACTGCAGCACATGCAACAAGTAGGCATGAAGAGGAGAATTTCAGGTTGGAGACATGGTCTTGGCACGTTTGCGGAATGAAAGGTTTCTGAAAGGGACTTACAACAAATTGAAGTTGAAGAAGATTGGTACATGCAGAGTACGCCAGAAATTTGTGAAGAATGAATATGAGATTGAGTTAGCTGAAGGGATTTACATTTCACTTATATTCAACGGGGAGATTTTTATCCATATCATGAAGCACATAATGGCGAAGGAAGCACAAATTCAGATTTAGAGTCAGATTTTGATTGGAGGGCGCACATGTGAGAAAAGGAACACATAAGTGGAAAGAGTTATTAAAACAAGGTTTGGTAAGAGGAAATGTGTTAGAGAATAAAAACATTTGGTCAGTGCAAGGGCCAAGTCATTGAGAATGCAACTTAGATAAATTTATTTGAAGCTGTACAACATGGAATACCATCAATAGAGTCATAAGCAAGAGCTTATGCTTTTCTTTTTTACCGGTGTGTATGATGCAAGAGCATCTGGGTTCATTGTGATCTTGCATCATCCAAAAATATTATAGTTTAGGAAAATAAAGATGTCTAGCATTGCATTATGACTTGATTGCACTTAATCCTTTTGTAATTTGTAGAAGATTTGTTGTGCGCCATTAATTTGCAAATGTGTGTAACTTGTGAGCATGCACAAGTCCTTGTAGTGTTTTGTGTTATTAGTGAGAGTGCAAGTAATGTAGTGTTGTTTGGCACCTACCTTATACTATGCCTATGTGTTGAAACGTTATGCTTAAGCCCTTGGCAAGTGTGAGTGTTTCAGAATCGCTCAAAATCAACATAATGCTAGTGAAGCTTTACACAAGTGTGTCATATGGGTCTTTTGGATTGAGCATTAGTACAAAAGCATGAGGATTGTTTGTGCGAGGAATATTTGTGCATCTATTGGAGCACAAGGTCTAGAGCGTCCAACAATTTAGTGGAAAAGGCCAATGCGTTGTCTTATTGGGCCAAGTAATTGTGGTACGTAACTTTCGGATTTTTAGTACATTGTCCATGGAACCAAAATGAGTTCACCCAACTCATAAATGTAATTGTGGAGCCAGTGTTAGCATGTGCAAAGAGAAGAAAGAAATAGAGAGAGCAAACTGCACTGTTCAAACGACACAGGGGGAGGTTTATTTATCGAGAGGAGTTACATTTAGTTACAACTATCTGTTGGTTATCAACAACCGCTTGGAACCGTACATCTTTATTCTATATAAAGTGCTATATTTTAACACCCCTCTTAATGACTAAACCGGAAACAAGACAAAGTTTGTCCGAAATTTTACAAATTTCCTAAAGTCCATATGTTTAGTCATTACATCTACAGATTGTGCCATAAGTTGTACTTTAAAATCAGCAGTCCATGATTGTGTTGCGGTTGTCGAATGAAGAAGAACCGCAAAACAAAAATTTGGTCCCATGAACAAAAGATATGGCAAGTGGTCCACTGGTTCTTTGTTATGTGATTCATTGACCAGTGATGAATCACCAATGGATGAGAGTGTCACCCCATCTCCAGAGTGCTGAAATCAAAACCTTGAAGATGTGGATTGAAAAATCTATTCCATGCTTGTGTAGCCTGCTAGAGTCTCAGTGCAAAGACTCAATTATCCTCTGCAATCGAAGTCACCTCGATCATGTCCTTGCAACACCATGTAGTGCTCATTCAACTTTCTCAATAAGAGAAAAGTGACCATCTGTGCAGTAGGAGTCAGAACCAACTCCGAAATAGTAAGAGAAATAATCTTCTCCGTCTCAACAATGGTAGGAGTGAGAATCAACTCCTCATCTATTTGCTCATCTATCCCCCTCTGTTGGGAAAGATCCTTCACAACACAATGAACAAACTGTTCATGCTCTATTGTCCTTCGAGGAAGGACCTCTGAGTGAGTGGTTGGGCATGCCATCTCACTATGCGTCGTCAATGCATTTTTCATAGTGGAGTCTCTGTTCACAACAAACCATACATCGAATGAGAAAATCCATCCTCCTAAGGTATGTCCACCTCCCGTACACCCTATATAGTAGATATTCCCTCCACAATAAGTGCATGTAGGTTGATTGTATCCAAGACAAATTTTTTTGTGAGGAATGACTTCCTCCGAAGGCATTGTAGCCTCTTGTACTTCTGTATGGTGGAGCTGTCCTCCACACGTGTATTCATGTTGATTGCGGCTAGATCAACAAGTCGATATTGACCACCTTGCCCAATACCAAGGGCAATCATCCAGTCTCTGTTTCACATCAGAGACAACACACTTCTTTCCACAAAAATCCACATAAATATTGGGTTTTTCAATTAATTGATGAATAGATAGAAGATTCTTTTGTAAAGAAGGTACATATCTAACATTCCGTACCAACAATTTATGAGCATTATTCGATACAATGCATATATCTCCTATCCCTTCTACTACAAGTGATTCTCCATCAGCTAGTACTACTGATTCAAAACATATATTTGCAGTAAATGAAACATACCGGTCCCTACGACATGAAAAGTGTGCAGACTCACCAAGAGTCAATAATCCAACCCCAGTACCCACTTGTCATTCGAGCATGATGTCGTAAGACGATAAAGAGCATGCCCGTCATCTGAATCTGTTCTTCGCAATCCGCTGCCACATGTTCCTCATTACATGGCTTTTTGTTCTGTTGTGAAAGATCATACTTCCGCTTCCGGCAATCCTTCTTTAGGTGTCCAACCTTGTGACAGTAATAATATGTGACCTGATACCGAGTGGAAGACTCACCAGATTGACGTTTCCACTTTCCCTTTGACTAAGTGACAAGAGCACTCTTTGAATGGTCACAATTAGATTCTGTTTGAAGTTGTCTCCGCTCCTTTTGCAACAGGTAGGAACCTACCGTGTCAAACGTGAGTGTTTGACTTTCAGCCATTAAATGGAGTGCCTCCACAAATGACTCATACGAAGAAGGTAAGTCTGTTCAAAACCAGAGCCACCATATCATCATCGTCCACCTTTTTGTTGATGGAAGATAACTTGTCTCGGAGGTCTTTCATCCGAAGTAGGTGCTCAGACAACGATCCACCTTGTAATTTTACGGAAAAGAGCATATTTTTCAGGTATAAAACCCGACTCTTTTCTGATGTCTGATATTTATCCTTGACCGGCCTGACAATGTGCTTGCCACAGTGGCATTCCGCACTTCCGGTATCATATCATCCGACACCGACAACTTGAGAAGCAATAATGCTTCCTTATGACATTTGTCATAATCCTCGAAGTTTGTCGTTGGTTGACTTTCATCACCCTTGATTATTTTATCGCAATCATGAAACTCCGCGACTGTTAAAATCTTATGACTCCAAACATTGAAATTAGTGCCCGTTAATTTTTGTGTCTCCGGCAAAGTCAAGTGTGATATATTTGCCATGTTATTATTCCAAAAGAACGAAATAATAAAATAATAGTTTTTCCCACACTCAATAAAATAATACTTATTCCACCAAGTATTACTTATTCCAACAAGTAATATTAAATTATGCAAATCACCCAACTATAGTTGCTTGTATTAAAATATTATTACTTATTCCTCCAAATTTGATTATTCAAAAACAAGGTACCTTTGTTGGAAAAATGAATATTAATTCATCGACTTTTCAGAAGGAAGAATAAAAACGACTCTGCCTCTGCCGTCTTTGCCTGTAACAGGATTTGCGACTAGGGTTTCAATGTTCCACGATTTGCTTCTGCCCTTTGACGTCTTTCTCTTCCATGATTTTGCTTGCCACGATTTTCAAAGCACTCGCGTTTTCCTCCAAAACTGGATTTGCGACTGGGTATTGCTACAGTCACGTTTTGCTCTCTTTTTGCCTTCTGCGACTCACGTTTTTGTGCAAAACTGACTGTATTGCTTCATGTTTTTCCCAACATATTTTCTTCAAATGTCTGAGTTTTATTGCCCTCCTGAGCAGCCACGGTTTCTTGGCCTCGAATGGAGGAATTTCTTCCTTCTTTGCCCTAGCGTCTGGTATTTTTCTCCAAATACCCCACGTTTTATCAAATTCGTGCTTTGTTAGGGCCTCTGTTTCAAAAATCGCGATTTATCGGCGATAAATCGTTTGCAAGCATGAAAACGATTAATCTTTTGAAAAATTGCGATTTTTGTTGTGCCGATAAATCGGCGATTATTGGCGATAAAATACCCTCCAAAATCGTGGAAAATCGTAGCTAAACTCGTGGAAAATCGTGGGGAAATCGTGGCTTAGGTTTAAATGCGAAAAAGACCAAATCGATTTGTTTTTTCTCCTGTTTTCTCTTGCCCGACTCGTTTTTGCTCCTGCGACTCGCATTTACTCCATTCGTGGGCATTCGACGTGGGTAGGAGGGCACGCAAGTGCAGAGTTCATTTCATGGCCATTTCCTGGCCAGTTTGTGGCCCTAGCAGGAGCAGGTAAAGAATACTGTATTTTTTTTTTCCTTTTTTTTCAATACAGTGAATACAGTGTAAAAGTCAGTGTATTCACAAATTATAATTGTAGGTGTAAAGAATACTGTAAATACTCTTAAGTACTTACAGTTATACTATTATTATAACTATTATATTATAACTATACTGTAAAGAATACCGTAAATACTGTAAGTACTTATAG
This sequence comes from Taxus wallichiana var. yunnanensis, assembly GCA_018340775.1. Classification (NCBI taxonomy): domain Eukaryota; kingdom Viridiplantae; phylum Streptophyta; class Pinopsida; order Cupressales; family Taxaceae; genus Taxus; species Taxus wallichiana. The sequence continues at coordinate 518,353,871 of CM031235.1, forward strand.
TTATATTATAATTTATATTTATACTGTAAGTCGTGTAAAGAATAGTGTAAATACTGTAAGTCGTGTATTTACAAATTATAACTGTAAGTGTAAATATTATAATTTATATTACAAATTTACAATACAGTGAATACACGACTTTACAAATACTACTAATTTCTATTCCTGATTTCTGTCTTACATTTAGTTTATCATTTTCATTTACTACTAGTGAATACACGACTTTACAAATAAATATTTAACAATGAAAATACTTACTGCCTGTAACCTATTAATATTAATACTAATAGTATTTATTTAAAATTTGGTCAAAACTTAATCGAAAATATGCATATGGGCCTATGGCATTCTATAGAGTCACTTCTCGCATCATTTAACATTGTTTTTACATTTAATTTAAGTATATTTTATGAATTTAAATGTTTTTAAAAGTAGCGATAAAGTTGCCGATTAATGCCGATAAATTGCCGATTCCCGATTCAAAATTTGGCCTGCCGATTAATCGCCGATAACGATTTTTTGAACTATGGTTAGGGCTTCCTCCAATTTATGGTTCGTACCTCTTGGAGGCTTCCTCGAATTGTAACTTTGGACGCTCGATACCAATGTTAGCATTAACATTTGTTTGCTTTTCGGCACATACAAATGTGTTATCTTGCTTAATCTAAGCAACTTAAACTCGCATGCAAATGAGAGGGGTGATCTGTTCAACCCGACTTTCTAAAGAGTATGCTTCCAAGTTTTCAGTTACATTAGTGCTTGATTTGTGGTTTAATTTTCAAGCATGCTAATTATATGCTAAGTAGCTGCATTCGGCAAATTTTATGTAACAAATCATAATTCACCGAATACTAAATGTATTAAAATATTTGCTGAAACTCATTGAAACTTTTTGAATCTTTAATGTATAAAACAAGTGTAATATTTCTTCTAGTTGAATTTAATTAAGCATTTTATGGCTGATTTTTTAGCAATGTTTTTCTTATGAATTTTATCCTCCACGAATTCTAATGTGGCAACATAAATTATATGGATATTGTTGAAACATGTTGCATCCAAACCTTTCATTTATGAAAATTTGGCACTCCATCAATTCCCTCAAACACATAAAAAGATTATCCTGATGATTTTATTTTATTTTATCAAGCATTGTGGACAGTACTTATGCTCGTAAGAAAGGTTTTCTCATCAACGTAAAGGACTATTTATATAGTAAAATACTAAAAACTTGCAGACAACAATTGAGTTTCCATATATCAAGGATTAAAATTGAAAGATTTAGCTAGTGAAGGTTGCCATCTTTGTGGTGGCTCTGTGGATCCTATTATGTATGAGGTAAAGTGATTCGGCAGCTATACATGTAGCCGGACCATAGTTGCCTAGTCTAGAACCACATGCTGGAATCTCTTCATATTCAATTCTATTAATCTGGTCTACAGAATCTTCATTGTTAGTTGATTGCGGACTTATCATAGAAGCTATTAGTCATTAACCAGTAACTGAAAAAGCAAACTGAATTTAAACTGCATATACTAGAACAGGAACAACATCCAAGAACCTAATTGCCAATCTTCAGATCTTGGAAACAAACTGTTTGTTTAAGACAAGTTTTTAAGGTTATTGTTAAAAGTAAAAAATATGCATTTCATGCAATTAATCTCTGGAGATGGCTGCATGAGCAGATGAAAATATAATTTTTAAAATATAAGAACCACAATATTTCTTTGCAAACTGCACACAACCTTGACATTTATAAGATGTGCACAAACAAAATGAGTAACAAGATATAATCCAGTCATTAGTCTTTATAAAAATTTTCCGAAAGATAAATTCGAAAAATACTATTTGTATGGGCTCTTCACCTAGTGACTTACTTTCACAGATGTGTACATATTGTTTGGCACGAACAGGAGAGTAACTGCATTTGAGGATTTTTCCTGAAAAATGTGTAAATTGTGCAAATATACTACTAATTGTTTTTGGCATGAATAGACTAAGTTCAGCTTATATTATGTTTCTTTCAACAAGTTAGGTTCTGTTTTCCTACATAGATGTCTTCTTTGCCTTGTGCCTCTGCATGTTATATATACAAGAATTATTTCAGTTGGATAACTGCTAGGAGGTTTTGAGACATAGTAGAAAGAATCAGGACTACGCACAAACATGGCAGGGCAGTTTTTTTTTTTTTGGTTGAATCCGAAATTACAGGGATTACCTGCACAGAATTTTTAGGCTTAGCTGCCAAGGATTGAGAGGTTTCCATTCTGCCAAATTCACCCGGGGCATGATCCTAGCCTCATCCCTTATTTATTGGTATCTCCTAGGATTGGAACATTGGTGGATGGCTAGGCAACACCTTTTACACCATCATACACACCATTGGACCACAACCCGTCTGATATGGCAGGACAGTTTTTGACTCACTTAAAGTTGGCAAAACAAATCGGCAATTACAAAAATCTAATATATAAAGCATTTTTGTTTAATTTTTAGTGTGGTTTTTTGGCAGGCTAAGATACTGATATGTCAGCCTGCAGGGTCAGATATGGGTAGGGTAATGCGCACAAAAAATAATTTGTTAAAATAAATATTAAGATGTATTTTCAGTTTAATGTCATGATTATAAATTATAATTTAAAAATAATGAAAAAGGTGAATATCAAATAACAAAAAGTAAAACTTAAAACTAAAACTAATAGTAATTAAATAAATGAAAAGATTAAAATCAAATCAAACTTTTGAACCATATATATATAGTTAAATGTTAAGTTTAATGTAAGTCTAAACTTCTAAAAGCAATGCCTTGCATTGCCATGTAAGTGCTGTGGCACTTGGGCGACAATGCAAGGGACTGCCTTTAGAAATATTTTACAATGCCCTGCATTGCCATCCAAGTGCCATGACACTTTGATAACAATGTGGGGCATTGCCCTTCTTGAAACTTAAACCACCATGTATTGCCAGTGCTGACCAAAACAAATCCCACCACTGCTTAGGCATACTTGATTCTGACCAATGCAATGAAAAACTTGAAAACAGCGAATAACAGTAAAAAATGCACACAGCACGGTAGATCTGAGATTTGAGATTCAAGTGAATGAAATATCTCTTCTGCCTGTGCTATTCGATGTGCCTCCCGTGTCTGTGACTCTGCAAAAATGCCTTCTGCCTCCTCTGCAAAAATGCCTTCTGCCTCCTCTGCAAAAATGCCTTCTGCCTCGTCCATTTTAGGGTTTGTGTTTAATGTTTTTGCTGCTTTTTTGGAGACGGGACAAAATTGAACAGAGACAGGGCAGGAGACACTGATAGTCTCTGAATGGCATTTCTCTGTACAGGAGATGTGTTCATACACCTCTTCTGTAGCAAAGACACGTTCCTATCTCCGATGCATGTCCCGAGGGTGGGGAGACATGTTTCCCTGCAACTGCTATTTATTAGGCTAGATTTTTTTCCTCTTTTATATATTTTTTGTATGGCTGTATCCAGGGCGAAAAAATTGCTGTATCCCCTATTGGATTCTTCATATATGTACCTGTAACCAAAACATATCAGCAACTTAGCTGTTAGGAACTTAGGACTCGGGAGTCTGCAAGTCAAGATTGCAGATTCAGAATAACTGGTTCGGGTCTGAATGCACATTGCGTCTCATTACCATGTTTTGAAAATCGTTATGTCATCAAGATTTCACTATGTTTTGAAAAACATTATGTCATCAAAATTTCACTAGAAACTGAGATGGGTTATATCCTGTCTCGTTGTCTGCTCTGCACTTTATATTTTCCTCACTAGCCTGTAATTATGGCCCTGCTCAGTTTGCATTTTTTCTGAATACAACATTATGGTCACTAAACCCTGTTTTGAAGACACCATTCGTTTGAAAATTTTGTACGCTAAATAACAAAAATTGCTATGAAGATTTATGCAGTTTAAAGGGGACATTAAAAGCTGACTCCACATTTCTTGTCACGTTCATGTATTTCAAACATTGCTAGTCACATTATATTATTTATGCTTGATCTGTTATGATTGTTTTTTATAATTAGTGTTGGATGTGAGATAATGCAATTGCATGAATACATAATATGTATTAAATAGATTGTTTCTTTGGACCCCAATTGTCTTTGAATAAATTGAGTTCCCACAGTAAAGTACTAAATTGATCATATGTCATCTAATAAACCATAGTCAGGGTTGCACGTTGCTTGACTAATATGTTTCACAGCTATTCTATGTTCGATTCTGCAACTATTTAGCCCTTTTTCAGTAGGTTCTGCTGAATGCTGATTTTCAATGAAATTTAAATATCATGCTATTCAGGACGTTGAGGAAGATGTTAAAGCAAGAACCAAAGGAGAATCTGGGGCAGCTAAGACTCTGTGCATGCCTTTTGATCAACCAGACATACCTGAAGGTCTGTTTCTGCAGTCCTTTGCGCCTTTTTCATTTTCTATGTTAAAATTTAATATACACCCATGTTTAAGCTCCAACTGACATCTAAGAATTAAGCTGAGAAAAATCTCTTAGCTCTTGAAGCAATGCAGAAACTACTTTAATAATGGCGAACTTTCAATAGAGGAATGGGAAAAACCAAACCGATGAAGAGAGTGCTATGAAATAATCATTTAAAAGAAAACAAACTGCAGTAAAAATCACTTCAAAGAAGAATAGAACTTGCAAGTATGCTCGTGTGCAGGTCACTTACATTTATTTGATGGATGAGTAAGCAATGCATGAAAAAGAACATGTGAAGAGGTGTATACTGGGCTAGATCCCCGACTATGTTTTTGAGGTTAGGAAACATGGACACCCACAATGTAAGACATTCATTAAAACATTTTCAACAGTGGCATGTCTCTGATGTATTCAGATTTAGATGAGCATTGAAATTGGTGGAGGGGTCCAAAACTGTCTAAAACTGGATTGGATTCCCGACTATGTTTCTAAGGTTAGCAAACATTGGCAAGCACAATGTAAGACATTCACTATTTTTACTACAGTGGCATGCCTGATGTATTGATATTTAGATGAACAACGAAATCGGCGGAGGGGTCCAAAACTGTCTAAAACTGGGTTGGATCCCTGGCTATGTTTTTGATGTCAGCAAACATTGGCAAGCATGATGTAAGACATTATTTTTCTCAGAGGCATGCCTGGTCTAACTTACCATATTTTTCTATGGATGGTGAATTACACGTATAGTTAGAAATGCCTTTGAACTCTTGGATAACATACAGTTACCAAGTGCAGATTGTGATTGCTCTTGTTAACCGTGCCTTCAAAATTTCAGTACACATCACCCAAGCTCAAAGCTATGTTATTGTTCCACGACTATATACAAAAATTCAATGTCATTTCTACTAAAATTGGGCCCTTTTTTTACCAACAAAAATTTAAGCTATTCATTTGACTCTTGCAGGAACTGTTTGTTTTGCATCGGGAAACCCAGCGAAGCAGTGGGCACTTTGGGGTCGAAGTTATTGATTCACTTGAGACTCTATAAAATGCACATTCCAAGAGTTATCTATTTAGGTTGTAAATAGATTTTTAGATGCCAATTTTTTTGTTGAGGGGCGTTCAATTTTGAGTCTTTGATTTTTACTTATTTCTTGATGCTGTAGGAATCATCATCTCTAAGTCAAGGCATATGCACATTAATGGATGAGTGCGACAGGTCCATAGTAGAATCCAACATATTTCAATATATTAGTTGTTTCTCATCAAGCAATTCTATTATTTTCTTTAATTGAACAATCGTATAGCAGTTCTTCAAAATCTGATAGCTCTTAATATATCACCAATTTGAGGTTTTTTCCCAGAAAGTTCGAAAATGCATGTGAAGAGGAACATTGTTTTGCCATTTTAAGAGTTTGACATTGTTTATACATTTTAAAGGTTTGATTAATGTCTCAAACAAAAGTTTTGTTAGGAAGCAGCAATATGGCTTTGTTGGAAAAGCCATTTGTAACCACTAACTTTGAAATTCAATCATTGGTATTTTCACAATGTCACCATTCTAAAAATGCAAAATTGGAGTTTCATATACTAAGGCGAGTCTGATTTGGTTTGAACTTGTAAAAGTTAGTAATTTAGTTGCATATACTAAATTTGCTTTTGTTCAAGCGTAAATTGGAGTTTTATTTACTAAGGTGGAATTCTATTTGGTTTTAACTCATAAAATTAGTAATTTAGTTGCATGCGCTAACTTCGCTTCCATTGAAGTGCAGTAGGGTGTTTTGCACTTCTAAAATCAAAATTCAGTTTTTTTGTTGAAAATATGAGCAAATTTTAAGATATTGTGTCTTTATTAGACATATTGGGCTATCGATTGGACATATGAAGAATTTAATTAATGATTAATGCACATGGAAATTTTAGGAACACTTGTGCTGCACCTAAATCAAACCACCAATGTTCAAACAACAATTTTTTTGCCAAAATATTAGGTCCACAAAATATAAAGTAAAAATGTTAATAAGAAAAAATGGGAGCACATGCTTTGCCAAGGGTGGGTTGCACCTGCAAATCCAACTATAATAAAAGAGCTCACATACAATTTTGGTTATCTCTGTTATCTCTTGCATCGGGTTTTTAATATTATAAAATAAGATACATTTGTTAGGCTTTCCCCCATTTGTATCGGAACTATGAAAACTCTAATTAACCCATGATTAACTCATTACCTAACTCTTCACTAATTCTAGTTGTCTATAATAATAATAATAATAATAATAATAATGTAAAATTAAAAATATAAAAAATAGAGAGTGAGGTGTTGTTTGTAGATTCAACCTTTTGACAACATCTCTTCAACCCAAGTTCTTTCAACTATTGGTGCCAATAATAAATGAAATGTTATTCCCTTCAACCCTAGTTGAGTGTAAGAGACACTTCACTTCCTATGGCTTGGAAGGAGACACTTGTGTAGTGGTAACATTGAAATAAGGATCAACAAGTACGATTTCCTTTCCTTTGTCGACATAGGGTGGTCCTAGATTTGAACTAGTGGGGAATCTAGAGGTGGGGTTTGTACCATTTCCAATAGTGCTTGTCTAAGAAGGGATTCTTCATTTGAGCGTCTTTTGCTCTTGTGAACATCACATCACTTTCACATGTCCTTTAAGGGATATAATTTGACAAAACATTTTTTTGCGGAGGCTTGGATTGAAGTTGTTGGTCATGCTACTTGAAGCTAGATTTTTTTGCCAAGAATAGTTTTTTTCTTCCCATCCTTTTGAATTTTCCCGGGATGTTGACTATATAGTGATAAATCTCTTCTAATATTATGATGTTTACAAATTGTCTTCTTGGATGTACAATTACAAACCACAACAACATTTGAGAAATTGACGCAACTCACTATTGTGCACATCAATTTTGGTCGTCAAGCATGAAAAATGTTGTTATAATTTTACGGTGGTTTGGTCTCGAGTGTGGTAAAATTGATGCAACTTTCTAGAGTGGTTATCATAGTTCATCACAAGTTAGTACTCTTCTTGAATGGAATTCAATTTTTTGATCAAATTTAACTTAGGACATCCTTTTGCTCTAGTGTTAATTCATCTTTAGTATTGTTAGGATTAACTAGGCTTAATTCACCACGCGGGTGAATAAATAATAATTGTAATAAGTTAAAAGGAATTTATTTGTTTACTTTAACTTCAACTTAGTTGTCTTGTGATATTATTCTATCCCTATGATTGTGGGATGTTGTTATATTCTTGATGGTTAATTCTCGAATGTATTTCAACACAGTAATCAAGGACGTATAAGGGGCAATTTGTTATTTTTGTAGAGGTGCCAACTATAGGTTGTTTTGATCCACTTTATATGGAGTGGATAGAAGTTGTTCTAATAAACTTTGCAGATCTTTCCTTGTTTGTAATGCTTATTTGTGAGATTAATAAAATTATACAAACACCGTCGAGTTTCGCAATTACATTTGGTATTAGAGTAGGGATATTTTGTTGTTGTGAGAGGTAACAAAGTTTTGAGAGGAGTTGGCAAGTTAGTGAGGGTATGAGCATTTTGTGTGAGCCATAAAAGCTACTAGCCTTCCCACATCCCCAATCCATGGTTTCACACATGGATTAGCTGGAGCAATCACAGGCCCGAGCTTGACACAACTCTATAACAAGAAACTGAGGTGATTTTGTGTATTTTTTTTGTCAATTAGGAGTTTTATAGCTAAATTTAGTAACTCCTTTAGTTATAGTTAATCTTATCACATCGCTAAGTTTAGAGGGATTGTATCAAGATTTGAGATTTATGGTGTATTTGAAGACTATTTAAGATTTGAAACCCCGCAAAGATCAATATGCGCTAGATCTCGCATTTCTTCTTGATCTAATCCTTGGAGTTGTCCTTCAATACATGTATCCTTGTTTTTAAAAACTAAAAATAAGTTTGCAGAGGCATCTCCAAGCACTTGTTCATGTAGACTGTGTTTGGCATGTTTTCCTTGAAATCTCCACAAAAGACCTCAACGCATTGACAACTTCGCCAATCAATGCATTTGAGCTACCTTACAAAGTAAAACAAAACACCTAAGTAAACAAATATAAATGTCATGGATTTAAACTCTTAAGGTGGTGGATAAAAGCTCGAGGGAGGGTGCAATTTACAAAGATTTACATGTAAATCACGTTTGAGGCAAGGTAACCCTAAAAGGGTTATATTTGATTTTTCTAAAAGCTTTTCACGCTTTTCTAAAGTTTAAATAGAAGTTTGCTTATAGAAACAGTTGATTGATTGGTTGGTAGGCCAACATGCTACCTATTATTTTGTTAAAACTTTCACTTAGAGGAGGTCATGGGTTCAAAATGCACCCCTCCGAAAAATTTAGCAACTACGTCTAAATTTTTGGTGGTTTTGCCAACTATCGAGTTAGTTGTAACTAATTAAATTTGGAGGTGAAAGTCCTATTTTGACCCAATTGTTTTTTTTTTGCAAATTTTTTCATTGTGTTTTAAAATACATGCATATTGTAAGCAACAATGGCCAAAATGCTCACTATTTTACAAATTTGTGTGTTGTTTAACAGCAAAGTCATTTTTTTGCTTTGAAAGAGAAAAGAGGCCATAATGCCCAAAATATTTTTGTGAAAATTTCATTTTTTTGCATAAAATGGGGTATTTTTTTTTCAAAGAAGATTTAAAATATTGAAAAATTGGCCAAAGAGTCAAAGTTTGTAAATTGGCCAATAATGCCACACCATTGTAAAACCAACTCGAAAAGGAGCCAAAAATCAATAAAAGTTATTTTTGGGGGGTGTGTACTAATTTGAGGGGGGAATTGATTAAATGTTTCATTTTTCTCTAATTTACAAGTTTTCAAAATGGCCACAAATTCAACACCTAAATTGGTTTGCATGATTTTGAATAGATAATTATGTTGCTTGGAAATAGAAAATTTGAGCAAAATTAGAATTTGAAGATATATAGTTAGTATTTAATGGATTAGTCACATGATCAAAAATGATGCAACACAACAACACACATTTGTCAGGGTAAATGAAAAAGCAAAATTAATAATTTTGTTTGGTGTATCTCATGAAGTTTAACCCCATATTCGTGAGGCCAAAACAACAAAAGACACTTTGGGATAAAATTGAAAATTGTTTACGAGTCAAAGAATAGGAACACTTTACTTCATCTGAAAAGATAGTTACTGAATCCAAAAATGCAACCAATTGAAAAAGTAGTCTTTTCTAAGACACGTTGCAACTTTGTGAGATTCACTTTAGGCTTTGGAAGAAGTAAGTGACGAATATCTTGTTCAGCTTTCTTTTGAGAGATCTTCCTTCATCATACAATTTTTAACGACCACGTTGAATATCACTTATCAAACAAGTTGTTTTAAACAATTGGTGATCATGTTACTACAAGAAGAAACTATTCACACAAGTACAAAAGTTGAAGAGCATGCACTTGTTTCTAATTAGAAAGGAAAAAAAAGAGAAGTCCCCTAAATAGCCTTCGAGGCAAGGAAACAATCAACAATGCCCTAAGGTAAAAAAAAATGTCCAATTTTTGGTCTCAAATGACATGAGTTAAAGGATTGTTGTTATAATGCATTCCAAAAAGGACCGTTAAGTGGCAAAAAATTGATAACCAACAATCTAAATAAGGCCAACAAACCAATAAACATGGACAAAATAAGGGAAAGTGGAAGAAGAAACCATCTCAACAAGGAAACATTGCTAAACATGAAGATCAATATGAAGATGACGATTGCCTGTACACTACACAATCTGATGAAGAATCAATTTCACAAAATGCAATGTGGTAATGTTGATTTAGTCACAACTTTGCCACATGACATGACACAAAGATTGGTTCTTCACATTGAGAGACACACCCATGAAAAACCATGTTTCTTTGGGTGATGATACATCTTACAATGTTCAGGGGATTGGTTCCATTTCACTACCACTTGGGATACATACATGTAAAATTACAGATGTTCTATATGTCCCTAGTTTAACAAAAATCTCTTATCACCGTCGATTATTGGAGCACAATCTTAAGATTGACTTTGATTGTAAAGGTGGTAAAAGATGTGCCTCATAAAAGATAAATCATGAAGCTCGAAAATTGTTGCAAGAGCTTCTAATGTGGGAATGATGTTTCAATTGGATTTTGTTCAGAGAGATAATCAACCCTTGTGGCCACGAAACAACCTCAACATAATGGTGGCACAAAAGACTTGGTCATGTATGTTTTGGCTATCTTGACACACTCTCTTGATATGATATGTTAAGGGGTTTTCCACCTCAAAAAAATGGTACAAATAAGTGTTAACATTGCTTAACATGTAAACAACATTGAGTACCTCTTAAATAGAGTACATTTCATGCTCCAGAAAACTAATATGGACTAGGCTATTGATAAACACAAGGCTAAGATGGTCGCAAAGGGATATGATCGACAAAAGGTATTGACTATGAGGATACTTTTTCTCCCACAACTAAGATAAAAATTCTAGGATGATTTTTTCTCTAGTTGCACAATTTGGCTAGAAAATACACTAAATGGATGTGAAAAGTTTTTTTAATTGGGACTTGGGAAGAATTTTACATGACTCAACTAAAAGGTTTTTTCATACATGGTAAAGAGGAAAAGGTGTATAAACTTGTTAAATCACCGTACGATCTCAAACAGTTCCCAAGGAATGGTATATAAAAATTAACGAGCATCTCTTACATCATGGATTTAAAAGAAGTCCATACAATCCTAATATGTGCCTTAAATAGAAAGGGGGAGAAATTTATCATTTTAGTATATGTCGATGATCTAGTAATCACTAGAGGTTCAATGCGAGATGATTTTGTCAACAAAGGAAGATGTAACCCGACCATTCAACATGACATATCTTGGGCTTCTGCATTATTGTCTTGGACTTGAAGTTTGGATAAAAAAGAATCATATCTTTGTTTCTCAATTGAAATACATTAAGAAAACACTCAACAAGTTTCATATGATGGATTATAAGTCAATTTCCACACCTACAAAGACAAGACTTCAATGTCTCAAACAGATCCATCACCGTAAGTAAATACAACTCTCTATCGGTAGTTGATTGGGAGTCTCATCTACTTGATCTATACTAGGATGGATATCAGCTATGCAATCAATTATCTATCTCGGTTCATGCAAGAACCCATAATTTGTCACTGAAAGAAAAAAACACATACTTTGAGGTATAATAACTATGGATTTTGGCCTAGAGTACAAGAAGAATGATAACTTCTTCTTGACATGATATTCAAATTCATATAACACAAGGAACATAGATGATAGGAAATCCATTTAATGATTTGTATTCTTTTTGGGATTTGGACCGATATAATGGGGGAGTAAGAAGCAATCTTGTGTTTCAAGATCCTCCATAGAATCAACATATCACATAGTAGGAGTAGTCGGTGAAACGATATGGATCCAACATATACTTGAATGATTGGGAATACCACATAAACATCCATCCATCCTACATGTTGATAACGAATGAGTAGTAAAACTTGTTTGCAATCCTGTGTTTCATGAGCATACAAAACACATTGAGGTGCAAGTACATTCTATTCATGAACATGTTCAAAACAATAACATCCATCTTCAATAGTGCTTGAAAAATATGCAACATACAAATGTCATCACAAAGTCACTTGTTTGAGTCAAATTTGAGGGCTTGATAGAATTTCTTTCATGTTCACTTGAGACCATGCTGAACTAAGGGGGAATGTTAGGACTGACTAGGCTTAATTCACCATGTGAGTGAATAAATAATAATTGTAATACGTTAAAGTAATTTATTTGTTTACTTTAACTTCATCTTAGTTGTCTATTAGTTGTCTTGTGATAGTGTTTTGTCCCTATGATTGTGGGATATTGTTTTATTCTTGGTGGTTTATTCCTAACATATTCTAGTAGGGGGTAATCAAGGGCGCTAGGGGCAATTAGCTATTTTTGCGAAGTGCCAACTATAGGTTGTTTTGATCCACTTTATGTGGAGTGGATAGAAGTTCTTCAAATCCTATAAACTTTGCAGCTCTTTCTTTTGTTTGTAATGCATATTTGTGAGATTAATAAAATTATACAGCACCGTATTGTTTCGCAATTACAAGTGTTTCAAATAAAATATGATTCCCACTATTTTTCAAACATGTAATGTAGCTTCTAAAAGTAGAAATGTTATTTTTTCACTATTGGAAAATTTATTTGTAAATGAATATAGTTCCAATTGGTCAAGCCATTTACCTCCCTATGTACCAATTTTCGTAAAAAGAGAATATTGAAATTCACTTGTAACTTAAAGGTTGTTAGACTAAAAAGGTTTTGTTTGATGAATAACAGCACTACAAACATGCTTTACAAAATAATATTAGAAAATTGTTCCATCATCTCTATTTTTTTGCATTTCAAGTGCCTCATTGAGAAAAAACTTGAAAATATGCCTCTTTCTGTCTTTTTCCATATGACATGTGGAGTGACAAGGAAGATCTTATAAAGAGCCACATGTCTCGAGACAATGCTTCCTTTTGTCCTCATTCGATAAAATAGACAAAAATAAAATAAACTACTTTGATTCCATCAATCCAAAATTAAAAGGAAATATAGTGGGCAACACACTAAATCACATAAACTTAATATGTTATAAAACAAAGAACCAAATAAAAAAGTGGAAACAACAACACAATATTGTAATGTAAGTGGTGATTTAATCAAGTCAAGAGTAATTGACAAGAAGGTAACCATTTTTTAGAAGAGACCTCATGCTACAACACTTTGCTTTTACATTCAGATGATTATTCATTTTTATTCCCATTTAAATATTTGATTATTTCAAAAATGTTTAATCCATTTATAGTCAAATTTCAAAAAGTCACATCTTAAACGTCGAGAATAAGAATGGATCATGTGGTAGCTATCTATAACAATTTTTATTGATTCATATTACTATGACTATTTAAATATCACATGTTATTTTGTAACCAATGCCAATTTTAGCTATATTATATATATTGAAACATGGATATAAGTTTAGCCCTGCCATAGACTATTCAAATTAACATGCATAACTTAATTATGTGGGATCCATCCTTCCACCACATCCTACATGGAATCCCCTCTTTTTAGTATGCGCTTTAAGGCAAAGATGAGGTGTTGGAAGTTGTGATCATCTTTTGAGTCTTGCAGCTTTAAGGAAAAATCAAATTTTGAAGGAACTAGGTCCAATTTTAGAAGAGTGGAGGAACAACTGCGGATATTGAAACACTCACATAACTTGTTGATGTAATCTATCACCATCATAAAATGGGGCTCCAATTGAGGAAACAAAACCCTTATTCAAAGCTGATGAAAAGTTATCTAGAGTTACCTTGTGCTTAGGCTATATAAACACAATGCCCATAGTAAAAGTGTCTTACTTGTATGACACCACATTTAATCTCGAGTTGACGCACAACCTTCTTTCTAATTATGGATTCTATGTTCCCAAAATTTCCAAGCATGCAAACTAGATCTCTCCATCATGTAGGATGAATATCTCTTATGGTGCCCCTCGGATACTTTATTGAAAAATACCATCTCAAACTCTTGTGGAGAAAAACTCGGGAAATGGAACTCAATCATGATAGAAATCATGGTAACGAGAGAAAGATAGACAAGAAAATTGTGACATCACATGAAGGGAAAGGTGAAACAAATAGGGAAAGGGAGTCTAATGAAGGGAAACCTCCAACCCGGAAGCCTTTAGGGGAAAATGGAAATAAGTCATGGCAAAAATGTGTGTAACGAGAGAAAACTAGACAAAAAAATTGTGATATCACATGAAGGGAAAGGTGAAACAAACAGGGCAAGGGAGTTTAGTGAAGGGAAACCTCCAACATAGAAACCTTTAGGGGAAAATGGAAATAAGTCACGATAGAAATATGTGGTAGTGGGAGAAAGCTAGACAAGAAAATTGTGATATCATATGAAGGGAAAGGTGACACATACGGGGTGATGGAGTCTAGTGAAGGGAAACCTCCAACATGGTAGCCTTTAGAAAACATGCATCAACATAAAGATAAAATAAACACAAATTTAAATGAAAGCAAAGATTTGTGATATCTTAATCATTGAAATAAAAACATTGGATTGATTATCAATGATTCATCCTTAACTCTTATGAATAGATCTTTTTACACCATTACTATGGTTATCAACATAAAGATAAAAGGAACACATATTTAAATGAAAAAAGCTTTGTGATATGTTATTCATTTAAATAACAACATTAGACCGATTGCCAATAATTCATCCTTAACTATTAGGAATAGTTCTTTCTACACCATTACTATGTTTATTTTACATCATTATAATTTTGTGAGCATTAAACTCGCATCCCACTCACCCTTAGTCCCCGAGTTATTTCTCTAATTTGACCTATTCTCCTAAAGTAATTGAATCTACTTATATATATATATATATATATATATATATATATATATATATATATATATATATATATATATATATATATATATATGTTGTCATCAAATCACCGCACCCTTTGAATGGCCGTAATGTGAATACGACGTTTGGTGTGATTGAGACACATGGGATCACCTCTCAAGCTATGTGACTTGGGCTCGAGGTAAACCTCCTGAGAAGGCCAAATTCCTCTTCCTAAACTAAGTCTGTCTACTCCTTGTGCAATAAAATGGTTATCCAGGCCTATGCTAACATTTCATGGGTTTTAGGGAAAGATATTTACAAAAAAACTTAAACTATACTAGGGATGGTGATGCACCAAATAAAGGGTATTGTCAAACTCAAGAAGGGTTAATTCGAAGAGGGTGTATGCACCACAAACCAACTTCACCTACTACAACTTGGAGAGGATACATGATATCACAAACTAAGAAACATACATTCCTGCTGTTAAACTCAGATTATGCATAGATGATATAAATAGACACATGTCAAACATCCATTTCATTCATAAGGATCAATGATAATATGGCTTGCATAACAGAAGGAAGATAAATTTTTACAACTGATATTCACACAATTATATCACTTTCTAACAAAATGAAATAAGATACTCTGAGATAAAGACAAGCCAACCACTTATACTAAGGAATTAGGCATTCACAAAGCATAAACACATCAACCATTAACACAATAACTCAACTTTCCACGGAAAAATATCACTTTGAATGTAATTGAAAGGTTTCTGAATATTCAAAGCACTCTTCCAAGCTTGAAGAGTAACTTCTCCAAAAATTTTGATCTCCTTAAAAACTTAATGTACTTCTCTATTTATAAGTTCCTTAGGCTGAGCCATTACAACTGGGCCTTAACTAACAATTTACTAAAAATAGAAATGTCATTAAACTCAAGGGAACATGCTCCCATAAAAATAACAAAGTTTGTTGCAAGAATTTGACCCAGTCAACCCTACAACTTTGACCGATCCAGAGCTTGGATCAGTTTATTCATGGATGCATAGCCTTGGCTGGGCATTGCAACATCTTCTCCAGCTTCGATTTTCCCTTGGTCCTTATCCCAGGTAGCCATCCGATGTTTGTACTCGATGAAACACTTGATAATTCCCTGAATCTCTCCGTCCTCTAGCCCACATGCATAGTGATTCACTACATATGCTTTGTCTTGATTTCCCTTGTGATTTTGGCTGGAATTCTTCTCAGTTTACCCACGACCTTCTTTAGTCTTCTTGTGAAATTATGGCATGACACCAACCTATCAATAGAGTCATTGCTGAAATTCTAGGTAACCTCATCATCACACTTCACCAAATCTTTGAAATTTTCCTAGATTTGATCCTTCGGAAGAGCATCAATGTTTTCATTGAAGAACTTACAACTAATAATATCAAACTCTTCTGATATGTCATTCAGAGCATCCATGATTTCTATTCGTTTATCATCCAACTTCTTTATTAAATCTTGCAACACTTGAGACCAGAATTCCATTGCCTTTTGATATTCAAACAATTTTGAAGCATCATCAATTACATCCTCTTGAAGGAGTAGATCTGAATCTTCTTCTTTGATTTCACTCCATGTGGCTAAATTCAAGTTTAGATTATTATTATCCTTAGAAAAGGATTCATCCATTTTACAAATAACATCTCTTCCAACCTGCAAATCATTATATATTTCAAGAGCCTCTTTAATTAAAGGATTGGCTTCTTGAAGTATACACTCCATCCATCCATTTACCGATCTTCCCTTCTGACCTATCTTCTCAATCTCGTGATAAGGAATATCATCGAGAGTAGAGGAAACTGGCGAGCCGTAGTAGTTGAAACCTTGGTAGATGGAGTTGGTTGTGTT
Organism: Taxus wallichiana var. yunnanensis; assembly: GCA_018340775.1. Taxonomy (NCBI): domain Eukaryota; kingdom Viridiplantae; phylum Streptophyta; class Pinopsida; order Cupressales; family Taxaceae; genus Taxus; species Taxus wallichiana. Next base: position 518,370,708 of record CM031235.1, read on the forward strand.
ACCTTTCTCAATAATGCAGTGAGTTGCTCAACCTTTTCTTTGAGATCATCCTTGGAAGCCTTGTCCTTGTCATATTTTTCCAATAAATTTCCAAGAGCAGCCTACACATCATGTTTAGCTCCTTCGTGTGTTGCTTTTCCAAGTGAAAATCTAGAAATTCAATAATCCATTGTTGTAATAGTTTCCTTGGTTTTGTTAGAAATAATCTAACACTTAATTCACCATATGTGGATTAATGTGTAATTATAATAAAGAAATTATTTAATTACTTTAGTTATCTTAGTTGTTAATGTGTTGTTATCATCCCTTAGATTGTGGAGGATGTTCTTTAGTTAGAATATTATTCTCGAATGATTTCCTGTAGAAGCTTTTTAGGGGCAATATGCTATTACTGAATATTTGCTTTGTTTAGGAGATTTGTTCCATGTATTGTGGAAGAGATAGAAGCTGTCCAATATCTATAAATATTGCAGCTCTCTCTTTTGATTGTAATGCTTCATTTTATATTAATAAAATCACAGCAAGCTCCACCTTGTTTTTGCAATTTAATCTAGTTTACAGATTTCATTTGGTAGCAGAGCAGGTGAGTTAAAGCTGTAGATAATTGCTGAGGAAGTGTTAGAAGATTTGAGGAAGGAGGACTAGAAGCCTAAGCCAGGAGGAGCCATAGATGCCCCCAGCCTCTTCACAGCCCCTCACCAACTCCACATCCCAACAGCAGATTCCAGAAGTAGCATAAGAAACAATTGATGACAATTCACGACAATTGGAAAAATTGTCTAGGGAGTGAAAAATTTTATTTTTATTTTTTAGAAGTGCATTGAATAATATTGTTATACAAGGATTGAATAATATTGTTATGCATACATGAGCAGTGACCTGAGTACCCTGCTCACATTCCAAAGGCATAGATCTCGGCTTCCATGAGAGCCGACCTTGAATCAAGCCACCTCCAACATTGATCCTGCTCCAAGCGATCTCCCAAAGCATCGATCCAACAAATAGTGACCAAAAACAAACAACAAAGGTGGCCATGCAAATGAAATTTTTAGTGGAAGAGGAGTTCTCCCATGCTAACTCCAATCGACCCTGCAACAAGAAAACAACGACCCAAAGTGGTAAGCAAATATAGAAGGGCTATATACAAACTCCGCAGTAAAACAATGAGCAAAGGCGTCCCAAATATGAGTGGTTCAAGGTAAGTGAATTGGTCTTTTAATATTAAAAAAGAGAAAAACAAAACTTTCCTTTTTTGGATTTTGTGGAATTTTTTAGGCAGAAAAAAAATTCCATTTTAGGAAAGGGGTCCGGAAAGATCATAAAATCAAAACTTGTATTTGTCATTTCTTTCCGCCGGTACCTCGGATTGAGGTGTCATTTTTTTGAAAGTATATGTTTTTTCGAGCTCTATGCTTTGGTCTAGTCAAAGAGGCCAAAGAGCCCAAAACTAAATTTGTAAGGGAAAAGAGGCCAAAGTGCCCAAAAATTTAAAAATTACGAAAATATTAATTTTTCGTAAACAAGAAGGGGGGTGCAATTTTCTTTTTCTATTTACAAGATGTTTGTAAAAACAGCCGATAGTGCCAAAAAATCATTGTAAAAGGCCAAAAAGGAGCCCACACTCAATAAAAATCAATTTTGTGGGGGGTGTGTATTGATTTGAGGGGGATTTGTTTCGTGTTTGATTCTCTATCTCTCTTTTCTTTCGTGCAAAAATGGCCAACAATGCGCCTAAATTCTTTTTGCCCGATTCATAACTCCTAGGAGGAGATAATTATGCTGCATGGAAAATGAAAATTAAAACTCAACTTGAATTTGAGGACATAATTGGTGTAGTTGATGGCTCGATAACGAGACCAAAAAATAATATTGCTCAACAACGTGTGTTTGATCGTGCTAATCAAAATGAAAAACTTATAATTCTGTTTGGCATAACTGATGATGTACAACCTCATATTCGTCAAGTGACAACTGCAAAAGAAGCATGGGATAAACTAGTAACTATATATGAAGCTAAGAACAAAAATGCTATTTTGCAATTACAAACACAACTCCATTGTCTCAAAATGAATTCTAACGAGTCTATTGAAGGTTTTATAAAGCGTGTTGCTATATTGAGATCATCTCTCTAAGCTTTGGAAGAAGAGGTCACTGATGAATCTCTTGTCCCTATTGTATTGAGAGATTTACCAGCCTCATACAAAATATTTGTCACAACTCTCAACATTATGGGTCCAACTACAAGTTTTGAAGAGTTAGTGAACATGTTACAACAAGAAGACTCCATGAACAAACCTGTAGAAGATGAGGAACAAGCCCTCTCTTCATTCCATAAGGGAAAGAAACAGATTCATACAACTGGTAAGCAACACAAGCAACATTCTCAATAGAATAATCAACGGAACACTCAACAAAAGTAGTGTCAGATTTGTGGCAGAAAAGGATATGACTTAAAATATTGTTGGTATAACACATTTCAAAAAGGTTCATCTAGTGGCAAGAAGCCAAATTTTCAACAATCTAGTCGTGGTTATAAAAAAAACAACAAGGACAAAAGAAAAGTAACTAGAAAAATAAAACACCGCAACACGACAACATTCTTTGAAGAGGAAGATAACCCACAAGATGAGGACTTCCTATTTGCTGCACAATCAACTCAAGAAATCAATTCACCGCACGCAATTTGGTATGTTGAATCGGGAGTAACAAGACATATGACCGGGAGAAATGTTTGGTTCTTAGAGTTAAAGAATACACCTAACAAAGACTCTATTTTGTTGGGAGATGATTCATCATACAAAGTACAAGGAATTGGAAACATCTCCTTACCTCTTGGATCAAGAAAGTGCACAATAAGAGATGTTCTATATGTTCCTGGATTGACAAAGAATCTACTTTCAGTAAGTTAGCTTTTGGAGCACAACTTAAAAGTGGATTTTGATTGTACATATGGAAAGAAGATGTGTTTAATCAAAGATAAGTCTAAAAACTCCAACATTGTTGCACGAGCTTCTGTGTAGGTCATATGTTTCAGTTGGATTTTGTTCAAACCAAAAATCAGGCCCTTGTAGCTAAGGATACATCATCGACACAATTGTGGCATCGAAGATTTGGCCATGTAAGTTTTGGCTATCTTGAAACACTTCGAAAAAATAACATGGTAAGAGGATTGCCAAATTTCAAGAAGAATACAGATAAGTGTACAAATTGTTTGGCAGGAAAACAACATAGATATTCTTTTCGAAAAGAAGTACATTCAGTGGCTGTGGTAAACTTGATCCGTGCATACCGATCATGCGCACCTATAAGACCTAGTCATTTAGGGTTTCAATATTTTATGCTCTTTGTTGATGATTACTCACGAAAAATTTGGGTATACTGCATTCGCACCAAAGACCAAGCCTTTGAAACTTTCAAGAAATTCAAAGTAGCTTGTGAAAATGCAACTGTAATAAAATAAAAACACTCCGCTCGGATCGAGGGGGTGAATACACCAAGAGTGAGTTTAAAGATTTTTGGAAACATATGGAATTCGTCGGCAAATGGCACCTCCATATACACCATAAAAAATGGTGTAGTTGAGAGAAGAAACAAAACTATAATGGATATGGTAAGGTGTATGATCGATGATTCAGGCTTGAGTAAAACATATTGGGCGTGTAAAAAAAACAACAATTTATCTCATTGAATAGAGTTCCCACTTCCACACTTGATGGAATAACACCACATGAATCTTGGTCGGGGAAAAACCATCTATAAAACACCTTAGAGTTTTGGATGCAAATGCACATTCCTAAGAAAAAGAGAACTAAACTTGATATGAAATCAGAACAAATTATATTCTTGGGATATAGTGATGAAGCCTTGGCTTACAGGTTAATGGATCCAAAAACAAGAATTTTTTTCACAAATAGAGATGTTGAGTTTTTTGGAAATAAAGAAGCAGATGCTCCTTCCATAAAATCACAAAACAATCCTACTAAGAAAATAGAAGATGTTCTTGATGAAGATAATGATGATAAGGATAATTCAACTCCTCCATCTACAGGAATAGCTAAACGTATGCCTAAGTGGTATACTAATATAATTCGAGATGCTAAGTTGGATAGTGATCCTAACACATCCACTTCAGGACCAAGAAATGGTAGTATGGCTCAAAATGAGGTAAACTTAGCCTTGATGAGTACAATAATTGAATCAAGTGAGCCCACTACAGTTTAGGATGCTAAACATTCAAAACCTTGGTCAGATGCTATGAATTCAGAATTCAACTCTTTGATGAAAAATAATACTTGGCAACTTTCAAATCTTCCATCAGGGAAGAAGGCAATAGGTTGCAAATGGATATTTAAAACAAAGTACAAATTAGATGGAAGCATTGATAAATACAAGGCAATATTGGTAGCTAAGGGTTATGCACAAAAAGAAGGCATTGATTATGAAGAAACATTCACACCAACAACTAAGATCAAAACAATCAGGATGATATTTTCTCTAGTTGCACAATTTGGTTGGAAAGTTCATCAAATGGATGTAAAAAGTGCATTTCTCAATGGGGATATACAGAAGAAGTCTACATGACTCAACCAGAAGGTTTTGTCATATCAGGTAAAGAAGGAAAGGTATGTAGACTCATAAAGTCACTGTACAGTCTCAAACAGGCTCCTAGGGCATGGTACATAAAGATTGATGAACATCTCATCAAACATGGATTCAAAAGAAGTCCATATGATCCTAATCTCTATCTCAAAAGCAAGGGGGAAGTAGTGATTATAGTAGTATATGTCAATGATCTAGTCATCACCGGAAGTTCGGTGAAGATGATTGAAACAACTAAGGAAGATCTAAATCGATCATTCGACATGACGATCTCGGGCTTCTTCATTATTTTATTGGACTTGAAGTATGGAAAAAGGAAAATCATATCTTTGTTACTCAACTAAAATATGCCAAGACAATGCTCGAGAAATTCAGAATGATGGATAGTATACCAATGGCTACACCTATGGAGACAAGGCTTCAATTGTCTCGCACAGATCCATCAGAACAAGTAAATGTTACTCTTTATCGACAGTTGATTGGGAGTCTCATTTACTTAACTTATTCTAGGCCAGATATCAGCTATGCAGTCAGTTATCTTTCTCAATTTATGCAAGAACCAAGGGTTTGTCATTGGAAAGCAGCAAAGAGGGTACTGAGATACATCAAAGGAACCATGGACTTTGGCCTAGAATACAAGAAGAATGATAACTTCTTCTTGACAGGATATATAGATTCAGATCATGCAGGGAACGTTGATGACAGGAAGTCCACTTCAAGATTTGTGTTCTTTTTGGGATCTGGACCTATTTCATGGGGGAGCAAGAAACAAAATTGTGTTTCAAGGTCTTCCATAGAAGCAGAATATCGCGCAGAGGAGTTGTCTGTGAAGTGATTTGGCTCAGACGGATACTTGAAGGATTGGGAATTCCACAGATCATCCAACAATCCTACATGTAGACAATGAAGGAGTAATAAAACTTGTTTGAAATCAATTTTTCATGAACACACCAAACACATGTAGGTGTAGGTATATTTCCTTTGTGAACAAGTTCAAAACAACAACATTCAGCTTCAGCATTGCCTGACAGAACATCGGCATGCATATATCTTCACAAAATCTCTTGCACGTCCTAAATTTGAGGCATTCAAAGTATTTCTCTCTTGTTCACTTCATAATATGATGAATTAAGGGGGGAATGTTAGAAATAATCTAACACTTAATTCACCATATGTGGATTAATGTGTAATTATAATAAAGTAATTATTTAATTACTTTAGTTAGCTTAGTTGTTAGTGTGTTGTTATCATCCCTTAGATTGTGGAGGATGTTCTTTAGTTAGAATATTGTTCTCGGATGATTTCCTGTAGAATTCTTTTTAGGGAAATATGCTATTACTGAATATTTGCTTTGTTTAGGAGATTTGTTCCATGTATTGTGGAAGAGATAGAAGCTGTCCAATATCTATAAATATTGCAACTCTCTCTTTTGATTGTAATGCTTCATTTTATATTAATAAAATCACAGCAAGCTCCGCCTTGTTTTTGCAATTTAATGCAGTTTACTGATTTCAGTTTTCCTTCAATGGGAGTAGCAACTTCTATGAACCTTTCTCTAGATTGATTCACTGACAGGATTGAATTTTTTGAGGCCTCTTAGCCTATCTTTTTGGTGCGGGTTCCAACACACTTAGTTCTATGACATCCCCTAGAGGCACCTTCTTCTTCTGTTTTGAGTCTAACAAAACAACCATTCAGAATGGCTGATGCTTGATGGGAGTGGAACAACCGATTTAGTACCTGAAGCACTAGTCAAAACAAGAGCACTAGAAACATTAGTTGGCATTTGAACGGAGGTGGCAATAATGGATGGGGTGGATGTGAGAACGGCCATAAGAGTGGATATAATGGGATTAGAAGATTAGATGGAAATGTTAGGTTGTGGAGCTTGTTTTCATGTGTGAAAGTGTTGAAGACTGTACACTAAGAGTCTTACACACTTTTCATGTATCCTCACCGGGTTCGTGGCCGGGCAAGGCCTCGAGCGGGTGTTCGGGGGCAACAACCCGTTAGGAGGGGTTTGGGGCATAACCCCCGAATTTTTTTTTTTTTTTTTTTGGGCCTTAAAATGTTCCCGATATATTGTGAAACATGATTTTATCATATGGGCGGGTTTTTTGACCCATATGTTTATGGGACGGTTTTTTCCAATGGTTTTGATACCCATGGTTTTGTAAAACAACTTAAGCGAGCTTTCTACTTATATGGCTTTATGCATATGGTAAGTAACATAGTAATATTGCATAGATGTGTTTTGAATTCATGTGTGAATTCTCAGAGAGTTTGTTGAGAATAGCTCCAAACAGATCTGGGTATTGTATTGAGAGAGCGGTGGCTTGTAATAAAATATGAGGAAGTGATTCTTGGTGGACGTAGCCTAAATTGGGTGAACCACGTTAAATATTGTCTCTTTGTGTTATGTTATTTTATTCTACATTTTTGTTTGAGATCCGTAATATTTTCTCGCATATTAGTTTCTCTTGTTGCGATTCTCGAGGGATTATTCCACATATTTTATCCCTTATTTCCTAACAGAAAGAAATGGAAGTGTTAGTGGTAGTGAAGAAGAGATGGGTGACCCAATCGTTTCCCCTACTGAGAGAACCAAGAGATGAGAACACTTGGGCCATAGAAGGGGATGGGAAAGAAGAAATGATTATAGAGGTGGAAGGAAATGATGGAGGAAGTGACGATGAAAGAGGAGATGGCAGATCCTATGAGACACTTAGAGAATCAACAACTTCCACTATTTCTAAAGTTGATATTGCTAGAGGCACAACCTTGGAAGGGGGAGTCTTTGAGAGAGAGGAGATACCAACAACAAATGAGATCTTATTTGGAACTGTCTAGCCCCTTTGGATGGATTTCTTCCCTTTTGTAGGTGTTGGAAGACTCACGGTTGGTTGGGATCCTATATTTTTAGGTTGTTCTAACCCTTTGGGTGAAATTCCCAAGGTGGCCAACCAATTATAAGTTCTCTGCAGAATGGGCCCCGCCCTCTCCTTGGTATTGCAACATTCTTCTACATACCAATCAATCCATGGTAATGGTTGATTGGAAATGTTGTTATCTTTGTAAGCTGCATCCAAAACCTCATCATCATCTTGCATTTCTTTTGGAATATCGGCTATACCAAACTGCCAAACCTCATCTAGAGTTAACCTCTCATAATCCCTTTGTCTGATGATGAGTTCATCTTGACAATGAATCCAAATGTCTTCCAACTGGGGCACATGGGAACTAGACATGCCTATTTCACCAAATTTACCCTAGTAGTCGAAACTGGTCCAAGGATGGAAGGTCCGCAAAGTTACTTCGACATCTCTACATCTATGTTCTTTGCCTTATAGATATTGGGACAAGTGTATCTACTAATCGAAATAGGGAATTGAATTCCCACCTTGTGCCATTTATTCTGAATCTTATGATAGTCCAGCAACTGCCGAACTAATTCTAGTAAGATCCACTTGTCAGTGGGACATCTTGGCACTTCTTTGGGAGCACCTACAAAACCAGGAATCTGAATATATGTAAATGTAGGGAACTGTAAGTAGATAGCTCCCCACTCACGTACTTCCTTGAAGGATTCATCGGAAATCCTTCAATTGTATAACTCTTTATCAAAACGATAGAGAATGACAACAAAGAAAGCATCGTTAATTCTGTGGAAGTGCCTGCTTCCCTCATCCAGTGTAAGCTGAGGATAGAAATCATAAATTTGGGAAGTACTTGAATACCCTTAGTATTCATCCAAGAAAATCCCCCATAGTAGCTACAACATAGACCAAAAAGGATGTCATGTAGAAACTCTTGGAAGATGATACCTTGCTTAACTAAAAGAAAATGGAGCTACTGATATGCTCCCCCATCTAATAAATTCTTTTCTTTTCTTGATGGTAGCTATATACAGGAACATCCATTCCTGAAATTCCTTTGTAGAGGGAAGGCCTGAAACTCTTCTTAGTAACACAATAATGTCATTGAATTCCTGGATGAAGTCTGACCGATACATAGTCTTGGGCAATTTAGTAACATTCTTGGCTAGATAGATTTTTAACATGACCCTTGTGCATACTTCTATTTCCTTGTCCCAATGCTCTACTACCAATTCTGGTGAAATTGTTGCATAATATTCGACATCTGGAAGTTTGAACAAGTCCTCAAAGAAATCTGGGTCCAAGCGGATTACAACCTTGCCATCAACATCCTTAACTTTCCTGGAGTCTTCATCGAAGTGAGCTGCTATAACTAAGATGAACTCAGGGAAATGCATGGACGTGGGAAATCTAACAACCAAGAAAAGTACACTTTGTCATAAATGGCTTGCATCCAAGATTTTTTTAGGGCTTTCACCCTTGCCTAGAAGTCTAGAAAATCAATTTGTCTGAGATCAGTGTCTCCTATATTCCCCAAGTTTGAAGACAAACAAGAATGGGGAGCCACTCCAAGGAATGTATACTTCATCTTTTCCTTGCCCTTGGCTGTAGAAGTTGACATCAAATTTTGATTTCGAATCTGAAGAATTTTCAAGAGTTCCAAAAACCCAAAAAGGAGAGTTCCAAAACCCAAGTTCCTATCTTATCTCCTCTTTACTTTATTGTTATAAGAACATTCTACCTATATTAAAGATATATCCCAAGTTCCTATCTTATCTCAAACCAAACATCTAAGAGAATATCCAAGGCTTCTATTCACAACTTCTATTTTTCCATCGGTGTGTGGATGGTATACTAGATTGAATCAGTAACTTTGTATCCATCTTCTTCCACAATGTTTGCTAGAAATGAACAAAAATTTGTATATTTGTTAGACAAAGATACTACATGATAACCTATGCAATATCACAATCTCTCAAAAGAAAATATTCACAATGTGCATTGTATCACCGGTCTTCCTGCAAGAAATAAAATGTGCCATATTTGAAAATCCATCTACCACTACAAAAATGGAATCAACACCTCTCTGTGTTATGAAAAAACCCAAAATAAAAATTCATACTTATATCCTCCTAACACGTCTCTAGAATGGGTAAATGTTGATACAACCATGTGTTCTAAGATATTCCTTTAGCCAATAAAAAACATGACATTTCTATAAAACATTATGCACATATACACTCATCTATGGCCAAAAGTAAATCTCCCCTACTTGTGCTAAGGTTTTACCCAATCCAAAGTGTCTTGTGAATCCCCCACAATGCACAAAATTATCTTACTAAATTCTCTTGCATCGATCCTCTTGGGATGCATAACTTCCTTAATCTGAATAAAAATCTTTCTTGCATAAAATTATCCAACAAAGGTATCTTGTCAACATTTGTAGGTATTTCACATGTTTCCGATGCCTCTCTAAAATATTCATCTTACACATACAACTCCTTCATGGATTCAACACCCGCATCTTCAATCCTCATCTATGTCAACAAACAATTACACCTACCGAGCACACCAACTACCTTGTTATATTTTTGCTCCTATGCTTCAACACAAATGTGTATCTTTACAAGTACTCCACCAACTTCATGGTTTTGTAACACCAATTTTTAACACATGTATTTGGATGGTTGGACCCCACTTTTAATCGGCAGGCCCCCCATCCAGGTTCATCATGCTCTCTTCACGAGAGGGTGCCTTTTTTGTCACATCGTATTTTCCACGTGGTGGGTCCTCAAGCCACCACATGGCCTCGCTACTACTATTTGCATTGCATTTCACCAAGCCATATCGGTTGGAAGTGGAGAGCTCAATGAAGATCAACATTCACTTCATGGTTGGAGCAACTACATGTGGAGATAACTACCCATGGTTAATACTCCACCCAACAATACATACGTGACACTCCACACAAGGCCTCCATCAAGTTTTAAATGCCCACCTCCATATTCATCTAATCGGTGGCTATTATAGAATTTCCGCCGCATGAAAAAAAAGGTTTGGCATGGTCCATGCCACATATAGATTATGGTGGTTGTGACTTTAAACACTTATTTCACTAAATTTGGACATATTCCAGTGAATTTGGACTCTAGTATTACATGTTTTGGAAGACATATATCACCATTTTTTCCTTTACTGGATTCCATTTTTGTCTATATTAGATTCAATTATTACTATTATTGGATGCCATTAGTAACAATATTGGATTCTAGTATTGTCATTATTGGAGTTTCAATTTCAATATTATTGGATTCCAATTTCACTTTTATTGGATTCTAATATCGCTATTATTGGATCCCAATTTCGCTATTATTGGATTCTGATATCGCTATTATTGTTTTCCAAATTTTCCAATTTTTAGATTTTCATGTTGGGAGTATGTAAGGATAGTGGCCAATAACTATTATAAGGCATGATGCTGTTGGATTAATAATACTCAAATACTATAATGAAATTACTTGTATAAATTTGATTATCACCAGCAATAGAACACCAAAGAAAACAAGATTGCAAATAAAATATCTCAATATGCAAGTAGAGTAGCTTAGCCACTTCGATGGGGCAACCTCCAAAACATACAATAAGACCCAGATGATCAATAATATGATCAAATACTACCTACTAACCCCTATATATAATATTCCTATGATATGGCCATCAACAAGGTCGACCTCCTAATGATAATATAACATATATGAAAGATATACATCCTGATAATAAGTTATGATATCCACAAGTCGGATATATACATCCAATGTAAGATATATGATTAGGGGTGTAACATGCCCCTCCCCTTCAAAGAAACATTGTCCCTAATGTTGGGAAGCCCTGATGCTACTGCACAAATGCTTCATCCTCCCATGATGCATCCTCAATATTCATATTCTTCCACTTGATTAGGTACGGGTAATGACTCGGGTCATTAGTCTTTTAGTGTATGTTTGAGGAATACCTTCACTTCTAATATGATCCTTACTTCCTCATCCAATTCTAGAAGCATTGATTGGGTAGAAGTGTGTTTCCTAATAACTTTCATCAAGCAAGAAACATAGAAGAATGGATGTATTTTACTTCCTTGAGGGAGCTCCAACTTATATGCCACACTAATAGTTTTCTCAAACACATAGTAGGGATCATAGTATTTAGGAGAAAGATTATTATACTTCTTATGTTGTTTTAATGATAACTGTGTATATGGCTATAACCGTACAAAAACAAAGTCAACCTATTCAAAGTGTCACTCACTATGATGTTGATCAACTTGTTGCTTCATGCATTTTTTTCCTTACCAAATTATCTCTAAGACTAGAGAGTACCTCGTGTTGGTGGTGAATTTGATCATCAATTACTCTCACTTTTGGTTTGAAATTTAAGCTAGATATGAGTGATGGAGGATAGTACCTAAAGTTCCGTAAATGGAGACATTTTGGAGGAGGTATGAAATGAAGTATTGTACCACCATCTCGCCAAAGGGCAACCATCGCACCAAATGTTCTTGTTTATTTGAAATAAAATATAGAAAATATCCCTATAAACATTTATTTACCACCTTAGTTTTTCCATCTGATTGAGGATGATAAGATGAACTCTGGGCCAGTTGGGCACCCAAACAAGAGAACAAATAAGTCCAATTTTTTTTTGTAAATGTTGGATCACAATCACTCACTATAATTTTGGGTGTGCCATGGAGCTTTTGAACTGTGTCCATAAATTAGATGGAAACTGTAATAGCTGTGAAAGGATGAGATAGGGAAAAAAATGAGCATACTTGGTAAGTCTATCCACCATGACCATGATGATGATTTTACCTTCTGATTTAGGTAATCCTGTGATGAAATCCATCGATACATCTTCCCATCTCTCACTAGGAATAGACAAAGGTTGGAGGAGACCTGGTGTCTTAATGGTCTTGCCCTTATTTTTTTGACACACCAAACATTTTGCCACAAATTTTTGAACATCTCCTTTTACCCCATCAAAAATAAATCCTACTTAACTCTATGATAAGTTTTCAAGAACTCGGAATGGCCACCTAGTGGAGAAGAATGGAGCTCTGAAAGAACATGGTGTTTAAGTGTAGAGTTGTTACATAGATATATTCTATCTTTGTACCATAATGTATCCCCCTTCTAGTTAAATTGTTCTTATGGATGTATTTTCTTGGAGATTTTGAATGAGAGTATGTGTTGATGTATCTTTCTTCCATTCTTTCCTTACTTGATCTACCTAATATGCCTTTAGTATAGATATGACACATAAAAATGTTTTTCTTGACTCATCCCTCCTTGATAAAGCACCAAAAACCACATTTTCCTTCCCTTTCTTATAAAAAATCTCAAAGTCACACCCTAACATCTTAGTGACCCATTTTTTTTGTTCTTTTGAAGACACTCGTTGCTCCAAGATGTATTTCAAACTATCAAGATTATTTTTTACCTTAAAGTGTCTACCCATCAAGTATGGTCTCCATTGTTTAACTACATGTAATATTGCCAACATTTCCTTCTCACAAGTGGGCTTCCAAAAATTATTTCCTTTTAGTTGTTAACTCTTAAATACTATGGGATGTCCTTCTTGCATAAGTACTACTCGATCCCATTTCCTGAAGCATTGCATTCAACTATGAAGGTCTTGGAGAAATATGGAGTTGCCAATACTGGAGTAGTGCACATTTCCACCTTCAATTTTTCAAATGCCCTAGAAGCTTCCTCATTCCACTGAAAGGATTATTTCGTAAATAATTTTATAAGTGGTTATGTAAGTCTACCATAGTTTTTTACAAATGTACAATAATGCCCCGTGATACCTAAGAAACCTCGTAATTGCTTGAGGGTTCTTGGGACTTCACATTCCACCACGACACATATCTCGAGGGTCCACCTTAACACCTTCATGAGAAACAATATGACCCAAGTATTCTACTTCTTGTACCCCAAAATAACACTTCAAAGGCTTGACATATAGTTGATGTTTCTCTAAGACTTCTAAGACTGTATTGACATGTTGTAAATGTTTCTCCCATGATTTGTTGTAGATGAGGATATCATCAAAAAATACTAAGACAAACTTCTTTAGGAATGGTCTAAATACTTAATTCATCAAACTCTAAAATGTCGAGGGTGCATTGGTAAAACCAAAATACATCACCAGAATTCATAATTCCCTTGATGAGTTCAAGGATGTCTTATGAATATATTATTTCTTTACTATAATTTGGTGATACCCAAAATACAGATCTAGTTTTGTAAAATATATTCACCATGCAACTCATCTAATAAATCATCAATGACATGAATATGAAACTTATATTTGATAGTGTACTTGTTGAGTTCTCAGTATTTTTGACACATGCACCATATTTCATCCTTGCAGCACACCATCACTACTGGAGAAAAATAAGCACTCTAACTGTGATGAATAATACCCATTCCTAACATTTACTCTACCATCTTCTCGATCTCACTCTTTTGCATATATGGGTATCTATAAAGCCTGATGTTGGGGGTTTGGATTCCTAGAATCAACTGAATGCCATAATCATGCTCTCTATTAGAATGCAATCCTCTAGGATCCTTGAAAACAAATGCATATTGATCAATAACCTTATGAATATTAGGATGCACTACCATTGTTGGTGGTTGAACTTCCATGTAGAACAATCATGCTTCAAAACCTTCTGACCCCCTTTTAAGAATCTTTTGTATTTGGTGAGAACTCACCACCTGAGGACCTTTTTCCTGTAGTCCTCAAAGTTCAAACTATTTACCCTCAGAATGAAAGTGTGACTCCCAAAAATGCCACATCAAAATGACAACGCACAACAAGAAAAATTCAGATTTTTTTATTACATTAAGGGCGCAAATTAAATCTTAGTTACATTAATTACAAATGGTACCCACTTACATATTTATTCAATACATCTTTAGTTGAATAAATTCCATTTATTAATTCCAATATTGTTACTTTATTAATTTTCCCATTCGATTAAATAATCCCAAATTAATTTTATTTAATTAACTAATTATTCCTTAATTAATCTCGCTTAATTATCCACTTAAATTAATAAAATTTTTAATCCATTATTATAAAATTATTTTCAAACCTTAATTAATTAAATTTTACTCATCTAGGATTTACCTCATGATAATAACATTATAAGGTAAAGCTAACTTAAGTTTGTTTCCTAAGTTAACTTTAATAAAAATTCATAACACACAAAATCCCATACCTTCCCGTTTAATTATTTACCCATAACATTTATTCTTAGACAAAAACAATTCCTAGTTAATAAATAAAACACCATTCACAACATTTAAATACTAAGCTTGATTAAAAAAATCCTATTCCATTTAATAAGACACCCATCTAACTTCCCATGCACACTACTAAAATAAGAAGGTATAATTAAAATATTCATTACCCCGTTTTACTCCCCAACATATCCGACAACATTCCCATAGGCTAATTTAAATTCTTTTACCCATACATTAAGAAATTTATTCACCCATCTCTAAGGGATGAGGATTACATCTGATTTGTAGGATTCTTTTAATCCTATCCCTTAGATCTTAGGGTTCCCTTAGTTTTCCCTAAGTTTCTCTATGGTTTCTATTTCTAACTTCTAACCCTATCTGTGCCTCCATTTGCACAAGTTAAGCTACAGACAAGGGGAAAAATGGAGGCCAAAGGATTTGGGTGAAAATTATGTTTGAAAAGAGGCTACGGGAATGCAATGGGAGAATTTTCTCTCCCATACCACAAATCTAATCTCTTTTATTTTATTATATTTCACTGTTTTATAAATATGTAGCTTTCTTTTTTATTGGGTATGCACATTTTCTCCTCTCGATTAGGCATTGAGATATATATGTGTATATTAACTGATTTAAATCTTTCTACTATGCAAAGTACAAAGATGTGTGTGTACACACACACACACACACACACACACACACACACACACACACACACACACACACACACACACACACACACACACACACACACACACACACACACACACACACACACATGTTTTGGGATTAAAATACTCCATTTTTGTGATACTTGATAGTTCTTTTAGGCTTAAAAAGTCAAAATTTGTGTCTAAAGTGCAATCTAGGAAAAAACCAGAAAAGTTTATTGTGTTAAATTTGATGGTCAAATTACCATCATGACAGAGCTAAAATAGAACAGAATGACGACCATACGGACATCAAATTTAAACTGACTATAACTCTTTTTGTAGACACATTTTTCAGGATTTTTAAATTGCTGTACATTCATGAGGGTTTTAGCTTTCATTATTATAATTTGTTTGTTTTTTAAATATAAAATTCTTCATAAATAAAATAGGTATATATATGCATTCATAGGCTTATAAAACTATTCATTTGTTCAAAATAAGGCTATATCACCTTGTAATTATAAATGTATAAGTACACACACACACACACACACACACTTTAGGTATATGTATATATCTAACTTATATACTTGTAGAAAGATTTAGATCTAGTTTAAATTTTCACAAGTGTTTACATGAACAATATTTTTGCAAGTATAAATGATTCTGGTTTTAACATTTTCACAAAGGATTACAGATGTAAGCTAGTTTATAGCCTAAGTTTGCAATTTCCTAAAAGATGGATTAATTCTAGATAAATATACATGAAGTAGAAAAACAAATTTATTGAGTTGAACAGATGAATACTTCCTCCCAAGAAAGATATGCAATAGTAAAATAAACAACACGTTATATTTCCTTATTCTTAATGATAGCATTAATTTTAGATTCAAAAATTAAATTAAATTCCATAGCAATGCCTTCAACAAAAATTTCTTCATCTTTACCAATAAGGCAAAAGGAAAATTAAACATATACATAGGTTCAAATTTAACACAAAGTTTTATTTTACTTACAAACCTTCATATGGAAAATTTTTCAACATGTTACATGCATTTCCAAAAGAATAAAGTGCATATTTCTCAATCAGATTACAAGTGGAATACATGAGGAAAAATTACCAAATTTTACAACTTTCAAGAGATATAGGTTCACATAGAAATCTTCCTTTATCATGGCATAAAATATAACCTTTACAAACTCTTTCCAACACTCATATTTTCAATTATAATAGATGCACTTTAAATTTTATTACAATTCGAGTTACAATTTAAAATGCAAGTTACTACAAGCCCTCCACCAAAATGGTGGAGACAACATGTCATTTTTTTCAAAAACAATAATTCCTACAGATTTAAAACATAAGTAGAACTTGCAAATCCTTCCTATCACCTTTAAGAACACACACAAGGGCATGGAGCTAGGAAATGCTCTCCACCCAACCATAAATTCAATGAAGGGGTGAAGCAATCCCCTTCATTGACCCTCGAGCTCCAACCAAGAACCAATGAAACAAGTTCACAACCAAGGTAGCTACAATAATGGCTTCCATACACAAAAAAAAGCAAACAAGGCTGCAACATAGCCTACAAAACACAATGAATCCAACAACTTGCCAATAATAACATAGGCTCAAACTAGAGCCAAAGGAGAGAATAAATATGGAAAACCCCTTAAACCTCCCAAGTGGGTTAAGTGTCCACCTTGAAACCTCCAAAACTCCATCATACACAAAACTCTTATCCCTCCCTCAAACTCTTATCACTCCCTCAAGTAAATTTTACAAAAGTAATTAAGAATTTTCCCTTATCCCTCCACAAGGTGGAACACCCTTCCAAAATCCCTCCAAATTCACATATCTCTTATCCCTCCCTCATGGCTCCCATTTTATTTCTCCCTACACCTTCCTTAAGGGAACTACTACCTAACCCAAGAAAACACACACATACATTCAACAATTGACATTCCATAAACAATAAAACAAGGAACAAAAAGATCAAGATCCTACCTTGCCATTTGTGGCACCTTCTCTTTCCAAGCAATCCAAACTTCAAACTCCTTCACCAAAACAAGAAACTCCCAAGAAAACACTCTCCAAATCCCCAAAAGCCAAGTAAAAACAAGTAACCCCAAAACATAAGAAGAAAAACATATAAATAGACAAGATAGAGGGAGAGGTGATGTGGCTCCATGTAGGATGCCACTTCATCTCCCTCAAATCCACATCACCATTTCAACACACATTTCAAAACCTCATAATTAGGTGGTTGAGGATATGACATTGCCAAACTTGCACACAAGCTCACTTTGCACATTTATAAATTCAATTTAGGAGACCAAGAGAAAGAGAGCAATAATTTCCTCTTTTCCATCAAAATATCATCATTACAAGCTAAATATGACCCCCAAGTCATAAGAAAGGTTGGGGAAGGAGATTAAAGAGTGTGTGAAAGTGAAAATTGTCCCACAAGCCTTCAAAATTGGGCTCAAAGCCCAAATCCGAGATTGGGTTTAGGAGTGGCACACAAACCAGAAAAATTCAAAAATCAAACAAACCAAAGTAAAGACTAAGGTATAACAACCATATACATTGTCCCCCATTCATCACATTAAAATTTAACACATACTAAAAATTTACATAGATAATTAGGGGTACACTTACCACATAGGAACATAAGGGTACATTAGGACATAATTTAGAATCACCACTTCCAAAAAATAATCAAAGAACACAACCACAATATAATAAAAGAACACAACTACAAAATACACCCATGGTCACATTGTGAGGTGCTCCCCCATGGAGACCTCCTAACATACAATAAGCACATGATGACACACACATACATACACGTAGCTTCCAAGGTGATCATGTTGTGAAATCACAACATTCCTTCATGGTTGGCTTTCCTAGTCCCACCTTGTTTGTGTGATTTGTTTCTTGCAATCACAAAAATAATACCACCTTCAGCCTCAAGGCCACATCAATACGCCATGGAAATAAAACACATATAAAGAATCCATCATATAATCATCATCAAATATCATAGTACACAATTCTATTCTAAGTCAAACATTTACAATCATCCATAATCACAATTTACATTTTACGATAACTATGAAATTCACATACATGTTGATCACCTAATATCATCATCAAATAAATGAGCCATAATATCATTGTACACATGGTTAGATGATACATCTAAACATAGTCAAAACTGTCATGAAATCAAGATGTTAGTATATAAATAACACAACACTAAATCAACATATGTTACAATATCTAATAGTGTTAGCTAGGCATCCATACAATCCATGATAAAATAAAATCACCATAATAATTAGATGTCTATATGGTCTATCACATGATATCCAAAATAATATCCATGTATCTAAGAATCTCGTAAGCAAGAGCATAATAAACATAGTGTCAAAGAGGAGTGTGCACTACATCCCCAATCCCCTTAGAATCAACTTGCTCTCGGATGTCACTTTGGAGAAAGTGTGGAAATTGAGCCCATAGTAAAGTGGCATCCTATTAATTAGCTAATGTATTGTCATACCGATCCCACTAGACGCACACTTGATCAATCTCAGACCTCGAAGGCCCAAGGTCCTACACTTTATAATGCACATGGGCTACATAGTCACCACTCCCTACTCCTATACCTGCAATGCTAAAATTTGGTCCAATCCAATACATAAGAAGGATCTAGAATATATCTCCGAAGAAAAAAACATGGAAAACATCATAGACGTGAGAAAAGATGGGTGGAAATGCTAATCACTAGGCAAAAAAACCAATCTGATCCAAGATCTCAAATGGACCCATGAATCTCAAAGCTAGCTTAGAGCCTTTTCCATAATGGATAGGGCTGTTATGAGGTCTGAATCTCAGGAATACCTTCGAGCCCACCTCATAACTATGGTCAACTCTCCTCTGATATGCATACTTCTTCTTCCTATCACGTGCCTCCTGCAATATTTGTCTAATCAAGGTGACCTACTACTCCATATCTTGTAACATGGTGGCCCAAGAGATACCCTATCCTCTAACCTGTCTCAACTCAATGGAGTCCTGCAATCCCTGCCATATAATGCATGAAATGGTGTCATGCTGATGTAACTCTGAAAACTGTTGTTGTAAGCAAACTCTACCAGATAAAGATAATCCTCCCAATGCGACTGCTGATTTATAACGTACATGCGAAGCATATCCTCAAGTATCTGGTTCACCCGATCGTTAGACCATTTATCTCTCAGGTGATAAGTATGCTGAAGTTAATCTTTGTCTCAAGAACAAAATGCATGGTGGTCCAAAAATGTGATGTATATAAAGGGTCACGGTCATAAATAATCTTCCGCAGAATCCCATGAAGTTTTACTATCTCATCTAGATAGACTTGCACCATTATGCTAGCTGTATAAGTGGTTTTATTTGGATAAAAATGAGCCACTTTCATCAATCTATCCACCGTGACCATGATGGCGTCATGGTGATATCTCAACGTAGGTAGCCCCACAATGAAATCCATGGAAATGGTGTCCCATTTCCACTTTGGTATAACATGGGGATAAAGAAGGCTAACCAGATGCTGATGCTCAGCCTTCACCCTTTGAAAATCCAAATGTCGAGATCCAAATTGGGATATGTCCCTTCAAGACCCTCTAATAAATAACTAACTCAATGAAGCGTGTATATTCTTCACCCTTGGATGGGCTGAATAAGGTGCATGATGAGCCTCTGCTAAGATATCCTGTCTCAAACCTCCGTCTCTAGGTACATAAATCTAGCCCCTATGGTGAAGAAGCCCATCTTGAATCCAAAGATAGCCCCTCAAAATTCCCCTGTAAAGGGTCTCATGTTTGAATCAATATCTGTTCTAGTTATGAGGTAGAACCTATCTTGAGGAAGCTGTCACAAGATCCTAAACCTCAAATATGTACCTACTACTATAGCCATGGCAAGGTGCCTCTGTCAACTCAAAGTATCTGCAACCACATTCTCCTTCTCCTTCACATGTTCAATCTCCATATCATAGTTCATAGAATATCCATCTAACGCCATTGATGGGCATTGAGGTTGGGGTATGTGAAGAGGTGTCATAAGATTATATGATTTGTATTGAGTGTAAACCTCCTACCTAAAAGAAAATGTCGCCATCAAACCAAAACATGGACCATTTCTATAAGATCAAGGTCATGAGTTGGGTGATTGAGCTCATAATACTTGATTTTATGAGACTAAAAGGAAATAACTCGGTCGTCCTACATCAATAATCCTCCTATCCCTACCAATGAATCATCTAATTTGGCACTGCTAAGATATGCACTGTAGTAAGGCATTCCTTTAGAGTCCTGAAGGCCTACTCACATCTGTTTGACAAAACAAACTTCTTCCCTTTTCTCTGAAAGGAAGTAATGGGATGAGAAATACGTGAGAAGTCCTACACAAACCTCCTGTAATACCCTACTAATCCCACAAAGTTACGTACCTTGGTCACATTGGTTGGCACTGGAAAATTAGTAATAACTCTACTATTGGAGGGATTGACTGTGATAGCTTCCCCAGAAATAATGTCACCCAAGTATTGAACCTATGACTAAAAGAATGCACACTTCTCCAAGTTCCCATAAAGTTGCTACTCTCGAAGACACTGCAAAACCTAAAGGTGCTCCTCATGCTCCTCATGTGTGTGTGAGAAAATAAAATTTTCATCTAAGAATATGAGCATGAAGTGGCCTAAAAATGTTCATGAACACTACATCAAACTCATGAATTCGTAAGGCATTCGAATGACATAACTATGAACTTACAGTGGCCATATCTGTGTGAAAAGCATGTCCTATGAATATATACCTCCACAATCCCCAACTAATGATACCCTAAATTAATATATATCTTGGAAAATACTATAGCCCCCTTCATATGATTAAATAAATCATCAATGTGTGGAAGGGGGTAACTAGTTACTTTGTTCATATATCTAGAGTTGATACACAATCATAAGGATCCATCCTTATTCTTCATAAAAATCACTGGTGCACCTCAAGGGGATACACTATGATGGATGAGGACCTTCTCAAGAAGGTCCTCCAACTAAAGCTTGAGCTCCCAAAGCTTAGGGGTAGTTATCCTATAAGGTGTGTGTGAGATAGGTTCTTCTGGGAACCAAATATATATGAAAATCTATCTCATGTGGGGAGGTAGGCCAAGAAAATCACCAAGAAATACATTGGAAAACTCTCTCAAGATGTGATGGTCATCTAGTGAAGGCCCACTAGACTCATCCTCGATCCACCACTAAGTTTAATAACATACATGTGAGATCCCCATGCGCACACCGTTTAAGATGCATAACAAATATGGTGCAAATAGAAATAGGCCTCCTTAACACCCAAATCATCAACACAAGATATCACCTTATTGTAACAATCTACTCTAGCTTTATGCATAGATAACCAATCCATACCCAAAATGACTCCATAAGAACCCAAAGGAAGGATACAAAGATCTAAGGTCATGGTGAAGGGTCCTAGGTCAACTACACACTCCTTGACCAAGGATTCCACTTTGAGATCTTGGCTCCAGAATCCATCTCAACGTCCCAACTACGGCCTTGCCTAATTGCCACCAGCCTGCATCACTCTACTAAGGATGGAGAAATAAAGGAATCAAAAGAGCCTGAATCAAACAAGATAGAGGTAGAAATACCACTAATGCTACCTGTAGTCTCAATCACTATGCCTTGATACTCTTCCCGGTGGTTCTTAACCACTGCGCATATATTCTGTGGCTCTTAGCCATCTTACCCACTTTCAACTCTGAAATAGGACCTATGGAAAATATCTCCAGTGATGCCCTAGTACACCGCATCTATAATAGCTACCTGGTCCTCTTTAATGAGAAGTGGCTCTTCGTGGGCTCTCGGTGGTCTATGTTGTAGAACCAAAAGATATTGCTATGGAATACTGTGGCGCACTATGGACAAGCTCCACTGATTGGGGTCCAGGTACTCCCTATGTCTTGTGGGTCCCCTAGCTGAGGCCCCATATTGTGCCCTCTTTGAGCTTCATATCTCTATGGAAGATGGAAAGGTGGGAAATTCTACTACTACTATTGTTGCTGTTGCGATTGTGGTCTAAAAGAAGATAGTGTGAATCCATGACCACCGTGAGGGGGAGGGGTCACCCCCTTTGATTGACTATCCTGTAACTACTGGATGTGAATCCTAACCATGTCTTGTGCTTACTGAGTCTTCCACCTATTCACCTCTGTAATATAGGCCTTCTCAATGGCCTTAGCTAAATTCTATGGATAATGCATACACACCGCCCTTCCCAAGTTAAAGTTCGGTCCCCGATGAACCTTTGAATCCTATCCCGCTCATCTTGCATGTAATCCACACACTGAAGCAATTCCAGGAACCTACTCTCATACTCCTCCACTCACATTATAGCTTGTCGCAGATCATGGAACTCATCGATCTACTATTGAATGAACCTCCCGAAAATGTACATGCTATGGAAATGATCCTCAAAACCTCCCATGTCACCGAATCTGAATCTAGGTGTAACTTCTACTCCTTTGTCCTCCACCAAAGACCTACCCTGTATCTGAACAAATGGATAGCAACATGAACGTTTGTGTTGCTAGAGCATAGACATAACTTGAAACATCTGCTCAAGCTAAATAACCATGCCTCTACCTGAAATCCTCATGTGTGACAAACATGGTGGGGTGGATGAATCTTTAGGATCTCTTGAATATGATTGGTTGTTGTTGTCTACCTCCCTCTGGGTCTCTCCTCATGTCTGTCCCTTTGTCTATGACTCCACCGAGATCTCTCTCTATGTATCATAGCCCTATCTCCATGTACCGATTCATGTCTATCCAGCTCCACATGATAACTCTCTGCCCTATGCACCTCACTCATGTGTGGAGTGCCATGAGCCTCATGTGATAGATCCCTATCATGTTGAATAGGTCGTCCCTCTACTGAGCCTCCTCATATAGCGACATTGACCTCCTGTAAGGTCCGTAAAATATACAAAAATATAGTGGAAACTTCCTACTCCATGGGTGGTCCATCTAAATCTACGTGTAAGAACTCCTCATCTGGTTTCGCGCCTCATGCAAAAACCAAGACATGAGTTAGTCCATTATTCTAAGTGTGTTTCAGTTTACTAAGTTTTATACGTTTTAAATTTTCAAACAATTTCAAGTGTTCTAGGTTTTGGTTACACTAGGTTTTCAACTGTCTTCCCATGTTTTCCTAGGGTCCAAGTGTTGAACCCATGGATTTGATACCAAAGTGTGATGCCCAAAAAATGTCATGTCAAAATGACAATGCACAATTAGAAAAATTCTGATTTTTTTATTACATTAAGGGCACAAATTAAATTTTAGTTACATTAATTACAAATGGTACCCACTTACATATTTATTCAATACATCTTTATTTGAATAAATTCTATTTATTATTTCCAATATTGTTACTTTATTAATTTTCCATTCGATTAAATAATCCCAAATTAATTTTATTTAACTAACTAATTATTCCTTAATTAATCTCGCTTAATTATCCACTTAGGTTAATAAATTTTTTTAATCCATTATTATAAAATAATTTTTAAACCTTAATTAATTAAATTTTACCCATCTAGGATTTACCTCATGATAATAACATTATAAGGTAAAGCTAACTTAAGTTTGTTTCTAAGTTAACTTTAATAAAATTCCTAACACACACAATCCCGTACCTTCCCTTTTAATTATTCACCCATAACATTTATTCTTAGACAAAAACAATTCCTAGTTAATAAATCAAACACCATGCATAACATTTAAATACTAAGCTTGATAAAAAAATAAATCCTATTCCATTTAATAAGACACCCATCTAACTTCCCATGCACACTACTAAAATAAGAAGGTATAATTAAAATATTCATTAACCCCTTTTTACTCCCTAACATATCTGAAAACATTCCCATAGGATACTTTAAATTGTTTTACCCATACATTAAGAAATTTATTCACCCATCTCTAAGGGATGAGGATTAAATCTGAAAGCAAGATATGATTTTTTTAATCTTCTTCCTTAGATCTTAAGGTTCCCTTAGTTTGCCTTAGATTTATCTATGACTTATATTTCTAACTTCTAACCATATCTCGTGCCTTGATTTGCATAGGTTAAGCTACGAGACAAGGGAAATAATAGAGTCCAAAGGATTTGGGTAAAAATTATGTTGGAGAAGATGCTATAGGGAATGCAATGGGAGATTTTTCTCTCCCATAGCACAGATCCAATCTCATTTCTTTTATTATCTTCCATTGTTTTATAAATTTGTAGCTTTATTTTACTGGTTATGCACATTTTCTCCTCTCAGATTAGGCACTGAGATATATATGTGTATATTAATTGATTTAAATCTTTTATTGTGCAATACACACACACACACACACACACACACACACACACACACATGTGTGTGTGTGTGTGTATAGAATATACGCACATATATGTTTATTTATTGACAAATTCACATATTTGGATACTTGAAAATGTTTTATATCTATATGTATTTATACACACACACACACATACACACACACATGTTTTGGGATTAAAATAATCTATTTTTAGTGATATTTGATAGTTCTTTTAGGATTAAAAAGTCAAAATTTGTGTCTAAAATGTAATTTGGAAAAAATCCAAAAAGGTTTATTGTGTTAAATTTGACAGTCAAATGAATGTCACGACAGACCTAAGACAGAACAAAATGATGACCATACGGACATCAAATTTAAGCTTGCTATAACTTTTTTACAAACACATTTTTTAGGATTTTTAAATTGTTGTACATTCTTGAGGGTTTTATCTTTCATTATTATAATTTGTTTGATTTTTACATATCAAATTCTTCATAAAAATATAGGTATATATATGCATTCACAGTTTATAAAACTATTCATTTGTTCAAAACAAGGCTATATCAACATGTAAGCATAAATGTATAAGTTTATATATATACATATACTTTAAGTATATGTATATATCTAACTTATATATATGTATAAAGATTTATATCTAGTTTAACTTTTCACAAGTGTTTACAAGAACAATATTTTTACAGATATAAATTATTATGGTTTTAACATTTTCACAAAGGATTGCATATGTAAGCTGGTTTATAGCCTAAGTTTGTAATTTCCTAAAAGCTAGATTAATTCCGAAACTTATACAGAAACACGAAAGAAAATTTATTGAGTTGAACACTTGAATAGTTCCTCCTAAGCAAGATATGCAATAGTAAAATAAACAACAAAATATATTTCCTTATTCTTAATGATAACATTAATTTTAGATTCACAAATAAAATAAATTCCATAGGAATTCCTTCAACCAAAATTTGTACATCTTTACCAATAAGGCAAAAGGAAAATTAAACATATACATAGGTTCAAATTTAACACAAAGTTTCATTTTACTTGTAGACCTTCATATGGAACAAATTTTCAACATGTTACATACATTTCCAAAAGAATAAAGTGAATATTTCTCACTCAGATTACATGTGGAATACATGAGGAAAAATTACAAAAAAATACAACTTTCAAGAGATATAGGTTCACACATAAATATGCCTTTATCATGGAATAAATATAACCTTTCCAAACTCTTTCCAACACTTAGATTTTCAATTATAACAAATGTAATTTAAAGTTTATTATAATTCAGATTACAATTTAACATGCAAGCTTCTATAAGCCCTTCGCACCAATGGTGGAGACAACATGTCATTTTTTTTTCAAAAACAATAATTCTTACAGCTCAAAAACATAAGTAGAACCTGCAACTCCTTCCTTTCACCTTCAACAACACACACAAGGGCAGGGAGCTAGGAAACACTCTCCACCCAACCATAAATTCAATGAAGGGGTGAATAAATCCCCTTCATTGACCCCCAAGCTCCAACCAAGAACCAATGAAACAAGTTCACAACCAAGGAAACTACAACAATGGCTTCCATACACAAAAACAAGCAAACAAGGTTGCAACACATAGCCTACAAAACATAAGGAATCCAACAACTTGCCAACAATAACATAGGCTCAAAATAGAGCCAAAGGAGAGAAGAAACATGGGCAGCCCCTTATACCTCCCAAGTGGGTTGAGTGTCCACCTTGAAACCTCCAAAACTCCATCATACACAAAACTCTTATCCCTCCCTCAAAATCTTATCACTCCCCCACGTAAACTTTACATAAGTAATTTAAGAAATTTCCATATACTTCCACAAGGTGGAACACCCTTCCCACAAATCCCTCAAAAATTCAC
Source organism: Taxus wallichiana var. yunnanensis (assembly GCA_018340775.1). NCBI lineage: Eukaryota > Viridiplantae > Streptophyta > Pinopsida > Cupressales > Taxaceae > Taxus > Taxus wallichiana. The sequence goes on from CM031235.1 coordinate 518,397,497, forward strand.
ATATCTCTTATCCCTCCCTCATGGATCCCATTTTCTTTCTCCCTACACTTTCCTTAAGTGCACTACTACCCAACCCAAGTAAAAACACACATTCATTCAAAATTGACATTCCATAAACAATAAAACAAGGAACAAAAAGATCAAGATGCTACCTTTCCATTTGTGGCACCTTATCTTTCCAAGCAATCCAAACTTCAAGCTCCTTCAACAAAACAAGCAAATCCCAAGCAAGCACTCTCCAAATCCCAAAATCCAAGTAAAAGCAAGTAATTCCAATACATAAGGAGAAAAACATATAAATAGACAAAAAGAGGGAGAGGTGATGTGGCTCCATGTAGGATGCCAATTCATCTCCCTTAAATCCACATCACCATTTTAACACACATTTCAAAACATCATAATTAGGTGGTTGAGGATATGACATTTCCAAACTTGCACACAAGCTCACTTTGCACATTTCAAAATTAAATTTAGGAGACCAAGAGAAAGAGATCAATAATTTCCTCTTTTCCACCAAAATATCATCATTACAAGCTAAATATGACCCCCAAGTCATAGGTAAGGTTGGGGGAAGAGATTAAAGAGTGTGGGACAAGTAAAACTTGTCCCAAAAGCCTTCAAAATTGGGCTCAAAGCCCAAATCCGAGATTGGGTTTAGGAGTGGCACACAAACCAATGCCAAATTCAAAATAAAAAAACCAAAGTAAAGAATAAGGTATAACAACCATATACATTGTCCCCCATTCATCACATTAAAAAATTAACACATACTAACAATTTACATAGATAATTAGGGGTACACTTACCACATAGGAACATAAGGGTACATTAGGACATAATTTAGAATCACCACTTCCACAAAATATCAAAGAACACAACCACAATATAATAAAATAACACAACTAAAAATACACCCCATGGTCACATTGTGAGGTGCTCCCCCATGGATACATCCTAACATATGATAAGCACATGATGAAACACACATACATACATGGAGCTACCAAGGTGACTGTGTTGTGAACTCACAACATTCCTTCATGGTTGGATTTTTAGTCCCACCTTATTTGTTTGATTTGTTTCCTACAATCACAAAATAATACCACCTTGGCCTCAAAGCCACATCAATATGCCATGGAAATAAAAAACATAGAAAACATCCATCATATAATCATCATCAAATATCATATCAAATATCATAGAACACAATTCTATTCTAAGTAAAACATTTACAATCATCCATAATCACAATTTACATTTTATGATAACTATGAAATTCACATACATGCCGATAACCTAATATCATCATCAAAAAATGATCCATAACATCATTGTACACAAGGTTAGATGATACATCTAGCCATATTCGTAATCGTCATGAAATCAAGACGTCAATATATAAATATCGCAACACTAAATCAACATATGCTGCAATATCTAACAATGTCACTAGGCATCCATACAATCCATGATAAAATCAAATAACCATAATAATTTTATGTATATATGGTCTATCACATGCTATCCAAAATAATATCCATGTCTCTAAGTATCTAGTAAGAAAGATCAGAAAATAAAAAGTGTCGAAGAGGTGGGCACTACGAAAAGCACATGAACAATTCCTGGAAATTTATCTCTATGGTACCCAAAGGTGTGAGCCACTGAACACCTAAGAAAATATCATCTCCACCCCATGGGAATAGAAAACATATTATATTCCAATGTGTAGTCACCCATCATAAGTCTGATTTTATGGAATTTACCTGAACATTGGAATGTACCACCATTTGCAATAATTACTTGAAATTTAGTTGCTAGGTAGATGAAACAATTTAGTCTTACTTGTCGACTTTTGATTGATGAAATTATGTGTGCTCCTTGAATCAATTGATGCTGTCACCTTCTGCTTTTTTAATATAACCCATAACATGAAGGGTTTGTGGAGTACTAATACCTGATAGAGCATGGCATGAAATAGTGGGTTAGGGATCTTCAGATTCTTCCTATAATTTTTCCATTTCCTCGCTTGATGTTTCCTCATATTCTTCCTCATCATAGGTACCTTCAATGAAGAACAATTTTTTTTCAGAACATTTATGATTTGGTTCATATTTGCTATCATAGTTAAAACATAACCCTTTGGATCTTTTTATTCAATTTTTTGAGCTATCAACCAAAGTGAGGGTACGATGGAGGCAAGGTGTTACGATATTTTATGTTAGAGAAGGACTACCTTTTGCTGGAAATAAATTTTTCCTCTGCCCTACACACCATGATAATAGAATCAGAAACCTTGAGTGGATTAAACATGTGCACCTCATGCTCAATGTGGTCCTTAAGACCCCCAAGAAATAGGTCATTCAAATACTCTTCTGTAATATCCTCCACATGTAAGGAAATATTTTGGAATTGATGGACATACTCCTTAACTAAACTTGTTTGTTGTAACTTTGCTAATTGGATGAAGTAATTATCTGAAACACTAGAACTATAGTGTAATTGAAGATATTTAATGAAAAATGTCCATGTGAAATTTAGACCATTCTTCTATCTTTGAGCACATAACCAACGATACCAAACAAATTGGTCAGGTTCTAGGTATAAGGATGCCACGATTACCTTTTGTCCCAATGGGATCTGATGGAGATCAAATAAATTCTCCATTTAGGTAATCTAATTGAGTGGATCCTTTCCATCAAATTTACACATTTCCACTTTTAGAATAATGCCCCACCATTGGTGATGAGATCCACCCGATTGAGTAAAGGAGCCTCCTTGATTGGGTGATTTTGAACCATGTGAGCATTGCTAGAGGAACCCATATGACTAGAATTGAGAGTTGTATTTGAAATAAAATGCAATATCTCCTACTTCATTTCTTGAAAATCCATCTGAAGTTTACCCCTAGGCTACCTTTCAGATGAGGAAGCTCATTATTAAGGTCATCCTTACCATATTATTTACCCTTTCCTTAAGTTAGATGATTACCTCAGATACTCCCAAACTAGAAGATTCTAAATCCATATCTTCCTTATTTGGGGTCATTCCTAGAGTTTTTTGACCTTTCCCTTGGCCTCTGGTAGATCTACAGATCATGGTGTAGGGTTTGGGACTTAAGGTAGATGAAATAGGGCCAAAATTTAGGGTTTGGGGTTTTGCAAATGTAATGGATGAATAGAGGAAATCATAAAAAAACCTAGCTAATGTTTTGAAAGGTTTTTGAAAATATAAGAAAGTTGGAAAAATTCCAAAAATTGTACCTTGTGGAGCTAAGTTATGAAAAAACATAAAACTGCTATACATTTTTCAAAACAAGTCAAAAATGCTTGAAATTTAGAGAGGAGCTTACTTGACTAATTTAGCCACACCACAAAAAAATGTAGAAAATTCACTACCACTTTTGAGATTTAGCCAAACCTTCATAATTAGGTTTTAGATACATCTAACCATAGTCATAACTACCATAAAATCAAGAAGTCAAGTATATAAATAACACAACACTAAATCAACATATGCTGCAATATCTAATAGTGTCAACTAGGCATCCATACAATCCATGATAAAATCAAATAACCATAATAATTGGATGTCTATATGGTCTATCACATGCTATCCAAAATAATATCCATGTCTCTAAGCAGCTAGTAAGCAAGATCAGAACAAAAAAAGTGTCAAAGAGGAGTGGGCACTACAAAAGCACATAAACAATTCCTAGAAATTTATCTCTATGGTGCCCAAAGGTGTGAGCCACTTTGAACACCTAAGAAAATATCATTTCTTCCCATGGGAATAGAAAAATCATAGATTCCAATGTTTAGTCACCCATCATAAGTATGATTTTATGGAATTTACCTAAACATTGGATTGTGCCATCATCTGTAATCATTACTTGAAATTCGATGCTAGGTATATGAAACAATTTAGTCTTCTTTGCCCGACTTATGATTGCTGAAATTATGTGTGATCCTTAAATCAATCAATACTTTGTCACCTTCTATTTCTTAATATAATTGATAACATGAAGGGTTTGCAGAGTGCTAATACTTGATACAACATGGTATGAAATAATAGGTTAGGGATCTTAAGATTCTTCCTATAATTTTTCAACTTCCTTGCTTGATGTTTCCTCATATTTTTCCTCATCATAGGTACCTTAAATGTAGAACACAATTTTTCTCGAACATTTATGATTTGGTTCATATTTGCTATCACAGTTAAAACATAATCCTTTGGCTCTTTTTTATTCAATTTTTTGAGGTATCAACCAAACTAGCCAAGGGTATGATGGAGGAAAGGTCCTACAATATTTCATTTTAGAGAAGGGATACCTTCTGCTGGAAAGAAAATTTTCCTCTACCCTACACGCCATGATAATAAAATCAAAAACCTTGAGTGGATTAAACATGCACACCTCATGCTCAATATGGTCCTTAAGACCCCCAAGAAATAGGTCATTCAAATACTCTTCTGTAATATCCTCTATATCCAAGGAAATATTTTGGAATTGATGGACATACTCCTTAACTGAACCTATTTGTTGTAACTTTACTAATTTGATGAAGTAATTATTTGAAATAATAGAACTATAGTGTAATTGAAGATCTTCAGTGAAAACTATCCATGTGAAATTTAGACCATTCTTCTACCTTTGAGAACATAACCAATGATACCAAACAAATTGGTCAGGTTCTAGGTATAAGGATGCCACGATTACCTTTTGTCCCGCTGGGATCTGATGGAGATCAAAGAAATTCTCCATTTGGGTAATCTAATTGAGTAGATCCTTTCCATCAAATTTATGCATTTCCACTTTTGGAATAATGCCTCGCCATTGGTGAGGAGATCCACCTGAATGAGTAAAGGATCCTCCTTGATTGGAGTGATTTGGACCTATGTGAGCATTGCTAGAGGAACCCATATGACTAGAATTAGGAGTTGTGTTTGAAATAACAAACAACAACTCCTGCTTCATTGCTTGAAAATCCATCTGAAGTTCACCCCTAAGGCTACCTTTCAAATGAAGAAGCTCATTATTAAGGTCATCCTTACTCACCATATTATTTACCCTTTCTTGAAGTTGGATGAATACCTCAGATACTCTTAAACTAGAAGATTCTAAATCCATATCTTCCTTATTTGGGGTCATTCCTAGAGTTTCTTGACCTTTCCCTTGGCCTCGGTAGATCTATCGATCATGATGTAGGGTTTGGGACTCAAGGTAGATAAAATAGGGCAAAATTTTAGGGTTTGGGGTTTTGCAAATTTAATGGATGAATAGAGGAAATCATAAAAACCATAGCTAATTTTTTGAAAGGTTTTCAAAAATATAAGAAACTTGGAAAAATTCCAAAAATTGCACCTGTGGAGCCAAATTATGAAAAAACATAAAACCACTATAAATTTTTCAAAACAAGTAAAAAATGATTGAAATTTAGAGAGGAGCTTACTTGACTAATTTAGCCACACCGCAAAAAAATGCAGAAAATTTGCTACCACTTTTGAGATTTAGCCAAACCTTCACAATTAATTTTTGATGCAACACTAGCCGAGATTAGGATCTGATACCACTTATAATGAAATTACTTGTATAAATCTGATTATCACCAGAAATAAAACACCAAAGAACACAAGATTGCAGATAAAATATCTCAATATGCAAGTAGAATAACTTAGCCACTTCGAGGGGGAAACCTCCAAACCATACAATAAGACTCAAATGCTCAATAATATGATCAACTACTACCTAATAACCCCTATATATACTATTCCTATGCTATGGACATCACCAAGGCCGACCCACTAATGATAATATAACATATATGAAAGAGATACATCATGATAAGAAGTTATGATAGCCACAAGTTGGCTATATACATCCAATGTAAGATATATGATTAAGGGCATGACAAAACTAACAATAACCCTCTACAAAATCAAGTTCAAAATGCAAGCCTCATAATTTGAAAAGGAGATGATAGTACTTTCCTCACACTTTGAAAATTTAAAATCCTTAATGTAAGGTTATCAACCACTAAATATTATAAGTCATTAGCCTGTTGTACTAAATGAAAGTGAAAAATCCTCGATGTAAGGTTAACATCCGATAACTATTATAAATCATGATCTCACTGTATTAAATTAAAAATAAAATCTAATAATAAATCATTGCAAAATCAAGTTCAAAGTGCAAATCCCACACTTACAAATGGAGAGCCTCACATTGTCAAAGTTATGAGACTTGCACTTTCAAAGCTGCAAAAATGCAAGACTTGCACTATGAAAGTGCGAGGCACACATTTTTGAAGTTTCGAGTCGCGCACTTTGAAAGTGCGTGGTTCACACTTTAAAAGTACATGGATCACACTTTGAAAGTTCTAGGCTCACACTTTCAAAGTGTGAGGATCGCAACATTGAAATTTCCTCGTAACTTTGCAAGTATGAGCCTCTCATTGTTGAAAGTTCCTTACAACTTTGTAAGTGCGAGCCTCTTAACTTTGAAAGTTTGTGACTCGTACTATCAAAGTGGGAGGCTCACACTTTATAAGTGTTAGGCTTACACTATCAATGTTGCTTATTTGCACTATCCTTAAATGCTAGTGGTGTTATTTTGATTTCTGGTGGAACTTACAATAAAATTACATTCTCACCCCAAAATATACCTTGTAACAAATCAAGTATTTTTTTCTTATAATGTACACACGACATTAATGTCACTTTCGTTTTTGTTATAAACTATATCTTTGAGTTTTCATTAAAAGTGAACAACATAATTGGGAGTTATGTATATCACAAATTCAATTACTATGAAAGATAGTAGAATTTATGCTTGTAAATTGTTCCATTCTCCATATAAACAATGAGTCACTTACTTCCATGAGCAAGAAAATTAAATAATCCTTGACACAATGCAAGTAAAAATGTTTGTGAGAAACGTGGTCTTATGCCATCCAAGATACATTGAACCAATATCATATAGTTTACATCAATTAAAAGAATCATTGTGCCACAATTGTATTATTTTTGAGTTAAGAAATGCCACCACTTTTTTCCCAATGTTGGTCCATGTGAATGAGATACATTTGCATCACACCCCTTAATGTGGTATAATGATTTTTACTATTTATTTTCACAAGTCTCCCTCTTGTATCCCATTCTCTTAGCCTTGTAAAAGTTCCAGGCCCTTGTTGTTCTTGAGGACTTTGATTGGAATATCATTTTCAAAGATTCTGAAATCCAAATCAATGATGCATGTTTTAGAGAACAGAGTAAATATGAAAATATTTTCTAGGTTCAAACCAAAGGTATATATGTTGCTCCATGTCTCCTTTCTCTTCACTGAGCACATAGGTTTGGAGAACGAATGGCTGCCTATGCCTATGAACTCAAAGTATATCCCATCATGCTCGAGTTTTGTGATGATAGATATAGCTCATAATAACACAAATAATCTATCATCATATTTACATTGGAACGTTCTATATGTACATTTCAATTTTTTTACAAATTCATACATATACATTTACAAATATTATATGATGAGTGGTCACCTTTTGTGGACAATTTTATTTGCACAAAAAATGAATACATTTTCTACATCTTTAACGAGATTATCACTTTGGATACAAGTAGTGTTCGAGAAAGTAGTACTAGAGGTGATATCAAATTAGAGACCAATATTTATGAGCATGCAACAACAAAAGAGTTTACTATTATTAATATCGGAAGTAGATTGATTTATCTATGATGAAAACATTCCTCTTGGGCAAGTGGAAAAGGAAAATTTCCCAAAAGCCAATTTTCCCCTTTAAAAGGAAATTCAGGCACACTATTATCTGTTTTAAGGGTTCCGAGTGGTCAGAATTATTATGGAAAAAATCTAAGCTATTACAGGGAAAATTGGTCATTGTTTACTTGAAAATCGGTTCATCCGTTCGTAAAAGAAAACCTTCGAGATAGAGAGGACTCCTGGGTATGCTTTTTTTTTTCTGTCTTAACACCATCCAAGTCTCATTCCAGTCAAACTCTATTTTGTGAAATCATCTAACTAAATATCACAAATAAATGCCTATGGGAAGTGCTGTTTGTGCTACTTGTAACATCTCTATGCTTACCATCTACATGTCCATCCAAATACCTCTTGTAATTATTACTAGGGATCAGTTGGTTCATTTAGATAATAGGAAATTACGTCGGAGAAAACACTAACGATGTTTAAGTTAGAAATATGGAAATGTAATGCATGGTGGTTTCATCGGAGGGTCTGTTTCTTGGTGCAAAGAAAGGCCAACTGGAATATTTTTCTTACAATCCCAAGATCTGTGTAGGTTGTTGCAACTTCTGTATCAACAGTTTCCATGACTATGTTGTTGTCTATTTTTATAGAATCTAGGTTCACTTGCCAATGTTAAAGACAACTCCATCCACATTTGATTGCTCCATGCTCTAGACAAAAAACCTTAAAAATACTTAAAAAGTGTATAGTGTAAGCTCCAAACGAAAATTAACCAATATAAATCTTACCAACTTTGGTAGATTTTAGTTACTATCCACATCTTCCTTCCCATCAAGAAATTCATGAAGAAGAATTCCGTAACTATATACATAGGTAGAGGTGTAGTTTTTGGCCAAGAAAATGCACTTGGCAATGCCAAAGTATGACAAATGTGTGTCAAAATTATCATCCAAAAGAATGTTAGAAGTATTCACATCCCTATGAAAAATGTGTGGGTTATAATCATGATGAAGATATGGTAATCCTTCTTTAGCACCATAAGCAAGCTTTAGCTGAGTGTCCCAGTCTAGCTTAATCTTCTTTGATGATCCTATACAAAAATAAAAATAATAAAACACTTGTTATATTTTCCAACAATCCATTTTAATTAGAAGGTTAGAGATTGATTGGATTCTTCTATTTCAAAATATGAATCTACAATGTGCAGATACCTTTTTCTTCATAACATAATCGTTTTAATCACCATGTAGGATGTCCCACAGGCTTCTATTTACCATGTAATAATAAAAAACATGTTTCCATGTGGAGAAAGTGAATATCCATGCAAACTCTTAATATTCCGATGCTTGATACTTCCAATTGTTTCCAACTCGCTTTAAAATTCGTGTAAGATTTGTGTATAGTGATTGTACATTCTCATGATAGTAATTAAATTAGAACTTTTTAGAACACATTTATAAACAAGGTGTTTGTAGTGCCATAGTCAATTATATATATTTCTCATTTATATTTTATGTGATTCTCATTATGTCATCGTACATGTGAAGAGTCATGTTCATGTGCAGTATGAATAACCTTGGAGAACCTAAATGTAACAAATAGATGTGTTAATAAAGAAATTGTAATAAGATATTGATTTCTGATTTGTTGTCTGATAATCTATACAATATGAAATCATGTCTAGCCATGTTAGTTTTAACACCTTGCTCCATTTTGTTTACAAATCCTTTTGTAAATGCGTTTGGATGATTTGAATGGTAGCTATAATTATGCACAATAGTAGTACTAAACCCAAATAGATGTAAACAATTGCCGGTTTTGAGATGGATGTTGATCATTAAATTGGGACACAATTTTTTTACATAACATCATACATAGCCAAGTTAGACAATTTTTTGATAACAATGGAAGAAATTCTCTGGAACCTAAGCTATGTAAAAGACAACTACTATTTCTTTCATAAGTTAATTGTTGATATCCAAAATCGTAAGAAACAAAACTGAATTTGTCCACGAGATAAAATTTGTGCTTATTACTACCCTACATGCTAGGAAAACTTGAAAAGTTTAATTACATGAATTTCTCCGAGAAAAATTTTTGTAGGAGAGGTTTCTATAAAATAAATAGATGAATTTATTGTATTATCTATTATTATGGAAAGATAATTAATTTTTAATCATATCTTTCAAAACTTCACAAAGAAGCATGTGGAAAAAATAATCCTCTCAATTTAACAAGATTGAAACAATTGGCTAACTGCAATGGCACTTCCCTTGATAAATTGTTTTTTTAGTATCCAACATATGATTCATTTCCAATATTATTTGAACATCAACAAAAGCCTACCTAAAATTTACATTTAAGGTATAGTTGAAAGGAATATATAATGAGACTAAGATCTATAACTGCCCAAGCTCTTGAACTCAAGGTCTTGGGCTATTGGTGAGTTACAAGTAGTTTGTAATCATTAACCTAAGTTCCATTCCCATTGAGTTCATTAGATACTTTCAATAAGTGGCCTTGGGGACACCTTGAGGTAGGGGTAAAACTTCTCTATATGGACCAAGCAGAACATAACAGGGGCACTCGAATGCAGATCACTTGGTAGAAATTAAGGACCCAAGCTCACTCCCATGTCCCACTTAGAGAAAATGCTCCTCCATGACTCCAATTCATAACTCTAGTATAATAAAAGTGTTTACCATCAAAATTTTCTGCCCTCTAAATTTTTTAATTTCTCTTGCACCTAGTGTCCCTGTGTCGATGTCAGATCTACTGGGACCGGCCCCTAACCTTCCCCTTGATGCTGCTAGTGCCTCTTCTATCATACCTTTGAGATCTTGAAGGGATGTGAATATTGTTCACCTAAACACTCTCTTCTGGGGAATCGTAGCCTAATATTTTTGATGGAACACTATCCTTACATATCCTGCATCGATTACCGATGTGACTCTGGAATTGAGGGATTTTTCACTTATTACAAAACTCATGGGGCCCAGACCCCCATTGGAAGAAATAAGAAAATGGGTTCAGATCAAATGGGCCCTTTATGTCTGATTGGAAATTATAGTGTTACCCAATGGATTTATCCTCTTCACCTTCAGCCACAAAGAAGATTTTGCGAGGGTGTTGTTGGGAGGGCCCTAGTTTTTTGGTAGGAGAGGCTTCTATCTTTGAAGGTGGACTCCAAGATTCAACCTAAGAACTGAAATAATGACTCAGAACTGATATGGGTTCATCTTCCTGATCTCCCCTTTGAAGTTTGGAATTCAATAGTAATTAAAGATATTTCTTTATCCATGGGAACTCTCATTGCTATAGATCAAGCAACAAGAGCTGGTTCTAGATTCATTCATGCTAGGTTTTTGTTAATGATGATATTAGTATTCCATTACCATCCTCCATTGAGCTCCATTATGATCTAGGAACAAGGGTGAAATTGATCGATTATGAATACATTCCTTAGGCTTGAAAAATATGTAAAAACATTGGACATAGAGCCTAGGCTTGCCTTTCTAAGCCAAACCCAAAACCCAAGGAGAAGCTACATTCCCCAAAGAAAAAGGGAAATACATTCAGAAAATCACAAAGGAATCTAACACCTATAATCCTTTTGATGTGCTATAAGAGGAGGGTGAAATGCCTACTAAAAACACTTGTCTCTCACCCTCTTACATCCTTACCAACCTGCTAAATATTCAATATGAATAGATGGCTACCTCCTCTATACCTCCTTTGAATGTTTTCCTAATAAATAGCATCCATTGGATCACCCCTAATTTTGACATATCTTATAACCTTTAAGATCCCTACTACTTTGCCATTGTTTGAGTTGTCTTCTTGTTTTACTACCTCCTTTCGTCACCTTCATTTTTTGAGCTTCTTGAGATTGTTGTAAATATTGATATTCCCATCCATTACGGACTAAAAGTATCCATTGTATCTACTCCTCCACCTGAATTTTCTCCCTTGAGAGAAAATAATCACCACTCTCCCTCAGTTTCAGTGTCAGTTGAACTCATCCCATTTATAAAAACTAGAAACAACTCTAAACAGGGTATAAAGGTGGGTACCAAAAAGTCCAAAGGAAGATAAACCAATCAAGATATGCTTCAAGAAGAAGCATTTCAAAATATCACTCAAGGAACACAGGAATCCTCACCATGCAGGGAGGGAAGCATAAATCTAAAAATGAAGCTCTTCTCTTGGAATGTAAGGGGAATAAATGCTCCCGAAAAAAAGAATCCTTAAATATTTTAGGCTTAAACACAATCCAGACATTATGATGTTGCAGGAAACAAAACTGAAAGAAGACAATTTATTACATAGGATTTGGCCTAATGCCTCCTTTGCATATCAGATTTCTGTAGGAAAATCTAGTGGAATATGTACTATTTGGGATCCCAAGGTAGTTTTTGGGGAATGAATCATCAAAACACCACATTACCTAGGAATAATTTTTCAAGAAATTGGATCTAGTGTTGGATGGATTGCTTGTGAATCAGTATGCTCTAATATGAAAAATCATAGGAAAAAAATAAGGAAAGAATTATTTGAATTCCATTACACATACAAGCATCTGCCTTGGATTATAGTAGGTGATTTCAATACTCCCCTCTACATTTTATAAAATTAGGGAGGGACTAACATTAGAAAAACCATCATGGACTCTTTGGCTGATTTTATCAGGCAAGGTGAGTTCTTTGACTTTGATCTTCATGGAGCCTCTTTTACTTGGTCTAATCAAAGGTTAGGGAGCAACCATATTCAAATCAGATTGGATAGGATGTTTGCTTCTATGGACTGGATTTCTCACTTCAATGATTTTTACATGATGGCACTTCCTAAAATTGCTTTTGATCACGCCCTTTGCTTCTAAATGCTTTGCTCAAATGCAAAATTTGAAACACCCTCCGTTTTAATTTGAGTTAGCTTGGATTCAAAACCACAATTTAGATAACCTTATTGTTGAGTGGTGGAAGACTGATTTTTTGGGTTCAACCATGTATAGATTCTCAAAAAACTTAATCATGTCAAGAAAGAGCTCAAAGTCTGGAAATTAAATTTTTTTGGGGACATCCGTGAAAGGAAGGACAAGCTCGCTAAGAAATTGGCTTAAATTTTTGAAAATATTGAGCTTAGTGGAATAAATCCTACACTAAATGAGAAATAATTAGATTTCCTCAGTGACTATCACAACAACCTTTCTAAATAAGAAATATACTTTGGAGGCGGAGATCTCGAGCAATCTGGTTACAACAGGGAGATCAAAATACAATTTTTTTCATACTACTGCTTCTAAGCATGAAAGCACATATAAAATTAAAAAGGTGATAAATTTGGAAGGTAGAAATTTAAATACTAAAGATACCATTGCAAATAATTTGGTTCGTTACTATTCTATCCGATAATCCTCCTTGTGAGGTTGATAGTCAAGAAATGTTGCATCATATTCCTAAATTTATTTCTAAAGAAATAAACACTAAGCTCACACAACCTTTTTCTCAGGGAGGTTTGTAGAGTTGTTTTAGATGTGAAGGGGAAAATTCACCTAACTTTGGATGAATTTCCAACAAATTTCTTTCAAAATTATTGGCATATACTAGATATAAATCTATTTACTGTAATGTTCAAGTTCAAAAAAATGATCTTATTTTGAAGGAATAGAATAACACTTTTGTGGATCTTTTTCCTAAGTCTTTGGGATCAAATTTGGTCTTAAAATTTTATCCCATAAGTCTTCAATAATACCTCCTATAAGATTATTACTAAGATGATGGCCTCTAGACTCAAACCCTTTATGGACATTTTACTTTGAGAACAATAGAATGAATTCATTGGTGGAAGACTAATTCAAGGGGGAGTAATAATTGTTCATGAAGCTATACATGCTGACATGATAATAAATATTTCTATGTAAAAGGCATTTGATAGGGTGAGTTGTAATTTCATGCTTAGAGTGATGAAATTTTTTGGATTTGGGGATAAATGGTGCTCTTGGGTCCATAGTTGCATCTCCTCTCCTAGATTTTTGATCCTCATGAATGGCATTCCTCAAGGATATTTCACCACAAGTAGAGGGATAAGGCAAGGTGACCCACTATCACCTTTTTTTGTTTATCCTCATGGCTGACACACTTAGTAGAGCACTTGTTTCTACGCTAAAAGAACTAGTAGATTTATGGGTATCACTTTACTTCTAAGGCCCTGCTACTACCCACAAAAAATTTACAAATGACACTCTCTTGTTAGGTGTTGCTTCAGTGGTGGAGGATAAAATATTGAAAATAATATTGGACTGCTATCAATCTACTTCCAATCAACTTATAAATTTCACTAAGAGCAACATTGCTTTTATAAATACACTGCCAATAGTAAGATAAAGATTGCTGCCATTTTTGGATGCATCATCATGGATTTTCCTTCTTCCTACTTGGGGATCCCTATCTTTAAAGGAAGGAAAATGAAGACCCTTTGGAATCTAGTCATCGAAATATTTAAAAAATCTTGCAGGATGGAAAGGAGCACCGCTCGATCAAGTAGGTAAGCTACAACTAGTTAAAGTAACTTTGCAAAGCCTTCCAATATATTTTTTTATGTTTTTCCTTAAAAATGCATTCTTGATTAATTCTAGTATGAGAAAACTAAAAAAATTCTTGTGGTGTGGAGTGAGGAAAGAAAAATATTCCACATGGTATCGTGGAATGTGGTATGTAATCCTTCAACGTTGGGGGGTCTTGGTTTACGTAGAGTTTCTGAGTGAAATATGTTATGTTAGCTAAGCTTGGCTAAGTGGTGGATTATAAAGGTAAATCTACTTGGATTCTAAAGGTAAATCTACTTGGATTCAGACCTTGATTTCTAAACACCTATCTCCACGTGAGGATTTTTTTACCGAATATATTCCATGTGGATATTAGATATGGTACTCTATAGTGAGAAATAAGAATTTTATACAATCAAGTACCAAATGAAGACTGGGAAATGGTCAAAAGATAGATTTATGGAAATATTGTTGGATCAAGGAGAAAGTTTTATCCTCTGACTCATATTGGGATCCTATCAGAACTCACCTCACTATACTTTGTGGAAAAATTGTTAATGGTTATATTGACAGATCCAATCCTCCTCCATGCTGGCATATACTAGTTTGGGAAGGTATCAACTCAATCTAGACATAATGAATAGATAAAATAAATCTCTTTCTATCCTCTATTTACTTACAGTCTACTATGGAGGAAGATACTTGAATTTTTTCTCTATCAACTTCGAGAGAGTTTTGGTCAATGTATCTTATCTCTCCCTCCCTCATAGAGTGGAGGGTCCTCCTCTAAATATTATTTGGTCCCTTTAGGTGGTTCCTAAAATTGGTTTTTATACTTGGTTCGTGTTCCAGGGACTCATTCCTCTTAGGTGAGAGTCTTAAAAGATGAGGGTTATCTCTTCCAAGAAGGTGTGTTTTATGTCTCAATGCTCTTGAAATGTCTGTTCATTTTATTTTTCTTGTTCTTTTTCTCATTCTATATGGAGTATCCTATTGAGTAGATTTAGGGTCTTGTGGGCATTTCCTTCCTCCATTCATGATGTTATACTTGATGGAAGACCTTATTTAGACATGAACTTACACCCTTGCTTGGAAACTCCTCCTGCCCCATACCTTATGGAATATCTAGAAAGAGAGGAATAGAAGAGTTTTCAAAGACCAGTCCCAAAATCCCATGCAGTGTACTCCTTATAGTCTCTCATCTACGGAAAATTAAAATTGATTTATCTGGAAAAAACATAAACATAAAATTACTTTCAATTCAAAGGATCCTTGGATTAAGTAAATTCAGATCCCATTAAAGTATTCCTCTTGATTCTTCCAAAGCTAACACCTCTTGGATCCCTCCTCCAATGGGTTGGCTTAAATTCAATACAAATTGTGTTGTAAAAGGTAATGCTGGGGTTCTAGAGGTAGATCTATCATCAAGACAAGTCGGGTCAACCAATGGCGTGTAATTACTATCAATTTTGGCAATGGGACTAATAGTAGAGCGAAGCCCTAGCTATTCTCAAAGGCTTGGTGTTGGCACTTAGATTTGCATCTATAAATATCATTTTAGACATTGACTCCCTCAAATTGATCCATATTCTTAATTCTAAAAGAACTACAAGCTAGACTATAAGCAACATAATAACCTACATACACACGATCTGCAATCAGCTTTCACAATATTCTCTACTAACATACCTATAGGGAAGGAAACAGAGTGGCTGACCAGTTGGAAAACCTTGGAGTGTTAATTGAAAAATAACAGGATTGGATTGGGAATTTTCCTAAGAATATTATCTTGGTGTTAGCAGATGATCGATCAAAATAATCTTAGTATGATGTTGCTAAATTTGGATACTGCATTTTTGCTTTATTGGGTGTCAACATCATCATTCCCTATACCTTTTCCAACACCAAAGATGAATGTATTAAAGGTGATAATATTATGACTCTTAGTAATGATGGTTTTCATGTGTGGGAAGGAGAGATATTAATTATAATTCCCACAAAGGATATTTCCAATAATTAAAGTTCACAATCGAACCTCCAACTGACATGTGGAAGGGGTGGAAAGAGACAAGATAAAGAGCCACATCCTAGTTCCTTAATTCTCATTTTTAATTTACTCACCATTTCTGCTTTGGTTGACATGGGTGGATCTCGATTAGAGTGGAAATTTCTAGGCAGTGAAGATTTAAAGAAGGATCTCAAGGTTTGGAAGCTTCTATAGGAGAAAGGGGTCACGCCTTTCATTGAACACCTCTCAGACACTCTATAATTATTTTTAGCAGCATTCGTGACATGGAAGAATGGGAAAGTTAAATTTGGGAGGACCATATTCAAAATAATGAATGAATCTATTATTTCCACTATAAGTATTCCAGTTGATGGGGATATTTATTTCAAACTTTCTCTTAAAACAGAGATGGGAAATTTTTTGAGGAAGAAGGAATGGATTAAAAATATCATTCGAGGTTTCAATCCTTCTTTTATGCGCCTCCTTGGGACAAAGTAAATGAGAAGATAATGCACTATTTCACTCTTGAAGGAGATATAAAATAGTGTATGGACCCAAAATTTTCCTCCCGACATATTTTTGCAATAGAACCAACTTAAATTTGGGTACTTTCTTGTTTTAATCTCTAGAATTATCTATCAAACAAGCCTAGGTTGGTGAAATCCCTCTTACGCATCAGGTTTTATTATACTTATTGTTTAAAATCACCACTCGATCCTATCATTCTGCATCATTTTCCCCATGTCTTTGGCTCATCCCATCGTCATGCCCCTCTTCTACCCCTGTTCGAACCTCCAAAGTGCCACCTCAACCCCCATCTCTTTTTTATCCGGAGGTAGCGATCATGGACCACTAGGATGCCAAATCTTCCCCCTTGCTTCTCCATCTCGGTATTTCCCCCTCACCTTGTTATTTATCCCTTCGTTTGAGAGGACCAACCCCTTTCTACCCCTTCCCAAAATACTGCTATAGACATGAAATTGTCAAGTTCCATTGACGACATTGGCATCCCAAATGTCCTTTTTGGTCTTTTAAAGGCTTACTTAGAATCTCTAGATCATTCTCACTTGGGTTCACCTATTGAATAGAATGTTGTTGTGGAGGATGAATATAATGTTGATGATGCTATTGCGGAGGAGAAAATGCTGCTAGTGATAATATTATGGAAGGCATGGAGGTTTCAAGAGACTTATACAAAGGATACCAATGATGATGATTGCAACCGGTGATGTTGATACCGACTCTGCTGAAGTCCTTTATAAATTGATTGAGAAAATTAACAGAGCCTTCATAGTCATCATAAGTTGTAAGGAAAACAAAGACGAGACACAGGCACATATGCAAAATGACTATAAATATCTCATCACTTTAGATGAAACAATGGCTGATAAGAAACCGGATCTTTGTTACTTATGAAGCTATTAATGTTATGAAGAATATAATAAATATATAACCCCTGCGTGGGCTTAGCTTCTTTTAAATTTGGGTACTTTTTGACTTTTGTCATCATTATCTTATGTACTTCAATGTTGTATTTGTCCTTTTGTGCTCTTTGTAAAAGGATGTGGGTCCTTTCAACACCCTCAAATTTTTACCAATTTCCAAAAAACAACTGCCCAATCTCTTGAGGAATATGACATGTTAATCGATTGACACAAAGATCTCTACATTGAAAAAAAGCACACTAAGTTACAATTTCCCTTGAAATGAAAATACATAGCATATAGATCCAAAAACATGACCTTGGGAGTTAAATAATCAGATTTTCAGTATGAAGAACTTACATATCCACTATACTCCTCATATTTCTAAAATCTTGTGTGTGATTACCATTCAATGTATTTCTGCTCAAATTTCTTGAATTTATAATTGAGATGAATCATCAAGTCAATATAATGTTCATTCATAGAAGCTGGAATTCTTGTTTATGCTCTATAAAATCCTATATGAATATGACTGATACAGAACATATTTATAGAGCATGGAGGTCATGAACCAATTGCAAAACAACCTACTTCTAGCATGCAAGCATATACCAAGAGATAGTCTAGTTTTTCCTTCCATATTCAAAATTTGAATATTTGAATGTAATGGTTTTTACTATAGTGTAAAAGTGAAAAGGTGAAGTTATTAGTTTTAGGTGGATACGAGTTTTTATACCTACGTATGAGAAGGTTGAAATCTTCCTCAATTAGTTTGTAATAATTTTCAAGAGGTCAAAATAGGGAATTGGTTCATATTCCCAAGCATAGATGAAGGAATATCACTTAAAACATGGAGATTTGGTGAAAAATAGGCCAAGAGATATTTTTTTGATGAAAATAAAGATAATCTAAGAGGAGGAGGTCAAAGGAAAGATAGAGAAAGACAAGAGGATGGATTCCAGATTTGAAGGAATGGTGTATGGCTGAGATTGTAACAGGATTGCATGAAGATGTATGAGGTAGGACTGTATTACAGTCATGAATAGGCATAAAAGTCGATTGTCATAGACCTTGGAGATTTTAAATTCCTCTATACTCATGTAATTAATGATTTCAAATGAATAAGTTTTAATTATGTGAATGAATATAGTATGTTTTGGTTGATTATTAGACTATGCATAAGAGCATTGAGAGGAAATCAAGCTACAAGTCATCCCCATATTAAAAATTCACTAAAATACTTGATTGTTAAAATAAATAACGATAGAATTAAATTTCAAATCGAATGCAATTTATTAGAAATATTGAATAAATGTTTTGAGAGTTTTATAAGTCTTTTTATACTCACTTTTGCCCTAAACTAGGAAAATCGATATATCCCATTATAGCTATAGGATTTTTCTTTAAATTTGAGGGAAAATATGTCTTGATAAATAGAAGAAGTTCCCAAATTTTCAGATGAACCATTAAGTGTGCAAAGAGAAGTTCATGACAGAAATTTCAGGCATTATGGAGAAAACACATCAGAGAAATGAGAGGTAATTGATGCAAATTTTTGATAATCTATCATGTTTGAAAGTGTAATAATGGTTTTGACAATGCATTAATAGATTCTCAGACTTCTCATGATGTTTCCATGGTGAAATGATGTCTTCATGGCTAACTATTACCTCACAGTCTTGAAGAGGTAGAGTTTCAACAGTAAATGAAGAAGAATTAAATGGAGAGATATGTATAGTCTGGGAATGATAGGAAAACTTTCAGGATTTAAAATTTTGTATGCATCTAATAAGCTTAAAATGGGGTCTCAAAATTCTTCTAATTTCTTGAGAGGGAACTCACATAGAAAGATAGTTCCAGATTTTCTCTTGATGAGGTTATAAGAGGAGCCTAGGGCAGAGTATGAAGAAACACAATGAAAACGAATGCATGATCAACCTTAGCTGAATAATTCCTGCTCAAATGATGTCACTATCATGGTGAACTAGGTATGGATGATTTATTGAAGCCTATGTTTAATTATGAATACATTTGTGTCCAATGCATGAGCACAAGGTTCTAAGTTGTGTGTTTATAAGAATTAGCATGATTTTGGATTGTATGGTAACACATTGGTTTTTCGTGAAATGAGTGATGAGAGTCCAATTTAGAAAAACTTGAAGAGATCCTAACAAGCCCACATACCTAGAAGACTAAAGTGCTATATTCTTGGAAGACAAGATTTTGAAGGAATGATAAGTAATGGAATTGTGTGGTTTCAAATTTATGATCTTTGGTTGAATAATTATGAAGTAGGGTTATACAGGTGTATTGGATATATTTTTCATATGAATGTTTGATATCAATGTAACCTCCCTCATGTTTCTTCAAGATATAACTCATGTAAGGTGTAGACAAGGTTCTTGATCTCATAACATTATATACAAAGAAGAGATAGCTCATTTGAGTTTATGCATTATTAAGGAAGGATCAAAGATTGTAAGTAAGATCAAGATCATACACTTTGTGTCTTGTGGGTTTATAGAGAAAGAACATGATATGCTCATTAAGGATATCTAAGCTATATGGTGCATCAATGATTTACAATTTCAGGAAGCTGTTCCAAGGCCTCCATAGATCACGGAATGAGTCCAAAAGTATATTACCGAGAGGTCCCTAGGATTTCATGCGAGATCAGAGATCAAAAAAATAATTGGAATTTTTCACAACTGTCATCTAGATAGCAAATTTCACTCCAAAACAATCCTTAATAGCCTATTGGAAGTATAACAAAAAAATAAAAATAGCCGAATTCACAGTGTGACCTCCATAAGCTTGACTGTTATAAGATTGCAAACTACAAACAGTGTCCAAGTTAACAGATCCAAACCATGAGCTGAAAAACACAATGCCGAGCCATTGAGGGCCACAACCTAAGCATTACCAGAAAATGTCGAGGTCCTGGAAGCTCTAAATGCCTAATAATGGCGTCTACAAAGAAAAATACCAAATTTACAAGATAATCAGAACTTTAAAAATATGTATGGATTCCAAAAGGAAAAAAATGTCAGAGTTACATTGCCAAAAAGTTTCTTCTCTAGAATCTTCCAAAACAAAAATTTGATGGAGACTTGCCTTCAACCACCTGATGCACATGGGGGAAATGCCGAGCTACTAGAAGTTTCAGAAGCCTAATAATGGTGTTTATAAATAAAAATCACAGATTCACAAGAAAATGAGACCTCTAAAACTATGTATGCCATCCAAAAGGAAAAAGTGGCATAGTTTAGCCATTTCTAACTAACGTTTTCCTCCGAATTTTCCAAAACATGAATTTAATGGAGACTTGCACCTCAACCACCCGATGCACATGGGGGAAATAGGTTGTAGAGAACATTATGATGAATTATTCTAAACAAATCTCTCACTAATAGACATCCTAAAAATCACAACCATTATGGTTTAAATTAGACATGCAAATGGAGATAAATCTGTAACCTTATTACCTTTCCCACAAATATAGTTTTTGATTAGTCACCAAATGGTTTCCCAGATGCATGTCTATTGGGAAGGGATGACTATGAAAATTAGAGGCATTTGGTTCCCATTTCCTATTCTCAAATTTTTCTATGTGGGTCTCACACCATGCTCATATCGCACGATCTTAGGATTCAATTGAAAGGGCAAGACGTGACTAGGAAAACAAATGATTTTCCATCAAAAGTTGTGCTTGTAGGATCCTACATAAAAAAGGTATGTTTTAGAACCCATTGACCAGCACCCTCACCCTTAAAAAATATTTCTATTTATGGGAAAAGATGGTGAACAAAATTGGTGTGTTGAGTTCGGTGGTGTTACTATTATCAATTCCATGCCACTACGCACCCCCATGAATATGGATACAAAAGATGATATCAAATGCATGTCAAACACAAAAAAATGAACTAAAAACACAATCAATTTCCTTCTTACGTGGTGGTTCAAGAATAGATGAACACACTTCATCTATAATGTTTTTTTGGAATTCAGTATTTGAAAAACCCAAGATAATATTATTTTTTCAAAGTTAAAATTAAGAAACATGCAATGAGATTAATATGGATTTCATGCATTTGATATTTATTTGATCCTCATTTAGAAGATAAAAACTATTTATTCTAGTGACCGTTAATCCATTTATTTCAATAAGTAATCTATCTTACCAAATCATTGAATATTTTATTTAATTTAAAATGATGTGTATTATGAAGATCATATGCATAGGTCTTACCCTAGCAGTCTCTAAGCTAAGAAAAGAGTGTTAACAAACACAAAACTATAATTGATCTCTAATTCCAGTCGATATACGATACAATACTATTATACTAAATCCCACTTTCCTAAGCACCATTTAATATGACATATCTCCACATCATGATGTTGTATGAGCACCCTAAAAATTTTGTTAATAATCATCTTTTTTTACTGACTAGGAAAACCATCCATAACATTTTAGAGTACGAAATGTCCCTTATGAAAATATTTTTAGTTGATTCCCATCGATGGGTATAATGAAGTAAAAATGTAAATGTGGGAGTCTAGCCGTCGTTAATATGAAAAAATGTTTTTACAATGATTCCAGGATGATGGCTATAACAAAGAAAAATACAAAGGTGCGAGCCTAGCAAATCACTAATATGAAAAAATGTTTTTACAATGATAAAAACATTAATATATTTTAAATTCGTCCTTCAGGGACATAATGCTAGTATACACCATACAAATTAACCCTACAACATTTAAGACAACATGTCTCTACACTATGATGTTGTATGACCACCCCGTAAACATTTTTTAGAAACCATTTTTATTTCCTACTATGCGAAGATCTCCATATCTTTCGACAATAAAAATTTCCATTTCTCACATATTTATCATCGATGTATATTATGGTAAATGCGTACTGACAAAATTTTATCCATTCATATGATATTTTGTTCGAGTGCTATGTTCTATAAGTATTCGATCTTCGCGGTCGCTAAGCATTTTCTTCAATACAAACTATTTTTGATCTCTATTTTCAAAATTAAGAAATAGTTTAGCCTAGTGGCCACTAATCTATTGCTTTCAATAAGTAGCAGAGCTTAGTGGTCGGGAAGCTTTTACCAACAACATTAACGATGACATGTATCTACAATATGATGTAGTATGAGAACCCTGCAAATATTTTTAATAACCATATTTCTTCCTGAATACTCAAAGAATTCCTTTCTTCTTGAATACTCAAAGAATTCCATAGCTTTCAACAATAAAAAATTTTCATTTCTCACATATTTATCATATAAATACGTTATGAAAAATGCCTAGTGACCACTAATATCTATTACTATGATATGTTATTAGAGTTGTATGTTTGAAATAAGAAAATATTCAGCCTAGTTGTCGCTAAATCATTCTTTTCGTAAGTAGTAGAACTTAGTGGTCACTAAGCATTTTCTTTAATACGAATTGTTGTTTGATCTCTATTTTCAATATTACAAACTAGTTAATCCTAGCAACTGTTAATCTATCCTTTTAATAATTAGCGGAGCTGAGTGGTCACTAATATTTTTCATTGATGCCCACCAATGTGTAAAATGAAGAAAATATATAAAGGTGTGAGCTAACAGTCCCTATGATGTTATACAAACACCTTAATAACATTTTTAATGACCATATTTCTTCCCAACTATGAAAAGACCTCCATAGATTTTGAAATAAAAATTGTCCATTTCTCACATATTTGTCATCTAAATATATTATGAAAAATGAATAGTGATCGTTAATATTTATTACTATGATTTGTTATTCTAGCTTTATGTTCAAAATAAGATTTTTATCGTATTTTCTGCACAATCATTTCTGTCTGTAAGTATTTAAGCTTAGCGGTCACTAAGTTTTTTATTTAATATGAACTATTTGTTTGATCTTGTTCATGTAATGGAGCTTAGTGCTCGCTAAGCATTTTACTAGCTAGAAACATATCAATTATGTGTTAGACAAAAAAATTTTTATGAGTAATATAGAAGTTGTGATATATTTCAAGGGTATGTAGTGCTACACTGGTCACGTGCAAGGGATTATATAGCCAATAAGATACAATTATAGATGTTAGAAGATGTTAGGATTATGATCTAAAAATAAATGGAAAACATAAGACATGCAGAGTTTTTCATTAACACCCACTGAAAAGAATAGCCCAGTGCCTTATAAAATGTAGGTATTTATTATTTTAAATCCGGTGTTGCAAAAAAATCATTCTAATGGAGCTTAGCAGTTGCTAATTTATTTCCTATCTATAAGTTACTCTCAAATTCTTGTGAAGCGGAAAATTATGTTTTAGTTTTTCTAGAGTAAAATATAACTAACACCAAAATATTGATGATCACAAGATATATTAGAAATTTCATGCCACGTGTCAACATTTTAGTGGATGACAATTATAACTTATTACAATGTAGATTTTTATAAGTTAAACATTTTTTTTTTTTTTGATATTAGGTAAAAGAGGGTTGAGGGGACCCTACCATATATAGTAAGAAGCTCCTATATAGATTAAATATTCAATAACATAACAGTCAAAATAAAATATAGTACAATCAAACAAGTACCACAACTGATTGCCACTAAACTAACAATAAATATGAACATAGAAAAAACAACAAAAAACAACAAACTAACAACAACCATCACTCATCCTTCTCCTCAAAGTTAGCTAATAAAGTGGCCCATTACTTCACTAGGGAATCAACATTTTTCCCTAACTAGTCGAATCGACTCGAGACAATCCCCTCTTCCTCTTCTTCAAGGTATCTTGGTCTTCGACTATCTATATGCATTCGTCGGCACCCTGCATATGGAAGTATTGTATTGTAGTCTTGAAATTATGGATACTCCATTAAGTGAAGTGTTTAAACATGAAATTCAACTGATCCATGTCACTATCCAGTCCCTTTCATTTTTCTTTTAGAATCTCAATACTTCCACCACTTAGAACATGATCCACATCTTCCACTTTCAACTTCATAGCATGCCAATCATTAAGGATAAATTGTATAGTAATTTTTGTGAGATGGGTATCAATCTTCACATTCTCAAGGTATTTAAACATTTTATCCAAAACCACTCCCTACTTGAAAACATATTTTCCATGTTTTTCAACTTGGGATTTTCCCTGGGTGTTATCAATGACCTATCTCCCCTACTGACTAGTTTCACCCTTCTCAGCCTCTTCCACAGTCAACTCCTTCACCTCTTTCTTCTTTAGGTCTTGAAGACCCTACACAACTTCAACCTCTTCAACATATTTCTCTTCCCCTTCACTCAAAGAGGAGGGGTCATTTGATTCCTCATCCTCTAAATTGGTTTCATCATCAACATTGTAATCCTCCATGGCTTTCAAAACATAATCACCCCTTTAACCTTTTTTTCCATGTCCACAACAGATATTTTCACAATTACCATGATAAACCCTTGGTGTAAGGGCACACTAATTTTTCCTTTTTTAAACTGACCAAGGGTTACACAAAGAGAGCATAACATATAATTTGGGAAACTATAACTGTTCCCGTGCCTAAGAAAATTAAGCATAGGGAGATGGTATGAGAAGATGCACTTATGGAATACTTCTAAAGTTACAAACTAGATTAATTTGAGGGAAACCTCATTGAAAGGGGTGGGAGAGAGTTCCTTAAGAATCCTACAAAATGATTGGTAAGTTTTTCCTTACCTCTCAAGAAGAGCTTCACCTCATCACCAGAATCCTTCTTAGGCTTGTATAATTCATGCCCTTCCTTTTACATACCCATTACATATTCCAAAATGTTGATATATAAATCAATATTTAATCCAAAAAACACCATGCTACTCCCCGCCCACTTCTTGAAGGATCCCATGAAGACCCAAAATCTTTGCTAAGCTTTACATTATGGCTTGCAAACTTTTTTAGGAAATGGGTTAGTCCCATTCAAACAAACACCTCCATCACTTCAGGTTTGATACAACTGGTATCCCGTGGCTCAAGACATACCATATCACCCCCAATTTTCCCCGCAGTCAAGCTAACCCATAAGACACCTCTCTTTACTTGACTACATAGTCCTAAATCCAAACAAATAAAACCTCTATGTTGATTAGAATCAATTGGGTTGATAAAAATTGGCATGAGTGAAGCCCCATATTCTCATTATTAAAAAAACCCTTCACAAGTTACCAAGAATCCTAAAAATATTTCCCATAAATGCATAATTATTCGAGTCACCTTCCTAGTCTTGTCACAAAGATCAAGTAATGATGTTTTTATCACCATATTATTTTTCCAATTGGGTTCTCACTAAAGGATCAATATCAACAAAATTGGAAATAAATTTCATTCCATCACTTAAGACCCCTTTATTGGCAAAATGATCAACTATACTATTAGCTTCACGATAAATATGTCTAAAATTAATACCTTCAAAGTTAGCTGCCATTTCCTTAATGCTAAAAATAGAGTCTTGAATTGAGATAGAGGTGGTACCCTTATTTAAATGCTATTTATAATATTAAGAGTCACCTTCTACCTCTAACCTCTGAAATTTTCTTTGAACAACAATTTTTACTCCCCAAAAGGTAGTGACAACCTTAGCTATGTGGTTAGATTGGTTCCCCAAGTTGCGATAATACCGGAGAATTAATTTACCATTATGATCTATAAACCCCCACAACCAAATTTACTCGGATTTAGTTTTGATGCTCCATCAAAGTTTAATTTGACCCACTCCTTGCTGTTTTCCACCCCTTTAATCTGGGATTCAATTTAGGGGGCTCTTTTTGGGTAGTCATCATACCCCAATTTTTAGAAATTTTACATTCTGTCTCTAGGATTGTCTTCTTATTGGTTTGAATAATAACAAAGTTAACATTTATTGAGTTACATCAATGAGCAAAAATTCTCTTCTCTAGATCCTTCTTACCCTTAAATATGTGCCTATTCCTCTCCTTCCAAATTTCCCAAAAAGGTGCATGAGGGTTAGAATCCACGTGCTTCCGTCTCTAGCTTATAAAAGGGAAGCACCACCCATTCCAAATTACTTTTAAAGAGGAAGGAAAAATTCAATTTATCTCAAATAGATTTAATAAAGAGTTTATGAACTTTTCAAGAAAAGAAAATTCAAGGAACAAGTGGGCTGAGTTTTCAACTTCCTTTTCACACAACACACACCTATTAACCATATAGAAGTTCTTTTTGTTGAGGTTGGCCACCGTTAGTATTTTTTCATGTAGTACTAACCACCAAAACATATTTACTTTCAGAATGACTTCCTTGATCCAAGGGTAAGTGCACGAAGTTGGCAGACAATTCCATGGACAAAAAAACTTGAAATTTAGGAACCACGATTGCATGTTCATGAATTTCAGTTCAGCAATTACAGAACCTAAACAAAGATCACGATTTAGAACCGTGAGTGCGGTTATAAATCGATTATGGAACTCTGAGACAAAAATTAGCAGTCCCGTGAGTCCTTATTTTTCCCATTTTTCATTTCAAACCGTGATTTCACCTAGACATTTTTCACTCGAGCTTTGAATACCACTTCAAAATTTCTCATCAGACTTTTGGATCGTGATAGATTCAACCATGCTGCTAAGACGAGGAGGTAAGCCCCCGATTTTAATCATTTTTTTGCATTTTAGGTTATTTTTTTGCATTTTCATGGGTTTTTTGAAATGTTTGTTTATGTATACAATTTTCTTGTTTTATCAGTTGGTCAGTAAGCTCAAAATCATGCAAACCATCAAAACATTCCTCAAAACCCACCAAACATTCCTCAAAACCCTCCGAACATTCCTCAAAACCCTCCTCCAAACATAGATCCACCTCCTGTGGCTCCTTCTGTCCCCACTGAGCCAGTAGGAACACAAGATAATATCATTGGAAGAATCTAAGAAAATAAAATTGTCATTGAGAACCTTATTCAGACTATAAGACAAAATCATGCCACAAATCCATCCCGCATGACTTTAGCCAATACATTACAAACATTGATTGGTGAAGTCAACTCATGACCAACCAAATACATAGATGGAATACCTTTAGAGGTGACTTGTAGGTGGTGGTATGTGGATAAACTATCCCATCGCCCGTAAAAAGACAAATTTTTTTTGGAAAATAACTCATTTGTGTATTATTTATCGACCACTCTAGAACCAATGCCCCCCTGCATTTACTTGCAAATGGTTCCCAATCCATTGGTGCCATGATGACCGAATCAAAAACATTATTTTGGACCGATGGTGGATGGTTTTTGATTATCCACCATGCAACAACAATGAGGTTCCTCCTTATTTTTGAAGAAATTATATTGCGAGTTCATGCTTAATGAGGTCCTGAATTAATTTGACGTTTCCCGACTTTTTTTGGTCGAGGAGGTGGCTCTTCACAGAGTAGACCTGGTGCACACATAGGTCAACCTAGGATCCCCCATGCTCCAAAACCCCCACTGCCTTTAGTTATCCCTTCTACAGTGAAGGAGGTTGTGGAGATTGATACATTGCATGCATTGAGGGAGCTCACTGACACTCTAACCCAACATAGTGACCGGATTACATCTGGTGATGTTGGTGGAGGCGCCAGTTCTAGCGCACCACACCACTATGGATCATGTGGTGCTGTATGCACTGTGGGTGAGACATCATTTGTTGGTTCACGGGATTTATTTTTATACATGAGATGTTTGGAATGTTTTTGGAATCTGGTGCCACTGATATTGGTCTTTCATGGTAAATTTCAAATAAATATAAATAATATATATACAATAGTTTAATTCACATGTTTGAGATTTTAATATATATGTATTTGATTGTACGTCATGTACATACATGTAAAAAATAATTTTTTATTTTATTTTAAATAGCAAGAGCCGGTGAAGGAAACATCTGGTCATCGACATGCTAGCTACTGCAGCTAGGCGTGTTTCAAATGTAAGTTTCAAGTTATACAAACTTACATTTTTAATTTCATTTGATTGCACTAGATTATTATTATAATGTTTCACGTATGTACATATTAATATGTTTGTATTTTATACACGTGGAGCCTAACGGTCATCATCTACTCTAGGAACCGAGGCTCTGGAACGCCTCACATGAGTTTTACGTAGGTTAGTAAATCTCTTTACACTTTGTTTCTAATTGTGGAAGTTCACGTGGATTACATGCTTTGGACCTCTATTATGTGGTGCACAGTCATGTAGATTTTAATATTGATTTGTACATGTTTTTTTATATAGCTTATGACTTCAGAGAGACTCCCATATATGTAGATCGTGGAGGCTGCTGTAGATCTTGCCATAACATCTGCAGACCCACTAAATGAGGTACATTTTTCAATTTTTTTAAATTTTGGAGGTTCATTATTTCTTATTACTTAAATCTATAATATCAGATTTTGTATGCATGTGAAATATTTAATTTGAAAATTAATTATTTATATGTAGCTTACCCTCGTGAGTCTACTTATTGTCCTGCGATGCGTAAGCAAAAATTGATAGGGATCATGAAATTGTAGTAAGATTTCACATGCATTTTAACTAAATTGTACAAGTTTCTAAAATTTGAATGTATTTTAAAATTTTAGGTGTTAACTTGTTGTTTATGAATGTGTAGGTTAGGTTGTAGGCATGGTTAAAGACACCTAGGACCACACGGATGAAATCCATAGTGAAATCTCCCTCCACTACATCCCTAGGTCATAGATGTGCTTCTTCTAGTAGGGCGAAGAGAGGGAAGATGTTTCATGAGTACATTCATAGTCGACTGGATGTATGTATGTGTGTATATATATATATATATATATATATATATATATATATGGGCCATCTAGTCCTAGTGAACATGTTTCTTCATATAGTCCATTGTATATATATAGCCTTTTACGACTCGCATGTGGTCCTATATACATTATGACACACTTAGTTCGAGATGTACACATGTTATGAACTTACATATATTTTCAGAGATGTGCGTCTGGAGCACACTTTGTTTGATTCTTATATATCCATGTGTGTTGGTTTTCATAACGATATTACTGAACTATATGTTTGATTTGATTTCATTACATGTATGATATCCTTCTATGTATGTTTTCATAACCATTTAAATTAGTTCTAGATATGTATGTTTGATTTAAAATTAAAAAACCATGTCCCGGAGCACTACATGGTACAATTGTTAAGCAAACCTATTCCATTAAGCAAAACCATGCTAGGTGAACTACAAAAGGGCAATACGTACAATTACTTTTTTTTAAAGCTAACACTCAATCTGTTGCATATCAAATAATGCGAACATTGATAGAAATAAGCAAGGTAGAGTTCATCTTAAACTATATGAATATTTAACATTAATTATGGTGCAACATCGAAGATTTTACAATTTTCTTGATTTTCAAGTTTTACAATTTTCATATTTCTAGAATTGAAGATTACATAGAGGTTTCAAATTTTTTTCTTTGTTATCAAAACTTATTATTTTTAGTAAGGCTCGTATGCCAATTTAATAATAAATATTTAATCACGTCTTCTTGTATTTTGATTGAGATGAATTTTTTTCATTAGATTAGGTATTTTCATATGGTTTCCTACTTCAAATTTCAAGTGTTTTCGATCTCCAAAATTGCAAGGATCTAAAAAGGCAAGTTTTTTCTCTGAAATTTTAAATGGGATGCTATAAAAATTTAGGGTACCAATGGAAAATATTTTTAGATCATCTTCAAGGAGTTCATGAGTAGAAGTTACGAGCAAAATTGCAGGGGAAATGGAGCAAAAATGAAGGAGATATGAGCAAAAATGTGATTTTTGCAATAGGGTTTCTTGAAAATTTTGTCACATAACTAAATACTATCAACAATGAAGGAAAAAGAAATATTAAAAAGGGATTAAAAAAATGGCTAAGTGTATGTTTATACTCACCTCTTAATATTAACTTAGCTAACTCACCTTATAACTCATCCTTGAGCATTACTCGGATTAACCCGGGTTATATGGCATGACAGGGTAGGGTTATAAGCCTTAAGTGACAAAGGGACTTAAAGGGGTGATAATGTGTGAAGGGGTTAAGTATTCATGAGAGGGGGCAACATAATCAAGTTGGGGTGCTGAGGAATCATACCTAGTGAGAATGTTACAAGCGTTAAGTGACGAAAGGGAGAGATTTCATGTGGTGGTGCATTCTGATGTCCCAAGTTGAAAAGGGTAAAAATTTGACAGTAAGCCCTTATTAGTATTCTTAGGTTCCACCCATCACATGAAGAATCCTCCTCTAATGAAGAATCAACTCATGTCTTCCTCCGCGGAAGATCTTGAATGATGAGGCTTTTCCATAGACCATCTTGTTGAATCTGGAAACTACAAATGAAACTTTCTCATCTTCCAAGATGTTCACATGCTCCAATGTGTTGAGTCAATTCTCAGGAATGGCATTGATATTTCCACATTGACTAAAATATTTTTCATAACTCTTCATAGGATTCTAGAGATATAACCTATGATCTCTACAAGGGCTTCTAAAGTATCACTATTGAAGGAAAGGGTCACAAATATTTTCCTGAACCAATTCTTAAAATTTGAATCCTAAAGATTCTTCATGTGGAATTATTCTCCCTGAGAGGAGTACCAAGCTCATGCATTCTTGTGCCAAGATCTTCCAAATTTTTTGATACATTCTCCTCATAGGATTCAAAATATGAAATGGCTTCTTTTAGAGCATCAAACCTCTAGGTGATGGTATGGGACAAAATGTCATACAAGTTCTCTAAGTCAGATGAAAACACACCTAAGCTCACCAAGGAATGAGAATCAAAATTATTCATCTCACTCGCAAATGGGAGATTATTTTCCCAATGGAATTTATCTTTCTTGATCTCAAATCTATTCCTATTGATTTTCAAATATATGACCAAGAACAATCTAAACAAAGAGATAATATCAGGAAATAGATCATTCCCTTTTTCAAGGATCATGCTCACCCAATGGTCACATGTCCTTCTTTGCAGTATGAATGCTTGATCTTGCTTGATGGACTGGGGGTTGAAGTTTCAGATGTGAGACATTGCTTCAATTTGAGGCAGAGATGATTAATCTCATGCAATCAATGATGGAACTTATGAATAAAATGTCCTCACATGTGTTCCCTTAATTGTTTGATGATTTACTTATACTCCTAATTCTGTGTAGTGATCTATGATGAAGAATCCTATTACAATGCAAAAATAATGAGCATGTAAGCACATAGCTGGGCAATAGAGGATGGAGAGAGATCACCACAACAACATAGCTCAAGAGAAAAAAGCAAGGATAGTGATGAAGCACCTAAGAGGATAGAGGCAAGTCTAAAGAGAACAAGAGAGATGGAAGGTAAACAAGTGACATTGAATGTTTTGAGTCCTAGGAAATGAATGGAGACGAGGAGTGAGAAGTCACGCCTCAGGACATCATGGCACCAAACTGAATGTGCCGGAACATCTAGGTGGCTAGGTGAATTCTAGAGGAGGTTGTGTTTTGGTGTGCGATAAGGTCGTTGCTTCCAGGCTACTTCATTTGGGCGTAGTCCCTTAAGAGCCCTGAGACCAAAATATCGTTCAACTTCAACGGGTGACTAATCAGACTCCGTGGCACCTAGAGACACCTCGTCTGATCTGAAAACTCAGCATAGGGACCCTCTACAATAGCCTCTCTTAGTTTTTTCCTTCTCATATTGGTGCTCTTGCTGCCCTATTGTTTGTAAACGCATGAAATAGTGCAGTTGGAGCCAGTCTAAGGTTGTCAAACACTATATTTTTCAAACGGTGGGTCGTGGCACTCAAAACGACTACACCGACACATTTGGGTGGCTAGGTGAATGCTAGAGGAGGTGGTTTTTGGTGCACGACAAGGTCGTTGCTTCTGGGCTACTTCGTTTGGGCGTAGTCCCTTAAGAGCCATGAGACAAAAATATCGTTCAACTTCAATGGGTGACTACTCGACTCTGTGGCACCTAGAGATGTCTCATCTAATCTAACACCTCGGTGTAGGGACCCTCTACAATATCCTCTCTTAGTTTTTTCCTTCTCATATCGGTGCTCTCGCTGCCCTATTGTTTGCAAATGTGTGAAATAGTGTAGTTTGAGCCAGTGTAAGGTTGTCAAACACTATATTTTACAAACGGTGGGTCGTGGCACCAAATCGACTACGCTGACATGTCTAGGTGGCTAGGTGAATGCTAGAGGAGGTAGTGTTATGGTGTGCTATAAGGTCATTGCTTCTAGGCTACTTCGCTCGGGCGTAGTCCCTTAAGAGCCCTGAGACCAAAATATCATTCAACTTCGATGGGTGACTACTCGGACTCATGGCACCTAGAGACACCTTGTTTGATCCAAAACCTTGCATAGGGACCCTATACAATAGCCTCTCTCAGTTTTTTCCTTCTCATATCGGTGCTCTCGCTGCCCTATTGTTTGCAAACGTGTAAAATAGTGCAATTGGAGCCAGTGTAAGGTTGTCAAACGCTATATTTTGCAAACGATGGGTCGTGGCACCAACCAACTTTGGCGACACGCCTAGGTGGCCAGTGAACACTAGAGGATGTGGTTTTTGGCATGTGAAAAGGTCGTTGCTTCCGGGATACTTCATTCGGGCGTAGTCCCTTAAGATCCTTGAGACCAAAATATCGTTCAAATTCGACGGGTGACTACTCGGACTTCGTGGCACCTAGAGACGTCTTGTCTCGATTTGATACCTCGGTGTAGGGAACCTCTACAATAACCTCTCTTAGTTTTTTTCCTTCCCATTTGTGCACACGCGTAGGTATGGTCTTGTAAACACTTGGGAAGAATCGTTTTCAAAATTTACAACATTTTCAAAATTTACAACTTTTTGAAAATTTACAACTTTTTCAAAATTTACAACTTTGTCAAAATTTACAACTTTTTCAAAATTTACAACATTTTCAAAATTTACAACATTTTCAAAATTTACAACATTTTCAAAATTTACAACTTTTTCAAACAATGAAAGCTTCTCTTAGCTTCAAGAATTTAAAATTCTCTACTAATAGTGCCAACCATGTGAAGGTGGAAGCTTTTCTGGCACCACTAACCTAAACATAAAAGTGTTAGTCAA
The DNA here is from genome assembly GCA_018340775.1 of Taxus wallichiana var. yunnanensis. Taxonomy (NCBI): domain Eukaryota; kingdom Viridiplantae; phylum Streptophyta; class Pinopsida; order Cupressales; family Taxaceae; genus Taxus; species Taxus wallichiana. Next base: position 518,431,338 of record CM031235.1, read on the forward strand.
AGAAATTTAAGTTTCAAATCAAAACCATATACTATCTATATATACAAAATACACAAATTTAAAATAAAATATATTCAAACTTAAATCTAGATCTTTAAACTAACAATATATATATATATATATATATATATATATATATATATATATATATATATATTGAAAAGAAATTATATATACCAGACATGAGCATTATAAATTCATTCCAATGAACCATCAGGATCGGATCTACTCTGAATAGCAGACAAGATTGCTTCATGATCTGACTCTCGAACCTTCCAAAGAATCTTGTTATTAGGCCTTCCTCGATATCTATATAGCTGAATATTTGTCGCTAGAACTAGATGTGAATATAAGAGTATTTTCCTGTGTGTCTCAAAGTCTTCAAACACCCAAACAAAGGAGTTTTTTAATGGATACCATCGAAGCCAAGTTCCAGTAACTACCACTGACCCTATAGGATACTCAATATCTTCGCCATCTATAATAGGAGAAGTCAACTTCTTTCTTTCCTCAATGTAACGACATAAGAAATAGTCTGTTCCTTCTTCATTTTCTTCTGTCGCAATTACTCTCGCAAACACATGTCCTACAAAAAACAAAGGTTTAATAACTCAAATTTAAATTACATATTAAAATTTCAATGGACATAACTCAATACAAAAATTAAATAAATAACCATAAATACCTTGTCACACCAAAATTGAAATTTTGTCAAAGTCCTTGGATGTTACAACTTCATCTACAGAAACAAGTCATAATGCTTGTGGAGGTTGATAACTAGGAAGCGGAGTTAGAGGCCTACAAATCCATCCATCCACCCATTCTTGTGAATCACACTCAAGTGAAAAATTTGATACAATATGCACAAAAAAAATGTCAACTTTCTTGTCCATACAGCCCACGAAGTAGCGTCTGAGCTACAAAATGAGTGCATATCACTGGACCCAGTGAGTGTCATACAATCCTTGTAGTTAACAATTTTTTGTTCCTCTATCAACCAAAAATATCTATGAACTGTGGAATTTTCTTGAGAACCTCGGGCCATGTTGTCAATACACCATTCCACTATGCTCTTTACATCTTTTAATTTAGCACCATCTTTGTACTTCAACTCTTCTCTTACAAGAGCTATTTTCACACATGTCCTGTCTTGTCATGCTCTCCTTTTCCATGTCTAGCCTCAGTGAAACTCCAAATATGTTGCTCACCCATCTTGACATGCATTCTGCTCATCCAATAAAAAATTTGTGTATTCTTAAACTGAGACATGTAATTATCTGACCATATATAATGTTGTTTGAAGTGGATGTCCCTATCAGACAAGTTTCCATAAAATAACTAAAAACACCCTTGCACAAATTCAGTAGAATGAGTATGATCATCACTAATATAAAAGTGGTACTCTCTTAAAATTTTTCTATCATTCTTTGTACTGTTAGGAGAATGTAGAAATGCTATATGCACAAAAATGGCATCTTGTACTAAGTTGTAATATTATGATTGAACCTCCATTTGTGGTTGCAAGATGTAATTCTCTGCAAAATTGACCACTTTGAAACAACAATACTAATAGGAATCTGTGTCCTTACATAGCTTGAACTGTTCATCCAACCATAAAGCTCTATGTGTATGCCTAACATACTCATAAATAATTTCATCCTTAAATTTTCTCAAAAATTAGAAAACAGGCATTTGTTCTGTAACTAGCTCACACGGTTTAGACTCTTTTCCATCTTTCAACTAGTATGCAACTGATTTATTTTTATCAAACTCAACTAAATTATGTTCTATTGTACCTTCAATTTTCTCATGGATGTAACTTTCCAATTTAGGTAATCTGCGGCATGTACTACAACTTCCATCTAAACAATCTTGACTATAAAAAAATTGTTCAACTTCTTTTTCACAAAATATAGTAGGAATGAAATTCTTGGAAGATATTGGTTGAACTTGAACACCACATTCCGATAACATAGTTTCGAATGAAAATTAGAACATATGTGTAAAAATTTAGCATAATGCATCGTAAATTCAACATGTTGCCTCCAACAACAAGTGGTGCGAGCATGGTTGATATTCAAATAGAATGGTTTCAACATTTCAAAAAAATGTTGACTAATTTTAATTTCCATATTCTCTTGTTCAAACTTATGAAAAAATTGAGTTCGAGTCAAATCTAAGAAATGCTTTGGATGTGGTTCATGATTAGTAGAACTAACTCTCCATTTTATAACATCTCTTGTATTAGGTGAAACTCTAGTGTTATCATGCCAAAATTTAATAACTTCTCTTATAGAATCAAAATTATTTTTGTTCTTACGTGGTGCTCTAGCAGAAAATGCCCAAAAATCAGCGTTATTGAGTGATTGAAGGATATTACGTCTTTCAATTGCTTTCATTAGAGTTTTTGATTAACTTGCAACATTCAACTTGTTTGCATAATCAAACGTTGTTTTTTATTGATTCACTTACAACACTAGTAATGAGTACATGACGCACAATATTACTATCCCTAGTGTGTCTCTTGACACCAACAATGTGATATGCATCATGAAGGTTTTCAACAATTGTAGAGGTTTGATCACGTATATTAGATGTCAATCCTAAGGTTTTTAATGTAGGTCTCATTTTAATCAATTTCATCAAACTAACCAACAACTGACATCTTTGGGAATCATTTAAAATTTCAAAATGATTATCCCAAATTTCAATGATTTTTCTTCTAATTTTCCATTCAAAAAGTTTTTCAGACATTGGTTTCAAAATGTTTTCATCAATTTCAATAAAAAAATTAGGTTTCTTACGTAAAATCCTAGGAGGTGTTTTTGTCAATTTTTTCCTGTTTATAGTTTCAACATGAATTTCCTTATTCACATTTTTATTGTCTCCTTTAATTTCAACATTTGCTACATCATGAGCATTTAATTCTTCTTCAACATTGATAGTAAAAACATCTTCATCATGAGTATTTAATTCAACTTCAACATTGATAGTAGAAACATTACCTGGTTCTTCATTGCTTATAATAGTTGGGGTTGAAGATGAACCTCTTCTTGATTCACAAAGTTTTTGCATTCGCTCAACATTTTGAATTTTGTTGGCCTCTAATTCATTTGGTGTTTTTTTACTTAATGAATTCCTTTTTTGACTTCATTTCTTATCTCCCATGATGTTTTTCTTCCGGTGATAAGAAAAATGTGCAGAAAAAGATAGAATTTTGTAGTAATTCGTACAGTAAGGTCAGAGAGTAAAAATCACATGGTAATTCAAACATTGGGATGTGTGTAAATATGATTTATAAATGGTGAGCATGCTTTATAAACCGTGATTATGATTATAAAGCGCACTCGCGGTTTGTGTTAAAAAAATGCGATCGTGCTTTATAAACCACAATCATGCGGATCTATTTACCGAACCTAAGCCTCGGGAAATCTTTTTTTTTCCCCAACGAAAGCTATAGAAGGTCATTATGAAGTGTAAAAGGTCAAAAAACCTCAAATCTACTCTTCTAAAGACTTGAACCATGCTAAAAAACTGAAAACATTTCACAAAAATGGTGCCATCGCGTAGGGGAGACTGTTAGCTTCGTAGAAATATTGATTTTAAAGTGAATAGAATAAGATAAATATAATTTTATAATTTTTTACTAATAATAGGTCTTTAAGACATTTTTTCCCATGAATGTTCATGTCTACGTTTAAGACTATAACTTTTTTTTCACTTATCAAAATGTGATAAAACTTATACCATCCCAAGCATGGAAAAATTCTATACATGTTAAAAAAAAATTGATTTTGATATTTTTTGATATAGTTATGGCGGGAAAATAGAAAGCGCTCCGTTTTCTAAATATTTTCAGACCACTTTCACGGAAAAGATCATTAAAAAAACATATTGCTAAAAAAATACAAAATAAAATCCTTCCAAAGATAGACAACTATATCTAACGTTTCACCAAAGGAAAAAAAAATTAACAAGATTTGGTCATCAAAAATGCGGGCAAATGGACTACAATTTTGTAAGTTAAAAAAAAAAAAAAACTAATTCATATAATTTAAAGTGTTTAATATAGCTAAACTTGTCCGTTTTAAAAAAATTAGTATTTTAGAAACTAGATTCCGAATGCTACGATTCATATTTATATAAATTTTTCTAATTTTGAGTGCGCATATTGCTAATAATCCCTACAAGTTGAGATTTTGTTGTTTTTTACAATATGACCTCCACGGATGACCCTATATTTTTCCATCAACTTCTTGCACTTACCCCTAAATACTATCCCACTTCAAACTTCCAGATTCAATCTCATTTTCAAAGTAAGTGTTATAGGAAGTCTTAACCAAAAAGTATCATTTACCTCCTTTGACCCATATATTCTAGTGGTTCATTATTCATAGCAACTATTACCCCACACAACTGATTATTAAGAGAATCAATCTTGCTTCTGTTTAAGCCCTCCATCTGTATGTTTTTCCATAAGCTGTAAGGATCCTCAAAATTAAAATAATTGTTCACCTTAGTTACATACTTTCCAGTAGCAACCTTTTGGAGATTAAGATAGGAGTCTTTGAGAGGAAAATATCCCAACCATCTATCTTCCCAGAATTTAATAGTGCACCCATCACAAATTTTCCATTTGCACCTCGCTAAAACAATGTGCTTGGCCTAATTAATAGATTTCTAGAAAGTAGATCCTTCAAAATTAGTTGTACTAAAGCATCAATACACAACACTTAGGTTCCTCTAATATTTATTCCTGACAATTGAGGTCTATAAAATCTCTTCCTTGACAAGTATCCATGCCATTTTGGATAGGAGTGATTTATTCATCTTTTCCCAATCTCTTATACCAAGACCTCCTAACTTCTTTGGTTTACATATCTTTTCCCAAGATATAAGAGGTATTCTAGGTTTATCTTCTGACCCACTCCACAGAACCTCTTTTGAATACTTTCCAACTTATTTTCAATTGCTCTAGGAATTATGTAAATAGACATAGTATAAACAAGAAGATTTTGAATAGAACATTTAAGGAGAGTGGCCTTACCTGCTTGAGAAAGTAGGGATCCCTTCCATCCATCCAATTTTTTGATAAATCTGTCAATTAGGAAGTTCTAGTATGAGTTTTTGGGTCTTTCATTCCTAATGAGCATCCCTAAATACCTGGTAGGAAAGGTTTTATATCACAACCCAAGATATGTGATATCTTTAGACATCTCTCCTCAGGGGTGTTGACAAAAGAACAAAATTTTTACTAAAGTTTAGATGATGATAAAAGACTTCTTCATAATCTAACAATAGGCTTTTAAATTCTCTTGCTTCTGGAACCGTAGCTTCTCTAACTAATATGGTGTCATCCACAAAGTGTTGATGAACCACATTTTCACTATTAACAATAGGAGATATTCCTATAATTCTTCCTTCAAAGTTTCTTGATTCAAATATTTTCTCGATTTTCCACCATTAAGATAAATAGAAAAGGAGATATGGGATCTCCTTTTCTTAATCCTCTCGTGTTGTTAAAAAACCCACATGGAGTGCCATTAACTAACTATGAGAATTTAGCTGTGGAGATGCAAGTTTGGATTATGCTCCTAAAGTCTTCACTAAAACCAAACCTCGCCAAGACTTTGTGAATAAAATTCCATGAAACTCTGTCATAATATTTTTCCATATCAAGCTTTATCACCATGGTTTCTTTCTTATTATGCTTGACATAATGCAATGTCTCCTGGATTGTAACTATGTTGTCCTGAATCTACCTTCCCAACACAAAACCCCCTTACTAATCATAGATAAGGGAGGGAAGGAGAAGTTGAATTCTTAAAGCTAGAATCTTAGAGCACATCTTGTAGATACAATTGTAGAGATTGATTGGTCTAAAGTTTTTAAAATCTGTAGCATTATGATTCTTAGTAATGAGAACTAAAAGGTGCAATTCATGTATTTTATCATCTTCTTGTTTATGAAGAATTATTGGATGGAAAGACATATATCATTCTTGACTATTTCCCAGAAAAATTGAAAGAAGAGGGCGGGGAAGCCATCTGGGACCAAGGATTTTTCTGGACTTATAGTCTTCAATATGAATTCAATTTCCTCAATAGAGGAAACATTAACAAGCATACTGTTATAAATATCTAAAATAAGCTATGGAATGTAATCCAAAAATATCTTTCTTGGAGCTGTTTTAGAGCGGGAGATGAAGATATAAGCTGATGTAGAAATAGACCGTAACCTTTTGGATTTCACCAGAATATGTTAAGGTGGACCATCCTTCCCCAACAATGCTGGAAATCCTATTAGAACCTCTTCTTTTCAAAGTTTCAATATGGAATAACTTCATGTTCTTATCCCCTTATTTAAGCCATTACACCCTAGATTTATGTCTCCAGAATGTTTCTTCTTTTAAGAGAATATTATGGTAATCAACAAGCAACTTTTTCTCTTTTTGTTGAACTTCCTCCAACCTATCAAAACTTAAGTTTTCCATTGTGGCTTGCAAAATGCTATTTCACTCTCTAATGAACAATTATTTTAAAAAATGTTATCAAAGCTTTCTTTATTCCACCCCTTGAATTAATTCTTCACTAGGGCTAGATTTTTGAAACTCCAAAAATTGTAGTGCCTTAAATCTTGATATGCCACCACTTTCGATAAGATTTTAATGTCTTCATGTTGTAGCCACATATTTTCAAATATGAAAGGATTTCTTCTCCTTTACTTATCTTTCAATTGAAAAACTATGTGATTGTGATCAAAGCCTATTCTAGGGAGGAAAAGAGACATGCCTTCTTACTCAACTAGCACCGGAGGTGAGAGCTATGTTTACTTTAACTTGTATTAATTAATCCCCCATTTCCTATTAGACTAAGTATATTTTCATCTCATCTCAATATCCACGAGTCTATTTTTCATTATGAAGTCCTATAGGTATTCCATGCTTTCAGTAAGGTCAACATTCCCCATTTCTTTTCACATGACATTAAAGGAGTATTGAAGTCACCCATAAAAATCTATTCCATATCTAGAGATTATTTCATGCAATTTAGATTGCTAATTCTAGAAACTTTTCCTTTCTCTTTTATGGTTAGGTGCATCGATATTTGACATAACCCACATTTCATTGGTTTTCTTATCTTTGAAAATCATGGCCAAATGATTTTTTCTTAGTAAATTCATATCTTGGAGTATTTCAAGATCCCATAGAATGGCTATTCCACACGTAACACATGTGGAGATGATAACAAAAATCTCCTCCTTAATCCAGCATGTGTTTTTAGCTATCATTAACTACTCATCCTCTATCTTTGTTTCATGAATATAAATGATTTCAACTTTGTGTTTAGATTCAAGTTCCTTAATAATCCTACACTTTGCTAGGTCGTTCAAACCCCCTGCATTCCAAGAGATGACATTCATTTGGAAACTTGGTTCTTTACTCTTCTAAAGCTCCTCAAATTGAGTTTAGATTGGGTTCCATCATCTATATCTCTTTGGTGATCTTCTACCTAGCTACTTGTTTGTTTGGTCTACTTGAAATTGTTTTCTTTTCCTTAGGGGTAATTTTCCTCCATGACGTTTCCCATATCTTTTTGATTTATTCATAATATATGTGGAAGATTTATCCTCTCCTCAATTTATTTCCACTCTTTCAAAAATACCTTATTCATTTTGTTTAATTTTGTTTAGAGATTTCACTTCATTTATGATATTTTAATTCTAATTTCTTTTATCTCTTCTATAGATCCATCTTTAGAAATAACCATGACATCCCTTAAACCCATCAGATTATGTCAAAGCTATTAGAAAGCTCTAATACATTTTAAGGTTAGATTCCTCCTCTTGACCCTTTTTCGAAATGAGGATTTTATTTTCCTTCACTAGGACCTCCCATGATAAAGTTCTAGCTTCTTTGATGTTATCATCCCATTTACATGAATATGTGCCTTCACTACCTAGAAATATGGTTATGAAAAGGCCTTTCCATGATACTATTGGTTGCTCAAATTTGCACCCATGTCTTGGATCTAGGAAAGAGCCAAGGTGTTTGAGACCACAATGGAACAATATTTAAGTTGTGGGACCTTGTGAGCTTGGGATGAATCTTGAAGAAGACGGTTCCTCTATCTATTTCTACTACTACTACTACTCCTAGTGCTAGAAGGGAAAACTAAGATAATGATGCCAAGGGACCAAGGATAGAAGGATAACATGAAAGGAAACTACACTAAAAGGTGATAGCACTAGAAAATAGGGATGAACACTATCTATTCTAAGTGAGAATGAAAGGAAATGCATGAAAGGAGGATAGGCATGAGTAGCACAATGAAACACGTATTCACCAGATTGTTCTCATGGAACACAACTAAATATGGAGCTACTGAGGGACTTGAAATAGCACAACCAGCACACAACGCAAAAGAAAAGGAAAGAATAAGGAATGCAAACACGTTAGGACAGAGAATAGTCACAAAAATATGCTTCAATTACTTCCAGAAATGCACATAACTATTACAATGATGAATGAGGTTGATATCCACATGTAAGAGCCAAACATAGAGGTCTGTAACTCAAAATATAGAAAATATGAAGTCCTTAGAAAAATGCGTAAGGATCTAGAGTTTCCAACATAACAAATGAGCCTTGCTCTTACATTTATAGATGAATCCATGGAGGAAGAAGGGAAGAAGGAGGAAAACCCAAATTTGAAATACAACCACAAAAAGAAGCATTGAATGCCTACAAATCTACTCCTAGAGATCTATGAAATATGCTTCCCCATGCCTATTTTGACGTGTTGAAGAAAGGAGGGTGGATCATATCAAATCAAGTGGTTGGAGTAATCAGATCTACTCATCAATGTTCAGAAAGATGTTTTCCCATTTCTCACCTACTAGATCCACCAAAATTTGAATTTGAATTTTAGCACTGTAGTTGATGTCAACAACTTTACAAGACAAGTCTAGCCGCACAATGATTTGAGCTCTATATCAAAAGATACATGGACTTTCGAAAGATGTCAGAGTTGTCGGCACACACAAAACACGTGGCGCACATGGATTGGCTGAAATGATGGCCAAATGTGCAAATATTTTTCATTTCTACCACGTGTCACTCATTGATTTATTGCAAGGATTTGGTGCCCTATTGGTGCACTTTGACTAGTTGCGCGTGACACACTCAAGCATGTCAAAGATGACTGCACACATAGAAGGGCACATCAAGAAAATAGAGGAAGGTGCAGAGGGGGTGTGTGCGATGCGTGTGGGGAAATGAGGAAAACTAGTGAGTAGAGAATGCATGGTCAAGGCACAACTATTAAAAAGTAATAGGTGTAGTGTGCGAGGAGACAAGGACCTTGTTGATAGAAGTAAGTGTGGGGCACAGGGAAGGGAAGAGAATGATAAGGAAGAAGGTGAATGCATGAAAGGTGGGCGCAAGGGAGAAGTGGAAGGAGGAAAAGGAAAGGGGTGCATAGAAAAACTATGACCAAGGGAATGTGCCAAGTGATTTTGAGCACGCATAATATTTCAATGAATAACTTAGAGCTAGAATGTGTATGTGAGTTACCCAAATTGCTAGGAGAGATATTTGGATAATAGTTTTGGTGACTTTCGGGGCCATCTACCTGCTAGATGAAAGAGATCAATAGCTTGAAGCATCCATTGGGCATGAGTCCATATGTAATCATGAAATTACCCCTGTAATCATCTAAGAATCATTTCTTGACTCTGTTTTGAATCTTACAACTGTTGAGAAGAAGTTACGTATCTGGAAACAAAAAAGAGAGTGTGTAGGAAGCACATGAGAGAGAAAGAAATATGTACAAACAAACAATGTGCGTGCAGTGCACTTGGAGGAATTGAAACTACTCTAATATATACAACATGATGTAGAAAATTAATGGAAGGGTTTGAGATAGATCCCATTTATTGGGATTTGTAGTGCACCTCCATCAAGATGAGTTAACTCGAAAGAGTTAGCTTCTTTATAGGAATTGATGATGTATGGGCCACTCCAAAGTGCATCAAACTTTGAATGGCACCCTAGCTTAGCTCTGTCAACATCCCATTTTAGAACCAAGTCCCCAACTTTGAAAGCTTGAGGCCTAGCCTTTTTGTCAAACCATTTCTTTGTTGCTTGTTGATGTTGTTCTAGCTTGATTATGGTAGAGTTCTGAGTTCTTCAAGATTAACCAACTTTTCCATTTTGACTTCTCTCTTGGTCCATGCCTTCAAATTCTAGCTGTTGGGCGAAAGCACTAATGAATTTAGTTCTAGTGTCAAAGGAAGGGTAACCTCCTTGCCATAGACAAGTTTGTAAGGTGAAGTTCTATTACCTTTTTGACTATGATTCTATCTTCCCAGAGTGTGTGAGACCTTTGTATGTCTTTGGCTGATGTTCATTGTGTACTTCATGATTCTTGATTAGGTTCTTGTTTGTTGATTCTTCCAGATCATTTCCTGAGGGTAATAGTTGGAAGAATTCTTTAGGTAAATGCCTAGACTTAGAGCCCAATCAATGATTTTAGTACCAAGGAAGGCCTTTGCATTATCAAATATAATGGTTTGAGGAATGCCAAACCTTGTGACTATACCTTCGAGAAAGTCAAGGATGAATACCTCGGTTGATTCCTTGAGTGACAACTTTTGTCCATCTGGTGAAGTAATCTATAGCTATTAACACCCATTTATGTCCAGCGCTTGAAGGTGGATTGATCATGCCTATGAAGTCAAGACCCCATTGCGTAAAAGGCTGATCTGCTTAGATTGGTCGAAGGGGAAGCACTACCAATATTTTCTTTCCTGTAAAGAAAGCACATTCCTTGAATTTTTTGACCCATCTATGTGCATTTTCAAATAGGGTAGGCCAAAAGATACCTACCATTATGATCTCATTGCTTGTAGTTTTGGCAGAGAAGTGTCCACTAGAAAATCCATCGTGAAATTATGCTAACACTTTTTAGTCTACATGCTTTGTTAATACATCTTAACAACATGCCATCAAGATTCATTTTGAAGAGAAGTCCATCAATCAACACATAAGGGAAAAATTGTAACCTTAGATGTCTTCTCTTTGATTTATTTAAACCAGAGAGGTATGCACCCTCGAAAAGGAATGTGATCATGTCCTTCATCCAGTCCACGCATGCCAGGGTCTATATTCTGTTCAAGTTCTACATGCGGAAGATCTTCATCCAAAAATAATGAAGCTTCAGGTTCACTCTGCGCATCCTCAACAATCTTCCTACAGTGTACTACCTCTTACCAGTTTTGTGGCCTTGATAGTCACATCATATTCCATGATTTTGGTCACCCATCGTGCTCTTTTCTCACTGATTTCTTCTCCCATGATGAAGTCTTTGACCGAAGAGTGGGAGACTAATACCTTGATATGATTGGTGGCGAGCATACTCTTGAATTTCTTGAGCGCACGCATGATGGAGAAGACCGTGCATTTCTCTGTGACTATATTTTTAGTTCATAATCCTTCATGTCTGGTTGAAGAAAGCCACTTTGGTTATTCCAACCCTTGTTCATTTTCTTGTGTTAGGACAACAACAACACTTGCATTAGTGCCATAAGCATAAAGGATGAAATCCTTTGAATAATCTAGATTGATGAGTGTTGCACACAAGAAATCTCTTTCTTGATCTTGTTGAAGATTTCTCTTCCTTCTCTTTCCATCTGAAGGCTATGTCCTTCTTGAGCATCAAGGTGATGGGCCGAACCAGTCTTGCAAAGTTAGGGATAAAACACCTAAAAAATTGATCTTGCCAAGGAAGGACTGTAGGGCCTTTTTGTGCACCAGTAGGGAAAGAGCTAGGATGGCTAAAACATGCTCAGGATCAATTGTGATGCCATCCTTTGAAACCACATGGCCCAAGAGCTTGCCTTGCGCCACCACAAAATTACACTTCTTGGGGTTAAGAGATACCCCAAATTATCTGCATCTCTCAAAGACCTTTTCTGGTGCACCATGTGATCCATGCTCTGCTTTGAGAAGATAGTTATGTCATCAAAGGTAAACCAAGATGAACTCATTAATGTATCCTTTAAGGCAACATCCATAGCATGTGAAATGTGGTGCCCACATTTGATAGAACAAAAGGGCATTTTATGATATGCATATGTTCCCATTTGGTTGTAAATGCTATTTTGAATTGATCCTCTTCCTTGACTAGGATCTGGTTGAAACCTGAGTATCCATCTAGCATGGAGAATCTCTGCATGGCCAGCCACAATCTAAAAATGCTCCATTGAAGGAAAAGGATAATGATCCTTTAGAGATGCCTTATTCAAATATCTGAAATCAACACAAAGTCTGATTTCACCATTCTTCTTGCAGTATTGGAACCAGATTTGTGACCTAGGTAGAGTATTTGATAGGAAAAATAATTTTTTCCTCAATGAGTTTTGATAATTCCTTTCTCATGAGGGCTCTATCTTTGGATTGACTGGTCGCTTACTTACTTTTTATGAGGCTTGATACCAGGATCAAGGTCAATGGAGTGTTGAGCAACACTTGGATCAAAACCTTTGAGGTCTTCATACTCCCATGAGAAAATATCACTGTATTTTTGATAGAGAGATGAAGGCCTGTTTTTCTTCATGCACACAAGTCTTGTTGAGAAACAACTCTTTCCCACGTGCAATAGTGATGAAGAGTAGTATTTCTTGTGCGGTGTGCATGTATCTTTCTTCACCCTTGAACTCATCATCAAGGGCTGAATATTTTCTCTAAGGTGACCATCCCTTTAGGAAATTTATTTTTCTTCAAGCTGTATCACTTGGTCACCATAGCTGTTATGTAAGTCAGCTTGCATACTTGATGAAAATTTAGCTTCATTCTAGATAAATTAGACAATCTAAGCGTCACTATCAAACACTTATGAATTGGTGTTATTTTATGGAATGGATGGTATGATCACCATCTTAATGTGTTGAGTGTTTCCTTTGACAAAGTATTTAGTAGGAGAAAATGTGAACCTAGGCGGGTCCATCTGGTCAACTTCCTTATTCATTTTGTGTGAACCACCAGATTAAGAGCATCAAAGCTCTCAAGGAGGTCCCAAACTATATATTTATAAGCTTTGAGAAGCTTATTATTTGTCTGGAACTTGTTGGTGACCTAGTGGATGATCAATTCTGTGTCCCCAAAGTATCTGTAGCACTTTAATTTTCTTCTTCTTAGCAATGAGCAAGCCATGCACTAGTGCTTCATACTCTGCCACATTGTTAGAACATGTAAATGCAGCTTTGTGTGTGAAGAAGAATTTCTCATCCTTAGGGGAAATGAGAACCACTCCTGCTCCCACACCGTTTCTACTTCTAGATCCATCAAAGTACAACTTCCATAGACCAGGTTGAACTTTGTCTTTCTTGAGCACACGTGGAAGCATAATGTCTTCTTCTAGAATGCAATAAGTAATAAGTATGAAGCCTAGTTTCATAGGCTTCCAGTTCTTCAGCATAGGGATCAAATTTGTGGTGTCTTTCCACCCATTCATCAAGCACTAGGTCAGGAACAGAGGGTGGAAGAGACTTCTCTTTAGGAACTGAAGCTTGTCTTCTTCTTGGATTAAACAGTTGGCTTGGAGAGGGATGGGACATATGACTCTACATGATAGGAAAATATAGGCTCATCTTGTATATTAAATCGGGTACCATACCTTGTCTTGAGTAACATATGAGACCAATCAGAAGACAAGTAACCACCCACTTTAGCAGTAAATTCTCTTGATAAACATAGGGCAAAAAAAAGGAGGTAGGTCAATGATTGACACATCTTGAGTAATTTTAGGCTTGGACATGCATGAAGGGTTAACTCAAGATCCTTGATGATTCCTAAGGTGGTGACAATTGATCCATCAAGTTGCAAGACTCCTTTAGACAAAGGGCTATATTTCAAACCCAAGACATCAACTATCTTCTTAGGCATAACAAAGTACTAGAGCCTGAATCAATCATGTAATTATGCACTAGGTGTTTTCTATAATCAAGGACATATAAAGGGTGGGGTTTTAACAACTTTACTTACTTGTTTCTCCTCTTCTTGGTAGATTTTGATAGAAGTGCATGTGACTTTTGTGTAGCTGGATCAACATGCGGGAGTTACACTAGAGCTTCATGCAATAGATCCCATTGAGATGGAATGGTCAGGGCATCCCACATTATGACATTTATGTTTGTTCTCTTCATCTGGTCAACAATGCTAAATGGAAGGCCCCCTATCTTGTGCATTTGGGGAAAAACATCCTTATTGATTATTCAGGCACGGAAGCTTGAATTTTAGCTAGAGCAGAGGCTTGACCTACCAAGGAGGGGCATGTGTTGCTTCAGGAGGAGCTTTACATGGGGCCTCCTACATGGGGATTTGAGCACCTTTACTACAAGAGGTCTTGTCTACTTATTTCTTCTTCTAAGATCTACTTGCATTGTTAGGATTATGACCTGCGCACTTGATTCCAACATTCTCTTCTTATATCTTGTGTTGTCCATAACTTGGGTGCATGGTCTGTTTGTATCTTCTACGTAACTTGATTGATTACATGAAGTCCTCCATGCCAAAAAAATCAAATTTGTTTCTCTGGAGGAACTTCTGGTCCTTCTTGGTTATCTACTTCAGGGGCACTTGTTGAAGGTTCACAAGCTGAAGCATTCTAGATCATGAAGGCTTGGGCATGCGTGAACATTGGAAAAATGATATTGACTATGAGGCATGTTGCATGGGAAGCACCATTCTGAATCTTGTGCCAAATTTTTTTGAACTGGAACAAGTGCCCAACTTGCACTAGGTGCTTGGGAGAGAAGGCATGAGAGGAACAACTTGCAAGGGTAGATGTGCATTAGGTTGTCATCTATCATTCTGTTGGTTGGGTGCGTATCTTTGATTTCCATATTGATTCCACTAAGGATGATTTCTTTGGCTATGTGCTTGATTGAATTGCCTCTATAGGCTTGCGCATATTACTTTTTCTAATGATATGACCTTGTTTGATAAATTTCTAATCAAGGCCTTCAATTCTTCATCTTCCTTTTGTTGTGATGGAGAGTAGGATGTTGAGGCAACCGGTTGCATGATTTTCTTAGGAATAGGAATAGGGCCACAAAAGGTTGGGGTGCTTGTGACATTTCTGAATAAGGGCATAGGTGGTCTAGGAGCTAACTTTCCCACCTGAATAAGACTATTTTATTCCCTTACTACAATACTTATAAGTAGTGGTAAAGTCCTACCTCCCATGGATTGGATCATAACTGAAATATTGTTGTTGAGTGCCTTTAAATAATACAAAAAAGCATGTTGGGATGTAGGTCTTACCACAAGAGGGATTATGTCCCAAGTCTTCTGAAATCTGATGTTGAAATTAGTCATCTACTCATTGGGTGCCCTCTTTGTTGTTGTCAGTTGCTCCACCAGAGATAGGTGATCTGACTTATCTTCAAAGTAATTGCAAAGAGTTGTTCCCAGCTCATCCTAGGTGGTGATAGATCCAAGTCTCAAACCTCGGTACCATTGAAGAAATTTACCTTTGAAAGAGGCTACAAGTAGCTTGAATGCTACTACATCATCATGTGTGATCAGATAGAGTGAACACACATTTTCTATATCCTGGATATGCTCTGAGGGGGTGACTTGATTCTCACTAGTAAAGTAAGGAATACTCTTGAGTGCACCATTTGGCATATCATGCTGCATGGCCAGGAGTAAGGGACTCCCTCTAGACAAATTTACAAAGTTTCTTAATGGAGGAGGTTGTTGATGTACCATTACAGGGCGCGTAGGTTGTCTATTTTGAGGAGGAGTTGAGTGGGCACGGTGTGCTAGAGATAGGGATGTGGGTACAAACTTTTTAGAGTGAACTCTTCTTGGGGATAGCTGGAGGTATTCAAAAGAATCTTCAATTTGCTGCACTTCTTCTTGTGTGCACTCTTCTCATGAAAGGAACTCAAGACTGTTGAAACAAAGATCTTAAAATATTTGGAGTCACTAGATGTGTTGAAATGAGCCTCCAAAGGATGAAACACTAAGTCCACACACTAGAACTTAGAGATATGAAATTTGAGATTTCAATGCTTTGGTCCCACCCGACTGCTTGAAAACTATTGGTTTCTCAAACATGCACCCATCTCGAATCTCGGAAAGGGATGAGGTGTTTGAGACCACAATGGAACCATCCCCAAGTTGTGGGACCTTGCGAGCTTGGGACAAATCTCTAGAGAAGGTTGGTTCCTCTATCTATTTCTATTACTACTACTACTCCTAGTGCTGGAAGGGAGAACTAAGCTAATGATGCCAAGGGACCAAGGATAAAAGGACAACATGAAAGGAAACTACACTAAAAGGTGATAGCACTAGAAAAGAGGGATGAACACTATCTGTTCTGAGTGAGAATGAAAGGAAATGTGTGAAAGGAGGCTAGGTATGAGTAGCACAACAAAACATGTATTCACCAGATCATTCTCATGGAACACAACTAAATATGGAGCTACAGGGACCTAAAATAGCACAACCAACACACAATGCAAAAGAAAAGGCAAGAAGGAATGAATGAAACATTAGGACAGAGAATAGTCACAAAATGATGCTTCTATTACTTCCAGAAATGCACAGAGTTGTTACAATGATGAAGGAGGCCAATATCCACATGCAAGAGCCAAACATAGAGGTCTGCAACTCAAAATACAGAAAATATGAAGTCCTTAGAAAAATGCGTAAGGATCCAGAGTGTCCAACATAACAAATGAGCCTTGCTCTTACATATATAGATGAATCCATGGAGGAAGAAGGGAAGGAGGGAAAACCTAAATTTGAAATAAAACCACTAACAAGAAGCATTCAATACCTACAAATCTACCTAGAGATATGTGAAATACGCTTCCCCATGCCTGTTTGACGTGTTGAAGAAAAGGAGGGTGGATCATACCAAATCGGGTGGTTGGAGCAATCAGATCTTCTCATCAATGTTCAAAAAGATGTTTTCCCACTTCTCACCTACCAAATCCGCCAAAATTTCAATTTGAATTTCTAGCACTATAGTGATGTCGGTAGCTTTGAACAAGCCTAGGTGCACATGCTTGATATGAGATTTTGTATCAAAAGATATTACTGCTGTAGAAGATGTTAGAGTCATCGGCGCACACACAAAATATGTGACACGCGCGGATTCAAAATGAAATGATGGCCAACTGTGAAAATATTTTCATTTATGCCATGTGTCGCTCACCTATTGGTTGTAAGGATTTAACACCATGTTGGCATGCTTTGACTGGTTGCGTGTGACACACTCAAGCATGTCAAAGATGACCTAACATAGAAGGGTACATGAAGAAAATAGAGAAAATAGAAGGTGCGCGAGGGGGGGACGTGTGATGCATGTGGGGAAATGAGAGCAAAATGGTGAGTGAGTAGAGAACACATGGTCAAGGCACAACTATTACAAAGTAATGGGTGTAGCATGCGAGGGGACAAGGAGCTTGCTGATAGAAGCAAGTGTGGGGTGCGTAGGAAGGGAAAAGACTGATAAGGAAGAAGGTGAATTCATGAAAGGTGGGCGCAAAGGAGAAGTGGAAGGAGGGAAAGGAAAGGGGCACACAAAAATACGTGACTAAGGGAATGTGCCAAGTGATTTTGAGCATATGCAATATTTCAATGAATAACTTAGAGCTAGAATGTGTATGTGAGTTACCCAAATTACTAGGACATATATTTGGATAACAGATAATTTCTATTCTAGACTTCAATGAATCCTTCAAGTCCACCAATGGGGAGTTGTTAGATCAAGGTATTTCTACCTCATCTACCTTAGGGGTTCATCTCCGTTATTTTCATTGATAAAAAATGCCCTAATTCGGGAAGAGAGATCTAGCTATTTTGGTTTGTTAAGAAGTCTCAACTCCTTTTCCTTTACACTTCCCCCGATTTGGGGACTTCTTTCAAAAACATTTGAGATTACCATTATGCATTGTTGTTTCACATGTCCCCATCTCGGACACTTTTCACATCCTTGAGGGTAGTTTTTGAATTTGATCTTTTTCTATCACGTTCCCACACAAGATTTCGTGAGCTATAAATTTAGGTAAGGAGGTGCCCATAAGTGAGTATATACAGAACCTAGCACAAACTTTCCTTATTTTTCTGAGGGTGGAATTTCCCACTTCCAAAAAAGTACCAAGGGTGTTAGCAATCCCTTTGAAAACATGTACATCACATAATTCCAAAGGTAAACCTAGAAATTGCACCCACATAGGGAACTGGTTGATGTTTTCCTTATCAGGATTAAACATCGAGTCCATTTATGAAGAAAAAGACCCAATTTACACAAGAACTAGGGGCCATCATTCAATACCCTTTGAGGATATTTAGGGTTGTTGAAGTTGAATAAAAATAAGCCATTAGGAAGGTCTAAGACTTCCAAATGACCTATTGGCTTCCATTTCTGGATGGACCATGACCTTATCGATTCAATATTTGGTCTACTTCCCACAAGTTTTCCAATCAAGGCATGTCCCACCCTACCAAAAGTTTTATCAATGATACAATCAAGAATCTCAAGATACATACCCATGTTGTACTTCTTAAGTTGAGGGATGATCCCTAGGATTTGTTCATTTCCATATCTAAAAATATTTACAAATGACAATGGGGGCTCATTTGGTCCAAAAATCCCATGCAAGGGAAAAATCAATGGACCAGTGTCACCTGTCTCTGACATAAGTTGTCTCTCTGTCATCATGTTGCATCTACACATGGAATATGCCTTCCATCTATTTCCTTCACATTGCTATTTCAATTCTCTCCTCTCTCCCCATTCCTCTCACTCCTGACCATCAAATTTAGTTTTATTTACTTTGATTTTGATATATTACATAGACACGATTTTGATATTTTGATATATGAATTAGAAATGATTTTTGATTTTGATATATGACTTAAACATGATTTTACTTTAAAAAAATGTTGGAGAATTTTAAATTTGGCTTAGCTAAGTTAGTTTACTCAACTCAATGAGCTCCTTATTTATATACCAACCCAAACTATATAAAAATTTCATTATCAACTCACATAACATTCAATATTTCATATTGGCCCCAACCAACTCTAAACATTCAAAGTCACAGTGTTGAGTTTAGACACCAATAAATGACAAGTGGCGAGTTAAAGTTGAGCCGTCAATGAGTTCATAGAAATCCCAAACAAAACACAATTAGATGTGTCATAATCCACAAGTTAAAATTATTTTTTAATTCTATGTCTAATTAAAAATTTCTTAATAAATGTGTCAATTATATAGTTTGTTTAATTAACTAGTTCAAACTTGCAAGGTGTCACATTTTATTGGATTTTTTAAAAATTAATGAGCACTATATTTAAAAAATATTGAATTCGAATTATATAAAAATTAATAATAAATGTGTGTATATTTCTCTATTAAAATTTAAACCTTAGTTTATAAATGTTCACTTCTATTTTCTAATTTGTTTTTTATTTTTCTTAAATTAATATTTATCCTTTTCCCGAGTTCACAAAGAAACAATTGTCATTGTCCCACTCATTTCTAAAGTAAAATTAATAAATTTGATTTCCTTGTATCCCACACTATCCCCCAAATTAAATGTGAATATTAATGAGGGGTAAATTCAAAGTTTGATATGTGAAATCCCTCGCATTAAATGCAAATATTTGAAATTTCAAAATTCTCGCACTTTCACTTTATGAAGGGGAAATTCAAATTTTGAAATTTTCCTATCCCCCAATTTTTCTATTTTCGGAATTTCTTTTGTTGAATGTAATGGGAAAAATTTAAATACCTTGGAGAAATATATATTAGGGTTTCTTTTTTATTTTGAAATTGTAGAAAAGCATCCCTTGAAATAAGAATACAAAATGCATAGACACTAATTTACTGGTCCGAGTGCTCAAATCCTGGCCATTTTTGAACGGAAAGCCGAGGTAGATGTTATAATCTTGTTTGGGGCACACAAATGAGGCAAGAAATAGTGATTGTGTATAGATCACAAGTACGAGTGCAGAGTAGGAGGCCCACAAAGGACACACTCAAAAGAGGCAAAAAATAGGTTATGTATAGAATCTCAAATATAGTTTGTTTAAGAGAGAATAGGGAGATTTCATAGACATTATCAAGCACGCAAATTTTTTAGATATTACTAAAACATGTATTTATCAAAAGTATCTATGTTATTATATGTGTAACTTAATTAATGACGGGAACTTTCATTCACTATGTATTGGCATAGTTCTTTTGTTTTGCACCGCAATCCAACCCTTCCTTTCCCTCTCTTGCCTTTGAATTTCCATTTCATCTCCTTGTCAAAGCTCATTGTTATGTCCTGAAACCACATTTTTTTCTTTCCCCACCAAAAAATGTAATCCCTTTTATAATATTTATTCTTTCAGAAAACCCATTTTTTATGTTCTACCATAGCTCATGTATTCATGTCTGTTAAATAGGTTCCCTTTTAAGCCCTTCTATGTGAATTTCTCGGTTATTTTTTTGTGGTTTTTTCTTTCTTTTTCTGTGTTTATTCTTTCCCATAAGTGGTGGTATCTATCCCCAGTTGCAAAATACGAGTCACATATTCATTTTAAAAAAATTGTAATGGTTTGATTTAGTATAGTTTAGGTAATCATTTTGAACTCCTTTAATGATTTTTTAATATGAAAGAAATAGTTGTGACTAATTATTTCAATGTTCAATGTTAACTTTGATTCTTTGCGTTGATATATATATATATATATTATTTTTCCCATGTAGAAATAATTAAATGTAATGTCTTTAGCAAGATTTTTTATGTTTAATAAAAGGTAAGAATATTATATGTACTCGTAAATATTATTAAATATAAATTTTAATCATTCTATTTACAAACATATATTTCCTTTTTCAGACCTTATGCTATGCCATATATTTTTATTATGCTACATATCATTGGTTGAGTTTAGAATTTTTGAAATATATTAATACAAGATTGTACTCGTATATTTATGTATCTTTTGTAAAGTCAATCCATAAAAATGTTTCTTAGCTATTACAAGACAACACAAGGAAACAAATATTCCAAGACAAGACAAATATTAAAGATTTTCCTGAATACATTTATTCAAACAAGAATGGATATTAGTGGCCACTAAGATATTGGTTGACTTGCATATGATACAAATAGTAATGACTCACCTGAAAAAATAACTAAGTACCATTATTATATTTAGATTTTCATATTATGATATATGAATCCTAGCATGATATTCGAATCCTAGCAACCACTAATGTTGAAGATTATTAAATAACATTGGTGTAACATAAAAAGACTTGAGATTAGCGGCTGCTAGGATATTTTTTGCCTTGCATACATGACAATTAGTAATGACCCAACTGAAAAACTAACTAAGCTCCATTATTATATTTGGATTTTACAATACTACCTTCTAATACTAACGACCATTAGGGTGGATGTTTACTTTATTTCTTTGATGTTCCAAGACAAAAATATTCCAAGATAAGACAAATTTTAATTATTTTTTCTGAATACACATAATCCAAAATAAAAAATTTAGCCTAGTGGCAGCTGAGTTCAATATGTTATTCAAATTATATCACATGGTATTCAAAGCCTAGTGGATGAGAAGGTCATAAATTATTCCAATGCATTTGTGTAACAAAACAAAGACTTGAGATTATCACCACCGTGATAATTTTTGTCTTGCATTCAAGATAATGAGTAATGACTCGACTAAAAATTGAAAATGAACAAAGCTCAAACATGAAATTTTTAGCCTCATGACCTCTCAGTATAACATTATATTCAAAGTTTATTACATGATATTCCTAGCCTAACATGATATTCAAATCCTAGTAGCCGCTAAGGTTGAAGATAATTACATAAGCTGGTGGAAAATCACAAAGACTTGAGGTTAGTGGCCATTAGGATATTTTTGTCTTGCATACAAGACAATTAGTAACAAATCAACTGAAAAAATAACTATGCTCCATTATTATATTTAAATTTTACAAGACTATCTTGAGGTTAACGGCCGCTAGGATATTTTTTGTCTTGCATACAGACAAGTAATGTAACGAATTGAAAAAAATTACTATGCTCCATTAATATATTTAAATTTTACAAGAATATCTTCAAAGACTAGTGAATGATAGGGTGTATGCTTAGTACATTTCATTGATGTTCCAAGACAAGAGAATACAAAAATATTCTAAGAAAAGACAAATATTTATGACTTTCCTGAATACATGTAATTCAATTTTATTAAAACCTAGTGACTACTTTGAGTTCAATATGATATTTGAAGTCTATAAAATTAGATTTGAAACCTAACACATGATAAGGTCAAATATTATTAAGTATAATTATTGCAACATAAAAAATACTTGAGGTTAGCAATCACTATGATAGTTGTTGTCTTACATACAGGATAATTACTAACGACTCAAATGAAAACGGAACTAAGCTTCATTATTATATTTAGATTTTATAATACGATGTCCCAATACTAACGACCACTATGGTGGATGTTTAATTTATTTCTTGGATATTCCAACATAAGAAAAGACAAAAATTATTCAAATATTAAAAGACAAGAAAAATATGAATGATTTTCCAAGATACATGTAGTCAAACACATGATCTTAAGCATAACGCTTTCTAGGTAGAACATGATATTCAAATCCTATAACATGATATTAGAATCCAGACATGATTTTTGAATCCAAGCAACCCCTAAGATTGAAGATTATTATATTCCATTGGTGTAACATAACAAAGAATTGAGATTAGCTGTTGCTAAGATCCTAGAAGATGAAAGGGTAGTCCATGATTTGGTATTTAATCATTAATTTGAAAATAAGAAACTATTGAGGCTTGAGACCGGGAAACGATTAATTTCAATTAGTAATTGAGCCTAGCGGATGTTAGGAATTTTCCTTTATACTAGCCATTTGAATTATGTGACATACATGATATATCTTATAAGAACTATAAAAGGCACCAATACTTGAGCATGGTCCAATTAAGTACATACTAATTATTTAATTTTTATACTTTTCAAAAAACTACCTGATGACAACACCAAATCACATCATGACATGTAATATTTTTTATTATTAAATATTCGATGCTCAACCATTATCACACATGTTAGATTTTAGGTTTCCACCATGATGTAGTTTAACTTAACTTTTTTGTACAATGATGGGAAGATATCCATTAATCCACTATTAGCTTCTCTATAGTAAAGCTATACAAATTGTTTTTTACATTGATGGAAATATATCCTAGAATATATAAATGCCAACGGCTGATAGTCTTCTCTCTACCATCAAATTGAAAAACTGAAATAAACCAAATTTAATAACGATTAATTGATTAAATTTATTAGTGCAATGCATAACAATTTTTTTATTAATGATTTGTTGTTTCTTATAAATAAAGGCAGCTTGAAGGGACCCTTTCCCTTTACATTACATATATAAAAAGAGGATCAATTTAAAAAACCAAATGATACAACAATAATTTTATGAAAAATGCAAGGGCCTATGCCAAAAACATAAGTGGTTGGGAATACAAAAAACCCTAGACCAGTAAGACAGACATGATGATTCGATAACAATAGAACTAACAACGCTATATAACAACCAAAAAGAAAGATACATATTGACACATTTTAGAACCACTTGTTTATCCGAATAAGATGACGCCTAAGTAACTTCCACGTTAATGGGCTTGAAAATGATTTTTAAAGAAGGTTTCGAAAAAATAATCTTTTCCTATAGTAACACGACTCTTTAACCAATTGTATGCCTCACGAACTTACCTACAGAGAAGATCTCAATGTGTTGGGTCTAGTTATATCGAGATAAAACATAACATCCAGTCAAGTAAGTGGAACGAACTAGGTCCCGCCTTAGGATCTCTCCCCATTTGGACACACCGAATATGAAACACAATAGGACGTCAAATTGATTGTATAAGTCTAAAAATATTTTCCACATCCACCAAAACTTCTTGTTTATAACAAGACTTAGAAATAAAGGGACATGACGTAGTCAAGGGTTTGTCCATTTCCACTTCTATGCAGACCCTATAAGATGGTTTGATCCAGTGTGACAACCCATTTCCAAAGACCAATCCTTCACAACATGTATTATGAGAAGATGAAAAATGAAGGTCGAAGCAAATTATGCATTCAACCTCGGACATCTCTCTAGAGAAATATAATCATCTCAATAAATCCTCAATAGAAACAATGTCTTGTCCCGATTCAATCCAAAAAATGGATTTCAAATGACGACGTGAAATTTTTATATAAAATCCCATTTCACACGGTTGCAGAGAAATTTCATGAAAGGAAATATAGGTCAAGCTATGACAGAGTAAATGAGAGTAAGTGAAATAAATATGAAAGGTTTGAAAATAAGGGAGAGTGGATCGGTAAATATATGGAGTGGCTATGCCATCACATGCTTGTAATTAATAAAATCTTGGTAGGGGATTTAATATCAACATTTATTGGAAAAGGTGACGAGTCTGACAATAAACATATTTATTACAAATCTTATCACAAAACACTTGGTCAGTCCCTCGAATTTGTATAAAATCCACCTCTTTAGTAGCTTCCCAACATATAATATTTAAGGTCTAATATGTAATTAATGAAAGCATAAAAAAGAAATTTTCTTTCACACACGCTTTTTGATGGTGGCGTTAGAAATAATATGAGATTCACCTCTAATAATTAATTCATTACTATTCAAGTCATTAGCCATGAACCAACAATGTTATAGTGCTTTAATTTATTGATTTATACATTTATTAATTTACAAAAATTCTAGTCATTAGTCACATTATTAATTATGAGAATAGCCTCTGGAAGAAGATCACCCATTTTTTTGGGCTATATTTCCATACACGCTTCAAGGATTGGAGAGAGGTTGCCACACACATTTAGCACTTAGACCCAAATTTTTGTTTTTCCTAGTTTAAAATCCCTGCTTCCCCATAATCTTTAAAAAGTGAAACGTCGACCCATTTAACAATAGGTATTTTCTTGGTCTCACAGTTCCATGCCAGAGATAGGTTATCAAAAGTTTGTTGACTTGATAAAATACACAACTAGGGATCCTCAAAATAGAAAGCTTATAAATGGAAAAAAATACTAAATAAACAAGATTAGATCAATGCAATAAAAGTTTGTCATTTAATCTCGTTCACCTTTTCCCTACATATTTGGTATATCATTTAGGTCTATTTTATTTGAAGGATGATTTTAAGAAAATATGCAAGGGCAAGACATACATGATACTTATTTAGGTTTAAATGATGTAATTTTGTTACTATGATCTAATCTTTCCTACTATGAAGCTATGTTTATTACTAGAAACTATAGAACTTAGCAATAACAAAGCCTTTCCTTTCATTAACTAATGATGCTTATCAGTTAAGCACTTTTTGTTTATGAAAAAATATGAATTATGTTTTATGCATGATATATAAATTGAGAACTACATAAGGTGTCAACCTTCTTAAAGGTATGTATTCAAGGAATTGAATTTTCTAGGGATTGTCCAACAAATATAAAAATAATTACAAATAATGACAATAAAGTTGTTCAAATTATTTTTACATTTTTAAAATGGATTTGTGGAAAAATTAATGTCTAGCGACCACTAGCATTCTCATCAACGAATAATTGGTAAACATAAAACATGCATTGCTGTTCATAGACTTAGAACATTTATTCTTGAGTAAGATTTGTGTTCATCTTCGCCATCAATTTTTGTTAAATCGTTTAGGACTAATTTATTGAATGGATAATTTCTAGAAATATGCGGGAAAAGATGATCGGGATACTTCTTTAAGTTTAAATTATGTACTTTTACTACTATGGTCTAACTCTTATCTATTTCTCTAAGGCAGACATAATTTTTATTAGGTTGATATTTTTGAAAACCAGAAACAATTGAGCCTAGTGTGTGCCAATTCACTCCTTTCAATAAGTACTGGAGCTTAGTAAATGCTAAGCATTTTCCTTGATACATAGTGATATGAATTATGAGACACACATAATATATCCTATGAGAAATACACAAGGCTTCATCCTTCTGATTGTTATTCTCAAAGTTAAAATGGATTCCAAAAAAATATAGAGGCTAATACCAAATGGAAGTCATGGAGCTTAGCGGTCGCCAAACATTTTACTTGATAAGAAAAGATATGGATTATGTCTTATACACAATACCTATTATGAGAACTTGAAACAAACTACATTTTATAGTGATTAATTGATTAAATTGTTTAGTGCAATGCATAATAATTTTTTTATTAATGATTTATTATTTTTATAATTAAAGGAGGGTTGAAGGGTCCCTTTCCATTTACATTAAAGATATAACGAGAGGATAAATCTAAAAACCCAAATGATCCAAAAATACTTTGTTGAAAATATGCAAGGGCCTATGCCAAAAAAACAAGTACTTGGGAATACAGAAAAACCCCGGACATTAAGATAGACAAGATGATTTAGTAACAATGGAGCTAGAAATGCTATATAACAACCAAAACAAATATACAAACTGACGGATTTTAGAAGAAATTATTTATCTAAATCAGATGACGCCTCCGTAACCTCTATTTTAATGGGATTGAAAATGGTTCTTGTAGGAGGTTTTAGAAAAATATGTTACTTTCTTACAGAGCCCAACTCTTTAACCAATCGCATGCATCATGACCTTTCCGCAAAGAAGATCCCAACATGCCGATTCTAGTTACACTTTGGAGAAAACATAGTATTTAGGTCGAAATTCGAGTGAACTAGGTCTCACCCTCAAGCTCTCGCCCTATTTGGACACACCTTACCAAAAGTGCAATAGGACATCAAACCGATTACACAACTCTAAAAAAATGGCCATGTCCACCAAATATTCCTATTTATAATGAGCCTCAAAATGAAAGGGCTATCTTTGTATTGAAGGTTTTTTCCATTTCTGCTTCCATGCCAGCCCTATAAGATGGATTGATCTAGTGACAACCCATATCTAAATCCTAATCCTTTTTGAAGGTATGATAAGAAAATGAAAAAAAAGTTCAAAGAAAATTATGCATTCACCCTTAGACCTCCCTCTAGAGTAAGATAATCATCTCTAAGAACTAACTCCCTTGATAGTAACCATGTATTTCTTTGATTTAATCAAAAAAATGAATTTCAAACGATGACATGAAATTTTGGTATAAAATCCCATTTCACGCACTGATGTAGAGAATTGTATGAAAGGTAAAATTAGTCGACCATGAAAGATTAAATGAAATCCAATAAAATAAACCGAAAGGTGTGAAAATAAGGGAGAGCGGATCAATAAATATATGGAGTGAATATGCCATCACATGCTTGTAATTAATACAAGATTTCTAGGGGCTTTAATATAAACCTTTATTAGAAAAGGTGATGAGTCCAGCCAATCAACATATTTATTAACAATATTATCACAAAATGCTTGGTCAGTCCCTCAATTTTCTATAAAATCTACCTATTTAGTAGCTTCCCAATATATAAGATTTAAGGTCTAATATGTAATTAATGAAAGCATAAAAAAGAATTTTATTCACACAAGATTTTTGATGGCGGCATTAGCAATAATATGAGAGTTGCCTCCAATAATTAATTCATTACTATTCAATTCATTAGACATGAACCAAAAATGTTCTAACACTTTAATTTATTGATTTATACATTTATTAATTTACAAAAATTCTAGTCATTAGTCATGTTATTAATTATTAGAACAACCTCTCGGAAGAAAATCACCCATTTTTTTCGTGGCTATGTTTCCATACATGCTTCGAGGATTGAAGAGAGGTTTCCACACACATTTAAAACATA
The DNA here is from genome assembly GCA_018340775.1 of Taxus wallichiana var. yunnanensis. Lineage (NCBI taxonomy): Eukaryota > Viridiplantae > Streptophyta > Pinopsida > Cupressales > Taxaceae > Taxus > Taxus wallichiana. The sequence goes on from CM031235.1 coordinate 518,459,250, forward strand.
GAACCAGATTTTTGTTTTCCTAGTTCAAAATTCCAGTTTCCTCATAATCTATAAAAAGTGAAACGACAACCCATTTAACAATATGTATTTTATTGGTCTCACCGGTTCCATGCCGGAGATGTGTTATCAAAATTTTGTTTATTTTATCAAACACAGAATTGGGGATCCTCATAATAGAAAGTATATAAATGAAAACAATAATTATATATTAGTAAGATTAGATCATGTAATAGAAGTTTGTCATTTAATCCTTAGCAAGAATCCTTCACTTCACCCTACATATTTGGTATATTGTTTAGTTATATTTTCTTTGAAGGATGATTTAAAGAAAATATGCAAGATCAAGTTAGATAGGATACTTACTTAGGTTTAAATGATGTACTTTTATGTTACTATGATCTAACCATTAGTCATATTTGTTACTTCATATATGGATAAACATTTTTGTTTATATGAAAAGATACGAATTATGTTTTTGAAAAATACATCAAATAATAACTACATAAGGTACCTACATTCTTGAAGGTAAGTATTCAAGGACTTGGCTCTACCATGGATAGTCCAACAAATATAATATAATTACAAATAATGACAATACAACTATTAAAATTACTTTTTGCATTGTTAAAAAGGATTCATGGACAAAATGGAGGCTAGTGGCCACTAGCCTTTTCATCAACAAACAATTGGTAAACATAAAACATGTATTTCTTGTCACGGACTTGAAACATTTATTCCTGAGCAAGATTCGTGTTCATCTTTGCCCTTGATTTTTAGTAAATCATTTAGGACTATTTTCTTTAACACGTAATTTTTGGAAACATGCAAGGCCAATATGATCATGATACTTCTTCAAGTTTAAAATATATACTTTTCTTAATATGGTGTAAATATTATCTATGTCTTTAAGGTAGAAAAATAATTTTAATTAGGTCGATATTTTTGAAAACAAGAAATAGTAGAGCCTAATGAGTGCCAAACCACTCCTTTCAATAAGTAATGGAGCTTAGCGGTTGCTAAGCATTTTCCTTGATAAAATATCATGAATTATGTGATATGACAATATATCTTATGAGAAATACATAAGGCTTCATCCTCCTTATTATTATTATTAAAGTTAAAATGGATTTTGACAAAATATAGAGGCTACTACCTAACAGAAGTCATGGAGCTTAGCGGTCACCAAGCATTTTCCTTGATAAGAAAATATATGGATTATGTCTTATACACAATATATATTATGAGAACTACATAAGGCTATGTCTCTCTTAAGTGTATGTAGTGCAACGTAACGACCATTTGAGATAGGTAGCCTTTACACTAGTTTTTACATTAGAGAGGAAATAAATAGAAATGATTTTCCTGGATACTTTCCGACTGCAGTATTTTATACTAATTTGATATTATTGATTCTTCACAAAACTATTTTTTCCCATAAGATCTCCTAGTTCATTATTGTAGGATTTTTTTACTTCTACCATAGACATGAATAAACCATCAACTTCCACTTTGGAAAATGACCTAAATGATCTAAATGCAAACACCGAAATTTAAAATATTGAAATTCTTCTTCCTTTTTACATTTTAAAAGGAACTTGTGCAACTAGAGGATCTAGATGACACGAAAAGGGATGATGTACGGTTCTACATTCTTGAAAGCAAATACAAGTCATTACATACTATTTGCAAGCAACAAAATGAGGTAAACAAAAATTGGATTGAATCTAATTTTATTGATGTACTCTATAAGTATTGAACGATTCAAAGATCCCTAGGATGTCCTCAAAGGCCCAAAGTGGGAAACACAAAGATAAAGGAGTAGAGGGTAATGAAACTTAATTTTAATGCATTTGTATTTAAAATTTAATTTTTGTAATATGTAGAAAGTAAATATACTATTTCCTCTTTCAATGTAATGTTTTGAGAAGCAATGTCTTGCTATTTTCAAAGTGTCTAGGACATAGAGTCTTTCTGACAAATGGACATTTCTATTGTTTCCTGAGGACATGGAAAAAATGGGTAAAAACCTTTGCGTTGTTTAAATTAGGTGGGATTGCTTGTTCTCCTTTTAACGATAACCATTCTTACTTTCAGCTAAATTCACTGGAAAGGTTCATGGAAAATTCCTTCATGGCTACAAGAGCAATGACCAATGAGGAGCTTTCATTACTACCGGATAAAGTGTAATCAGGGGAATGTATGGATAACTTTCTATATTGAAGTAAGTGTCATAACGAGAGACTTTTGAATCTTACTTGCCAGAGTTAAAGTTGACAAAATAATGAGAGGAAAATTTTTAACATATTTGAAAAGTAAATATTCAAATAATATTGTATTAGTGGATTGTAATGAAAATAATATTATTCAAAAATTTGGCATGCATGAATCTCACTATCTTGGGAGAAGAGAATAAAGGAAAAAGAAAATATGATTATGGAGGAAGTGAAAAATTGAAAAAAATAATAATGTTGAAGTGTTATAGATTCTCCTAGTGGTAACTCAAATAATTATAGACAACTACGTGATTTCAATGGAAGAAAAATTCCATCAAGGATGGAAGACACAAAAATGTTTACCTGTTAATGTGCATATCCCTTCTAGTTTCAAATAAAAATATAATCTATTTTGTCAAATAATCCATTCAATGAAGAATGTGTGATCTCAAATTTATGCAATTTGTCTAGTATAATAAATTTCGATCCAATAATGGACATGCTTACAATTGTCGGATCTAGTTTGCTAAATTGTGTTATTATTGTGTTCTTACCTATTTCTTATTAAAAATGTTAAGAGAGATAGTAAAAATACATGCAAAAAGTTAAAGACAAGGGGGAATCAGTTATGGAAGGCTGTTACAGATTTTATGACAACAATGGAAAATTTAAGAGCTTATGTCTTATGTACACAATAAATGATGTGCACAATTGTGATGTTGATGATGGGGATAGAGAAGAAATCATCATGGATTGATGGAACAACTTCCACAATAATTTGTGACTACAAGAAAAATTGGCCTATGAGGAAAGGCACATCATTTTCTTTATGAGATATATTATGAGTTTTGGTCTCATATGTTCACTTGCTCTCTTCCAAAATTATCCTATAATAGTACTTTACGGCGGTAGTGTTGCATTGCATGCTTTGGTTGACTCAAGTCTATTTGTGGTTTTTATTGTTGAATCACGTGATCAAGAAATGTTTTTAAAACATTACTATTCTCATTCTAAAAAAGGTTTGCTGATTAAGATCACATTAAACCATTCTATTCTAAGTTTGATTCCTTTGAAATGATACACACAATATTTATGCATAAAACCAACCACAAGAGGAAGACACCATATCTTCCTCTCCACATACAAATAAAAGAGATGATGTCAATCTTAATATGTCGCAACCCATTCAAATTGTTTCCCGGATGTCATTGACCATTCATCTCATGAATCTATAAAAGTGAATGGGAAATACTTGTTTTATAAATTTATCACTGCAATAAGTTTTCAATTTTCATTGTTTACATATATTTAAAAAACTTCAAAAAAATTCAGATTTGATGCCAAATAAGGAGGTTAATGGCACATCAAGTACAAATTCACAAATAAAAGTTAGTCATGTGCAATTATAAACACCATGATGGTCGCGTGTAATTATAAAAATATATCCATTGATAAACCTTGTATAATTTGATTTGATGTAATTGGAATTGAGTAATTTTTTTTGAGTAATTTTGTTAATATTAAATTACGGACAATTGAAAAAAATTATTTATGTGGAGTTGTCCATTTGCGGCTACTAAGCTAATCAAAGAATGTGAAGCCAACCATAGTCCGGGAGTAATGGATCAACCTAGTTGTCGCTAAAATACATCTATATCTATGTAATTTTTCCATCAAAAGTTTTTCCATTGAATATAAGAAGAAAATTATACCATGAATTTAATTACGTTGACATGATGTTTATTTTTAGTTTATTAATGTTTTTTAAATAGTTAACATTAAATTGTGGAGAATCGAAAAAAAAAATTACTTCTAGTGCGAGTTTTCCATTAGCGGTCTCTAAGCCCATAAAATAATGTCAACCCAAACAAAGTCCAAAATTAATGTCTTAATCTTAGTGGTCACTAAAATATACCTATATCTATGTAAAATTTGTCCCATAAAAGAGTAGAACATTGTATAAAAGCAAGTTGTATCACATATTTATTTACTTCGACTTAAAAATATTTTGAATTGATAAATGTTTTTGAAATAGAACATGCATCACAAGAACCTCGTAGAGGGAGGAGTGCGAGGTAATCCCATCCAGAATCTCAATAAATAAGTATTAACCTACTAAAATTTTGATTATTTTAATTGGTTAATATCAAATTGTGGACAATTTTAGAAAAAAATACTTTTGTGCAGTTGGCTAGAAAGGATTATTTAATTATTTTAGATTTGGATGGTTTTCTATATGAGAAAAACCAATCCCATAAGGAGATGGCATTCAAGTTCGGTAAGGAGACTATCAACTTGTAAGGTGGCCTCAAGGAATTTTAAAGATACTATAGGAAAAAATGTGAAGTGGGATTTTGGTCTAGCTATCTCTCTTCCACCGAAGTTGAAAAGATGATAAAGGATTTGAAAAAAATAGTATTTGAATTGAAACTAGTTCTTTTTTTGGGAAAAAACATTGCTCTATAGAAGATGAAATTATAGTAAAAGATCTCTAAAATATTTGGATTAGAGAGGATATTGTTTTTAGCCCTACAGATACACATTGTGTATTACAATAGGCCAAAAGGAAACCCTCTAGAAAATTTTATGGTGGGGAGGAAATCTAATGGAGAAAATTGTTTCAAATATATGTGGTTAATGACCGATTTTACACAAACATATCATAGATATTGTCTCAGGGTTTGAGTGTTGTAGAGGGCATCAAAAATTTCAACAAAAAAAATATTATAAACTATTAATTATTTCAAAATGTTTTTTACAATGATATTCATTTGTACATTCATATGGTCACTCTTTATTTTATATGTTGAGATTAAAAATTTAAAAGTTGGCAATATTTATATCTTCACTATGATTAAGTTGATATTATAGTTTTATAAGTTGTTTGTGTGAATTACCCAAATAAAATATTATCACAATAATATGTTGACCTATTTTTTTATCACTTTTGGAAGCTTACATTAATTATGAGTTATTTTTATAGATCAATTGGAAGCCTCAGAAATTACTAGTTTTGGGAGTTGAAGGTTTGTTGTTTGGAATTTCTTGTATTGGCAACAAAATACCTCGTAATATGGTTCCATATTTTAGATCCGGGAATATTGAATACTTTGAATGAGAATTTAGTGTTGAATTGATAAGAACTACATCAAAATATTTTGACACTTCCTTATGGTCTTCATTTATGGATTCAACAATGGTGAAGTACATGTTCATCAAAAAATTTAGTTGGTTGTAAGATACCCACTTCAGTTCATTTGGGGATGCCACCAATGTAAGCTCAAAAAAATACCATTCAACATATAGTAGACATTTTTGGTAATGTATATGGTGAAAATAATATAATTTTGATCGATGAATGCAAGATTCTTGTTGCATGAAGTTAAAGAAGAAATTACTCTCAAAACCCCAACATACTAGAGATTTGATGGAAACTATAAGACTGATTCAAAAATTTACACTAAATTATGTACATGGTTGAAACATGTAGGAGAACACAAGAACATGTGTAGATCATTGAAAAATTTCAAACACACCATTGAATTTGAATTATATACTTTTCTTCAAATCTAAAATGTATTGTGCATTTATATGGAATAAAATAACTACCTTAAAGTTCTTAAAGATTCGTAGTGTGCAATCATTTTTTTTTCATTTTTTTTTCAAAAAAAAAATTTATTTCATAAGGGTGAGAGATATAATCATGGATCATGACCAATAAAAAATAAGTTTTCCCAGATCTACATAGTTTAATCTTAAAGACATTTTAAAACTAATAAGAACCTTATTCTAAATCAAAAATTAAGCCTAGTGGCCACTATCACGTAAAAAATATAAATATATTGTTTTTATTGTTTTGTAGATCGATGTTGGATTCCTTGAAATCATAAAATGATATTTTCCTAGTTATGCATGGTTTAATCTTAAATACATTTTGAAAATGATAAGAACCTTATTCAAAGAAAAAATAATCCTAGTGGTAGCTAGACATATATAAAACATAAACATGTTATGTTTATTGATTTGCAGATCCATGTTGGCTTCCCTAAAATCATAAAATGATTTTTCCAAGATCTTCATATGTTAATCTTAATGACATTTTAAAAATGATAAAAAAACTTATTCCAAAGAAAAATAAAGCCTAGTGGATACTAGCCCATATAAAATAGAAACATTTTTTTTTTATTGTTTTACAGATCATTATTTTAGAGATTTTTGTTTATTGTTTTGTGGACATCGACAAGAATGTCAAATTTTAATGACATGATGCCTTCATTCCTATGATACATAATTTGTCTTGGATGTTGGAAACTTTGAGTTTATATTCACACATAAATATTTCATTGTGACCAAACATTATTGAGGATCTAGGAATCAAAAATATTTCTCAAAATTCTTAGCACTATTTAGAGAAAGTGTAATATATATTACAATTGTAAAAATACACCTATTGAAGGATGAATTGTGGCCTATAATGCATATTAAAATTCTACTTGATAGATGAATTGTGGCCTATATTACAACTATTAAAGGATGTGAAAATGATGTGGAGACATCTGTGATGTCATTAAATCAATAACCCAATTATAATTATGTAATTTTCCCTAAATTTATTTGATAACACCTTTCTATATAATGTGTGTGACTATATTTAGTAATGTTATTTTGTATAATGTGTGTTTATCAATCAATGGAATATTTTTATTCATAATCAAGCCAATGCATGGGAAAATCTTGATGATGCCATCCATTTTTTATTGTGCCGACCTCCCTCACATGAGTTAAGGGAATAATTAATTGGGTTGTGCTTTTGCTGCCCTCACTCATTTTATCACATTTTCTCTCTATTGTTTTCCCCTTCCCTCTCATGGCATCTACCTATGTTCCTTTCATCCTCTTGTATAGAAAGAAGATGAAAATGATTTCCTCTCTCTTGTGTCTTCCACTCATCTTCAAAATATTTCTGCATAGGATCCACACATGTTCTGAATGCGATTGAGAAAGTTCTTGGGTGTGGATTATCTCCATAGCACCGGGAGAGTTTGTGTCAACTCCGAGATTGCAGGTGTCTTCATGTTCAATTTCTAGTTTTATGTGTAGATAAGGAAGTGGTCATGGTTTTCCCATCCCATTTCATTTACCCACATCATCATGTGGGTTTGCAAGAAGTTTTGGCAGAAGTATTCCTTCCTATTCTCTTTTCTAGTCTATATCCTTGTCCATTTCCTTTTTGGGTTGACAACATGATTTATGATGCCCTGGAATTGAAAATTCAAGCCCTCCTTCAATTTACCAAGTTTTTTCAAAACATTTGTCAATATGATGGGGTGTCTATCTTCAGGGTGCCATCCTTGGACCTGGTCATGCTCACTCATGAATATGCCCCACCCTTCCTCACGATCGTGTGGTGCAGTTGAAGACTATTGATGGCTCATCCTTTTCCTTTCTCAGGAAGATTGCAATGCTTGGCTTGGTGGAACAATTAGAGGTGGAACCTAGGTTTCTCAGTCATCCCCCTCTATTTTTTGTGTTCTAGCTCTATGTTTTTGTAGGCATAATTATTCATGTTACATTTTGGCCTCGTTATTTACAGTATTTCATACTAGTTTTTGGTTTTGTATGTATCCCTTCATCGATCAAATATTTCGATACTTGTAGGGTGGGGACCCATCAACCCTCTGGTTCATAGCTCGGTCAAAAGCATTTAACTATCTAAAAAATAAAAATTATGTAATTTGTCCCTAAATTTATTTGAGAACAACTTTCTATATAATGTGTGTGACTATCTTAATAATGTTATTATGTATAATATGTGTGACTATATTTAGTAATTTTATAATACAATAAAGGATTTAAATGATAATAGATATGTTAATATATAAAAAAGTGTACATAATTTTTTATTTTTGTGAATTCTAATTTGATTAATGTTAATTTACCTAGATAAGCTACACTGGCATTACCTAGTGACCATTAAGTTTTAAATCTCTTACTTTTATTTTTAAAGTCATATAATCCTCTCAACTTCAAACTATCCACTACACAAATTGTTCACATCGGTTTAAGGAATTTAAGGAATTGAAAAATTCTCAACCACCTCAACAATCAGTGTGTTCATAGGTATCATGTAAACAATTTTATTTTTCTATGATTTATTCTGTGAATTTGGGATCCCAACGTGATGAATAGTTTTACAATGAAATTCAAATAATTCTTAAAATGATTTACCATAATTCTACCTTTAGAAAAGAATTTTAATTTATTTCATATCTATATTTAAATACAAAAATATATCCTCCTGATAAGGGGAGTAAGGATAATTTTAATTGTCATTTAAAGTGTTAGGTGTGGGAGGAAAATTTCCCTAGTGATTTCATGTCCCTTCTTTCGAGGGATGCAAGGATGGTAGAAGGTGATGCGGGGGTTAATGATGAATGTTGTCGCACATTTATAACTATTAAGGGGATGTTAATGTTTTTGTAAGGGGATATCCTCTCTTGGAATATGGGTTTTATCTCGTGCCCTTACACACATGTGAAGTGAATTACGGAGGGGTGTTATAAGCGGTGCTCATTAGGGGTATTTTATCACCTCTGTAAGTCTATTTTGGGAAATTTAAGTGGTAGGGATTTGGGAGCTCTAGTGGGTGGTTTTAGTTTGATAGTATGGATAATGTATATATCGAAATAGGATGGTCTAAGTTGTAAAAGGAAAAGAGCCTTAACTGGATAAGCATCTGGAGAATTTCTTCTCTGCCTGGATGGATGGTAAAATTAGAATGCTGCCATGAGGTGTTGGTTAGAGAAAGTGTGGCTGTTGTGGAAATATTTGAAGAGGATGAAGAGGTGGAAATATGTGAAATCATGAGGAAACAAATGATTTACCCAATTCAATAAATTGAAAAAGGAATGTGTTTGATATGGCTAAGGACTGTCATGGCCAATATCCTATATAATTCTTCCAGCTACTTATTTTGCACAAAGAACATGAAGGATTGGAGGAGTGAATGGTTAGCATGTAGTTTCATTTCATGCTCTGGATATAGGTGTGCATTCCATTTCTTGTGTGCTAGAAGATTTGGTAGAGAACCAGGGGGTGGTGCTTCCGGTGAGCACCAAGGTAGAAATGCCTAATTGTTATGTGGAGCTGTCTTCTTCTTCTACGTAAATCCTGGATAATTTGGATGTGGAAAGTATTGTTGAGATGTCGTTGGGTGGGAGAATGGAATAGATGGTTTGGTATGTGTCCTATCTTAAAAGATATCTACAAGTTTTTGAGCCTTGTTGTGTAAGGTTTGAAGCAACTTATATATATATGAATATAATGTAAGAGAATTTATATTTTGTATTTAGGAAATATAATAGGTATGGGGATGTCAAAATGCTTACAGATCTTCCCCCATGAATTTTGTATGTAATTTGTATGATAATATATATAAATATTAAAATATATATGGAATGGTTTTGTAGTTAATTTGATATCTATATTTAAATATGAAAATATATCTAGAATGGTTTTACATTTAATTATATTCTCATAGTCTAGATTATTTCCCTCTACTAGTTTCTTCATAATATATTTAGTAATTATCTAGTTATGTTGAGGTTCAATCACATCATAGTAAATGAACCTAGAAGTGTCTCACATCTCTTGAAAGTTCATTAGCCTAGTGGTTGCTAACCCATATAAAAATAAAAATGATCGGTTTATTGTTTTGCAGACTAATGTCAACTTCCATGAAATCATTAAAATATTTTCCCAAGATCTTCGCATCCTTAATGTTAATGACATTAAAAATTGAGAAGAACCATCTTCCAAAGAAAATATTAAAGCCTAGTAGATCTAGCTTAGCCCTTATAAAATAGAAACATGTTATGTTTATTGTTTTGCAGATCAATGTTGGATTCCCTAAAATCATTAAATAATATTTTCCCAACAATTACATAGTTTAATCTTAAGGACATTTTAAAATTTATAAGAAAATTATTCCCAAACAAAAATTAAGCCTAGCGGCCGCTAGCCCATATAAAAAAGAAACATGATTAGTTTATTGTTTTGCAGACAAATGTTGGCTTCCATGAAATCATTAAAATATTTTCCCAAGATCTGCATAGTTTAATGTTAATGACATTTTAAAACTAATAAGAACCTTATTCCAAAGAAAAATTAAAGCCTAAAGAATGCTTATCCTATATAAAACAAAAAACATGTTATATTTGTGGTTTTGCAGATCAATGTTGGATTCCCTAAAATCATTAAAATAATTTTCCAATAACTTCATAGTTTAATACTAAATAATTTTTAAAACTTATAAGAACTTTATTCCAAAGCAAAAATCCAAGCCTAGTGGCCACTAGCCCATATAAAATAGAAACACGTTATGTTTATGGTTTTTCAGATCAATGTAGGATTCCATGAAATCATTAAACAATTTTTCCAATAACTATATAGTTTAATCTTAAATACATTTTAAAACTAATAAGAACATTTATTCCAAAGTAAATATTAAAGCCTTGTGGTGATAGCTTTGTAAAGAACATAAACATCTTTTGTTTATTATTTTTACTGAATCAATGTCGATTCCAATATTTTGATTTTTGGATTCCAATATATGTGATTTTGGATTCCAATATATGAGAATTTGGATTCTGATATAGGTGATTCTAGATTCCAATATATGTGATTTTAGATTCCAATATGTGATATTTTGGAGTCCAGATAATTCGATATTTAACATTTTGAATCCAAAACTAGTAATTTTATATTTTAATATTGGGTATATTTTTAGTCTTTCAATTGGAATAAGTCCAGATTTAGAGAAATAAGAGTTTTAAAAAGGATTTATGGCTTTATTTCCACACATATGTTGGACTATATATATTCCCACCACCAAAGGATGCCCATGTTGGGATAGTGGGCGGTATGTATTAATTTGGACCGATCAAAATACTATGCCCAATAAGCCATTTGAAGGAGGTGGCATCCAAAGTGTGAAGCGGTGATGTATTTTAGTAGCCTAAGTGATATTTTTTCCATGTAATATTTAAAATGGTCACGATTATATGGATTTTGATCCCAATGTAAAAATATGTGTAGCCATGGATTGAACCCTAACCACCACCTAGCTAAAAATAGCCCCTTACCCCCACACCATAGTGTCTCGACGTGTATAAATAGGGTGAACTTGGTTTTGTAAACACAAGTCTACACATAGGCAAGTCTTATAGTGATCTAGGCCTATTATAGGCCTTTTTGTATACGTCTATTTTTGAGGTACTTAAGAGTTTTTTTGTAACTCGACGTCAATAGGAGAAATGTCCAACACCCCGAGACACTCCTAGTAGACCTATTATCATTCCATTTCAGATTTATAGGCGAGATTTATGGAGGGTGGTTTGATCATTATTTGTTTATAAGACATGTGCTTAAGAGGTAGCCCATGGAAATAATCATTTTTAGAGTACTTAGAGGAGTAACAAGCCTTTAGTGTAAACGGAGATATGCTCAAAATTTTGATACACTCCTAATGATGTATTTGTTTTCTATATTTGGAGGTTTATGATGCTATTTTAATATACAAAAGTCATTCATGTGCTTGGAGTCCATCTGGAGCCTTCGTCAAGTGTGCATCTCTTTGAAGGAAGACATTTTAGAGATTTGATCTTTTGGACACTATGCGACTTAGTTATTCACACTTTGTGTAGAGGTTTTTATGACCGTGCTAAAGAGTAGTTTCCATTATTGAAGGAGATTATTGTTCTCTATTTACTAGTCGATTCATCTAGAATAAACTAGATTTGGTGGTCATTTTATTATTTGTTCATATTCATATTGAATCAATTAGATATATGATCACTTGTATGTTCTGTTTGGAACCATTATGGATCATCTAGGACATTGTCCTTCTACATATTTTTATCTCAGATCTTCACTCTACATAGAGGCATTATGACCATGAAACAAAGTGGTAGCTTCTCACGAGAGAAGACTACTTTGTACTTCAGAAGATCAGTTTGGATTCCATTGAGTCAATCATGTTATATATTCTTTTGAAGGTCGGTTTAGAGTCTTTGTGGAATCAACTGGTAATAAATGGTTCAAGTTATACCTTCATAGCTTCATTGTAAATTATAACTGTTTATAATAAGAAGTGTAATGAATTAGTTCAAAATTTGAACCCGGACATGTAGGCATTTTCTGAACTCATGTTATCAAATTTGTGTGCATTGTGTGGGTGTTTCCTTTCCATTGTATTTTAATTTAAGTTGGAAAATTTTATGGATTTTATTAGATGATTTCCTATAAGGGTCCATGGAAAGTTAGAAAAATGTACCCCTTTTTACGAGATCATGTTGGTATCGTAGGTCGGTTGATTTTACTTGACAAACCTACTAATCTTCAAGAAGGTTGGTTTATCAAAGAGTGATTTGATAGTGTTTGCATCAACTTATACATTTCGAGTCCATATTTGTGAGATATACCAAGGGACATGTTTATCATGCTAATTATTTTCTCATTTACATTTGGATTACTCTATTTATATCTTCTAACCATATTTTGAGTGCTGTTATAGTTTGGATATTTGTGTTTATAATATTGGAGATGTGTTAGCCCTTTGTGTAGATAGTTGAGTTCATTGGCGTTGGGTCGGATAGTCATTCTATGTAGAGGAATTGTGAGCATGTAATAGAATGATAGCTGATCATTATTGGCATATGACATTAGGTCAGATAGTCACTCTACATAGAGGATTGTGGCCATGCAAAAGAGTGGTACCGATAGTTTTAGTCAATAGGAGGATTCATACCGTGTAGAGGTAGTGATTGTGTAATGGGGGAAGTCACCATTATTGAGCTCATGGGAGATTAACTTAGATCATCACCTGTATGGAGACTTATGGCTCTAAAAATGAGTGGTAGCTAATTATCATTGTCACACCGATATTAGCTTAGGTATTCATTATGTGAAGAGGTTTGAGGCCTTATAAGATAATGATAGCTAATCATTGTGGACTTGGCATCGGGTCAGAAATTCATTTTGTGTAGAGTCTCATAGTGATCATGTAGCAAGATGATACCTAATTTTCATTCAAGGACTTATACCGTGTATAGGTAGAGGCCATAAAGTGGGGTAAAGTCACCATCAAACACTTCTCAGTAGTGTGTAGACACCAAGGCCATGCAACGGGGTGGAGAAAAGTGTCTTATTTAGTGGCACTAAGGTTTGTTTTGTGTAAAGGCATAGTCCATAAAACAAGATGAAAAGTACCGTAGAATGTATCACTAGCATGGTGCGATTCCACATGTCCTAGGATTAAGCCACTAGTTTTATGATTGTGGAGTAGTAGTGTACTATGTAGATCTCTTCTCAACAACACCGGTGTTCATGTTTCACAATCTTTTTAATGGAAAAAAAGCCTTATCATTGGGGAGGTTTGATCTAGAGGACATTTTGAGACATTTGAGAGTTACCTAAATCTCTTCAAACCACAACAAAGTGGTACAAAATTCAATGATATATCTGTGGGTACACTGGAACACATAAAAAAACCTTCGTATGCTCAAGTTATGGCCCGTCAAAGTATGGTCACATTTTAGACTTGAAAGAGTCATCTGACCAATGTAATAATGACACATGGTAGAAGCAGAGTGCAAGCATTAAGGAGAAACAAATATGGTTTTACGACGTTGGTCTTTGAAACTTGTATTCAGATGGATGGACCCCACTTTTTATTGGCTAGGGGCCCTCGTCCAGGTTTGGCACACTCTTTTCAAGGAGGGGTGCCTTTTCCTCCGCATCGTATTTCACCACGTGGTGGGTCCTCAGGCTACCATGTGGCCTGCCACCACTATTTTCATTGCACTGCACCAAGCCAAATTGGTTAGACATGGTGAGCTCAATAAATCTTGGAATTCACTTCATGGTTCGGGTTAGGACACTTGGAGATCAGCACCCATGGTTAATACTCCACCCAACCATACAAAGTGGCACTCCACACAAGGCCACCATCATGAATTAAATGCCCACTGCCATAGTCATATAATTGGTGGCTATTATGGAATTTCCACTACATGGAAAAATGAGGTTTGGCATGGCCCATGCCATGTATAGTTTATGGTATATGGGCCTTTATAATGGCTTTATGGATTTATTTCCCCACATATGTGGGACTATATATATTCCCACTTTGCCAAAGGAGGCCCACGTGGGGATAGTGGGTGGTATGGATTAATATGGAATGGTCTAAATACTATGCCCAATAAGCCATGTGAAGTAGGTGGCATCCAAAATGTGAAGCGGTGATATATTTTATCAACCTAAGTGTTGTTTTTACCATGTAATATTTAAAATGGCCATAATTATATGAATTTTAATCTTAATGTAAAAATATGTGTAAAGGTAGATTGAACTAACCACAACCTAGATAAAAATAGCCCCTCACCGCCACACTTGTAGATTGAGAAATAGGGGTGGAAACCTAATAAATTATATTAAACTCAATAAACCAAGTACAATAGTCTAGGCTACAATATATATACATATTGGATAGCCTGGATACAAACAAATGAGAAGTTGCAACAATGCAACAAAAATATAGTAGCTTCCAATATTACATCCGGGAAGCATATAATTGTTATAAAAATCATAACAATTATACCCGTGAAGAAATAAAACAAATATGGTTAATAAAAACAAATAAAAACAATATTTAATTAATAACATTAATTATATAATGCATAATTAATTAACCTAACATTCCCCCCCTTAATTGTGCATTGTCTCAAGGGATGAGGAGAGGAACTCTTTAAACAACTTGAACTTGTCACGTGCAAGTGACTTTGTGAAGATATCTTCTGTTGTTCAGCTATTGGAAAAATTAAAGCTAGATGTTGTGCTTCAACACATGCTCGCATATAAAATGAACCTGTACCTCAATGTGATTTTTTCTCTCATGAAAAATTGGATTGCAAATAAGTTTGAGAATACCTTCATTGTCAACATACATGGTTGTCAATTTGTCCTATGGTATTCCAAGTCCTTTTAGTATGTGACGTAGCCAAATCGCTTCACATAAAGCTTCTCCTATAGAATGATACTCGGCTTCTATGGAAGAATGAGAAACAAAGTGTTGTTTCTTGCTTCCCCATGATATTGGTCCAGATCCCATAAAGAACACAAATCTTGAAGTGGATTTTCTATCATCAATGTTTCCTACATGATCTAAATCTGAATATCCTGACAAGAAGTTGTCATTATTCTTATATTCTAGACCAAGATCTACTGATCCTTTTAGATATCTCAAGATGTACCTTTCTACTTTCCAATGACACACTTTGGGTTCTTACATGAACTTGGATAGATAGCTCACTGCAAAGCTAATATCTGGTCTAGTGTAGGTCAGGTAAATGAGACTCCCAATCAACTACCGATAGAGAGTGGCACTTACCTCAAGAGATGGATCTAAACGAGATAACTGCAATATTTTCTCCATAGGTGTAGTAATCGAGTGTGTAATCCATCATCCTAAATTTCTTGAGCATTATCTTGGTATATTTCATCTGAGAAAAAAATATGTGATTCTCTTTCTACCATACTTCCAATCTAAGACAATAGTGCATTAGCCCGAGATCGGTCATGTCGAACGATCGATTAAGATCTTTCTTCATTGCATCGATCATCCTCACTGAACTTCTAGTGATGACTAGATCATCAACATAGACAACAACAATCACAATCTCCCCCTTTCTTTTTGAGGTAGAGATTGGGGTCGTATGGATTTATAACAAATCCATGTTGTACGAGATACTCATCAATTTTGATACCATACCCAGGGTCCTTGCTTGAGGCCATACAAATATTTCTGAGTCTACATACCTTTGCTTCTTGATCAGTACAACATATCCATTAGGTTGAGTCATGTAGACTTCTTCCTGTAAATCTTCATTCAAGAAGGCACTTTTTACGTCCATCTGATGGAATTTCTAACCAAACTATGCAGCTAGAGAAAATATCATCTTGATCATTTTGATCTTAGTTGTGGGAGAAAATGTCTCCTCATAGTCAATGCCTTATTTTTGTGCATACCCCTTTACTCGCAAGTCTTTCTTTGTAGTTTTCCACTGTCCCATCTACTTTGCACTTTGTTTTGAATATCGATATACATCTAATGGGTTTCTTCCCTGGTGGAAGATTGACAAGCTACTAAGTGTTATTTTTCATTACTGATTGATATTCAGAGTTCATGGCATCTTTCCAAGATTTTGATTGTAGGGCTTCTTGGACTATAGAGGGATCATCAGACTCAATAAATCTACTCATCAAAGCAAAGCTAAGTTCTCTTTCTTTATTGCAATTCAATGGTCTAGGGGTGGATGTATCCGGTGGATCATCCATTCTTACATCTCATAATGTGTTAGTACACCACTTGAGCATACGCTAAACTATTCCCATGGGTTGTGGTTCTTTTAGATCAAAACTATCATCCCCATCATCACTTTCCTCATCTGCAAGGGAACATTAGCTTAAATTTTTACAATTGGTGAAGAATCTACATCAAGTGAGTCTGGAGGAGGATAATATTCTTCCTTCTAAAAAAACTCAATATCTCTACTGGTGTAGACTTTTATGGTCTTTCGATCCATCAATCTATACCCAAGAGTCTCTTCACTGTACCCAATGCAGATGAGTTTTTGTGACTTCATGTCCAATTTATTTCTATGTTGCTTGGGTATGTGCATACTTGCTTTGTACCTGAATAATCTAAGGTGTGTAATAGATGGTTTTCGCTTTGATTTGCTTCTTTTGTGGTGTTACTATATCAAGAGTAACAATAGGCACTTTGTTAAAAAATACACTGTTGTCTTTGCTACTTCTTCCCAGAATGTCTTTGCAAGTCTAGAGTCATCGATCATGCATCACACCATTTCCATGATAGTACAGATTTCTTCTCTCAACAACACCATTCTACTACGGTGTGTGTGGAGGAGGCATTTACCAATGAATCCCATAAGTTTGTAGGTAGTCTTTGAACTCATCACTAGTGAATTACCCCCTCGATCTCGAGAGGAGAGTTCGATGTGAGGACTAATTTCGTTCTCAACTGCTACTTTTAACTTCTTAAAAGTTTCAAAAGCTTCACTTTTCTTACGAAGACAAAAAAATCCACATTTTCCTTGAATAGTCGTCAACACATAGCATGAAGTACTAAAATCTAGAATGACTTGGTTGCATCGGACCGTAAAGATCGGTATGAACCAGATCAAGCTTACCATGAGCTCGATATGTACTCTTCTAGAACAAAGATCTGTGTTGTTTTCCTGCTAGGTAGTGAGGACACTTTTCTAGTATACTTCTGAAGAGATGGTAGCCCATGTACCATATTGTCTGGCATAATGTCTCGAGATACTTGAAACTAACATGACCAAGTCTCTGATGCCACAAATGTGCTGAGGTAGAGTTCTTAACCACAAGTTTCTAATCATCTTTGTGGAAAAAATCAAGCTAGAACATGTCCCACATTAGAGGCTTTTGCAACTATTTTCGAGCCTCATGATTTGTCTCAAATCAAACACGTTTTCTTTCCGAAATGAGTATCAAATTCAATTTTAAGGTTGTGATCTAGGAGTTGAATGACTAAAAGTAGATTATTTATCAACCTACGGACATATAAGACATCTGATAGTTTGTAGTTGCATGAACCAAGGGGTAGAGAAATGTTCCCAATCCCAATCAGTATATAAAGAATTGTCACCCAAAGAAACATGGGTTTTCAAAGGTGTGTCCCTCATTAAGGTAAACCATAATCTGTGGCTAGTCATGTGTTGGGTGGCTCCCAAATCAACATACCAGACATCACTAGATGACGTGGATGGTTCACTTGATCAAGTAGTGTACAAGAAGTCTTCATTATTTGAATGTTCTTCTTGCTCAACAATATTTCCTTGTTGATGGGGTCTTCTTTTCCAGTTCCCCTTTTTGTCCTTGATTTTAGTTTGAATGTCCCTTGTGAGATTGTTTTTGTGGAGTTCTAGAGTTTCTTGATGAACCTTACTTGTACGTATTGTACCAAAATATTTTAAGTCATGTCCTCTTTTACAAATTAGACATTGTTTCTTCTGTTATTTTCCCCATGATATTGATTCTGATGTTGGGAATTTTGATAGGAGTTAGGTTTTCCTTTACCTTTTCCTTTCCATTTTTGATGTGAAGAAAGTTCCTGCTCCTCTTCATCATCCTTATTATGCATGGCTTCCTCTTGTTGTAGTAGGTTTACCATCTTGTCAAAACTAACTGTCGTATTTGACACATTTAGTGTTGTGACAAAATGCGGTAAGAAGAGGGGAGTGCTCTTAGAACAATGGGAACAAGAGCATCATCTATGACCACTTCTCCTAGGGCTAGAAGTGAATCCCTCAACTCTACAACTCTTCTTAAGAAAGCTTCAATTTTCTCATTCTCTTTTAAACTTTAGTGTATGTAATTGACTCTACAAATTTAGTATGACATTCTTGTTTTTGGCCTCATATACTGTGCACAATTTATCCCATGCTTATTTGGCTATTTTAGCATCTTAAATGTGGGGTTGCACATCATCAAAAACTCTAAACAAGATGATGAGTTTGGAATTATGATCTTCTTTATAAAACTTCTGTTTGTGTTGTATCAGTAGTTGATCTTGTCAGAGTACCATTCACAGTAGTCCAAATCTCTTCAAACTCAAGCTGTGTCTTAATTTTAGTCTTCCATGCAACATAGTTGTTTCCTCTAAGTAGTTGTGAATCTGGAAGAAAACATTTGGGGGCATTGGTGCCCATTTTATAAAAATCATTGACAGGGTTTGGCTCTTATCACTCCAGGTATAAGGTCTCCCAATCTATATACCATCAGTCTGATATACCAAACCTTTCTATATATGCACCCTTTTGATATACCCGATGGTATGCGGAAGAATATCTCCCTTTCTATATACTTGGCGGTACATGAAAGAGGTGTTAACATATGTGAAAGAATTCGATACGTGGTACCAAGACAATAATGAAAGGGGTCTATGCGATTATTGATAATGACTTAAAGAAATATCCTTATACGCGTGCCTAACTTCACTATATACTCGGATAATTTCTCAGTCCATATTTATGTCATGCAATCATTCACAGACGGATGGGATGGCTCATAGTGTGTGCATTATGAACTTATTACTCCCCGTCGATTTAAAGGGTTGATGCCCAGATGATGTTGTTGTAGCTATATCAGGTGTTAAGTGTAGTAGTAGTCATGACGACTTTACCCGTAAGTGATTCCCAGAGGCAGTGTATATACCGAATGTTGTGAATGAGATCTAGGATCTTTTGAGTGTTTCAGAACCAATTTTTATTACAACTTTCTACCGGTTTCTAAGCAGATTACAAATATTTGTAGTTGACTATGGAAACCTAAAAATTAGTATAATATATTGAAGCATGCAATTTGCATTAAAAAATTTAGAAAAAATTGAATGCTAGGCAATTTTTTTTTGTTTTGCGGGCCCTGGTGGCCTTCGGAGACCAATACAACCCTCAATGCCAAAAACCATTAAAAATTAGCTCAAAATGAGGTTTTAAGACAATCTTCCTTTTGCAAATGTTGCCCAAAATAAAAACCAGGCTTAATAGGAGAATTTTTTTAACCCTAAATTAGGGGTTTTCTAACTAAAAATTTAGTTGGCTGCTTAGTTATGACTAAACTATTTAGTCAAGGTTTTCCTGCTAAATCCTCCTCCAAGTTTGGCGGTTTCATTGTTTTTGAATCTAAATGTCAAAATTCAAAATTTTATGTTGGTGGTGGGGTTTGTACCTAACACCTCACACACCCAAGTCTTTTGGTCTATCCACCTTGGCCGCTTGTGCACTTGCGATATAAAATGAAAAAGTTTTATTTAAATTGAAATGAATTAGACTTACCTTCTAAAAAGGTGACCCAGTGAAGTGAAGATCCACATGATCTGCATGCATGGAGGAGTGGCTACATAGAATGAGGATTAGGTCTTTGCTTACGTAGAAACCGGATCTCCAACATTTTTAACTCTTTTGCCTTATGTTTTTCACCGATATTTTCTTTTATTCGATGTTGCGTATTAATCTTCAACCATTTTCTTTTAAATTTTCTTTGATTCCTTGGATTTTCCTTTTCGTAGCTCGTTGTGTATGCTTACAGCTTTGGATGTTGGAGCTTCACACTTTTTTATTTTATATCCTCATGCAAGTTGCTTGTGCATGTTTCATGGCAAGGAGATAAAGTTGGAGTGGAGCGGTTCGTGGTTGATCTCCTTTATTTTGTGAGTTTCTATTGATCTCGCCACTTCGCATTTTATGTTGGTGGTGGGGTTTGAACCTAGCACCTCACACACCCAAGTCTTTTGGTCTATCCACCTTGGCCGTTTGTGCACTTGATATAAAATGAAAAAAATTGTATTTAAATTCAAATGAATTTGACTTACCTTCTAAAAAAGGTGACCCACTGAAGTGAAGATCCACATGATCTGCATGCATGGAGGAGTGGCTACATAGAAGGAGGATTAGGTCTTTGCTTACGTAGAAACTGGATCTCCAACATTTTTAACTCTTTTGCCTTATGTTTTTCACCGATATTTTCTTTTATTCGATGTTGCGTATTAATCTTCCACCATTTTCTTTTAAATTTTCTTTGACTCCTTGGATTTTCCTTTTTGTAGCTCGTTGTGTATGCTTACAGTTTGGATGTTGGAGCTTCACGCTTTTTTATTTTATATCCTCATGCAAGTTGCTTGTGCAAGTTCGTGGCAAGGAGATAAGGTTGGAGTGGAGCGGTTCGTGGTTGATCTCCTTTATTTTGTGAGTTTCTATTGATCTCGCCACTTCGCATTTTACAATCACCGTTGTGTGATTTTTTGATTTCACCCGCTATTTTTTTAATCTCCTTATACGGTTTTGAAATTATTTCTTTTGTTGTTTGCATGTAGGTTTAATGGAGCTTGTGAACTCAACTGTGGAGTTCGACTTGGCCGCAGGATGTAGATGACCTCTGTTTTATTGATAATGGCCACCACTATTTGAATTCCATATTCGCTATGATATTTGGAAATGCAACGATTGTATTTGCTTGTGCTCACGTTGAAAGGATCATTTGGAATGAAAAAAATAAAAACTTACCAATATTTGTTATAAACAAGAAAAATGCTCTAGAAGCAACTTTGCCTAGTGCACGAGCACCAAGGCAAAAAAAAAAACTTTCCATTTACCTACAAAATGCACAGGAGGTTGTGAGTTTGCAAGGGGTTCTGGGAAGCTGCATGAGGCAACATTCACTCTCTATTGATGCATATTTATTCTCCACGAATGATCCTTCCTCTACAACCTTCTCTAACCTTTCCAGAGCTTCAATTCACTCTGGTACCAAATGTAGATTGAGCAACAAGGGCGGAAGCCTGATAAATTATATTAAACTCAATCAACCAAGTACAATAGTGCAGGCTACAATATTTATACATATTGGATAGCCTGGATACAAACAAATGAGAAGTTGTAACAATGCAAAAAAATACAGTAGCTTCCAATATTACATCCGGAAGCATATAATTGTTATAACAATCATAACAATTATACCCGTGAAGAAATAAAACAAATATGGTTAATAAAACCAAATAAAAACAATATTTAATTAATAACATTAATTAAATAATTAATTAAACTAACACACACCATAGTGGTTTAACATTTATAAATAGGGGTGAAATTATTTTTGTAAACACAAGTCTCGCACATAGGAAAATTTTATAATGATCTAGGCCTATTATAGGCGTTTTTGTATATGACCATTTTTGAGGCATTTAGAGATTTTCTGTAACTCGACGTCAATTGGAGAAATGTACAAAACCTTGAGAAACTCCTACTATTCCTCTTATCATTCCATTTTAGATTTCCAGGAAAGAGTTATAGAGGGAGGTTTGATCACTATCTATTTATAAGCCAATTGCTTAAGAGGCAGCTTATGGAAATCATCATTTTCAGAGCACTCAGAGGAGGAATGATCCTTTGATGTAAACTAGAGGTATGATTCAAATTATTATGCACTCCTAATGATGTATTATTTTTATATATTTGGAGGTTTTATGGCGTTGTTTTAATATATGAAATTCATTTGAGTGCTTGAGTCCATTTAGAACCTTCGTTAAGTGCATCTCTTTGAAGGAAGAAATTTTTGAGTTCGATCTTTTACACAATGTGCATCTCAGTTTATCCCTCCACATAGAGTTTGTTTATAAACATGAAATATAATAACAACTATTTGTGAAGGACATATTGTTCTCTATTTATGAGTCGATTCATTTGGAATCAACTAGATTATGTGGTCATTTTATTATCTGGTTCATATTGATATCGAATCCAATAAATATATGATGACCTATAGGTTATGTTTCGAGACATTGCGGATCAGCCGAGACATTATTATTTTTCATTTATTCATCCCAAATCTTAACTCTGCGTGAAGGCATTATGACCATGCAACAAAGTGGTAGTTGTTCTTGTAGAAGACTACTTCATACTTCAAGAGGATCAGTTTGGAGTCCATAGAGTCAAATGTTATTTGTTTTATTGGAGCCGCTTTAGATTCCTTGTGGAATAAAATGGTAACTATTAATACAAAAGTACAACACCCCCGATTACTTGTGATTTTACATAGAAGGAAACTAGTGCAACCTACATAACATGAGATTATCCTACAATGTGGGACCTTGCAAGTAGGATAATCCTCTGGAGAAAGATGACTTCTTCCTCTAACCTAGTGCCAACTTCTCCAAAGTATAGAGAATGGAAAGTTAAACCAATCCTATCCTAATACTTTCTAAGGAGACATGGATAGAAAGATGCATGAAATAAAACTACTCTAAGTGAAGGTGATGCACTAAGAAAGGGTGAGACAATCCAAGTGAGTGAAAGATATGGAAAAAATGGGAAGGAGAGGGCTGGTAGAAGTGCCACAATCTAAGACAATATTTAATTCCCTATATTCATAAATCACAACAAACTATAGACCCTGTAAAGAGATAGATACATGCACAATATACTTATAAATATAATGGAAGGAAAAAGATGCAATTCATACAAGTTAGGGTGAAAATGGCCACAAAACATGAATTTTTTTCTCAAAAACATGCACAATCCATTATATCATAAGCACAAGAAAAAATCCTTTACAATAAGCCCAAATTTGAGGCCTTTAGCTCACAATAGCTTTAGAACAATTTTGACAGAGTTCCTTTTCTTTTCGAAAAAATCTCCCTCAAAATGAGGCAAATTTTACAATATATAGGCAATTTGGGTCACCAATCCATGCAGGATGCATTAAAGAGGTATGGGCAACCATTAATTTTAGTACTTTTCTTGCATGGGGTCATAGGCACCATGCCTCATTAATTCTAGTTGTTGGGATTTCATTCATTCACCTACCCTTGTCTGGCTTGTAACTCGTCCTTCCTACGAGTTGCTAATCGCATTGGGTTGACGTTTTCCATCCTCTTTGAGAAAACTTCATGGCTTGCTAGTTCCTTTTCATATTTGGGTTAACAGTCATCTAGCCCATAAAATTGTGAGTAGTAGCTGTCTAACTTGATTTTCATCCAACTTCATTGGGGTTATATAACATCTAGCTTTGTGACCGTATATGCCTCTTGTCTCCGACCAAACCGAGAGTTTCCATCTTCACATTATGGGCTGTCCTACCTAGGAGGTTGGATGACCATCTATCTATAACCGTATGATGCACTACCTATCCATTCTAGAAGTTTGACAACCAACTAAACGACCAACTTGATGACTCGACCTAGCATGTTGCATAACCGCAAGTCATCCATCTGTGTTGGCCATCAAACCTAGAGGGGTTAGATGACGTATATGTTTGTTAACCAACCTCTATGTATGCCATCCATCTAACCAATTGTAACCTTGCCAACCGAGAGATGCCACAAAAGCCAACTGACACACCCATCTAACCAACCTATCTTCTATACCAGGGTTGGAAGCCAATCGAACCATCACCAATCTAACCTAGGTGACTAACGTATCTTCCATACTAGGGTTGGACACCGACCAACCCATCACCCATCCAATTGAGCAAACCTACTTTTCACCCGTCAAACGAGCCGACCCACCGTAACCTATCCAACTGATCCGACCAACCTGTCACCCGTCTCGAGCCTTGTTGTACAAGGGTATAGTCCCTTTCAAAAAACTATTTGCCAATAATAAAAAAAAAACCTATCACCCGCCTAACCGAGATGACCCACATGTCACCCATCCAACTGAGCCGACCCACCTATCACCCATCCAATCCGAGCCGACCAAACTAATGACTCATCCTCAAACTCAACCAATTCTCTAATAAGCTTAGTCACCAACTCTTAAGAATTTCCACAAAGAAATTTCTAACCAAAAATCAAGCTACCATGTATACTACAAAAACATTTCCCTCTTTTCATCAACTGTCGATGTTCGACCTGCTAAGTTGTCTATTTCGCAGGGGGTGCGAAAAATGGATAACAATTGGTGACTTGTAGGATGATCTACTTGATTAATCTGGAAGACCAGTGACCTTAGGGGATCCATTAGGCATGAATTCATATTGATTGTTGGAACTAGCCCGTCACTTGAAAATCTATCTTCCAACTTCTAGAGCACTACTAGGGATTTTCATTTCAAAAGAAATCCTGGGTTGAGGACTGGTTATTTCTTCACCAAAATTTTCTTGAAACTAGAAAGTGCAAGAGAAATAAGGGCACAACTATGTACAAATAGAAAAGGTCATACACATTCCAAATAGAATATGCAGAGAGTGCACAAGCACTTATTACAAAAGCAACCTAAACTAAAACAATGCAATGTGCTATAAGCACTTGGAGGAATTACAACTCTTAAACTAATATGTACAAGAAGGATATTTCACTCAATAATAATGCTTGAGATATATTCCATTAACTGGAATCTGTAGTTCTTCTCCATCCAACCTTGATAGTTGGAAATATTTTTTTATTTGCATCCTGAAATCATATAAGGGCCACTCCATATTGCATCAAAATTAGAGTGCCTTCCCAATTTTTCCTTGTCTACATCCCATTTAAGGACAAAGTCTCCCTCTTGGAAGTTTCTAGCCTTTTCCTTCTTTTCAAATCACCTTTTGATCAACTATTGATCCTTCTCCATGATGTGTATGGCTTGGTTCCTCATCTCCTCCAACTCCATGAGCTTTGCATATCTAGCTTCCATGGGTTCAAACTCGGATAGCTCTAGCTGCTTCATGAGTTCCAATTCAAGAAATTTGAGGGATATAGGCAGCCTTTCCTCCCTTCTATAGACTAACTTGTAAGGAGAGTTCCCTGTTGACTTCTTGGGAGTAATCTTATCAGCCCATAAGGCTGATTTCAACTTGGCATGCCAAGTTCTCTGGTTCTCATCTAGAGTTCTCCTTATAATCTTCAAAATATTTTTATTGGTGGACTTGGCCTGCCCATTACCCTATGGGTAGTAATTTGATGAGGTGCTCAAGTATATCCCATTTTGAATACCCATTCTATGATCTTGGCACATAGGTATACCAAAGCATTATATGATATAATGGTTGTTAGAACCCCAAACCTTCCTTCATAAAAATCTAGTATGTTGGCCTCATTTTCTTCCTTGAGTGCAACTGCCTCCGTCCACTTGGTGAAATAATATGTGGCTATGAGGATCCACTTTTGGCCCAAGATAGAATTTGGATTAATAATCCAAATGAAATCCAAACCCCATTGCATGAATGGTTCATTTAAATAAATAGGGTGGAGTGGAAGGGATGCTAACCTCTCTTTGCCTATGAAGAAGGCACACTTTTTACACTTCTTAATCCATGCATAATAATCATGAAAAGGTTAGGCTAATAATAACCTACCTTCATAATTCTAAGAGTTGTCACCCTTATGAAAAAATGGCCACCTATTTCTCCATCATGAAATTCATGTAGCACCTTCTCTATCTGATCTACCTTGAGGCACCTTAGGAGGACACCATTTACATCTTTCTTGAATAAGATACCATCAACCAATGCAAAGGGGATACAATGGAGCCTGAAATATATTCTTTTGGCCTTGCTCAACCCTTGAGGACTTTGACCTATTTGAAGGAAATGGACTATATCTTGAGTCCAAAAAGGATTGAGTGAGGCATCAACTAATTTCTCTTGATTGTTGCGTAGGACCAAAGCGAGGAATGAACCATATCTATATCTATATATGGAGCGGGAATGAACGAATCCAAAACCATTCAAAGGGTGATTGGGATTCTTTCTATAGATTGGGCTGCTGAGAGTAGGAGATTGATCATTGATCGGAGCCAATCTCACCGAAGTGGATCGATTCCTTTACCACTTGACTCGGTATGTTGTCTCGAAGCTAGATGTTCACATAATCCCTTACCCCTGACTAGCTTGGTCACCTTAATATCAATGTCATACTCCATGACCTTGGTTACCCAACCAACCCTTTTTCATTGAGGTCCTTATTTAAAAGAAAATATTTTATACCAGCATGTGTGACTAGTAGATGAATCCTATTATTTGACACTAAATGTATGAACTTATTCAAACTTCTAATCACAACAAGGACATGTTTCTCAATGAATGAATATCTCACCTCATAGTCCATAAGGTCTTGGCTAAAGAATGCAATAGGTTGTTCTAATCCTTCCTTACTCATTGCACCAAGATTGCAAAGATGGTGTTTGAACCACCAAAGGAATATAGAAAGAAGTCTTTAGAGAAGTCCATATTAATGAGAGTTAGAGCTTGAGATATGGCCTACTTGATAGCTTCAAAACTCTCTTTTCCCCTCGTTGTCCATTTGAAATCCAAATTATTTTTCAACATCATCGTTAATGGCTTCAGGATAGCAGAAAATATGGTACAAACCTTAGAAAAAGTTTATCCTACCCAAGAAGCTTTGGAGAGCCTTCTTATGAATTGGTAATGGTAGAGCACAAATGCCTTCTACCCTCTCCAAATCAATTGTTAGTCCTTCCTTTGACATGATATGGCCTAAAAGTTTACCCTCATGTGTCATGAATATGCACTTTTTGGGGTTCAAGGACACTCCAAACCTCCTAAGATGAAAGAGGCGAATTTTTGTATTTTTAAAAAATATAGTGATGTTGTCGAGATAGACAAGCACTATTTTTTTAATAGCCCATTAAATGCCATATCCATTTCTCGTTGAAATGTTGCTCCAACGTTTGATAGCCCAAATGAAATCTTCCTATAGGCATAGGTGCCCCATTTTGTGGTGAAGGTTGTTTTGAACTGATCCTCTTCTTTCACCATAATATGATTATAGCCCAAATATCCATCTAAGAGGGGGAATCTTCCTGAACCAGCCATTACCTCTAAAATATACTCCATGGAGGGTAGTGGATAGTGATCCTTAAGGGAGGCCTTGTTTTAATCCCAAAATTGACACAATCTGATTTTCCCATTCATTTTCCTAACGGGCACTAGATTTACCACCCAACTTGAGTGCTTGATCGGGAAAATGATACTCACCTCAATGAGCTTATTCAGCTCCTTCTTCATGAGAGGCTCTATATGAGGGTTGATCAACCTTTTCTTTTTCCTGATGGGCTTAGCCTCTGAATTCAACTCAATGGTGTGTTGTGCTAATTTTGGGTTAAAACCCTTCAAATCCTCATAGCTCCACACAAAAACATCTAGGAATTCTTGGCAAAGCTACACAAGGTCGTACTTTTCTTGTTTGCTTCTCATCTTGCCTATTTGGAGTGTCTTACCTTCTCCAACCAAAATGGGTTCGAATCCTCCTTTTTGACTTGAATGTTGGCCTTATCTTTTCGGAATTGATCATTTGGGTTAAATATTGACTCTAAAGTCACTAAACCCTTTAACAATTTGTTTTCCCACAACTGCACTATTTGATCCTTGTACGATGCTTTAATTTCTCTGATTTTTACCAAGAACTCAACCTCCTCTTGTAAAAAAATAATGATCTACTAATTATTCTTAAAAACTTTCTAGCTTGTGTTATTATCTGGTACAATTGGCCTTACAATGACATGAATATGTGGTTGTGCTTTATCTCTCTTGATACTATCCACCACATCAAATGTTGCTCCAATTTTTGTGAGCCTATCCACAGCCTCATTCTTCTTCCATGGTATGGCCTAAATATTGAATGCTTTAAGGTCTTCAATTTGATCCCATACCCAATGCTTATAGGATTTGAGTAGATCATTCTTAGCAGCATGTTTTCCTCTAACCTAGTTGAAAATTAACTCACTATCCCCAAACAATTGCAAGTTTTTAATACCCCTCTTTCTTGCCCAATGCAACCCATGGATTAAAGCCTCATACTTAACTGTATTTTTTGAACAAGCAAACTGAAAATGGAAAGCTGAGTAGTACTTCATACCTTACGGTGAAAAAATCATTGCACCTCCTCTAGCACCTTTCCTACTCCTTGAACCATAAAAAAATAACTACCACACTTCATTCTCATCCTTTTTCCCTAGCTTGGTGAGGCTAGGGGTGGGTAGGTTCTCCTCATGTAGACAATAAACTCCCAACTCAGCTTCTTCCATTTCCTTGTATGGATCAAAATCATGTCTCCTCTGAGCCCAATCATCAAACATTAGGTCCGGAATGCTCCCAACCTTTGTGTTTTCCTCTTGAGCCTCCAAGCATTCTTCTTGATCAAATATGGTACAATTTACATTGATTGGGCTGGGAACATAAGGCTCAATGTGAAAATTGGCAATTGGTTCTGACTTGATCATAGCCTTAGCTCCATACCTTTTCCTGAATAACATGTGGGACCAATCAGTTGATAGGTACCCACCAATCCTAGTTGTAAAATACCTCGAAAGGCACAAGGAAAATAGCGGTGGAAAATCAATCACCGATACATCCTGTAGAACTGTGACATTCGGGAAGCATGGAGCGTAAGGCTTAGTTCTTTGATCACTCCAACTATGCTTACTACTGTCCCATCTAATTACACTACTCCTTTAATATTGGCTCATATTTTAAGCCTAATTTATTGGTAATTTTCTTTGGCATTACCGAGCTGCTCACCCCTAAGTCGATCATGCAATTATGCACTAATTTATCCCCAATGATCAATGAGACATAGAATGGTGGAGGCTTCACATTCTTACCTAAATGACATTCTCCTTGTTGCATGATGTTAGTAAGAACCCTCTCCTATTTTTGGATGGCTCATTAGAAGGGGAACAATTTTCCATAGTTGTTTGTAAATAAATATCACTACCCTGGAATTGCCAATGATTCCCACATGGAAATAATGACATTGGTCTTCTTCATCTGATCAATGATATTGAAAGGGGGTGGGTTTTTTCTTTGTTTTCCTTGATGGGCATGACATTTTAGATACCTGGGTTGGTCCATGATCTACCACAACTAGTATCCTAGGATGATTCTACACATTGGGGCTACTACAATAGCTGCCTTGGGCTGGATTTGTGCATTAGGAGCTAGATTTGGCTTGCCAACTCCTTGTTGAGTGAGAGTGGGCTGAGAAATAACTGGACTAGATGATTTCCCCTCCTTTATGTTCCTTTTATTTAACCATGTATTGACAGCCACACCCTGGAAAGGATATTTATTAACCCTACAAAATTCCTTCATCTGCTAATTGACCAATGTGGTTTTAGTTGGAGGAGTCTCTTATTGAGCTGCTTTGTTGATTTTCTTCCTCACTTGGCTCTTGGGTCACCCCAATGGTTTGCACCATCAAGGATTGATTTAGAGTGCCATTGAAGCATGTTGATTGATTATGAGGTAGGTTGTAGGGGTAACACCATTCATACTCTTGAGAAATGTTGTTTTAATTAGGAACCAAAGCCATTGATGTTGAAACTACATTTGGGTTATAAGGCTGAAATGGCCTGGTAGTTTGAGACTTGCCCTTGGTTTGGATTTTGCTTTTTTCCTGAGCAGGAGGCCTATTAGGCTAATATGGAGGCCTATTCATTTGATCTTGAGGCTGGTAAGGTCTGGAGTTCGAGTTTTCTACCTTTTGATTATCACCAACTCATTCCCCAAATTATGCAGTTACTTCATGACTTCCTAGAGTTCCTTAGAAGTACTAGAAGAAGTGGAGGCCTCACTATTTATCTGATTTATAGGGGGTAGAATGAGGGATATTTCAGGTGCTTGACTGGTAGAGGGGTTCCCCAATTCTAGATATAGAGGCATAGGTGGCCTAGGCGCTAGCTTTCCCACTTGAATTAAGTAGTTCTCTGCTCTGATAGCTATATCATATGCCCCTGGTAGTGTTGTTCCCCCATCGATTGTATCATCATAGCTATGTCAAAATTTAGAGCCCTAAAAATTAGAGGAATACACCTTCCACTTTGCTGGCCTCATGATAATCAGAATCCAATCCCACATCTGCTAGAACCTAAAGTTGAAGTCAGCCATCTGCTCATTCAGGGCCCTCTTGATTGTGGTTAATTGTTCCAACAAAGATAAATTATCTACCTTCTCTCTAAACTAGTTGCATAGGGCTGAACACAATGCATCCCAGTTTGTAATTGACCCTACTATTAGGCTCCTAAACCATTGTAACACCTTACCTTTGAGAGAAGAAGCAAGGAGCCTAACTGCAACATCCATCTCGTTGATCTTGTGAATGGTGTAGACATTCACAATGTCTTGAATATGATCAATGGGGGTCATATGATTCTCCCCAGTGAAGTAAGGAATTATCTTCAACAATGCCACTAGAATAGGATTATGTGCATTGAGGGTGAGTGGACTACCACCTATGAAATTGAAAAATGGGTTTTCCAATAGCGGTGGTTGTTATAGATGTGCCATTATGATTGGCCTGAGAACCTTGGTCGATTGAAGGAAGGGTCTACTAGGTGGAGGTGTTGATAAGGTTTTGTTTGGTGGAGATGGATACCTTTGTACTCTTCTTCCTCTCCTTCCTCTTCCTGGTGATAACTGCAAGTATTCAAAGACACCTTCTTCTCTTCCTCTGGACCGAGTTTGAATCCTTCTCATGAGCTTAAACCACTAATACTGCTGAAACTAATTGATTTTATATTTGGAGTCGCCATATGTGTTGCTAAAAATCCTCCAAAGGCTATAAATTCATGAAGACACACACTCAATCATGACGAAATA